>CM035620.1:88072488-89272488 GCA_020496765.1 Gossypium stocksii
CAAGAAGAAGGAAAAGGATTGAGTAGAGGAACTCTTGAACATTTGGTGATCTTAGATGTGTCGATATCAATGGTGACTCGTTATTTCGATGAATCATTTCTTCGGACAGAAGAAAATTATGTAAACACTTACTCGAAATCTCACTTACCAGATTCCATTGTGGAAGACACAATTTTTTCTGAAGAATTCACCATGATATATCTGATTCATGCATAATATCATGAAAATGGATACAAATTTTTTACTGCTACTTAGTATCAGCAATAGGTCTAAAAAAGTATCTAAAAATATCAAATTTAGATATTTGTACCCTGTCGAAGTAAGGAACTATGGCATATATGTTTGGAATAGATTCCGTTTTGAGAGAGTTAAAAAATCACTATCTTGTTGAAAGGTTCTATACATCCACCTTTTCTCAATGCATTTCTTTAGACAAAGACTCCGTTTTTTTACTTTTCGAATGGTAAATATTTGTCAGAACATGAGGTGTGAATCAAACCCATGTTTTAATTGAAATTGAGATACTGATGCAAGTTTTTCTCTTTTGAATCAGATAGATTCATATCTGAAAGAGGTTGACAATAAGTTCTTTCAAAATTGGCTATTTGTCCCTCTGTTAGAGGTGTTCCAGATATGTCTGCAATTGAGTAAATAGCTCTACGAACTAATGGATCGGATCGAATTGCAAATTGGAAAGATTTGTACAAGTTATACCTTTCGTCATCACTTTGTGGAAAATCATTAGATTTGAATATGTTAGATACCTGCGACTCGATTAGTAAAGGTGAAATAGTATGTCTTCTAAAAAAAACATGTTTTTTTACCACCGCACAAGAAAATATTTTGTTGCAAACAAATAAGATATTGAGGAATTGTCCATACGTAAAATCATAATTATTGATACGGTCCTTTTCCACATAAAAAGAAATTTTTGTTACAATAGAAGTAGAAGTGATGTGGATTATTCAAGAATCGAAGTCAATTTACTTTATAAAAAGAAGATGTCAATGAACTTCTATGAAATGGTTTCACGGGATTCAGCCAATTTCTTGATCGTGGGATATCATTGAAAAATAAGAATCTATATTATCAAAAGATTTCTTGTAATTATCTCTAGTATAGAATGAGTCAATCATCCACTTTGGTATCTTATTGACCAAAAATGGTGATATTGTTCCTCCATTGATCAAGAATTTCAATTTTTGAGAAGTATTATGATCATCCAATAAAAAATGTTTCAATTTTTTCAAATGAACGATTTGAAGACCTATTGATTGTAACAACTGATTGCAAAGTTGATCATTTAGACCTTTCAATTCATAGATGTAGATCTCAGACCTATGAATAGGGATATTCTCAAAACTCACAAAGAAAAAAGGAAGTGAGTTAGACGAAAAGAGAAGACACTTGGACAAAAAGAAACGAAGTGACTTAGACAAATCTTTTTTGTCAATAACCTTAGACCAATCAGTCGAATATTGATTAATACGTAATCGATCGAACACTACTTGAAAACGGATTTTCTGCTTAGAAACGAAATGTTCCAAATTCTCCTAGAAATTCTTACTCCCATTGGACCATTTGTATCTATATGCATTAGGATCCCGATTCATGGATCTCTCAGCCTGAGAAATCAAAATAAGATGATCGAACCATTTCTTTTGACTCTTTTTCAAATTCGATAAATGTTGGTTGATTGTATTTTATTATAGTTCTATGATTTAGAGTATCATTTCCTATTTGATCCTTTTGAATTCCATATTTGAAGTTGTGATCGGATCGATTCTTTTTAATGAATCGATTCAATACATTTCTTATGTGCCTATAGGTGCTACATTGGATTTGAATCAGATTTCGGATCAATCTATCTTGATTGATTGCCTCCATTATGTTGTTGCTAGCAAATACCACTATTTTTGGTTTTGGATCTTCCAAATTATTCCCGCAGGAGATTCGGACCCATTTTTTTATCTTTCGATAAAAAGATTCATTTTCTTTATGAAAAATAAGAGGTAGAGTCGATAAAGATTTCTTTTTCAATTCATCCCTAGAGTTGAATACCTCATTCAAGAATTGTTTTTTATCCAATCCGTAAGAATCGATAGAAAAGGTAAATGCCTTATAATACACTAGATCCGGCCCAGTTATTAATAGAGTGAATAGATCTACCATTTTTTAAAATCTCTCTTCTGATTCAAAATCGTGGTGTAACGTGTATCCCCTCCTGTTCTGGTCATGGAATAGATGAAATAAATCAAAAAATAGATTTTTGTTTAAGAATGAAATCTTATTGGAATTACCCAGTTCATCCTTCGAAACCATATCACATCCCGAATCTGATGAAATAGGATGAATTGAGACGGTATTTTACAAATACGAAATTATCTTGAATATATTAACTATTTCTTTATTTTCTGATCGCTTGGAAGGGACAAAAGAAAAATCTTGTTCTTTCTTCAACAATTTTTTATCTCTAGTAGACCTCTCAGTAGGGTCGAACCCAGATGAAGTTCTGACCATCTATTAGAGAAAAAAGAATGAATGGATCTTGTAGGATTCCTAAGAAATTCTTCGATTTCTTGTAGAAGTAGATGATTATTCATCTGCTCCTCATGTTCCGTGAATAGTCGAGACATTGAGGAATATCCAAAAAGGCACTTAGGGAATCGGTCTGATTCTATCTCTGTTCGTTTTGTTTAAAGAAAGGAAGGATCCCAAAGAATCGATCTTTCTTTTAGTTGTTGAATCTCTCTTTGATTGAACAATGTGTGATATTATGAATCCTCATTGCTAATAGAATCAAAACGATCTCTGGATTGATTAGAAGATTCTTTCAATTGGCGAGAATCCGTTACTTGAACAAAACTAGATCTTGTGGAATCATTTGAATATTTGATGATACATTCCGTACCTTGTTAAAAAATCGATCCTTGTTTACCAACCATATATTGTCTAACCAAATCCAATTCTCTTTCAATATGTTCCTCAAAAAATCTGATTCGTGTGGATTTTTTCCCCAACTAACGAAGAGATCTTAGTGGAATTGCCACATATAAAATTGAGTACAATTTTGCAAAGAAATAGCCCACTTGCCTCTCGAGAAGAGATGGGAAGCATGCTCAATATCATTTAATTGAATAGTTGACCTAGATCCTTGTTGTTTGTAGAAACCCTCCACTTCAATTGGTATTTTTTCACGAAAAGCAAACATGAGATAACAAATCCAGTCTTTCACTAAGATTTCGAATAGCTATCCCGAGTTCAAGTTGATTATGTTTCGCCTCTTACTCGGTGAAAGACGATCAAACAATTCCCAATCATGGTCCTTGCGGATCGAATCATCCATATAATATACAAAAAGAAACTTCAGATATTTGATATCTCTCTCTTTGAATGAGATCTTAATTCCAGCGATGGTTTTATTAGATATCTTACAACTAGAATCCTTCTTTTTTCTGATCCAATTCCTCTACCACTGTGAACCCCGATTAGATTCAGACATGATACACTTTTTAGTTATTGGGAGAACCCAAGTACTCTCTTTTGAATCCAGGAAACTTTTTTCCTTTTAGAAGATACAGGAGCGAAACAATCAACTTATTGATATTAGAAGACCCAAAAAATTCTTCCAATGTATCATTTTTGGGTCCAATGGAATTCATAGGTATAGGAAGAAGCCTTGTCAAATAAAGATTTTTTCTTTCGATCATATTTCAATTGTTAATACTATATATAAGGACCATTACTACAAATAGTACTACGCCTTTGATCGTGAAATATCAAATACTTGTTGAACCCTGTGAATTGTGTGAAAGTAGGATACTCCAAATTCAGGGGTCCAAGAGTTTTATAAAACGTTCTTGGTGGAAAAAATGTGAATGAAAGATCCCACTGAATTGAATTGGGCCCATGAATCTAAGAAATAGTGAGAATTCTTGATCTCTCTCAATTCAAAAATCCAGGATTTGAATTGATGTCCTTTCATTGATTCCTCCTAAATTGCATTGATTTATCCTAAGAATTTCATTTCAATTGGAATTTGGTTATTCACCATGTACGAAGATCCCCGCTAAGTATCCATGGTTGAATGGTTAAAACGCTTAACTCATAATTGGCGAATTCGTGGGTTCAATTCCTATTGGATGCACGCCAATGGGACCCTCCAATAAGTATATTAGAATTGGCTCTGTATCAATAGAATCTCATCATCTATACATAATGAATTTGGTGTGGCATATTCATATAATAATATATGAACAGTAAGAACTAGCATTCTTATTGAGACTCAAACTCAAAGGGAAGAAAATCGATTTATGGATGGAATCAAATATGTAGTAGTTACAGACAGAAGTATTCGGTTATTAGTGAGAATTAATATACTTCTAATGTCGAATCAGGGTCAACTAGGACAAAAATAAAGCATTGGGTCGAACTCTTCTTTGGTGTCAAGGTAATAGTTATGAATAGTCATCGACTCCCCGAAAAAGGTAGAAGAATGTGACCTATTATGGGACATATAATACATTACAGGTGTATGATCATTACGCTTCAACTGGGTTACTCTATTTTACCTCTTAGAATAAAAAGAACTTAAATCAAAATACTTAATAGCATGGCGATACATTTATATAAAACTTCTACCCCGGGCACACGCAATGGAGTCGTAAACAGTCAAGTGAAATCCAATCCACAAAATAATTTGATCTATGGACAGCATCGTTATGGTAAAGGTCGTAATGCCAGAAGAATCATTACCGCAAGGTATAGAGGGGAAGGTCATAAGCGTCTATATTGTAAAATTGATTTTCGACGAAATAAAAAAGATATATATGGTAGAATCGTAACCATAGAATACGACCCTAATCGAAATGCATACATTTGTCTCATACACTATGGGGATGGTGAGAAGAGATATATTTTACATCCCAGAGGGGTTATAATTGGAGATACCATTGTTTCTAGTACAAAAGTTCCTATAAAAATGGGAAATGCCCTACCTTTGAGTGCAGTTTGAACTATTGATTTACGTAATTGGAAGGAACCAATTAGGTTTACGACAAAACCTAAAAATCTATCACTGATCCAATTTGAGTACCTCTACAGGATAGACCTCAACAGAAAACTAAAGAGTAACGGCAGCAAGTAATTGAATTCAGTAGTTCCTCATATAAAATTATTGACTTTAGAGATATAGTAATATGGATAAGATAAAATTGTTTCAAGCACCGATAGAACCAGAAGCGCCCCTTGTTTCAAAGAGAGGAGGATAGGTTATTCACATTTCATTTGATGGTCAAAGGCGACATTTCATTTTATGGTCAAAGGCGAATTGAACGCTAAGCAATGGTAATTCTAAAGATTCCCCGGGGGAAAAATAGAGATGTCTCCTATGTTACCCATAATATGTGGAAGTATCGACGTAATTTCATAGAGTCATTTGGTTTGAATGCTACATGAAGAACATAAGCCAGATGACGGAACAGGAAGACCTAAGATGTAGAAGATCATAACATAAGTGGTTCGACAGATTTGGATTCCTATAGATCCACTCATGTGGTACTTCATTGTACAATATATATAAGAATTATACGATAAGAATTATACAAATCTATCTGTATAGATATCATCATCTACATCCAGAAAGCTGTATGCTTTGGAAGAAGCTTGTATAGTTTGGGAAGGGGTTTTGATTGATCGATCAAAAAGAAGAATCTACTTCAACCGATATGCCCTTAGGCACGGCCATACATAAAGAGTTATACTCTTTAGACTTTTAGGATTTATAATTTTAGGAAAAGAGTTAGATTAAGATTTAAGGTCTATGATTTAGGGTTTAATATTTTAAAATTTTTCTATAAAATTGTAACACCCCGAAAATTTCTACAGTAAGATTATATTATGACATATTAATTCAAGAAAGGACTAAATTGTAAAAATGAGAAAAGTTTTGTTACTCAAGAGTAAATACTCAAAATTTGAGGGGTTAAAGTATAAATATGAAAAGTTGAAGGACCAATAGTGCAAATATTTTAGGGGTGGAATAATCTAGAAACTAAGGAAAATGAATGAATTAGGACCAAATTGAATAGGTGAAGAATTTTGAGGGACTAAATTGTAATTCTACCCAATTAAGTGATGACTCAAGGATGGAATTTTAAAAGATCACAAAGGGCAAAATGGTCAATTGGAAGAGAGAGAAATCTAGAAAGTAATTTTGATGTTGATGATATTTTATAATTATTTTATTAGAAAAATATTATTTTAATAAGATATTTATTATTATTTTATTATTTTATTTAGTATATATATGTGTGTGTGGAAAGAAAAAAAAAGGAGAAGGGGGAAAAGAAACAGAATAGCAAACGGGAAAGAAAGGAAGAAAAAAGAGAAGGAAAAAGAAAAAAGAGAGATTGATGATTTAAAGCTTGGATGTTTAATAGGTAAGTCAATTAAGTCCTTTTCTTTTAATTTTGATGTTTTAAAAGCTTTAAAACAAAGTCTTGTTAAGATTAAGTTGATATTTTGATAGTTCATAGATTTCTAAGAGTAGTTCATGTTGAGCAAGAAGATGAAATAGGGGTGTAATTGATAGAATTTTAAGTTAGAATGAAAAAGAGGATTAAATTGTAAAAGAGGCCATAAGTTTTATATAGTAGGGATTGAATTGGAAGAAGTTTTAAATTTGAGTTTTAATATGAACATTGGATGGTTAAGTTAAATATGGGAAGAGATTAAGTAGAAATGAAGTATGAATTGAGTTGTAAAAGTAAGTAAACTTAGTTAGGAATTAATTGCAAAATAAACTATAAGAAACAGTTTTGGGCAGCAACATAAGTTTAACTTTGAAAAATCACCAAAAATTGTAGAAATCGAATTAGAGGATGAATAAGATATGAAATTAAATATTATTGAGTCTATTTTCATATAAAAGAAACATAAAAAGTAAAGGAATTCTGTATTTTGAGATATTTATATTTTTGTGAGACTGGTTCAGAATAATTTCGAGATCCTCTGTTCTGACTTGGGAAAATCATTAAAAATTGTATAAAAATAATTTTGAGACATAATTTATACGGTTAGATTCCTAAATGAGTCTATTTTCAATAGAAATAAATGAGAACATCATTTGAATTCTGTACAAAGAGATAATTAAATTTTACCGAAGAGTGGTCAGAACTGTCAAACAGTAAAATAAGGGAGATTTTAATGAATAAACTGTACTAATTGGCTAAACCAAAAATTCTAAAAATTTTATGGTAAGAAGATATGTGAGCCTAGTTTCAGGGAAAATTTTCGGATCTTAATTTGGAGTTCTGTAGCTCAAGATATAAATAATTTAGTGACTATGACTCAAATGGACAGTTTTAAAAATAGATATAAGTAAATAGTGAAAGTTTTGATAATGTTACTTATAAGCATGTTATAAAAATTAAGGATGTGGAATGGAGTGGAGAAGGAGGAAAATATGTATGAATATTCAACTAGCATGGCTAATTTGCATGTTTTAGGCTCAGGGACTAAATTGAATAAAAGTAGAACTTTATGGGCGATTTTGTAAAAATGTCAAAAATGATCAAATTGCATGTAATGGATTATTTTATCATTTAAATTACAAAATTGAATGAAAATATTAATTTAGATCAAGATCAAGCGAAAACATGTTTTACGGATTAAATTGAAAAGTGTTGAAATTATGGAAAATTTTGATATTTCATAAAATTCATGGGCCGTTATCAATATGTATAAGAATAATGGCTGTAAACAAGGATTAAATGACAATACTTTTATTTTTCTGGAATCAAGGATGAAATTGTAATTAATTAAACGTTTTAAGGGTAAAATGGAAATTTTGCCTAAAGCATTAATTAAATGTATTAGAATTTGAAATGAATGAAAATGACGATTAAATTTATTTATAAAGATTCGTGCAACTAAAATACGAGACTTAAACGTAGAAAAGAAAAGATATTGGATTGGTGAAATTATAAACATAAACAAGTAACGAGGTAAATTAATGTAGCTTGAATTGTATTTTTAAATACATGAAATCTTAATATAATGTATTACCTGATTTAAGTTTATGAAGAAATGGAAAGAAAATGATATTCATCTTGACATGTAAATATATGATTATTTTTTTACGATGATACAAGAAAATTAAGCATACTGAGGTGAGTAATAAAATATTTGATAGATAAATTAGTAACTCCGGTAATGCTCCGTAACTCTATTCCAGTGATGGATTCGGGTTGGGGGTATCACAAAAATTGATTTATTTTATTAATTTTAGAGTTAAAAACAGTATTAAGAGTTATTATTGGATGTCTAAGAATTGACTTTTTAGTATCATCTTAATTTAAGTTAAACTCATAATAAAATATTAATTCATTTGAAAAAAATAACCTAACAAAAATAAAAAATGAAATGAATGAAAAATTTATTAATAACCAGGCTTCCAATTTATTGGAGGTGGTCAAGAATTAAAGTTTGACTTTCTTTTGAGGCTATGTATGCAATGACCCATAAACTCAACTATTAGTATTTTACACGTGTTTTTCAATACTATTATTTTTATTATTATATATAAATTTCAAATCATTAAATTAGAACTTCAGCATACTCAAATTAATGATGTAATTGTTGCAACAATAATAGAGTTAGTTAAATTCAAATTCAATCGTATTAAAATTTGATTTTTATATTAACTTAATTCAAGTAATGGTAGTAGTAACTGGGTAGGCTAAATATAATTAGGGGTGTGTAAATTTTGAGTAAAACCAAATTCGGTTA
This sequence comes from Gossypium stocksii, assembly GCA_020496765.1. Classification (NCBI taxonomy): domain Eukaryota; kingdom Viridiplantae; phylum Streptophyta; class Magnoliopsida; order Malvales; family Malvaceae; genus Gossypium; species Gossypium stocksii. Next base: position 88,081,279 of record CM035620.1, read on the forward strand.
ATCGGTCGGTTAACCAAATTAATTTGCTCGGGGGTCGGTTAATAAAATGCTTAATTCGGTTCAAAATCGGTCGATTAGCCTAATTAAACTAATTTAATAAATAATATTAATCAGTCGGTTAAGTCTGTTAATTTTTGATATGTTTTATACTTGTTTTAACAAAAAAAAAATATAAATTTCGGTTAATTCGATTAACTGACCAAATCAATCGAAAAAGTTCGGTTCGGTTAATTTTCTTTTAAAAAAATTCAATTCAATTAACGGTTAAAAGTTTAAAAGAGTCTATTAATTCAATTAATGATAATTTGGGTCAATTAACCGATCTGTTAATTAATTGAACACCCCTAAATATAACTTTCTTTTCAAATACTATCATTTTTACAATCTTTCTAGAGTGTCTTACTTTCTTATAGAAGTGACACTTATTTTCTATTTGTTTTTTTTTTTTTTCTCACAGGCACTGTTAGGCATATTTTTCTTTTACTTAAACTTATTAATTTTCATCTTAAGTCCTTTACTAATTCTTTGACTTACAGGATTGATAGAATAATTTCTTTGATTTTTAGTCTTTTTTTCCTGCCGAACAATCTTACTAGCCAATTTATTAACATCCATTTTATTTTTAATAATTTTATAATTAATTTGAAATGTCTCATAATTTAAGATAAACTACACTAAGAAAGAGTCATTTTCCATCATCCCCAAAGTCTTTAGCTTTTCTACATTGCAAGTCATCGTAGTGATATGTTTTTGCATTTTCCTTTATCCATCAAACCTCGTCATGAGTTGTGCCGAGCGACTTGCCAATGGAGCAAAAACATTATTCTACATACATAAGGTTGATCCATTAAATAAGGCCTAAGATATGCGAATAAAGCAAAATAGTATATAAATGTAATTAACAATACAAGAGTGCTCAAAATATTGAGTTCACTCTATGGATTTAGCTAGATAACAAAATAATCTAAGTATGTAATTATTATCTTTTGGGAAGATATTACAATATATTACCATAAATAAATGCTACTAATTTTAACAGACAAATAAGTTTAATCAAATATTCACGTTATCTTTGGATATATATATTTATATTTAACAAAATTATTAATTTATCTTCATAATTTTCAATTTACACATAATAAGTAATTCACTTTTAGGCAAATTTTGAAGTTTCGATGAGTAGTGAAAATCAATTTATCCATTTTCCCCTTGTATGCGCATTTGGATATTGATAATTTACACATATATACTTAATAGATTTATATGAGAATGTCTCAACTTTCATAGCTATAACTCAAAAGGGCTAATAAACTATTTGGTACTTAAATTTGGTTTTAATGTTTAATTTAGTATTTGAGTTTTTTTGTCCCAATTTGGTACGTGAGTTTAGCTACAATATTCAAATTGGTACTTGAATTTTTTCAATTTGTTAGTTGAATTTTTTTTTATCTCAATTAAACACCTAAGTTTGACTTTAATGATTAATTTGGTACGTGATGTTATTATCGACATTAAGACTTTATGTTTTTTTTAATACTAAAGTATGTGTGTTAAATATTCATTGAGCTACATGATATTATTTGGTTTAAGTATTAAATTAAATATTAAAATCAAACTTAAATACTATAAAATAAAAAAACTCAAATACTAAATTAAACATTTAAAACACAAACTCATATACTAAATGAAATAGTAACCCATTAAAAACCTGGAGAATCTTTTCACAAGTTTGTATAGAAACATAAGTAGCATTGAGCATTGAAATGCAACAAATCTTAAATTAGGTTGGCAAATGCACAACAGGTGTTCAAAGTCGGTGTGGCTTGCATAAACATATTTAAACAAAATGTAGAGATTGGTTGAGTTGTAATCATGTATGCATTAAAATGGTAACAAATTTATGTTCTTGAGCGGTTCAGAGTCTAAGTGGCACATAGCAGATTCGAGAAATGGCATAGGATGACACCAAATTGAATTTACAGTAATAAAATTAAAGGAAAAACCATATACTGTTTACCTTTATTTATGATGCCACGTCTAAAACATTTAAGATTTTGAGATTATTCAAACCAGATAATAAATTTAGGATTTTAGAAAAATATGGTTTTCACTAAATGTAGAGGGGTTAGTATTTTTGGGAAATCTTTTTAGAATTTTGTTCGTGGATTTAATTTTTAAATAGTGAAAGAATTATATTCGGAATGTCTATGTTTAATTTTTGTCCTGAGTTTTGTCTCTCGACTTAAAGGAGAGTTAAACAAATTTGGGGAGTATCTCACTACTAAGGAAATGTTTAGTCAAGTGGTAGTGTTATTACCCACTAATACCATATAAAAGTATAGGTTCAAATCTCACCAAAGTCAAATAGTTAAGTGGTAGTATTTTTACCCAGTAATACTATAAAGAGTGTAGGTTCAAACTACACCAAACTAAATGCTAAACATTTTCTTAAGATACTCTTCAAATTCCGTGAATTCATTGAACTATTTTTAGAATCAAGAAATAAAATTTAAGATCAAAATTAAGAATAAATATTTCAAACACAATGTCTCTGCTGTTTAAAAGTCTAATTGTTCCACAAACCACACTTCAAAATTTCTCCAAAAAGAAATCCAAGCCCCTCATCAATAAGGTTTGTCATATGTAATAGAATTGGAACAAAGTATTAGAATTGAAACAAAGTCTTTTGATTTACTTGCCTGTTTTGACAGGATGGATGACTTGTTTTCAATGATAACCCTCACCATGCACCTGCATAAATAAATAACACTCACTGCAAACCCACAAGTCCTCATAAAAATAAATAAAAACCATTGCCCCAAATGTTGAGGTGTTCGTGGGGCTGTGGCCTGAAAACATTCAGATTCTATATCATATGTTTACTATCTAAATGGATGGTGCAAATCAGAATTTAATTCCATTGATCTATGTAGTATTTTTTAACCCCTCCAATTTTTTTTCTCTTCATTCATTCTGTCTCCTTTCTATTTTTAGTTTGTAAATTTTTCTTTTTTTAGTGTTTTTGCTATTTTCAAAAATTTGGATAAATAAATAACAGTGTTTATCGTTGCTGAAATTCCATTGGCCACCGATAAATTCTTTTAAAGAGTGGGTGGCTCTTTTTCGGCTTCTTAATCTAGTTATGTTGCGAGAGTATTTTAGAATAATAAATAATTTCATGAGTTAGTTTGGACTCGTATTGTCTTGAGTTTTACATTTTTTTTTCTATTGCTTAATGAGTCTTTCACTTTTAAAAGTTTTTATTTGCTCTTGTAGCACATTTTTTAGTTTTGCTTATGCATGTAGTCTTGTTTTTGCAAGTGATTTTAGAGATAGTTTTCTCATCGTCTTCTTCAGTTTGGTGGATGATTAGTGTTTTTTGTTAATTTTGCCGGTCTACTGCTTTGGACCATCCGAGGTTGATTTATTTATCGTGATAATTACTTATAATAACTCTAAATATGTCGTACTTAAATTGTGACAAAATTAATTATCCTACAAAAATGATGAATATATATATATTTTATCATGATATCACTCTATATATGTTTTGATTGATGATGATGAAATGATGAACTAATTTTTTTATATAATTTTTAATAGGTATTGTATTGTTAACAACGATTAGTGTAAAATTGAAAAATTATTCGGTTTTATAATTTTTAATAATTTTATAATTTATTATTTTTAACAAATTTGAGTAAGTAGAATGGATAATGGCAGACAAAGCAAATGTTCAAGAGTCAAGACAGAGTCATGTGATCTCCTCATGCATGAACTACAAAGTCCAATGCCGCATTTAAGTCCACCATGTGGATATATATCCTGCAATTGGAGCTACCAGCTTTATAAAATGGGGAAAATCTAGTGGCCATAATATTATTATCCAATATTAAATTTATTATAAATGATGTATTTATTTATTGTTAGTATAAAAATCGTGGTGACAATAAAATAAGATATTGTAATAATATTATAGCGTGAGATAAGAAAAATTAAATGTACCGCATTAAAAATGTTGTAGGCCAATTTTGACCCGTTTACACCTAAAAACCCATAGCCCAAATACTAAACAACCTAATACCCAAACCCCTTTACAATTTTAAACCCAATTTTACCTAAACCCGAATGGCCCATTAAACCTAAATTAAACCTACCCAAGCCCAAAACCAAAATCAGAAAACCCTAATCTTTTTTCCCACTTGTGCCGCCCTAGCCACCAACCCTCTGCCTTCTGACACCAGCGCTTGCAGCACGCCACCATCATCACCTACGCCACTGTTGTATCGGCCACCAACTCCGATCACATCCCACCGTCCAACTGCCCCTGCAAGAAGAACACACAAACAACAGTAGAAGTAATAATACAAAAAAAAACCATGTAAAGGCTATAAAACCATCAAAATAAATGTGAAAGGGATTTTTTTTTTTTTGGCCATTTTGTAGATCAATACAATAAATAAATTTCTAAAAAACATAAAAGCAAGAGAATAGCACCAAATCAAGCAACCAAAAGACCGAAATCAAAGTCAAAAACCCAAAGGTAATTTTTTTTTTTTTTTTAGTTTTTGAATCAGCTTTTGTTTTCTTTCTCTTTTTTCTTTTTTTCTAATTACACATATATACATATAAATATACATTTTTGAAATAAAAACCGAAAAAAAATTTACCTTTTTAAAATTCCGGCCACCGTGTACGGTGGCCAGCGGCGGTGGTCGACAACGGACGGTGATCGAAGACTAGGCCGGAAATCACCCAGCCGAGAGAGAGGGAGAGAGAACTCAAAGTTTTTTTAAAAGCACCTGCTGAAAATGAATTTTTTTTGAAAAATTTTGGCCTTTTATAGCCCCTAAAACGACGTTGTTTTGAGGTTGGCCATTAACACCCAAAACGACGTCGTTTTGAGCATGACCCGATCCATCCGACCCGACCCGTCTCCAGATCCTCGTGTTTTTGAAAAAGAGGGAATTTGCGCGCTCAGTCTTTCTGCATTTTCAAGCTTTTGCAATTAAGTCTTTTATATTTTTAATTTGGCCCCGAAATTTGTCGCGCTTTTCAATTTAGTCCTTGCTGATGTGCCATGTTTTAAAAAGGGGGAAATATTGCGCTTTTGGTCCCTCCATTATGTTCGCGCATATAAATAGGTCCTTTTCTTTTCTTTTTATTTTAAATTTGCCCTAAAACTCCGTTTTTATTTCGATTTGGTCCTTTTTTTATTTCCATTTATTTATTATCAAATTAATTATTTTCAATATTATTATTATTATTATATTTACTATTATTTATATTATTATTATTATTATTATTATTATTATTATTATTATTATTATTATTATTATTACTAGTATATATTATTATTATATATGTATATATATACCTTTTATGTATAGTATTATTTTTAATATCATTATATTAATTATTATATTTATTATTTTAATATATTATTATTTATTTTGTTTTCCCTATATTATTATTATATCACATTTTCTCTTTGAATATTCTTCTTCTTATTATTATTATCTCATTATTATATTCTATTTATTATCATTTTATGTACATATTATTATTATTATTATTATTATTATTATTATTATTATTATTATTATTATTATTATATCTATCTTTACCACTATTATGTTTGTTATTAATATTAGTATTATTATTTACTACTATTATTATTTATTACTTTATATTATTATTATATTATATTTAGTATTGTTTTAATATTATATTATGCTTACTATCATATCTATTATTTTCACTATTATAATTTATTACTTCATTTTTGATATTATTTCATTATGTTTGTTTTTCATATTTCCTTATTATTATCACTAGTATCGTCATTATTATCATCGTTATTAACACCTATATATACGTATATTTTGTTATTTTCTATATTATGAATATATTATTTTTTCTTATTATGTTTTTAATATATTATTTTTACCATTTTCTTTTATTTTAAATATTATTATATTATGATTCTAATATTCTAATATTCCATGTTAATATTTTTTATTAATTATATCATTGTTTGCATCGTTTATTTATTTATGAATTCTTACTTTAAAAATATTTTTCATGTTTTTAATTAATTTCAATAAATAAGGCAACGTACCGATTTAACATTAAGTCATCGATTTCATCGTTATGTTGGGTGAAATTCGTCGGCTCGTGTTAAAAACGGGACGTTCTTCTAAAAAACCAAAAACATAAGATTTCTCATTTCTTTCAATCGGATCACGATTAAATATTAAATTGAACTCGTATTTTTGAAAATCAAGACAACATGTGTTTAATAAGATACCAATTTTGGGCGTCACGAGGGTGCTAATACCTTCCTCGTGCGTAACCGACTCCCGAACCCTATTTTTCTCTGAATTTTGACATAGACCTAAATTCGGCCTTCTTTTATCAAGAAAATAAATTTTTTTCTGTTAAAAAGAGGATTTATTAGGTGTCCGATCATACCTAGGAAAAAAGATCGGTGGCGACTCCCCTTTTTAATAAAACTTCGATTTTCAAATTTTTAGTAAATCGCCTCAATTAGCGACCAAACAAAGCTAAAATTTTTACGTCGCTACAAAAAATAAACGCCATCCAAATGGACTGAATTGAATGTTTGTTGTATTATGAAAAAAAAATCAAATTGAAATAATTTTACATCATTTCACATCATTTTTGGGTTTTGGATAAAAGTAATTATTTCATGAAATATTATGCTATTGCAAATGAAAAATGAAAAATTCACTATCCCTCTACTATTGTTTGCTCAAAAATGGTCCCATTACTTTTCAAATTATTAAAATTCAATCCAATGGATGACAGATTAATTCTATTAGTTTCATTAAAATGGTGACATGATCTTTTTATTTATTTTACATGTGTTAACATGGACTTATACCTTGACATTTTATGTTGCTATATCATATTTTTTACCACATAATTGTGCTAAAATAAAATAAAATAAAAATTAAAGTTAAAGAAATGGTGAAAAGAAGGGAAAAAAAATCCATTTGTTCTTCACCAAAATTTGCAAAATAATTTGTCTTCATCAAAAATTGCTGACTGAATCGCCAATGATGAGGAGCCCCGAGAAGAGAAATTCGATTTTAGGAGGGGAAGTGGGAGGAGGCTACACCCACAATGTGGGAAAACTTAATTCAACTTAAAAAGAAAATTGATTTTTTTTCAAATTAAGTATTCGAGTTTGAGCCAAGTAAAATTTTATAATTCGAATAATATGAACAAAAAATGATGTAAATAATTCTTAGATCCCTGTAAATTTAAAAAATAATGCGAAATGTTCCTTTTGAGAAAAAAATACAAAATAACGCCTTGAGATTTTCGATACAAGGATTAATATTGTTTCGAGAACAAGTACAGTGAATTATTGAGAAATTTAAAAATGAGTCAGTTAATGAGTAATTGTATGGAATTAATTTGATATTTGAGAAGGAAATCAATGTGGAAATTGTGAATTTGAAAAAGTGGTGAAAAATGATAAAATTGTAAATTTTGTAAAGTGTGAGGATTAAAGTGTAAATTTAACCAAACAAAAAAATTTGAATTAATGCTTATTTGGTATGAAAGTGACGTGGGAACATGAAGTAGTATGATGGGGATCACAATTGGACTAAATTGAATAAAAGGGGAAAGTAGATTAACTACAAAATTATTCATTTTCACCATGAAAGGGCATAAGTGTAAATTTAACCACAAGTAGACAAATATAGAAGTAAAATTATGAGGGTAATTATATATATATATATATTCTCTAGGTTTTATAATAAAAATGAAAATTTTACCCACAAATTAGTTTTTCAATTCTTCCTTTTGAATTATTTTATTTTTCACTGCTATTGTTTCTTGATGAATATCAATAATTAACTTAAGTTTATTTTAAATATTATTTTCTATTCTTAATTTATATTAATCATAATACTAATTGCCATTATTTTAAAAATTAAACATTTATATTATTTTGTTTTTACTTTCTCAATCAGTATTATTGAAATGTTACAATTTTTTAAATAAATTTTATCAAATAAATATAAAACATTAAAGTTGATACATACAGTTTAACACGTGCATCACATATGATAAACTGGTTATAAATAATTACATGAAAATATAATTATCTTTATGACTTTTCAAACACAACATGATATAAGTTTAAAAAGTTATTTTATATAATAATAATAGAATATTTTAATTTATGACATATATTTTTTAAAAACTTAATTATATATTATTTTACCATTCGCACTAAATAATCTAAAAATTTTATTCGCTAGAGATAACTTTTCATACATTTCAAACTTATAAATATTTAATTAAATTATATAATATTTTTTATTAATTATTTATATTAATTTTAAATAAATTATAGAGCGCTTATTATTAATTATTTATATTAGACCAATGACTAACTAATGATGATAAAGAATATATATTTAATATTAAAAAATAATTTTCTAATAAATATAAAATATTAAAGTAATTAGATAAAATTACATAATAAGTTTATTTTTCTTACTATTTTTATGAGTGATCATTTTGTTGAATACTTTCTTAGACAAAGATATAGCACCAAGATTATCCCAAATCCTTCACTATAGCACCAATATTTTCTTAAACCCACTTCTCAAATCCACCATTTCTCTTCCCATTTTCACCGTTTCTCCTTTGCTTTCACCCAAAACCCAGATCCAAAAACCAATTATTTGCGGAAGAAGTAAAAGAAGAAATGGGTCTGACAAATCGACTAAGCTCGCACTCGATTCGAACCTCAAGACTTAGTTGCTGCAAATGAAGGAGGGCTTGGGTTTTTGAACAGCTTCAATAGAGTAAGATTTAAAGAATGGAAAAAAGGCAACAATGAGAAGAAGAAACTGGGAAGAAAAGTTTAGGGTCTTGTATTCTTTGCTTGTTGTTGTGTTGGGGTTTTTGTAGGATTGGGATTAAGGGAAAATGAAGCAATGAAATGGGTTTTTGACAGAAGAAAGAAAGAAGAAAATGAAGAAATGTAGAAGCAGATGCAGAAAAGGAAAAAGAAGGAAAGAAAAGAAACGAAACGAAAAATGGAAGAGGAGAGAAAATAAAAAAAGAAAATAAAAAGAAAAAGAAAGTATAATAGGACGCCATGTGGCAGCACGTGATAGGTCAACGCTGCCACGTCAGTAAAAAAATTAACGACGTTAGTCTCAAGTACCAATCTAATGGACGGAAAAAGTTTCGAGTACCTATTTGAAACAAAAAAAATCATAAATACCAAGAGAAGTGGACAAGTTGGAGTATTACATTTTTATATTTAACTATTAATTTTAAAATTTTTATTTGTTTAGAGAATTTTTCTCAAGAATTATTAATAATTTTTTATAATAATAGATATTCTTTTTAAAATTTAAAATTATATAATTATATAATTATAATTTATATTACTAAATATATCTATGAAATTAAAATGTAATTATATTCTATTAGCCAAATAAATTTAAGAAATTATAATTACAAAAAAGTGTAATCACTATAAACACACCCTCAAATTTAATTATGAATATATATTTCCCACTCCATTAAAAAATGTTTCTTAGGTTTTCCTAATTAAGAATTGCTAATAAAAAATCAGAAAATTTATATTTAAGTCAAAATAACAAACAAAAAAGTTAAAATTTTAAATTGGGGCGAAAATGATTTTTACTAATTTTCAATAAAAATAATGATTTTAATAATTTTTTAAAATAATAGAGAGGTACATGATCAGTGTTGAGTTAAGTTATAATATAAACTTAATAAAATAAATTATTAATGCAGACAATCGATGGAGATAATAAATTGTTCATATTAAAATAAAAATATATAAAATACATCAAAATTAGGCTTTATTTGAGTGGTAAATTAAAAGTTTTATTAATCTAATTGGTGTGGGTTCAAATCTTACTATATGTGCATTTTTATTGGTTTTTGTTGAAATAAAAAAAATACTAAAACGCCCTCGAAAAATAACTTATTTTAATTACAAAATGACATTTGCATAATTTCCATTATTGAGTTAGTACCTGGTTAACTTGTGACACCAATTTAATTAGTGACTTTATTAATAGTATAAATATATCATAATAGAAAAATGGGGAAAAAAGTTAATTTCTCTGATTAATTTTTGGGTAAACTACAAGAATAGTCACTTTTTTGTATATCTCAGATTACATTATAGTCACTTACTTTATCATTTTATTACGAAGTAGTCACTCTACTATTAAGCTCCGTTATCTCCCTAAGGCAATCCCACATGGCAGTCCAAATGGGTTTTAAATGCTAATTTGGATGTCCAACTGGGATGAGAATAGTTTTTTCAATCAAAATGGAAAAGAAAACTAATAGAAAAAGGAGACAAGCAGTTTTTCTTTTCCAGTTCAAGGTGTAATTAATTTAAAATTTTAATTAATTAATTTTATTTAATTAAAAACCTATTCTTGTCCCAGTTGAATATCCAAGTTGACATTTAAAACACATTTTCATGTAAGATTTTCGTTAAGAAAGTAATAGAGCTTAATGACAAAATGACCACTTCGTAACAAAAACAATAACTTAAATAACTAAAATATAACATTTTAAATATAAGTCACTCTATCGTTTTTGGGTGGCATCTATCGTTTACTTTTCTTCTATCTCTAAACAAAATCCACTTTAAGATTCGATAACCAATGGTACCTCCTTTTCCACTTAGCTGCCTCCTTTCAAGATTTGAAACTGTTGGCAATCTCGTTGTCGATTTGCAAGTGCAATGAACCACTGCTATGCATTCACTCTCCATTTATACCTTTCTATAATATTATTGGTTATTATCTCTATATTTTAATGTGTTTTTGTAGTTTTACACGTTTTTCTTGTTCTCCTTAGCAATTCATGTGAAAGTGAAACATTTATTCATGGTTTTTAGCCATGAAAATTGGGCCCCAATAATGACCAAAGTCATGATGTAATTATACGATGTTGAAAAGAATGACTATGATAGGATGTGATTATATATGATATTTAAAACATTTATCTCGACAATAACTACTATATCATGGCTTTTAACCATGATAGGTTGTCATTATAGAATCCCTTTTGTGTGTGGGGGTGGGGTTCAATTGGATTTGTGCTTTCAATCTTTTAATGAAGTCTTTGGCTTATATAGGATAACAATCTAGAGTTTACTTGACCATTTTTTATGGATATTGAATTTAGTTTGATTGATAAAATTTCTGGTGCTGGAAAGAATTATGGGATGGGGTTATAATTGGTAAAATTACTTGATTTATTAGTATATTGAGTTGCTTGCATGTCATATTCTGAGTTGTAATTAAAAATATAAATATTATGAATGAAGCATAATATGTGATTTTAAGTCCGACTCACTTATTATGTTGCAATTTCACTCATACTTAATTAAATTCATTCTTCCACTAAATATCCTTTTAAAAGGTTAATCATAAATTAAACTAAATAGTTTATTTATAATACAATTTGCACTTTAACAAGATTATCTAATGAACAGAATAATGCTCTCTTTAACTCATACATAAACCAATAAAACAAGTGCTCAATGTATAAACAATTCTAAACTTGTGAATCTCAAGCTAGTGTCAAAGGTCGCAATTCAAAGTCCGTGACCATTACACAAAATGCGTCTCATGGAGGTCTATTGATTAAATGGGGCTCACTTGACCCACTAGAATTGGCTTGATTCTAAGAACAAGTGATGAAGCCCATCTACTTGAAGTCTTGGTGGTTGAGTAAGGCAAATATGGAAAATTAGCCTACCTTGGTAAATAGGGAAAATAATCTTAAAAGATAATCTGATAAGATTTGATTTTTTAATTGTTAGAATTAAGTGACCCAAATTCTTATTTAAATAAAATACAATGGAAAATAAAATAAAAGTAATATCCAAATAAAACTAGACTTCTTTTATTTTATTTTAGAATAAGTTTTTTTAAACCTTATTAAACTCCATCTATTTTATATTGATTAGGATAAGGTGTTTCAATCTTACTAGAATATGGCTTTACAAGCCTATAAATAGACATAGTCTATTCCTCTTGTAATTATTCGAATTCGACATAGTGAATTTTCTTCTCATCTGCCCGTGGTTTTTTCCCGAAAGGGTTTCCACGTAAAATCTGTGTGTTCTTTATTTATTTTTTTATTTTTTTCGATATTTTGTCATTACCGACATTAAGATATTTTCACAGTAATCTAGGAGATTATGTAAATCCCTTAATTGTAGATATGCTTTGATCTTGTCCATTGATGTAACTTGATCTATACCGTTGGTTTTAGGGAGCTCAACTATAAATAGAGAGCCTCTTATTCAATTGTAAATCATCCTATTGTATTTTATTCTTTAGTAGTGAATACTAAATTGAGAATATTTACTCAAACACCTCTCGTGCATTGTCTTTCTGTGGCTATTATGCACTTTTGTGCTTTTTTTTTCATTGTGAAATTGCTTCCGCTATAATTTGGTGCATTTGAGGAATTCTACGAGAATCCTCACTTTATGAGAGTTAGGTTGACTTGAATGTATTTGGAACAAAAAAATTGCCTAAAACTGCACAGATTGCAAAATTGAAAATCTAGTCCCGTGACATTAATATGATCGATCAATACTTCTTAAATTTCTTCCAATCAAGTGCTTTGAGAAGACATGAAATAAAAAGTGATTTTCTATAGTTAGATTTCTTCGAAGTCAATTTATTTTCAGATCTAAAACTTTCTTATTTGATTGAATAATTTCAACAATCATAATCTCGTAAATTGTTTTAAAATCTTTAAAAAGATGTACTATACGGAAGTGAATTGCAACATATCTATGATAATATGCCAATACCTTGATGCTTACTTAAAAAAGAAAATAAATTAGGGTTGAGTACGTAATAATTCGTATTAGGCTTGAAATTCAAGTGCAAGATGAGAGACATATTGTAATCGTAAGGTTGAGCATAAGATTGGTTTAGTCATTTCGATTTAGAAAAGTCAAAATCAAAATAAATATATTTTTTTAAAAATAATAATAGACAGTTTATCATCTGTTGATTATAATTGAAATAATCACATCAATTTAAAAAGGTTCAATTAAGTCGGTATATCAAAAAAAGAAAAAGAAAAGAAAATTGTATCCTATACAATGCCAGTGGAGTTAATTGAATCAATTTTGGATTTGATTTTGAAATTAAATTAAAATTTTGATTTTTAAAATAAGGGCTAAATTGAATATCTTTCTAAATTTTAAGGATTCAATCAAATCTTGTTTTGAAAATTTTGATTAAAACTCGTGTGAAATGGAACTAAATGTCAAATATTCGTTTTAAACTAAATTAGTTTAATTTTGGATTTGAGTTAATTTTCAAGTCTAAATTAAATATATTTTGTTTAATTCAACATTAATATTAAGAAAATTTGGCTTATGGTGGGGGATATTTAGATATCATACATGGGTCTTGAATCTAAAAAGTCAAAAAACAAAAGAAATATTAGAAATTTGTTAAAAGATTGACTAAATTGGGTTCTATTGAATATTCCTTTAGTTTTTAGGCCCATTATCATGGTGTATTCCAAGTCAATGTCCAAATGTCAAAGTCCAATTTTATTTGGTCCGAAGCAAAGTCAATGTCCAAATGTCAAAGTCTAATATACAATGTATTTTTCATTTCATTTTTGTGTATATGTGCTCTGTGTTGTTGCATGCAAATCTCATAATGGTATTTAGGAAAATGGTGAGGGTGTTTCTTTTACTTTCAGCTTTCGAAAGTCTAGGAAGGTAGGGGAAAGCCAAAAAAAATGTTTTAGGAGTGGAAATAAGTTGTATATTTTAAGGATTGTAAAAATGTAATTTTATCATTTTAATAATTTATATTTTTATAATTTTTCATTTTATAAATTAGTACATGAACCTAATTCTTTAAGCATTCACACATATTAATAATCTTGTAACGCTTGACCATCATTCTAACTTAAGTAGAACTTCGTGAGGAGTTACTTAACAGGAAGATCTTGAGTGTATAACCATAAGCTCAACACATATCGCATCATGCACCACAAATTAGTCATCGTGGAACAATCTCATCGAGTAGCATGCAGTTACTGTTGTCCTTTCTTGAAGATAAAACTACTTGCTATATCGTATTATAGTACCTACCATAGAGGTCGATCAAACTATCATACAAATAGAAAAGAGTTCTACTTATTTTCAGGAAATCTCCTCAATGAGGTCCGCATAATAGTCCTACCATTGGGTAGTTAAATTGTCACGCCATCACAAGAGACCATTCATGGAGGCCGTAGGTCTCATGTAGGAACCTTTTACCACTCAATATTTTAAAAATATGCAAGATTTTTAATGTCAAGTTTCAATCATGAATGATTAATATATGCATGACAAGTACACGTGACATTCTACCCTTATATATATGACATGCATATCATATATATGCATGAACATACATTCGTAGTTATATAAATATCATCATGCTTATCTCATAAATAGAAGTATAAAATTTAAATGACTTTGGTCAGCCAAAGTTTCCATGATTCCGTCCTAGAAAAATAAAATTGCAAAATTATAAAATTCACCCCAAATCATACTCTGGGTGCCATTCGTGCTCGTTTCCAACCTCCAACACGTCTCTACACCACTTAATCACATATTAGGCCTCCCCAATGGCACTATTGGCCAAATTGGGTCAGAAAATGAACAAAAATGAGATATTTTCACTTATTAACTTAAAACCTAAAAATAACCCCCCAAAAAAAAACTACGCAAAATAAGCTATTTTACTTGAGAAAAAGCTCCTTAAGCATGTTTGGAAAGCCTAATTTGCCACATCAATTAGTGGTGGATCAACTTCCTGATACTGACCTATTTGCTTGTCCTCAAGCAAACACACCAAACAAGCAAACACATCAATTAGTGGGTTGTAAGCAGGACTAGTAGATCACAACATTAAGAAATGTGTAAGACCATGTGGTCAGGCCCATGGCATCAATTGAGATGATGTTCGCCAGGACAGTAAATCGATAAGTTTCTTGAAAGGCCTTAGTGGCTAGTATTCTGTGATGCCTTTGTGGCGTATTTTGTGATGCATTTGTGGTGTATTATATGATACCTTTGTGGCATATTTTATTATGCCTTTGTGGCGTATTCTATGATACCTTTGTGGTATATTCTGTGATGTCTAAGTGGTTAGTAATTGTTAGCCACCATCATGGTGAGGTCTAGATATTCATTTAAAGTAGTTTTGAAGGAGTTTATTTTACAGTGTCCTGTTCTACTACCTTGCTATAGTATCCGTCAAAAAATGGAATTTAGTGTACTCGAAATTAGAGGTGATGTAAATGTCCTTCAATTTTGAGCAAATCCACATTATGTATAGAAGTTATCTAAATCCTATGGTATTCGTCAAATCTGAAAATTTATACGCTATGTATAGAGGTTATCTGTAGTCTAAGTTGTCTGCCAAACCTTGTTATCATTGTGATATGTAGCATGGTTGTCTAGGATTTCCTGGGATAATTGGGAATGTTTCATCTACCAAAATGAGTGGTGGTCTGATATGATTTAAGATATGATCTGATTGATATTCTAAGAATTACCAAATTCAGTATGAGAATCCATCAAAAGTTGGATTTGTACGAAGTTCGCCTTAAAAGATCAATTAGTATAAGTATCCTCTAAGAATAATATTGGAGAGTGCACCATCCTGATTGAAGTGTTCAACATCTGTCTATGTGAAAAACTGTCAAAAGTAGATTTTGTATGAATATCCTTCTGAGGAATGCATTTGCTTTTGAAAAGGAAATGAGATTCGTATTGAGTGGTGTAATCTATAATCTGCCTAAAGAATGAATTGTGTATGTGGTGGTTATGTATGGAAGTTGGCGTATATGTAAGTGCCTATATTAGAAAAGTATCCATCAAAGACTGAAAAGAAATTCATAATCTTTAAGTTGTGGAAATCAACAGTAAACATTCAAAGGTAACTTGGATTGAAATTCACTAAGTTCATTGAAATTATTAGTGTCTATTGTGATGAAGGTTCTGAGTAAAGAGTTAGTATGCCAAGAGGGACCAAATCAAGAATGAATGCGCTAGAATGGCAGTTTGAGTTGCTATATTATGTATACAATGGGACACCTTAGGAATATTGCGCTTAGTACTCTACACCATGAAAAGTTTATTTTTAACAAAGTTTTAAGTTGTAACGTCATATGCTATCTTTGAAAATATGATATAATTATTAGACATTTCTTTCATTAATCTTTTGTTCTAAGAATAGTAAATAAAGGCCTAAGAAGCACGTTTTAGAATGGAATTATGCCTGTAGTAAATATTTTGTTAAATGTTTAAGTTTTGTAATAGTCGACATTTGGATCTAGTAATTCGGGTTGGGTATAAGGTGTTACATGCGTAATGGATAATCATTGGCACATATCATAGGACTCTATTAGTATGGGGTAGCTAAGCTTAAATAGACTTCTTATTGCCTTGGTAGTGTGTTCACATTAAGATAACATTTAGCCTTAAGCTCAGGTGGATGGTTCCATTTGAAGTAGGATGGGTGGTCATTCTCAGGAAGTCAATGCGGAGTCAATGATGCCTTTTAGGCTGACATGTGTCTGCTTGGCGTAGGCATTATTTGGCTTTAGATTTGGTACAAGTAAAATCAAATCCAATGATTTGCAGTAATAAAAGATTCCACCTTGCAAGCTTTGATTGTGAATTTATTAGATATGTCTCAAATCCAAATAGGATAAGACATACCAAAAGTGTGTTTGCTCAACTTGGGAAAAAAACGTATTTATAATATGAAATATTAATAGTAAAACTTTGATACATTACTGTTATACACAATTATTTCATCCAAGACACTTCATTAGGTCCAACCCTATCAATTTTTTTTTACCAAATTTACCAAATTACATCAAGGTTTGGTTTGAAGTTGCTTGTTTACCAAATTTTTTTGTTTGAAATCAAGTTTTGGGGTTGAAAACTGCTTATCAACCTCAATAGTAAAAAATCGTAAGAAAGATTTGTCCACAAAAAGCTCATACAATTAAGACACTCACGTGATTAATACTTATTCAAGAGTTACTCCCATTACATCTAATAAAATCCCCTATTACTTTATCACTAACTCTACAAGGATAGAGTTAGTGTCATGGGCCAATGTGCAAAGCCCGTGACCATTGCACAAAATGAATCCCATGGAGGTCTATCAGTTAGATAGGGGTCATTTGATCCACGAGAACTGATCTGATTCAAAGAACTATTGAAGAAGTCTGTCTATTTGAAGCCTAGGTGGCCCAATTAAGAAAATATGGAAATTTAGGCTACCTTGGTAAATAGGGAAACTAATCTTAGAATATTGAGGAGAATAATATCTGATAAGATTATATTTGATTTGATTGTATAATCTTTGTAAATCCCTTAATTGTAGGGATAAGCTTCATCTCATCCGTCGATGTAAATTTAGCTAGACAATTGGATTTGGGGGAGCTCAACTATAAATAGAAAGCCTCCCCCTCAGTTTTAAATCATCCATTGTGTCCTATATTCTTTGCGTGTGAATACAATTGAGAGCATTTACTTAAACATCTCTTGTGCATTGTTTTTCTGTAGCAATTCTGTTCTTTTGAGTACCCTTTTGGCTTATGCTGCTTCCACTATATAAATTGGTGTCTTGGAGGAATTCTGCAAGAATCCTCACTTTGTGAGAGTTAGGCTGACTTAAGCGTGTTTAAATCAAAAGAATCACCTAAAGCCGCACAGATTGTAAGACTAAAGGTCTAGTCCCGTGACATTAGACCATACTTAATTATGTTTAAGTAGAGCACTAACTCTACCACTGTAAGGTATCTATTTAGAACTCACACCAAACCCCTCGTCTATATAAGCTCCTCCTTTTTTCAAAGATACTCCACTCAAATATCTCCAAACTTTGGCTCTCCTAAAACTTCCACTAAGATTATCAACACCTTCATGTGAACCACTTTCGATCTCTTTCAATAGTTACCATTGAATTTATTTTTAATTTTACCATCCAAGCTAACAATTTATCACATAGTTCTTGTTTTTTTTCCTAATTTTGTAAGGGGTATATTTTATCTTATCGGTTCTATACAAAATTTATTTACTGTGATTGGTAATTTTGTGGTCCAAAAGAGTTCTATTTACACTGTTTTTAAAGGTTTTTTTTTTTTTTTCATCAAGGACAGGTAGGCAATGCAATAGGAGCAATATAGTTTGGAAAGGGGAATAAAGTCCTTTTTGTCAAGTTGCGACAACCAACACCAACTTTCTATTTTCATATCAGGATTTCCATTTTAAATCTCCATTATTGGGTTATTTTAATAAAAACTAATATTAAAAATAAAAATTGAGGAAATTATGTGATTTAGAAACCTAAGATGTCATGACCTAAAAAGCAATAATGAACAGCCCTTTTTTACAGTGGACATCACTAGTTGGGTTGGGTTGGGTTGGTGAGTGACAAAAGAGGTCTCATCTTTTCAACATCTGCTTAAAACACAATCATTTACTTAAGTCCCTATCAATCCTTAACAAGTGTGTGAGTGTGTGTATATGTGTAGATATACTAGATTCTCTTCCTTAAATTTATTTAATATTCATGTTTTTAAAATGGTTAAAACATAAATAAAGAATAATTATAATAAATTTAAATTTAAAATTAGAAGGATGAGTGAATTTTTTTTTTAAAAATAATTTCTTTAAAAGTAAACGAAATTTTTTCTTTTTTTCTTTTTATTAAAAATATTTAAACATATCTTATAAGATATAAAAAATATTTAAAAAATAAATATATAAAAAATAAAATACGTGACAATTTTTATAATCTACTTATAAAATTAAAAAAAAATATTATTAATATACCAAATATTAACAATACACACTACTTGTGAAACATTACATCTCAATTTTGAGTAATCATCTAACATTTTTCTCAGCCAAAACAGGTTATATATGTCTAATTAGATCAATTTTATTTTTATTTTATAATTAAATAATTCAAAGTGACGATATCTTTATGAGTCTATTTTTCCTAAAAGAGAAGTCTTTATCAGTCAATCAATTAAATACATTTGATCATAAAATGGCATTATGAAAAGTGTTTTAACCATACTCTCGAAGATTTGCTATTTGATTTCATTTTGTGTTCACAAGAAAATTAATATAACAAATAGTTTCGTCATGGCACATAATCTCAATACATACAACCATGAAATTAAATGCAATAAGCTTAAAGTTAAGTCAGTGAAAGTTCAATGCTTAAAAATTAAAATTTTATAATTTGGACACATTTAAAATTTTTAGTCGGAATATTTCCTTGTGTTTCGATCATGTCTCGACCGTCAAGATTTCATTTTGTGTGTACTTTATATTATCGGAAAGGGAATTTAAAGGTTTATTTAAATATTGGAACATCAACACCAAAATGCATCAGGAAGAAATCTAAAAATAAAGATAAAGTTACAAGTTTCACATTGATGAACAGTTTTGATGAATTTTCATGATTGGATCATATCTTCTAACATACTTAGAGTTTAGAGTTGAAATTTCTACAATGAATATACAATATGCAGACCATCAATCAACTTTTTTTAACGTTTCCCATTGGGAGACGTTAACTTGGACAAAAGAAGTCTTTAATTAACATGTGAAAAATGACTCAAAAGATGACAAAGAAGTGGGCCTAGAAATTTATTACTAGCAAGTCCTTTGCATTGTTATTTTCCTCTTCACAAACCTTTGTACATAGCCTTTGGTTTCAGAATAGGAGGCATTTGGAAGTCAAAAAAAAAAAAAGAGATCACTTTCTTGTTAGTATTTAATTGTTTCTTTATCCTTATAAAATCTCAAGTTTTTTATATCTAATATGTCTTTTTCATATAATGTTTAATTTCATGGGTGAAACTCTTGGAAAATATTAAGGTAAATTCTATACTTATCATTTGAGCTAAAATTAATTTTCAGTCACTTAGAAATAAAAATAAAAGTCAACGCAAGAAATTAACTAAAAATAATAAAAACAAATATCTGTAAGAAAATATACTGAGGTTAGAGGATCAACTCTTGGTGTCATATTAAGATTTATATTTTAGTACTCAATGTTATTACTCAATTAGAATCCACACAAAAAGGGAGGTCTCAATCGAATAATCTTGCAATGAACGTCCAATAATTAAGCATATGAATCCATGAACAAAAGTATATCTGTCAAAGGAGTGTCCAAAATGATTGCCCAATAAGTCCAAGAGTTTGACAAATTGATACTAGCAACTCAGCCTAATTTCAAAGGCCATAATAGAGATGAACTTAGTTTCCCTCAAGGCCCAATTACGAGATCCAAATCCAAACAGATAAAATCAAAACTCAACTTAGTTGTTCAAGACTTTATCACGAAAAAAATTCAAGAAGAAGAGTTGAAGTTTCAAGATGATGAATTCTAGAGTAATGATGAATTAGAAGAGACTAATTATATTTGTGGGCCTAAACTCTCAATCTATGATGACAAGCCCATGTGGAAAATGCTAACAAGCTTAGGCATTTCACTTCAAGAACCCCAATTGATCTCACAAGCCTAGACGTTTCATATTGGGTTCGAGTTTTAGGATTAATTTTTATTATATATGAGCCCAATATTTTATTTATTAGCTTTTATTATTTTATTATTATTTTATTCAGAATTTTTGATAATTATTAAGTATTTTAAGCTATTCAGGAGTTTTATGTTAACAAGAAAGTTTAGTTTAAAACTACTTCTTATTTAGATTAAATTAGAGTTCTAGTATACTTAGGAGTTTTATTTAGATTTATTTAGCTAGCCTATATATAGGCATTTGCATTGTACATAATACAATCAATTCATTATTATTCTATTTCTCTTTTGAGTTAATAAATTCTCTCTGGGTTTTTCTTTTTAAGGATTTCTCTTGAGTTTCTTTTAGAAAAGTTTTAATAATCTTTTTAGATTGTGGGGATTATCTTCAAACTTTTTCTTGCCAAGGTTTCTATCTTGAAGGAGAAATTAGGGCCGCTTGAAGGGGGTTGTGGATTTTCCGTGTTTCCAAGGCTTCTTAGGATTTCTACACGCCACATTCTATCTTTCCATTTATCTTCTTTATTCAATTCCTTAATCTTTGATTTATTATTTTATTTTAGTTATTTTTGTAATTGTTTTATCTGACTTGGATTCAATTTCATTTCATGCTGAATCAAAACCCAAGTTTCGTTTTGAACGTTTAGAGCCTTAAGTCAAATCTGCTTTCATGTTCATCCTTCTAATCCTTTATCATTTGGTATCAGATTTGACATTTTAGGTGTTCTTTTTGCTTTTATAAACTAATTTCTGGAAAACAGCTTCAAAACAATTTTTTTACCCCAATGGTTTTCGAAAAAAATATTTTTCAGTGGGTAAACAATTTTTAAACGATCTAAAATTTTAGATACTATTTCTTGGTACTATTTTAGAGTATAAAAAATATTTTTTCACAAAAAAGTGATCAAAAAAGTAGAAAAAAATAAAATACAAAAAAATAAAAAATAAAAAAATATTCTATGGATTGAATTTTGTGCCAAAACTTTCTAAATTAGATCTATATTATTTGAGGAGGCTTCAATTTAAATTTCTTGATATTTGGAAATTAGGAACACCTCGAACAAAGTTTGTCAAGTTGCTTCGTAATTTTTCGAGATTTCGGGTTTCAACAATTTTCATTGACTCTTAGCTTTAAGTTTTCATTTGTTTTTACTTTTTATTTGTTCCTATACACATTCTAACACTTTCTTGTTTCTTGTGTTAGTAGGTTAAAGCACGTTGCATATTCCTTTCTTCGTGCAACAAAATTCTTTGATGTCTAAGCCAATTTTGGACTCATAGTGCTATTAGGTTTGCTTTGATAGTTTGATTCTAATACATTTTGATTAATTGATATAGACACTTGTTAAAAGACTTACAAGATTAATTCTTACCTCATTGAGATTTTTTTTGAGTGTATATAAGTGAGGCTTGCTTAATTTTTTCTTTTGAAGTGTTGTGCTTTTCTAGGCTTTCACTATTACTCGTGACACTAGTGCCCATAAAAATTATGATGAGATACCATCTGATGATAAAGAACAAGATGTTACATTGGAAAATATTATGGAGATGGTAAAATTTCAACATCAACAACTGAACGAGGTACGTGATACATTTGAGGCAAATTTGACTAAGTGTTGAACGAAACTATAGGAGAACATTAATCAACTTTCCAAAAAAATTCAACTGCTAACTCAAGCTGTTGCTCGTTTGGAGACTTCTTCGAATCGACGATCTTATGCTCGTAATAGTGATGATGATAGGGATAATGATTCGTTCTAATACTGGTATATGCGAATATCGTCATATTGATAAAATTTTAGGTATTTCTAATCGAGGCCGTCCTTCTATTGCTAAACCAAAGTTCAACATTCTACCATTCCAAGGAAAGTATGATCCAGATGCATATTTTGATTGAAAGGATAAAATGGAGATCATGTTCTATTGTTATAAGTGTTCAGAGAAGGAAGAAGTTCTATTAGCTATATTGGCATTTTTAGATTATGCATTGAGTTGGTGGACTCAACTTGTGTTGAGCTGCCAAAGGAATCATGAACGAGATGTTGATTCATGGGAACAGTTGACACAAATCATACGAAAACGTTTTATCCCACCTCACTATTATAGGGATATTAAAAGGAGACTTCAACGCCTTGTTCAAGGTAATCGATCTGTTGATGAGTACTTTAAGGAGATGGAGATGTTTATGCATAGAACAAATGTCCAAGACGATGAGGAGACTACCATGGTGGGGTTTGTAGATGGTTTGAACATTTCGATAGCCAATGTTCTTAATCTTCAAACCTACATTAATCTTGAGGATATGGTACGCAAGGTAATTGATATTGAGCGACAGATTCAACAATGTCAATCTCGTCCATTTAGTGCTTCATAATATTATATAGGTACGAGTTCTAATTCTACTTTCAAGAATTAAAATTTCCTTCTGGTACTAATAAGTTGCTGCCAAAACATGATGAGACTAAACCTTTTGAATAGAAAACTGGGGCTTCTACAAAACCTTTTTCTTCATCTTCTTAGCAGCTCACTTCTACTACTTCACCAAAACAACAACGAGCCCGTGATATTAAATGTGTTAAGTGTAAAGGGCATGGGCACTATAGCTGTGATTATGCCAACATGAGACTTTTGTTGATCAAAGAATATGGTGATTATACCTCTGATTTCAATAAAACAGATCTAGATATGCTCGAATTAATTTATGATACCGATGATGGAGGTAAATTTTATGGTGAAGAAGAGTTGGTAGAACCACTAACTCATCCCTGTTGTCTAGTTGTGAGGTGCACCTTCAACATCCAATTGAAGGATGATTATAATCTTCAACGAAGTACTATATTCCATTCGAGGTGTTTGATTAAAGGTAAACTTTTCTCATTTATCATTGATAGTGGAAGTTGTGCTAACGTTGTGAGCAGCTACCTTGTGGATTCTCTTGCTTTTCCATGTAGCAACACCCTACAGCATATCATCTTCAATAGTTTAACAAAGGTTCAGAGGTCCGTGTAGTAAAACAGTACTTGATCACTTTTAAACTTGGGACTTACATTGATGATGTTTGGTGTGATGTCATTCCTATGCATGCTGCCCACTTGTTACTTGGTAGACCATGGTTGTACGATTATGGTGTTATTTATCATGGTAAATTAAATCGATATTCTTTTATTTTTCATGGGAAGAAGTACACTTTTACCCCTTTAAATCTGAAAGATATTCACAATGATCAAATCGACATGATGAAGTTTTATAAGGAGGTTATAGGAAGTAAGACACAAATTAATGATGACCCAATGAAAAGGTCTCTAATGAAAATAGCCAAATTAATGATGACCCAATGGTGAGTGTATCCTCTTGTGAGAAAAAAAAGAGTGGTTTACAATTTTTATACGAATGGAAAAGATGTGTGAGGAGTATTACTCACTAAATAGCCTTGTATCATTGTCCGATTTAGGTAAAAATTTTTATCTTTAACTAACCTTCACAACTCTTTGCCTAGTGTTTTTTTGTCTCTTTTACAAGAATATGAAGATATTTTTGAAAAAGTGCCTAAAGGATTGCCACCTTTGAGGGGTATTGAGCATCAAATTGACTTAGTACCTGGGTCAGCAATTCTAAATTGACCAACTTATTGAAGCAATCCCGAGGAGACGAAGGAGTTACAAAAGCAAGTTGATGAACTTTTGGCAAAGGGTCACATTCATGAAAGTTTAAGTCCTTATGCAATGTCAGTAATTTTGATGCCAAAGAAAGATGGTACATATAGAATGTGCGTCGATCGTTGACCAATTAACCAAATTACTATTAAGTATAGACATCCTATTTCAAGGCTTGACGATATGTTTGATGAACTTATGGTGCTTGTATCTTTACAAAAATTGATTTAAAAAGTGGCTACCATCAAATTCGAATGAAAGAGGGGGTGAATGGAAAACATCCTTTAAAACTAAGTTTGGTTTATATGAATGGTTATTTTCGGTTTCACTAATGTACCAAGTACTTTCATGTGCTTGATGAACCATGTTTTGAGACTTTATTTGGGTAAATTTGTGGTAGTATATTTTGATGATATTCTGATTTACTCAACCTCTTTAAATGATTATGTTTTTCATGTTAAATCTATTTTAGATATTTTACGAACTGAAAAATTATTTGCCAACATTGATAAATGCACTTTTTGTTGTGATAGACTAATCTTTTTAGGTTTTATAGTAAGTGCTCAAGGTATTCATGTCGATGAGGATAAAGTAAAGGCAATTAGGGAGTAGCCCACTCTTAAATCAATTAATGAGGTGAATCTTTCCATGGTTTAGCAAGTTTTATAGAAGTTTTGTGAAGGATTTCTCCACTATTGCCACTCCATTAACTGAGATTATTAAAAAATTTATGGGTTTTAAGTGGGGAGAAGCTTAGGGAAAGGCTTTTCAAACTTTAAAGGATAAGTTATGTTCTGTTCCGATTCTTAAATTACCTAATTTTTCTAATACTTTCGAACTTGAATGTGATCCTTTTGGTATTGGAATTGCTGTCGTGTTGATACAAGAAAAAAGGCCAATCGCATATTTTAGTGAAAAACTAATAGGGGCGCAATTAAACTACTCAACTTATGATAAGGAGTTGCTAGCATTAGTTTGAGCTCTACAAGTTTGGCAACACTACTTGCTACCAAATGAGTTTGCTATCCATACAGATCATGAGTCTCTAAAATGGTTAAAGGGACAAGGTAAGTTAAGCAAAAGACACACTCGATGGGTAGATTCATAAAGATATTTCCATATACAATTAAGTATAAAACAGGTAGAGAAAATGTAGTTGCTGATGCCTTATCTTGTAGATATTCTTTGATAACTACATTAAATGCTAAAGTCTTGGGGTTTGAACATATAAAAGATTTATACTTAAATGATATTGATTTTGCAAATGTATTTTCTAATTGTGGGAATGGTGCCTTTAACAAGTTTTATCTTGTAGATAGGTTTCTTTTTCACCTAGATAGGTTATGTATTCCACAATATTCCATGAGAGAGTTATTAATTTGTAAAACACATAGTGGAGGTCTAATGGGACACTTCGGTGCCGCCAAGACACTAGATTTTCTACATGAACATTTTTATTGGCCGCACATGACAAAAGGATGTTGAAAAGGTATGTTCTAATTGTATTACTAGTAAACAAGCAAAATCTAAGGTAATACCTCATGGACTTTATACTTCTTTGCTGATTCCTTCTTCGCCATGGGTAGACTTATCCATGGATTTCATTCTTGGTTTGTCACGAACCAAAAAGGATCGATATAGTATCTTTGTTGTTGTTGATAGGTTTTCAAATATGGCTCACTTTGTTCTTTGTCACAAAACGAATGACGCTACACATGCGGCTAACTTATTCTTTCGAGATGTGGTACGCCTACATGGGATACCTCACACCATTGTATCTGACAAAGACGTAAAGTTCCTAAACCACTTTTGGAAAATATTGTGGGGTAAGCTTGGTACTAAATTATTATATTTTACTACATGTCACCACCAAATTGATGGGCAAACTGAGGTAGTCAATCGAGTCTTAGGTGTTTTATTATGAGTTGTTGTAGATAAGAACCTTAAAAATTGGGAAGAATGTTTGGCATTTGTTGAGTTTGCATATAACCGATCTCTTCACTCTACAACTGCATATTCTCCATTTGAACTTGTTTATGGTTTTAATCCACTAACTGTACTTGATCTTATACCATTGCCTCTAGAAAACATTTCTAGTTTAAATGGAAAGAAGAAAGCTGAATTGGTGAAATCCATACATGCGAAAGCAAGGCAACGAATCGCCAAAACAAATGAAGCAACTGCCGAAAAAGTTAACAAGGGGTGCAAGAAAATTATCTTTGAGCCTGGTGACTTGGTTTGGGTCCACATGAGAAAAGAGAAATTTCCAACTAAAAGCAAAACAAAATTGGACCCACGTGGTGATGGACCTTTTTAAGTACTCAAGCGTATTAATGATAATGCATATCAAATCGACTTTCTCGGTGAGTATAATGTTAATGCCACTTCAAATGTCACTGACCTTTCTCCTTTTGATATTACAGATTCGAGGATGAATCCTTTTGTGGAAGAGGGAATGATACAAGCAACTCAGCCCAATTCAAAGGCCATAATAGAGATGAGCTTAGTTTCCCTCAAGGCCCAATTACGAGATCCAAACCCAAATAGATAAAGTTAAAACTCAATTTAGTTGTTCAAAACTTTATCACGAAAAAAATTCAAGAAGAGTTGAAGTTTCAAAATGATGAATTCTGGAGTAATGATGAATTAGAAGAAACTAATTATGTTCGTGGGCCTAAACTCTCAATCTATGATGACAAGCCCTTGTGGAAAATGCTAAAAAGCTTAGACATTTCACTTCAAGAACCCCAATTGATCTCACAAGTCTAGACATTTTATATTGGGTTTGAGTTTTAGGCTTAATTTTTATTATATATGAGCCCAATATTTTATTTATCAACTTTTATTATTTTATTATTATTTTATTCCTAATTTTTTATAATTATTAAGTATTTTAAGTTATTTAGGTGTTTTATGTTAATAAGAAAATTTAGTTTAAAACTACTTAATTTAGATTAAATTCGAGTTCTAGTATACTTAGGAGTTTTATTTAGATTTATTTAGCTAGTCTATATATAGGCCATTGCATTGTACACAATACATTCAATTCATTATTATTTTATTTCTCTTTTGAGTTAATAAATTCTCTGTGGGTTTTTCTTTTCAAGAATTTCTCTTGAGTTTCTTTTAGAAGAGTTTTAACAATCTTTTTAGATTGTAGGGATCATCTTCAAACTTTTTCTTGCCAAGATATCTATCTTGGAGGGGAAATTAGAGCCACTTGAAGGGGGTTGTGGATTCTTCGTGTTTCTAAGGCTTCTTAGGACTTCTACATGCCACGTTCTATCTTTCCATTTATCTTCTTTATTCGCTTCTTTAGTCTTTGATTTATTATTTTATTTTAGTTATTTATTTTAATTGTTTTATCTTACTTGGATTCAATTTCGTTTCAAGTTGTGTCAAAATCTTAGTTTCTTTCCTAATGTCCAGAGCCCTAAATCAAATCCGCAATTTTGACAAACTTTACGATCCGTTTTCACTTTCATCCTTCTCATCCTTTATCACAAATGAATCCATAAGCAAAGGATGATGCAATATGATAGTTTAACTGCTTAAGTTCAGTCCAAAAATATAAAATATGGTATTATAATCACATGATAGCTTCAAGACATATAAAAAAGATTTCAAATATTTATTATGTCATTTTTATATGTCTACAAAAAATTAAGATTAATTTAGCCAAACATTCATTGTGTCATATATTGTCTATAACAAAGAAAATATCTTACTTTACAAGTATGATTATAACAAGTGATTGATAATTAATTTTAGCTCAAATGATGAATATAAAATGTACCTTAATATTTGCCAAGAGCTTCCATTTCACCTCAGTGTTGAAAATTTAGAATAGCATAATAAAATTAAATAACTCAAACTTATATGAAAAAAATATATTACAAATAAGAAACTTGAGATTTTTTGTAACGCCCCAAATAATTTATCTCTACTTTTGTAATTATTTGACACAAGTGTGTATCTATTTCAGTGGCTAGGTGTTCTACGTGTGTATGTGAGGTCCTAGGTTCAAGCCTTACCTTTAGCAATTTTTGTTATTTTTGGAAGTAAGCCTTACCCTTGGTGAGTGGGCTTATATTTATTTGTTTGCTATTTCATATTAGAATAAGCCTGTTGGTTTAAGTGGTCAGGGAGTTGGTGTGTTGGAGGTCCTGAGTTCGAAACCTTGCGTTAGCATGAATGTTAGCTCTGATGGTTGGTAGAGTTTCGATTTAACTTAAATGCTGATGTGGTTGAGATTATGTTGTTAGTGGGAAGTTGGAGATAATATCCAAGGGAATTTTATTTTTTTATTTTCTTTTCCTGAAAGTTCTTTCACTTTTGGACGTCTGTTTCTCCTCTTTCTCTGCTGAAATTCAGTCTCTCTCCCACTCTCTTCTTTTCGATTTCTTTTCAAGTCCGCCTCCTTTTTGTGCAACGTTTGGTTGCGCTCGTTTGATAAGTTTTTGTTTTTGTTAAGTCTTAACGTTATTTTGGCTAAGTATTTATTGAGGGGGTTTGTTTTAGTACTTTTGTTTGAAGAGAGGAACAAAAGTTGGTTATGGTTTCTGCAGTAATTTAGGTGTTCGGAGCTTTTGTTCGATATCGGTAAGTTTTCACATGTGTTGGTTGTTGTTGTAAGGCTTTAATTGTGTTTTGACTTCGATTCAGTTTTCGTGTGTGTTACTAATTCAGGTTCTAGAATGACGAATGGTAGGTTTTGGAGGGCTCGGGATAGTTTTCGCATCAAATCGATGCCAGGTGTGTACCAAAAACGTAGAAAACGAGGCTTCGACAAAACCTAAAAAAATTACTGTCGACGCCACACTGGCATGTGGTCACCCGTGTGGTAGGCCGTGTGCGATGACACATTTATGTGATCGACGAAGGCATGGCCATGCGCAAGACACCGCCGTGTGGTGGCCGGAGTGTGGCCGTGTGAGCCATACGGGCTAGGTCAAGTTGGGCATGTGGGTCACATGGGCATGTGGGTCCATACAGGCAGTCCACAAAGGCGTGTGGGTTTCTGGGCTAGGCCATGTGATCCACATGGCCAAGGCCAATCTGGGCGTATAGGCCACACGAGCGTGTGGGTCCACACGGGCATGTGGGCCCGAAATTCAAAAATTTTCCCTAGGGTCGCACGGGTCGTTCTAAACAACTATGGGCCTACCATAGGGTCGGTAAAGGCTATCCAAACCCTATAAACTGATGATTTAATATTCTATTTTGTATGTATTAATACTATGCAAGATTGATTACTGTTCTATATGCCTACTTATTATCTGAGTAATAGCTTGTCGAGCATGTTAATTTGTATATATGTATCTGGGTTTTTTGTATTTATTATAAGGGTTAGGATGATATATGTATGGAGGAAGTGTTCTGAATGGCGATTTCGCCTATATTCTAGCAGCAAGGCTACACTTTATTTATTTTGGGTCGTATTGGCACAATATGGTGTGTAGGGTTCGGTGGGTGTTTTTAACCCCACGTAGTGTGATGGGATAGTCGGAGATGGTGTGTAAAGGATGGGGGTAGGATTCTGTTATCTGATTTGCATATATGTACCTAATTCTGTATCTGAAATGGGCTTAGGCCTGAATCTATATCTGTCTGTTATATATTAATCTGATGTGTGCATGCTTAATTCTGTTGAGTTCACACTGAGCATACGTAAACTCACCCTTTTCTGTCTATTCTATATAGGTAATCTAAAGAGTTAGGCGGATCGGTGTGACGGAGCTTCACGGGGACCACATATTATGAACTGGTCACAAACACGATTTTTACTTTAAGTTTTGATTAATTTCTGGGTATTTTGTAATATTTAGACATTACAGACTGTTGCTTTAATTTGGGGTTTGGCTGCGTTTTATGATTTTATTACTACAAAACTCGACAAAAACACGAATTTTTTTAAAGCAAAGGTTTTTGTAAATGCGAATTATGTTGCTTAAATAACACGAATTTTCGTAAACTTCCGCTCTAAAAGTCAGGTTAACTAATTGAATAAACGTTTTTGAAAAATATAAAAGCAAGTAAGAGTTAATAAACTAAAATGGTTTGTCGAGGCAACTTCATTTACAAAATACTATTCCATGTGACATCGCCAAGTTCGGCCATAACGTCTAGGTCGGGTTTAAGGTGTTACATTTAGTGGTCTTAGAGTTAGGTTGCAAAACTCGGCTATGAGTTTTGGGTTCCAAAATATGTTTTAAAGAATTGGTTTTCAAATAGTTTAAAATATTCTGAATAAGTATGTGGTACCCTGAGTCTCCGGCGCCGATCCTGTAAGTACTTATGAAACTTAGATAGTTTATTTTGAAAATACTGTAGAATAACATACTCTGAAAACACTATAGCTAGTACTCTCTGAAACTATAGTGAAACGGATAGAGACTGAAACTCTCGAAAAATTTCTGAACTTTTGCTACTTTGTGCATAAAACATCTGTTAATAAATACTAAAACTAATGCATAAAATTTTCAATGTAGATAAATTTGAATTAGATAATGAGTGCTCGTGGTACTCGTGGACGTGGTATTCAAGGCCGTGGTGGAGGCCGTAGGGGGGTTCGAGCTGAGTCTTTATCTCTAGGTAGTGTGCCAAATCTAGATACAAGTGAGACGCTGGTTTTACCTGCTACTGAGCCTGGGTCTCAAAACCATGCGGCTAGGGACGACGTATTGTCCCAAGCCATATTGAGGATTTAGAGAGGGTCGCTGGACCTCATACTGGATTTGGAGGCCGAAGGTCGGTAACTGAACGACTCCAGTCTAATGGTGCTGAGTTGTTTAAGGGTGTCACTGAAGTTATCCCTAATGTGGCCAAGTATTGGCTGGAGGGCACGAAAAGGATTATTAATGATATTAACTGTACACCCGAGTAGAAACTTAAGGGTGCAGTCTTTTTACTCCGTTTTGAGGCTTATTAATGGTGGCTGACGGTTGAGGAGGGTACTCAGCCTGATCATCTTAATTTGGAATTCTTTAAGTTCGCTTTTCAGGGGAAATACATAGGAGCGAGCTATGTGATACTCGCAGGTGTGAGTTCATGAATCTCATGCAAGGTGACAGATCTGTGGCCGAGTATGAGGTCGAATTTTTGAGGCTAAACCGCTATGCTCGAGGCATGGTAGCATTTGAGTATAAGAGGTGTGTTAGATTTGAGAATGGTTTAAGAGACAATCTGAGGGTACTGAGTGCTTGGCAGAGGGAGCGCGAGTTTTCTGTCTTGGTTGAAAAGGTGAAGATCGCCTAAGATGTTAAGCGCGTGGAGCGCTAGAATAGGAACTGGGAGTGAGATAGGAACAAGAGGGATTCGGAGCCTTCGAGTTCTATTCAGAGGCCTAAGAAAAAGGCCAGATCTGATGGGTCGACTAGAGTGGGAGCCCTTGTTGCTCTTACTAGGATTCAGCCTTGTAGAGATTGTGGTAGACGTCATCCAGGCGAATGTTGAAGAAGGATGGGACCATGAGGATGTGCATTGACTATCGACAGTTGAACAAACTGACTGTGAAGAATAAGTATCCACTTCCGAGGATTGATGATTTATTTGATCTGTTCCGATGGGCATCTGTGTTTTTGAAGATAGATCTTTGTTCTAGGCATCATCAGTTGAGGGTTAAGGAAGCTAATGTTCATAAGACTGCGTTTAGGACTCGTTATGGACATTACGATTCTTAATTATGCCTTTTGGTCTAACAAATGCTCTGGCTGTGTTTATGAATCCGATAAATCGAGTGTTTCAACCATTTTTAGATCAATTTGTCGTGGTTTTCATCGACGATATATTGGTATACTCTAAGACTAAGGATGAACATGATGAACATCTTAGGGTGGTACTTCAAACTTTATGTGAAAATAGCTTTATGCTAAATTCAGCAAGTGTGAATTCTGGTTGGGTGAGGTGAACTTTTTGGGGCATGTAGTTTTTGCTGAAGGGATTCATATTGATCCCAAGAAGATTGAGGTTGTGCTTGATTGGAAACAACCTAAGAATATATCTGAAATCTGTAATTTTCTAGGTCTGGCAGGATATTATCAGCATTTTGTGAAAGGATTCTCTTTAATCGTAGCTCCATTGACTAAGCTTTTGTGCAAAGGGGTTCCTTTTGTCTGAGCTGATGCGCACCAATCTAGCTTTGAGAAGCTCAAATCTGTTCTTACTCAGGATTCTGTTTTTATACAGCCTAAATTTGGGAAAAAGTTTGTGGTATAGAGTGATGCATCACACGTCAGTTTGGGATGTGTATTGATGTACGATGGAAAAGTTGTGGCTTATACGTCCCGTCAGTTTAAGACGCATGAGGCAAATTATCTAACGCATGATCTCGAGTTGGCTGTAGTGGTGTTTGCGTTAAAAATCTGAAGGTATTATCTATATAGTGAAAGGTGTATTATCTACACGGATCACAAGAGCTTCAAGTATCTTCTTACTCAGAAGGAACTAAACCTTAGGTAGCGTCACTAGATTGAGCTGCTCAAAGACTATGATTGCACAATCGAGTATCATCTTGGTAATGCCAATGTGATAGCCAATGCTTTGAGTCGTAGAGCGATGACTGATCTGAGGGTGATGTTTGCTTGCCTTAGTCTGTTTGATAATGGGAGTCTGCTTGTTGAGTTACAAGTTAAGCCGACTTGGATTAATCAGATTCGAGATAAGTGGCTGGGAGACGAGTCTCTGGGTTTATAGTTTCATCAGGTTAACAGTGGCAGCATTTTGAATTTTGGACTGAATAATGATGGGGTACTATGTTTTTGTGGTCGAATTTGTGTACCGAATGATACGGGTCTGAGACAGTCAATTTTGAATGAGGCGCATAGTAGCCCTTATGTTATGCATCTCAGTGGTAATAAAATGTATCGCAATCTCTGTAAGTTGTATTGGTGGTCGGGGGTTGAAGCGTGAGGTTACGAATTTCATTGCTCGATGTTTGACGTGCCAGCAAGTTAACAAGGCAAAAACCCACAAAGGGCGTCTTGAGACCAAAGGGGTTTTGAGTTGAAAACCCAAAGAAGGGCAGCTCAAATTTTGATCAGAGGTGGGGCATGCAGTGACCTTGCTATACCTGAATTAACAAGAAAGAAAGTATGTTGCATATTGTGGCATCGACAAAGTACTCTAGATCTCCTAAACACATGTTAAGCTCAAAGTAGTCTTCAAGGAGTTCGTGTAGAGAAGCTCAAGCTGCGATATCTAGGGCACCTAGTCTTTATCTTTATCCTATTCATATTGAATTTACAATCTTTGGATTCTTTTTTTTCTCTTTTCAAAGATGTGTTCCCAATTAATTTCCTTTTTATTAATTCATTCATTTCGAGCTATGCTCAAACTCAATTTATTTCTTGTCCATTGTTATTCTCAAGTATGTTGCATTGAAATAATTATTAATAAACTATTAATAACTTTACCAAAGAAGTTCTATATATTACTTTGGAAGTTTTTAAATAATACAAGAACCTAAAGCAGGACTATTGTTTAGAACTTATTAGGCTTAAGGGTTGGAAATATCTGAGAAGGAAGAGCCTAAATTGAGGCTATCTCTTTGGATTTTCTGTTTAAAAAAAACAATGATTGGAAGAATGGCATATGCTTCTGGTCATGTTACCCAGGAAATGGTAACAGATCAGTTCCCAAATCCTATATCTCTAATTTGTATTGAGATAGATTAAAAAAGATACAAATCCTATGCTCCTAAATTGCAGTGGGATGGATTAAAGTTGATACAAATGTATACACTTGAATTGCATTGGTAATGGATTGGAAAAGATTCAGATCCTTTACCCTTGAGTTGTAGTGGGAAGGTTTGAAGATGGTATAAGCCTTAGGTCCTAGAGGTACCAGGGATTGGACCTTAAAGTTTACAGTGGGGCAAATCATTTGAGCAAAATATGATTGTTTCTTTGAGTTTTCTGGCAAAGATACCAGTCGAGGGAGATGGCAGCGTAATACGTCAGCAATAAAACTCTAATAAACAAAAAACAGTGACAAACCTAAGCATTAAAAAGGGATCATTATCATTTTGCATTCATATATCATTCATGGCATGTCTAGTTAGGCGCAGTTGATTCATTCCGATCATAGCCTAATCATTAGGCATAAGCATAGGCCCATGAAACCGATTCTACAGGTCATGTCCCCCAGAGGGCGGTGTAGCAAAATCTGTGAATCCACATATCTTATCTCCCTGAAGCAGCAGTGGAGCAGATCGAAGACGGAAAATCTTATTTTCCCTAGGTAGCAAGGAAGCAGATTTAAGCCACCAGCCTTATCTCCCTGAGGTAGCAAGGGAGTAGGCTAAACATTATAGATCTTATCTCCTTGAAGCAGCGGTGAAGTAGATCGAAGATGGTGAATCTTATCTTCCCGAGGTAGCAGGGGAGCAGATTTAAGCC
This sequence comes from Gossypium stocksii, assembly GCA_020496765.1. Classification (NCBI taxonomy): domain Eukaryota; kingdom Viridiplantae; phylum Streptophyta; class Magnoliopsida; order Malvales; family Malvaceae; genus Gossypium; species Gossypium stocksii. Next base: position 88,115,995 of record CM035620.1, read on the forward strand.
AACAGCCTTATCTTCCTGAAGTAGCAAGGGAGCAGACTGAAGATTGTAGATCTTATCTCTCTGAGATAGCAGTGGAGCAGATCGAAGACGACGAGTCTTATCTTTCCAAGGTAGCAGGGGAGCAGATTTAAGCCACAAACCTTATCTCCCCGAAGTAGCAGTAGGAGCAAGTTGAAATTACCAATTCTTATGAAATTCTACCAGAGTGGATTGAAACTACAAATCTCTTCTCCCTAAAATGACATTAGAGCAAATAGAAGCCCTAAACCTTATCCCCTGAAGTTGCAGTGGAGCAGGTTGAAATTACTAATCTCCTTGAAGTTTCAGTGGAGTAGATCGAAGTTATTAATCTCTTCTCCTTGAAATTTTATTGGAGCGGGTTGAAGCACCAATTCCTATACCCCTGAAGATGCAGTGGGATGGAACGAGGTTACTAGCAGAAGAGAAGCACCAAAAACTCAAGATTCGACGAGATCGGGTAAGATTGGTCCCTCTTAAAAGTCTTTACTCCATTCTCATTACATGACAACGAGCAAAGAGGGGCAGTTGTAATAGGCCCAATCTGCTCGGCCCCATGCATAAGAATCCGAAACCAAAAATAAATAAACAAGGACCAATATTTTTACAAGTATCAGGCCCAAAATACAAAATTAAAACTAAACCCATCACTTCAGCCTAAAATTACAACCCCGAAAATATTAAAATTTCCCTAGCCCAATAAAGCCCAAATCAATCTAAATTACAAGCCTAAAATACTACCCGTGGCCCAATAACCAACCTGAACCCAACCATACCCAAACCCAAATGGCCCAAATTTAAAAACTCTAACCCAACATCAGGCCCAAAATCAATTGAAACTTTCGACAAAAGGGAAAAACCCTAGCTCCTTGTGCCGCAGCTTCTATACACAGGCCACAGCATGCGCCGCTATCAGCACGTCAATCACGTCCCTATCCTCGAGATTTTTGTCGTTCACCTGCAAAAAAAGGAAAGGAAGAACACGGACAGAAGCAAAAACATAGCAAGAAATCAAGAATCAGAATCATAATATTTATTTTCTTTGATTTGTTCTGGCTATAAAAGCCAAACGAAAACAATGTATTTTTTACGAACACTAATAGAGAAATCAGAGAAAGCAGAGGTATATTCTTGGTGATTTTATTTCGCATAACACATATATGCATACATAATATATTCGTTGCAAAAAGTAAAATCGATTTCCTTACCTTTTTCGACGAAACAGAAAAAGAAACCGATGGGTCTTCCCTCTCTTTTCATGTTCTAGGGTATCTAAAGGGTTTTTTGACCTCGGATTTGGCTTTAGGGGCTTTAAAGGATCGAAATAACCCCTTTTGGGGATTCCGATTGCCATATATGGTGGCGGAGGTGGCGGAGTACGGTGGCCCGATGATTGGAGCTCGACCGGAGCTTAGAGGGCAAATTTTTTTCAGAGAGTTTTTTGAACTTTTTTTAAGGGGTGTTGAAAATGACTTTTTTTAAAGGATTTTTAATATTTATAAGGCCCCTATACGACGTCGTTTTGGGGTAGGCCACTGTTGCGCAAAACGATGTTGTTTCGAAGCCAAGACCCGCGCGCGTGACCCGACCCGGGGAGTATCTGAGCGTTTTTAATAAAGGGGCTAATTGCTCCATAGGTCCTTCCGCATTATTATTTTTATGCAATTATGTCCAATTTATATCTTTCTTTTATTTTTAAATTTGGCCCTGAAATTTTGCTTTTGTTTTAATTTGGTCCTCTAACCACTAGAAGTTTAAGCCTTGAAACAGCGTCGTTTTGGGGATAAGGCATAATTGCCTAGTAAGTCCCTCCTTTGTGGTGCACGTTTCAATTGGGTCCCTAAATTGGCCCCCATTCTTTTATTTTTAAAATTAGCCGCCAGAATCTTATTTAAACTTCATTTTAGTCCTTATGCACTTATTTCTTTGAGTTTTTACCACTGAATTTTTTTTATTAATCCCAAATCAATTTTTTTAATTTGTTAGTTATTTATTTATTTTGATATTTATATATGTATATTCTTTTTGAAAAATTACTTTATTCATTTTATTCTTTTTTTATTTGTAGATCATCATATTTTATCTCATTTATTATATATTAATACTTTAAACTATTTTATATTTAATATCAAAGTTTGCCATATGGCTCGTTTTATTTGTTTTATTATTTTATTCAAAAAATTTTATTTATCTTTTTCTTTGTATTTTCATATTTGATCTTTTTGAATGCCCCTTTATTATGCCTTTTTATTTATTTGTTCATTGTTTTAAAATTTAGATTCCATTATTATTATGGTCATTCTTAATATTTTTTAGCATTATCATTGTCATTATTCATGTTATTTGCTATTTTACTTTGACTCTTTCTTTTAATTGTCTATATTAGCGTTAAATATTAATTCATTATGTAATATTTTTTTAGAAATATGTTTATGATTTTATTATGCATTAGCGCGACAATTTCATTCAAACCATTGTTTTAAATAAAAATACATTTCATTTCCACATTTGCTATTATTCAAAAGCTTTCTAGAATAAGGCCATATTCGACATTTGGGAGCTTTGGGAAAATCGTGCCCTAACTTACTGGGTTTCGATTTTTCCTATTGAGTCCAAATGCTTGAGTACCTTTTTTAAAAATAAAACACATGAATTTCAAATAAAGGTTTATTCTTGAGAATTCAACGTGTCGCGTCCTAACTTACTGGAGTGACATTTTGTTGTCTTGAGGTAAAAATTTCTAAAAAATAAGGCAATATTCTGTATTTGGGAATTCGAGAGATCATGCCCTAACTTACTGGGTTTTGACTTTTCTTTTTGACCCAAATAATTGAATACCTTTTTAACACATGAGTTTTGAAAAATCAAAAGGATCGTGTATTAAAATCTTTTCAAAATTTTGACATTAGGACATTACTTAATCGATTAGGTACTAATTTTTGGCATTACGAGGGTGCTAATCCTTCCTTGTACGTAATCAACTCTCGAACCCGTTTTCTCAAATTTCGTAGGCCAAAATCAATGTTTTAATAAAACAAAACATTTTACAAGGTGATTCGATCACACATCGAAAAAGATTGGTGGTGACTCCATTCTCATTTTTTAAAGTCGACCCCGTTTTTTCAAAATAAAAATGGTTTCGACAATGGGAACGATTGACGAAGAATTTTGTTAGTAGGTTACCCTTGACACTTACAAAGAAGGATTCTGTTTGGGTAATCATGGATCGATTAACCAAATCTGCTCACTTTATTCCGGTTTGGACGGATTATTCTCTACAAAAGCTAACAAAGTTGTACATTTCTGAGATAGTAAGACTACATAAGGTTTCTGTCTCGATTATTTCTGACAGAGGTCCTCACTTCACTTCTCGATTTTGGAAGAAATTGCACGAAGCTTTAGGTTCGAGGTTGGACTTCAATATTGTGTTCCATCCTTAGATCGATAGTCAATCTGAGAGAGTGATTTAGATGCTAGAGGATATGCTTTAGAGTTGTGTGTTCGATTTCCGAGGTAGTTAGGAGGATTATCTACCACTAGCTGAGTTTGCCTACAATAATAGTTTCCAAGCTAGTATTTAGATGGCACCTTACGAGGCTCTGTATGGTCGTAAGTGTTATACTCCACTATATTGGACTGAGTTGGGTGAACGTCGGCTTTTTGGTCCAGAGTTGGTTTCTGAGACAAGATAAGGTTTGACTGATTCGTGATCGTCTGAAAGCGACTTTTGATAAGCAGAAACCTTATACAGATCTGAAGAGGCGTGAAATTGAGTACTCTATGGGGGACTTTGTGTTTCTTAAGGTTTCTCTATAGAAGAAGATTCTGAGGTTCGGTAGTAAGGGCAAGCTGAGCCCTAGGTTTATTGGCCCTATCGGGTTCTGAAACGTGTGAGACCAGTTACTTATCAGTTAGAGTTACCCCCTAAACTAGACCATATCTACGATATGTTCCACATTTCGATGTTGAGGCAGTATCGATCTAACCTATCTCACGTTGTCTCTGTTGAGGATATCAAGGTTAGACTAGATTTGACTTTTGAGGAGGAGCCGGTTCAAATCTTAGAGCGAGATGTTAAGGTTCTGAGGAGGAAATCCATACCATTAGTGAAGGTTTTGTGGTGGAATCACATCATTAAAGAAGTCACGTGGGAACCTGAGGACTCGATCGTTAGCAGTATCCTCATATGTTCTGATTAGGTAAATTTTGATGTCGAAATTTCTTTTAAGGGGTAGAGTTGTAACTTCCCAAATAATTTATCTCTGCTTCTATAATTATTTGACACAAGTGTGTATCTGTTTCAGTGGCTAAGTATTCTGGGTATGTGTGAGAGGTCCCAGGTTTAAGCCTTACCTTTAGCAATTTTTGTTATTTTTAGAAGTAAGTCTTACCCTTAGTGGGTGGGCTTATATTTATTTGTTTGTTATTTCATATCAGTATGAGCCTGCTAGTTCAAGTGGTAAGGGAGTTGGTGTGTTGGAAGTCCTGAGTTCGAAACCCTGTGTTAGCATGAATGTTATTTTTGCTCGAGAGGTTGGTAGAGTTTCGATTTAACTTAAATGCTGAAGAGGTTGAGATTGTGTTTTTAGTGGGAAATTGGGGATAATATCCAAGGGAATTTTATTTTTTTATTTTCTTTTCCTGAAAGTTCTTTCACTTTTAGGCATTTGTTTCTCCTTCTTCTATGCCGAAATTCTGTCTCTTTCCCACTCTCTTCTTTTCATTTTTTTTGAGTCCGTCTACTTTTTGTGCAACGTTTGGCTACGCTCGTTCGATAAGTTTTTATTTTTGTTAAGTCTTAACGTTATTTTGACTAAGTGTTTATTGAGGGGGTTTGTTTTGTTACTCTTGTTTTAGGAGAGGAACAAGAGTTGGTTGTGGTTTCTGTAGCAATTTAAGTGTTCGGGCTTTTGTTCGATATCGGTAAGTTTTTGCATGCGTTGGTTATTGTTGTAAGGCTTTGATTATTTTTTGACTTTGGTTCATTTTTAGCGTGTGTTACTAATTCGGGTTCTGGAATGGTGAATTGTAGATTTTAGAGGGCTTGGGATAGTTTTTGCATCAAGTCGATACAAGGTATGTACCCAAAAAGCAAAAAATAAGGCTTTAGCAAAAGCCGAGAAACCTTGCTGTCGACGCCACATAGGCTTGTGGTCACCTGTGTGGTAGGTCGTGTGCGATGACACGGTCGTGTGATCAATAAAGGCATGGCCTTGCACAAGATACGGTTGTATGGTGGTCAGAGTGTGGTAATGTGAGCCACACGGGCTATGCCAAGTTGGGCATGTGGGCCACACGGGCGTGTGAGCCCACACGGGTAGTCCACACGGGTGTCTAAGTTTCTAGGCTAGGCCATGTGATCCACACGAGCAAGGCCAATCTAGGCATGTCGGCCACACGGGCGTGTGGGCCCACACAGGCTTGTGGGCCCAAAATTCAGAAATTTTCCTTAGGGTCATACAGGTCGTTCTAAACAACTGTAGGCCTACCGTAGGGTCGATAAGGGTTATCCAAACCCTATAAATTCAGGATCTGATGTTCTGTTTTGTATGTAATAATACTATGCATGACTGATTATTGTTTTATATGCCTACTTGTTATCTGAGTAATAGCTTGTCGAGCATGTTAATTTGTATATCTGTATCTGGGTTTTCTGTATCTGTTATTGGGGTTGGGATGATATATGTATGGAGGAAGTGTTCTGTTTTGTATGTAATAATACTATGCATGACTGATTATTGTTTTATATGCCTACTTGTTATCTGAGTAATAGCTTGTCGAGCATGTTAATTTGTATATCTGTATCTGGGTTTTCTGTATCTGTTATTGGGGTTGGGATGATATATGTATGGAGGAAGTGTTCTGATTGGCGACTTTCGTCTATATTCTAGCAGCAAGGCTGCACTTTATCTGTTATGTGTCGTATCGGCACAATATGGTGTGTAGGGTTCAGTGGTTGTTTTTAACCCCACGTGGTGTGATGGGATGGTCGGAGATGGTGTGTTGAAGATGGGGGTAGGATTCTGTTATCTGATTTGCATATCTGTATCTGATTCTATATCTAAAATGGGCTTAGGCCCGAATCTGTATCTGTCTGTTATATGTGAATTTGAATGTGTGCATGCTTAATTCTGTTGGGTTCACACTGAGTTTACGTAAAGTCACCCCTTTCTGTCTGTTCTATATAGGTAATCCAAAGAGTTAGGCGGATCAGTACGACGGAGCCTTACGGAGACCACATATTATGAACTGATCGCAAACACAATTTTTACGTTTTGATTCGTTTCTGAGTATTTTGTAATATTTGGACTTTACAGACTATTTCTTTGATTTGGGGTTTGGCTGCATTTTATGATTTTATTACTGTAAAACTCGACAAAAACATGAATTTTTCTAAAGCAAAGGTTTTCATAAACGCGAACTATTTTGCTTAAGTAACATGGATTTTCGTAAACTTCCGCTCTAAAAGTTAGGTTAATTAATTGAATAAATGTTTTTGAAAAAGATAAAAGCAAGTAAGAGTTAATAAACTAAAATGGTTTATCGAGGCGACTTCATTTACAAAACACTATTCCATGTGACATTGCCAAGTTCGGCCATAATGTCTAGGCTGGGTTTAGGGTGTTACATTTTACAAGGATAAAGAAACCATACTAACAAGAAAATTATGTTTTTTTTCCACTTCCAGATGCCTCCTATTCTAAAACCAAATGCTATTTATAGAGGTTTGTGAAGAGAAAAATAATGAAAAGGATCTGCTAGTAATAAATTTCTAGGCTCACTTTTTTGTCATCTTTAAGTCATTTTTCATATGTTAATTGATAACTTCTTTTGTCCAAGTTAATGTCTCCTAATGGGAAAAGTCCAAGAAAGCTGGTTGATGGTATGCATCTTGTATATTCACTGTAGATATTTCAACTCCAAACTCCAAGTATGTTAGGAGATATGATCCAAACACGAAAATGCGCCAAAATTGTCCATCAATGTGAAACTTGTAACTTTATCTTTACTTTTGGATTTCTTCTTGATGCATTTTGGTGTTGGTGTTCCAATATTTGAATTGATCTATATATTCCCTTTCTAATGATATAAAGTACACTCAAAATGGGGTCCTGAAGCTCGAGACATGATTAAAACACTAAGAAGTGTTCCGACTGGAAGTTCTAAATGTGTCCAAATTCCAAATTTTGAATCTTTGAACATTGAACTTTTACTCATCATCATGGATCAACTTTATGCTTAGTACATTTAATCTCATGGTTCAATGTATTAATATCTTTTTCCCAAACGTGTTTTACTTGCAAATTATTTCACATGGAATATTTTATTAAAACTAAATACATGAAAAACACTAAAAACACACAATATTTACAATACAAACATAAAAGAGTCAAATCACTAAAATAAATTTAAAATCTATAAAAATATTCTAGAAATTAAACAAATGTAAGTAAGATATAGTCCAAAATAATCATATGATTAGGACTCATCACATAATTTCATTAGTTAGCAATAAAAAAAATCGGCTCTATTAAGATTTATTTAGAATAGTGATTAAAATTTTTGTATAGCATCTAGATCAGGCGGGTTCAAACTTTGTCATTCTTTTTCCTTTTCCCCCGATATATATATTTGCTAACAAGATAAGGAAGCAATCATTAAGGCCCTTATTTGGCACTCCTATGATCAAGGTTTAAACCCTATTGATGTAATCTCTTCTTCTTCTTCATTTTTTGTGTGTGTATATATATATATGTGTGTGTGTATGTGTGTAGCTAACAATTTCTTTGTTCAATGGTAAGATTATTGTCTTATGTGATATGAAAGGTCAAGTTCAATACTTAACAATCATATGTCATACTTCGGTAAAAGTATCATGGTTGTCCTTATACTATGAGTCGAATTGCATTTTGCCCCATCTATTTAAAAATGGGTAAATTAGTCCCCATAAATTAGACCAAAGAGCAAATTTGTCATTTTGTTAAAAATATAATCCATTTTTACTATTAAAAACTAGTTTATGTACATCAGAATGAGGTACACATAGTGTGTATCTATCGAGTTATTTCCTTAGCCATGTTAGTTTTTAATAATAGAAGTAGATAAAATTTTTTTTTAATAAAAAAGACTTACTTACTCTTTAGTCTAACGTATAAGAATTAATTTTTTTACATTTTTAACTAAAAAATTGTTAAACCCATCAAATTATTTTATTTCGGTTCGAGTTCTTAAACCAAACAATAACAATTGAAACATGGATAAAATTTATAATGAATTGAAGATGGAATGAGACGTGAAATACGTGAAATGAAGGGGTTTAGAAGTCACTATAAAAAAGACGTATGAGCAGTGAAAGATGGAAAGAGAAGATAATTTTATTTTAAATCCCTCAAAGTTTTTTTTTTAAATTTAATTAATAACTTTAGGTTTCAATTTATTTTATTTAACTCCTCGCACCATGTTATAGCTTGTACATTTGAGTCTTACAACATTTTTTTATTTGTTCAATACAGCTCTTGGATGCAGTTATGGGTTTATGCAATTTCGTCCTTAATTTGGTTTTTATCTGCATCCTTAAATTTGGTCTCACATCCGATTTTAAATATACTAATTAAAATTTAGGAAAATTATTTGGTACACTGTCAGTGAAATTTTTAAACTCCACAAACAGGATCGTGGTTAACAAGTGTATATAGTAAAATATTTAAAAAAAAGAGACACATGTCAATTTTTTAAAATTACTTGTGAAAGAAAAAAATGCATTGCTAGTGTACCAAATACTCACCCTAAAATTTAATTGAATACATAAATTTTAAATTTTAAAATAATTTTAAGAATTCTGCTATTTTTAAAACTTAAGTTTAAAAATATATTTACCAACATATTTTGCAATATAAATAATGATAAAAAGTTTCAAAAGTTTCGAAAGAGAAAATTTATAAATAGATTTAAATTACTTTTAAAAGTTTTAAAATAATATTTTTTTTAATTTCATAGTTATAATCAATGTTAAAAGTTTTACAATAAGATAATTTATAATAATTTTTTATTTCTATATTACAAAAAATTTAGATTAATTTAAAAAACTATGAAAAACTATTAAAAATATTTAAATTTGAATTTAATTATGTTTATTAAATTAATTACCAAACATAATTTGTTAATGCGTTTCAGTGTATTTAAATTCACGTCCTTTTGGACTAGCAATAATGTATTAAATTTATAGTTTTGCACTTTAATTAGGGACAAATATCAAAATTATACATTAATTTTGATTCAATGTGCAATTGGATACATTAACTTTGATTTGTTGCAATTATACAAATGAAACTTTTATTGTGGTTCAAATGTATACATGAAACTTTCATTTTGATTCAATCATACACATTTAAACAGTTAAATACATCAATTTATTTATATATTAGATAAATGTAATTATTTCTGTATGCAATATATAAACATAAAATGATGTTATATTAATAATATGTTACATACCGAGTGAGTTTTAGCTCAATTGGCATGGGCATTGTTGCCAATACAGGAGAACGTGGGTTCGAATGCGTTAAAACGTATTATCCTCTTATTTATGGGTTGGTGATGGGCTATGAATAGTTCTAGGCATTGTGTCAAAAAGAGCACATATAACCAAAATCTATAATGAGATTGTTAAAAAAAAAAAAAAGTGTTAATAATTTGTGAGAATTTGATCAAATCAAGGTTTCACACAAGAAATTGCACAAAATAAAAGTTTATGTACAAAATTTCTCATTAAACCAAAATTCATATATAATTTTAAAATTTATTTCTTTCAATTATTGTTTCACTTTTTAGTTTTAACAAATTTTTTGAATAATTAATTTGTATTTTTTTCTTATACAATTCATACCATTATTAAAAAATTTAATACATTTTAATTGATTATACAACTAAAAAAATTAGCTTTTAATATATAGTGTTGTATTCGACCCATGTTCCAACATGGATGTGGAAATATAAATTTTTAATGATTTTTTTGAAAAATTTTCTTATAGATTTTAATTATATATGTTCTTTTTGTTATAATGACATAATGCGTTTCAATATACTTAAATTCACATCTTTTTATATTGATAACAATATCCACATCAATCGAACTAATAATCAGTCCACTTTCAATAATTTTTTAAATAATTTAAATTAAATATAAATGTATTAGACACATAATATTAATTTTTAACATTTTTAGTATAAAATAGGGAACCGCTAAAATTTTAAAAAATGGCTAATTTTGGCAAGGCATTGCCATCTTCCGTCAACATCTCATACCGGCATTACCTAACCAAATGTCGATTCATTGTCATAATACATTGGGAACTTAGTCTGCTACCTATTGGAATAAAATTAATTGAAATCATATTAGAAAAAACCAAATAAAATAGCAATGAAATTCATTAGATTTTTTAGATTGTTAAAAATTAAATATTGATAATGGTAATGTAGAAAGATAGCAAAGAAAAAGAAAGAAAAATAGAACACACAAATTTTACGTGAAAACTCTTTCGGAAAAAAAAAATCATGGGCAGAGGAGAAGGAAATTCACTAATGTTGAATTCGAATGATATAAGAGGAGTTTCGACTAGATCTATTTATAGGTTGACAAAACCTAATTTTAATCAATGTCAAATATATTATACTAATAAATGCTAAATATATTATACTAATAAATACTAAATCTTCTAGAAAGAAAATATATTTTGCTTGACTTGCAAGCAATCTCTTAGAATTTGGGTCACACAACTCTAATAATCTCCACCTTGACATGAATTTTCAACGAACAAGTTCTCAATTTATTCCACGAAACCCCTTAAGGGTATTCTTCAACAACGAACATCAACCAAGTCCAAGCAATGCTCAAACTTGGTTATAGGAAGTGACTTAGTTATTATATCTATAGGATTATCACGAGTACTAACTTTTCTCACAACAATATCACCACGAGTAATAATATCACGTAGAAAATGATACCGAATGTCAATGTGCTTTGTTCTCTCATGAAACATTTGATCATTTGTAAGGAAGATGACACTCTGATTATAACAAAACATTGTTTTGATCTGAAGGTCTTTATTGAGATCACCAAAGATTCCGTTTAACGGAATGGCTTCTTTACAAGCCTCAGCAATTGCCATGTACTCAGCTTTATTAGCAGACAAAGCAACTATAGTTTGCAAAGTGGCTTTCCAACTGATTGCGCAACCTCAAATGATAAAGACATACCCAGTGAGAGATCTTCTTTTATCAAGGTATCCAAAAAAAATCAGTGACTCCTTCTCCAGTTCTTCCAAACTGTAAGCAAACATCAGTAGTACCTCGTAATTATCTGAAAATCCACTGAATTGTTTTCCAGTGTTCTTTACTGGGATTCACCATGTATATACTAAATGCACTAACTACATATGATAAATCTGGACGTGAGCAAATCATAGCATACATGAGAGATCCCACTGTACTGGAATATGGAACACATGACATGTAGTCAATCTCATCATTTGATTGTGGAGACAAAGCTGATGAAAGTCTAAAGTGGGGTGGTAATGGAGTGCTAATAGGTTTGGCATTCTGCATATTGAACTTGTGAATAACTTTCTCAATGTACCTTTTCTGACTTAGGTACAATTTACATGTTTTTCTATCTCTGAAAATCTCCATACCAAATATCTTCTTTGCTACTCTTAAATCTTTCATCTCAAATTCTTTACTAAGCTGGGCTTTGACCTTTCTTATCTCTCTTTCATCTTTGGCTTCTATCAACATGTCATCAACATATAAGAGTAGATACACAAAAAAACCATTACTATTTTTTTTAAATAAACACAACTATCAAAGCTGCTTCTTTTGAAATCATGAGTAGTCATAAAAGAATCAAACATTTTGATTGTTACATGTAAATATCTTCCTCAAGTTCTCTATGTAAGAACGTTGTTTTTTACATCTAATTGCTCAAGCTCTAAATCATACATGGCCATAAAACCAAGTTAGGCTCAAATCGAACTATGCTTCACAACTGGAGAAAACACATCTGTGAAGTTTACACCTGGAATTTAACTGTAACCTTTTGCAACCAGCCTTTCTTTATATTTGGGTTTTTCAATTCCCGGGGTCCTTTCTTTCTTCTTGAACACTCATTTACAATGAACAACATTTTTACCTTTAGGAAGCTTCACTAGATCTCATGTTCTGTTCTTATGGAGCGATTCTATCTCTTCTTGCATGCCAAACATCCACTTTCCTAAATCTTCATAGCTAACTGCCTCAAAATAAGTAGATGTTTCTTGATTTACATTTATACCTTCATCCACATTTAAACCATAAGCAACTAGATCAGCCTCAGTGTATCTCTTTTAAGGTTTAATTTGAATAAGTAAATGTTTCTTGATTTGCATCTATATCTTTGTCCACGTTTAAAGCATAAGCAACTAGATCAGCCTCGGCATACCTTTTTAGAGGTTTAGTTTCTCTTTTATGTTTGTTCTTGTTAATAGAATATTGTGGTGAAGAAGCAACTCTACTCTAAGTTTCTGTACTAACATGAGGAGTAGACATTATTGTAGATTCTAGATCAATACACTGTTGTAGATTCTGGATCAATCTGTAGCTCCACTTACTTCACATGTGTGCTTGGACTTTGCTAGTATTTATTGGAAGAGTCTTTAATAGATAAGTTAGGAAGCATAATAATTTCGTCAAAAAGAACATCTTTGCTAATCACAACATTTCTATTTTCAAGACATCATAACTTATATCCTTTAATACCAGCCTTATAACCAAGAAAAACACATTTATTTGATCTAGGTTCCAATTTCCCATTATCAACATGAGCATACGCAGGACACCTAAAAATCTTCAAATCAGAATAATGAATAGGATTACTAGATCATACCTCTTGTGGAGTCTTTTTCTCAATGGCAATGGACGGAGACCGATTAATAAAAAAATACAGTAGAGGTCACTTCAGCCCAAAGCGACTTCGATAAACAAGCATGCGACAACATACATTCGATAACATACATTCGACAACATACATCGAACCTTTTTCATGATTGTTCTATTCATTCTTTTTGCAACATCATTTTGCTGTGGAGTATGATGAACTGTCAAGTATCTCACGATCCCTTCTGATTTTCACAATTCATTAAACTCATCAGAATAAATTTTCAAGTCATTATCTATGTAGAGGTGTTTTATCTATTTTCCTATCTACTTCTCGATCATAGTTTTCCAAGCCTTAAATGTGGAAAACACATCACTTTTTTGTTTCAGGAAAAATGCCCAAACCTTTCTAGAAAAATAATCAATTATCGTCAGCATATAATTAGCACCACATCTTCAATGAACTCTAGATGGTCCCCAAAGATCAGAATGTATATAATTTAACGTTCCCTTCATGTTATGGATTCTTCTGGTAAATCAAACTCTCTTTTGCTTTCCAAAAACGCAGTGCTCATAGAACTTCAGTTTGCTAACGCCTTGTCCATCAAGAAGTCCTCTTTTTCTCAACTCTGTCATGTCGTTCTCACTCCTATGCCCTAGACGTATATGCCAAAGTTTAGTAACATCATTATCTCACAAGGCAGAGGAAGCAACAACTACATCACCAGTAACTAGGGGTGAGCATTCGATCGAATCGAATCGAATCGAATGAAAAAATTTTGAGTTAATCGAGTTGACGAATCATACTTTATCATCCTAATTTGATTTGAAATTTTCTCGAATCGAGTCGAATCGAATATATTTGTTCGAGTTAAATTTTAAAAAATAATTTTGGGTCCTTATAACCACTGTCACCCATCGTAATAAAATTTGTCCACCTTAATCAAATTTTTTATTAACTTTCATCACCTTATAATTTATTTATTAATCTTTTATATACGAGTTATCTTCTTTGCTTGCTTGGTTGTTTCAATTATATTCAGATTTTTGTCACTGTATATTTTGAAATTAAAAAATATACTAAATGTAAAAATGAGATTTTTTTTAATAAAATTTATTTTAAAGATAAAATGTGGAAATGATACCAATATAAAATTTTAACACGAATATTTTATGGCATAATTCATAATTCAATTTTAATATAAATATTCAATATGACTAAACAATTCAATAATATAAATAATATAAATGTGAAATTTAATTTAATAATATAAATAGTAGATATAAATAAAATCATTACTATTTATGTTTAGTGATTTTTTTTGGATAATTTTGATTTTTTATTTGAGAGTAAAGGGTGAGAAGTAAAAATTTAGGGGGAAAATAAAAAGCTTTGGGAAATAAAAGTTTGAGGGAAAGTAAATAGAGAGAGTAAAATTTTGGAGGGAAAATATTAAAAAAAAGGGGGGTGGGCTTAGGGTAGATGGGAGGTGGGATGGGAATAGAGTAAATGTTTTAGGAGGAAAATGGAAGGGAATAAAAATTTTAGGGTAAAATAAAAAGTTTTGAGGGTTTTGGGGAGTAAAATTTTGAGAAAAAGTAAATAAAAGAGTAAAATTTTGGTGGGAAATGGATTTTGAGTAGATTGGGGGGTTTGGATGGGAGGGGAGTAAAAGTTTTAGGGGAAAAGTGGGAAGGAGTAAAAGTTTTGAGGGAAAAGTAAAAAGGTTTGGTAGTTTGGGGTAAAAATGTAAAATATTATAGTTTGATATTCGAATTATTCGAATTATTCGAGTTATTCGAATTCGAAAACTCAACTCGATTCGAACTCGAAATTCGAAAAAAATTCGAGTTGACTCGAATAACTCGATTTACTCGAACAACTCGATTCGTTTAACTCGAAATTCGAATTTTTTTTTCAATTTTTTCGAGTCGAATCGAATTTTGCTCACCCCTACCAGTAACAGTTGAACCTTGCAAAACATATAACTTGGTAGTCTTTCTCTACCTTTTCACCACAATAAAGGAACCCTTGCTAATCTTCAGAACCCCACTTTTAGCTATGTGCTTTTGACTTTTGAATCAAGAGTACTCAATGAAATCAAATTCATCTTCAATTCTGGTCTATGTCGTATGCCACTAAGTGTTCTAACGAATCTATCGAACATCTTAATTTTAATCGTGCCAATACTTATGATTTTACAAGAAACATTATTTCTTATCAAAATAACACCTTCAGGCATTGTTTCATATGTTGTAAACCAATCCCCACTGGAACTCATATGGAAGGTACAACCAGAATCAAGGATCCACTCCTTGCTCACTTTTGGGTTGTTGGAAGAACTAACTAGGAGTTCACCACCACTGTATTCTTTTACAACATTAGCTTCACTGGATTGTTCTGGTTGTTTTCCCTTTTGATTCGTCACCTCCCTTTTGATCTTATTTTGTAACTTATAGCATTTAGACTTAATGTGCCCTTTCTTCTTATAGAAGTTACAAGTTTTACCTCTGTTTTAAGATCTCGATCTACCCTTAGATTTACCACGAGGATTTCATTCGTGTGTTCTCCAACGATTATCATGAGTATTTCGTTCTTGTCTTCCACGAACAATGAGACCCAGTCCTTGAGAGTCAGATCCAGACACAAGATGTTTCATCTTGTCATACGATGTTAAGGAAGCATAGTCTTCATCAACTCTGAGAGATTCGCGGCTATACAAAATTTCTTTAAACACAGTTAACTGTTTTATTGTACTGAACCTCCATGGCCTCTATGGCCTCTAAGTTCGAGAGAATTTCTTTATTGTACTGAACCTCCATGGCCTCTAAGTTCGAGAGAATTTCTTTAAACACAGTTAACTGTTCACGCATAGACGCACCTTCCTCCAAATGATGAGCATAAAGGCGCTGCTTCATATGCAACTTGCTAGTTAGGGTTTTCGACATGCATAGCTGCTGCAACTTTGCCCATAATGCAATAGTGATTTTCTCCTTCATCACGCCGTGTAGAATTTCATTCGACAAATGCAAATATAATTGTGTTAAAGCCTTTCAATCTTACGTTTCTTCTCTTCCTCCGTCAATGTCGAAAGTATCTTATCTAACCTTAGTAGCACATCCTCCAAATTCATCTGCGCAAGAACTGCATGCTTCTCTATTTGCCATAACAAGAATCTAGTGTTGCGATCCAACAACAGAATATCACACTTCATTGTCGCCATTACCGTGATCGAAAATAAGCAACCAAAAAGGTTTGATATCAATTTGTTAAAAATTGAATGTCGATAACGGCAATGTAAAAAGATCGCAAAGAAAAAGAAAGAAAAATAGAACACACATATTTTATGTGGAAACCTTTTCGAGAAAAAAACCATTGGCAGAAGAAAAGAAAATTCACTAATGTCGAATTCTAATGATACAAGAGGAGTTTCGACTACATCTATTTATAGGTTGAAAAAGCCTAATTCTAATCAATGTCAAATATATTATGCTAATAAATCCTAATTATTTTATACTAATAAATATTAAATCTTCTAGAAAGAAAATATATTTTGCTTGATTTGCAAGCAATCTTTTAGAATTTGGGTGACACAACTCTAACATAGATGTTGTATTAATTTTGTATCATATTGACAAACATCACACCTAAATAAAATATTTTGGTCTTTGGCTCATCTAACTTAGAAATTATAATCTCAATTTTTTTCACAATAATTGAATGGGATCAAATAAAATTGTTAGTATCAGTTACACTATCTAAATGCAACTTCAGTTAAAATTTAATTTGCATCTGAAAGGCAATGTGACTTGACATATTTGATTAGCATTATTTAATCAATAAACCTAGACTCTTTAAGTATTCCTTTGAGGATTTTAAGAACACTTTATTAAAGTCAAAACATGGAGAAAATCAAGTCAACAAGGATTTTTGCAGACTTTCAAATGTCATCAAGTTTCTTTAATTGAAGATATTTGTTTTCTAAAGAATATTTCACTAAGAATTACACTATCCAAATGCAACTTCAGCTAAAATTTAATTTGCATCTGAAAGGCAATGTGACTTGACATATTTGATTAGCATTATTTAATCAATAAACCTAGACTCTTTAAGTATACCTTCGAGGATTTTAAGAACACATTATTAAAGTTAAAACATGGAGAAAATTAAGTCAAACAAGGATTTTTGAAGACTTTCAAATGTCATCAAGTTTCTCTAATTGAAGATATTTATTTTCTAAAGAAGATTACACTAAGAATTTTCTCTGTTAATTCTATTCTATATTGAAAACTTTATCAAGATGAATTCATAGAGGTAGAGATTCACATCGATTGTAATTTTACAAGCCATTGTATGCTAATTTAAGAGAAGACTTGTTATAATTTTATATACAAGATGGAGAGCACTTATCTTGTTCATGTGAGGATCTTAGCATAGTGCATAATTGTTGTAAACAAATTATTCTCATTGTTCAGCTTACAACCAAGCTTACTGGGAAAAAGTTTAGTAGGAAGAGTGATTTAATTTATTTATAGATATACCTTTATGGGAACCATCCGCTCTAATACCAATGCAAGGTATCTACCTAATTGAACTTGATAGACAACGTAATAGTCTCTTGACTTAGTCGCTCATTTTGATTCTTTATACTACAAATAATTTAGATTATCTACTAATATAAGTTGTCTACTCGCATCATAATCTGACCCTATGATGCAACTTAATATTAGTTAAGCCTTAGGTAATCAATAAGCCAATTTTTATTTTGTTCATTTTACTTTCCGTGCAAAAACCAGTAATGATAACATACGAAAGATAATAATTTAACTACGGTATTTTATTAACCAATCTGTTTGAAAACTTACAAGCATAAATGATGAAATAACTACACTAGGGCACAAAATCCCTAGATCTATCATATATTAAAGGCTAGTTTGGCAATACTTTTGAAAAATGCTTTTGAAAAGTTTGGTTTAAAATTTGAGTATTTAGCGTTGCTTTCAAAAAGTGCTTTGAGAGATAAAATGTCCATTTTAGACATATTATTATCAAGTAACAAATATGCATTTAAATAATATTTAAATTAGGTAATATTATTATATTTTAGTAAAAACATAAAAAAATTTATTATAACTTGTTGTTAATATTTTAATATATGAAATATAAATTTTAAATATTTTTAAGTAATAAATATTAATCATTTATAAAATTTAATTAGAATATATAAACTAATTTTAAATATTTAAATATAACCATTAAATATTTGTAATTAGTATTTTAAATAATATTTTTTATTTTTAATTAATGATTTTAACACATTTATAATTAAGCACCAAGAAAGAACAAAAAAAAAGGAAAGTACTATGTTATTGGAGGGGTGAAAAAATAATTAAGCACTAAAAATGCTTTTGGGAGAGGAAAAATTAAAAATTTTAGTTTCTCCTAAAAATTTTAGCCAAAAACAGTATGTTTTACACAATTTTTCTTCCAAAAGTGTTTTTGGAGCCCAAAGTGTTTTTTTTTTTAAGCACGGTACAACAATACCTAACAAACAATTATAACATTTGAAGTTCCAAATGAATCTTTCATGTTCTCTAGTACAAGACAGATTTATTTTCTTGAACCTGCGATGCCTTCGCATTTTTGGGGGGAAAGGGATAGAATGAGTTCAGTAATAAAGTTAAGGGGAAAATGAAGTATGATTTTTTTTTTTTTTAATGTGATACTTTTACTTTTTTTTGGTTAGATTTTATTGGCATGTATTTAGGTTATTTTGACTTCTGCTATGTTATTATGGTTTTTTTTTTGTTAATACTTCTTTATTCATTTGCATTGAGAATTGATTTCGTAGTTCTTTTACATAGTTGATTTATTAGATTAAGGGGGGGTGTTATTTTGAAGATCCTTTTAGCTTGCTTCTATGAGTTGTATTGTTTTATAAACAAACTGTCGAAAGGGCAAATTGTTAGTGTTAGTTACATTGTCCACATGCAACTAATTCAGTTGTAATTTAGCTTGCATTTTAAAGGGAATGTAACTTGCATATTTTCTTAGCCTCTTTTATCCAAAATACTTGGAATCTTTAAACACATAATTGAAGGTTTTTACTAGCACTTTTCTCAAGTCAAAACATGGAGAAAATCAAGTCAAGTATATTTTTAAGACTTCTAAAGTGATCGAGCTTCTTTAATTGAAGAGATTTATTTTACAAAGAAGATTACATCAAGACCATCTCTGCTAATTCTATTTTATATTAAAGACTTTACATAATTAAATTCAAGGAGATAAAGATTCACATTAATTAGAATTTTGCAAATCATTATATGTTTATTTAAGAGAAGTTTTGTTATTGACAATTTTATTAACGAGATTGAGAGCACTTACATTATTTATGTGAAAAACTTATTTTAGTGTATAATTATTGTAAACAAATTATTCTCACTATATAGTTTGTAACTAAGAACCAAAGAACACACATACTAAATTAGTTGAAATTACACTTTGTATATATGCTAAATTGTACTTTTATTTTGATTAAAGTTATGGAAAGTTATTTCGCATATAAATTTTTATATTTCATTAATAGGGTTAAAATAGTTGCATGTGAATGTTGGATATAGTTAAAGTATTTTAATATATAAAAATATAACACGTGTTATTTTTTCAATTTTGTTTGTGGAGCCTAAAAGTTCTTTTGATCGTGTATAGAATAATTACCTTTTCAATAAGGAAAACAAATCCATATACAACTTATGGAGATTTTTGGACTCCACAAGTGGATTAAGAGTGTTACATGTGTCCTATAGGATGTACTAAAAATGTAAATAAAAAATTAATATATAAATAAAAGGAACATTTGTTATATTTTTAACTCACTTTTAGAAACTCCACAAGGCTATATATCAAATAATTACCCTTTAATAAGGAAAACTATAAAATACACTGCCTATGAAATTTTTTTTTACTCCACAAGGGAATTAAGGATGTGACAAGTGTCTTATAAGATACATTTTAAATATATATATATATATATATATATATAAAAGAGACACTTGTCAATCTTTAATTCGCTTGTGGAGTCTAAAAACTTCATAAACTATATATCAAATAACTACTCGACTTGCGACTATAAAATATATACATTAACATTCAATATTTAGTCATTCTCATTAAATTAGTAACTAATAAATCACAAAAGGTTTGATAACATCAATTTATATAAAAATATCTAAAGAGCTGTGCCATTTTCTTTACATGAAGAATTACATAGATGGAGCAAAGCAAACCTCAAAGAAAGAAAAATATCTTCAAACCTCTGCGAACTATTCATGATATTAAGTTTGGTAAATAACATTAAAAGTTTCCTAAAGATAAGGAAAATATCTTGAAAAGCCTCCTCACAGTACAAAAAATGATATAAAGTTTGGTAAATAACATTAAAGACACATGAAAATGTTAGCGTAAAAACCATGTGCTTCCACCTTCAAATTTTAGTCTAATGAAAGAAACCTTTGGGCATCACTTATTTTATCCATATGATTTGATAGCTGCACAAACCTGAATATATTTCTATTCCATGTACGGACCTTGTACTATAAATGTATATTTGAGATTAGTACTTTAAAAAATTAATTAAAAGTAGATTGAATATTAATACAGTTGGCATCAATGTTGTTGCCGGTATAAAAGGATGTGAGTTCGTGTGTGATGAAGCACATTATTCTCTTATTTAATAATAAGAGAAGACTTATGGGTAGTTTTAGACATTATATCAAAAAACAAATACTAAAAATCATGATACTACATTCATATGAAAGAAAGTAAATCAAAAGAAATGAACTAAAAAGAAAATTACAGATTTAAAATGTAAAATTCTTTGATATTTTCAATTCAATGGAAAAAAAAAAACAAAGGGTCATTTAGTGTTTTCGTGTATATATGTTCAAAATCTGTTTACATGCAAATTAAGTGAACAAGAAGTTGGGTTTTTTTCCATACAGGTTTGGCAAAGGTTACAAAGCAAGATTTGAGAAGATAAGTCACGTTTTTAGGTCAAATTAAAGACAATTTGATGTTGGCATTGTATCAAAGCACTAAAGCAAAGCCTTTTGACATCTGGGCCACACTTCGAATCATGGCAATGGAACGAGGTAGGGAGATGTTGCTAAATTCACTATGGTTTTATTGTTGGAATGCTTTATTTTATTACTCACCTCGTTTTATTATGGATATATAATTTTAAAAATCACTGTCATTTTCATGAATCTTGAATGCATCCATTAGAGTCTCACCCCACTTTGTTTCAATTTAATTTTTACTATTTATCTTTAATATTTTCAATCTTTTGAAAGTCAACTAAATATTTCAACGTAAAAACGTATAGATTTTTTTTAAATATATTATTATATTTTTACCCATTTAATAGTCTATATATAAGAATAAAATGATATTTCCATATAGTGAAACAGGATGAGCCAGGACAAGCAATTACTATGACCACTTCATTAAAAGTGGATCGGTTCAAAATTTATCATATAAATTTTGTCATTCTTAGTCAGAAGTGTAAATTAAGTTAAGAAAAGATAAAATAAAAATAAAAAGCTAAAGCTTAGCTATGCATTTTCCCTTTAAAACCAATCACTGTTTTGAATAAAATAAAAAAGTTTTTATCATCATTTTAGGGTTTGCCTTAGCTTAATGGCAATAGCTTTTATATATATATATAACACTAAACTCTAATGTGTTGTTAAGGCAGTTTAGAGAATCATTTCACAACGACCAGTCTAGGGTTTACTATTGAGAAATTAAATAAGAACAAATCAGAAATACCCATTCTCAAGTAAGAAGCTATGCTATAAATATATAATTTAGGGTTAGGGCTATGGCCAATACATGAGACTAAAAGGTTCTCCTTCTCTTAGTATAGTATTCTGAAATTTCTCTAATTTTTTTCACTTCCCTTTTTATGACCTTTTTATGCGTTTTTCTTTTTGTGTTTGATCATTGATCGAAATTTTATTATTAGGTTTCCGTACGATTTGGGAATCGATCGACGAAAATGAGGAAGCGACAAGTGGTACTGAGAAGGGAGGAGCCACCAAGAAGCAGCAGCACCAATTCATCGTTGACAAGTAGAAGTGTGAGATATGCAGAGTGCCAAAAGAATCATGCCGCCGGGGTCGGAGGTTATGCTGTTGATGGGTGCCGGGAATTCATGGCCAGCGGTGAAGAAGGAACAACTGCGGCCCTTACTTGTGCTGCTTGCGGTTGCCATAGGAATTTCCATAGAAGGGAAGTTGAAACTGAGGTAGCTTGTGACTGTTCATCACCTCCTCCTTTCAATGGAGCGTAATATATATGTAGCTTTATTAAATAAATCACTTCTCATGTTTGTATAAATGGAAGGCTTTAATCATGTAATCTACCTATAAATTTGCATTCTGCTTATATATATATATATATATATATGTTTCTTGAAAGAACGGGTTTCTTTCATATATAGCTTGTTTTTCTATTATATTAAGAGATCAAAAGTATTTGTATTTATGTTTGTTTTTATGAAGAAATTGGGTATTTTCTTCCATGATTGATGATCAATGGTTGACCTTTGCTTGGAAATTTTAGATCATATTTTAGTGGATCATAAATTAGCTCAATACTTGATAATGTTTGGCTAACTACAATAAGAGTTTTCATGATCTGCTTATGAAAAATTCACTACTTTTAAAGTGATTGTAGTTTTTATTTTGGAAATTCATGATTCTTATTAGAAATTAATGGTAAAAGTATCAAAGAAATCTCTATATTAAGAGTCAGATTGTATTTTCTTTTCTCTACTCAAAAAAGATAAATCAGTAACTATACATTAAATTAAAGAGAAAATTAGTCATTCCTGTTAAAAATTTTATCAATTTATACGGTTAAAAACTGGCGAGGTTGTTGGAATAACTAGACAAAGACACGTGACGTGTCATGTGCACCCCATGCTGTCGTATAATGACCGATTTTTAACAACAAAAATAGATGAAATTTTTAATAGAATGACCAGTTTGACCTTTGATATAATGTAGGGGACTAATTTATCCATTTTTTAAGTAGAAGGGTAAAATACAATTTGACTCCTAATACGAGAACCCCTTTTATCAAAATTAATAACTGAATGATTAATTAACCTATGGTAACAAATTGATAGGATTGAAATTATCTTGTTTTTCAGCTGTAAATTTGCTTTTAATCTTAGCAAATTAAGTGATTTAAATTCCAAATTTTCTTGTTTTATTTATCTAATTTCTGTATAGATATATTGATGGGGTTTTTACACCAAACAATTCAGCAACGTTATCTTGTGAAGCTGAGGGAAAATAAAATCCATGGAATATTATTTCATGGATGTGGAAGTCTAATCTTGTATGATAATTAGATTACTTTGTAATTAAGTTGAAAGGCCCACATATCTAATCACTAATGGAATATTTCCTAATGTGGTCTAATCTGCTGGTTGTTAATGATGGGAAAGTATGTGTTAGTGATCTACTTAAAAGGCAATTAAAAAGCTTAATCTAACTTGGGTTTGAACTAAAAGCTTGTTTGAGTTAAAACTTTCTAACTTAAAACTGAAATACTCAATGCTTTTCTTGTATAAACCCCACTATGTTTGAAAACAAAAAATTGTAATGAAAATTCCTTACAAATTGTATTCTCTATTGTGGTGAGAAATTATAATAAAAACTGTAAGCAACATTGTTTTATAGTTTAATTCAATAAGCTTATACAATTCCTCTTTTAATTATGAAATCTGAATCTTACCATTCCATGACTTCATTTGCATACAACAATATCCTACGAGTTATCTATTAATACAAGACAAAGTATCATGTAAGTCCCAGATTGTATTTTGGATAAATTAGTCTATGTACGTCAGATTACTGATCTTTTTGTTAAAATTTTTATCTATTTCTACTGTTAAAAACTAGCATAACTGACAAAATAACAAGATAGTTATATGTAACATACCACATGTACCTCGTTCTGATGTATAGTGACCAGTTTTTATCGGTAGAAATGGATGAATTTTTTATCAGAATATCTAGTTTACTTTTTAATCTAACGTACAAAGATTAATTTTCCCTTGTGTTAGGAGTTGGATTGCATTTTGTCCCTTCTACTAAAAATGGGCAAATTAGTTCATGTACGTTAGATCAATGAAGAAACTAGTTCTTCTGTTAAAAATTTCATCCATTTCTATCGTTAAAAATTTCATCCACGTGCAACTAATTGGTTATTCTATCAGCCAAACCATTATTTTACTATAGTTGAAGTAGGTCAAGAATGGTAAAAATATATTTCCAAACACTTCAGTGTTCATAAAGGCAAATGTAGTTAGAGCTTGATACTATCAAAAGGTTAGATATTCAGCATGCGAGGGTGAGTTAGCAGATATTTTTTCATTTATGAAGTTAGGCATTGAGTATAGAGGGAACCATCCTTCGGGTATACGTAGAATTCAGTCGGGTAGATGTCCATTTTGGAAAATATCCCAATCTATGCATACTGTCATATTTTATATATATACATACATATACACACATAAAGGCAATTTAGGTTATCAATTAGTTATCCTTTTTTCTAGGAATGGAAAACTTTTGCTTTAAGACCTTACCTTGTATTTTTCTTCATTTTTTGCTGGTGATTGCTACTTGTCCCACAATTATTTTAAGTTCAACAAGACGTTTACGTTCTCATATTTGAGAGATTTTATAATAAAATTAATTCTTTTTGTTTAATATGTATTGATTTTATATTGGATGTTTAGCATGATGACATGTTCTTGCATGAACTACTTGCCTATAATGTCTTCCAAGTTTGTCATGGCGTTTGTGTAGATAAAATAAAATAGTTTGTGTCCAAATAAACACATTCTACCTTTAAGTCCATTTTTACGGTAAAAATGTTATGGAGACTTTCTATATTAGGAGTTTGACCCTTTATTAAAAAAATAGATAAATTATTAGTGATCGTATGTTAGATCAATGAATCTATAAAAAGATTTCATCCATTTTTACCATTAAAAACTAGTCCTTATACATCAGCATAAGGTACACATGGTACATCGCATGCCATTGTCTGATTATTCCATCACCCACGATAAATTTTAATAGTACAAATGAATAGTTTTTTTAATATAAATGACCAATTTTCTCTTTAATTTAACGCTCAGGGACTAATTTACCTAATTTTTTAAGTTGAATAGGTAAAATGTAATCTAACTTCTAATACAGAAACCTCTATAATACTTTTATCTATTTTTGCCAAGTATTTGAATCCATGTCCTAAGACCCATAAAATTATTTGTTGATTGGACTTGTTTAAATTTTTGGTTGGCAAGTGATTTAGGCATGTTCATTACAAAAAGCCCATTTTATGGATTTGGATCTTTGGGCTTATTCACCATTTAACCATCATTTTTTGTTTATATTTTATTACAAATAGATTTTATATTACTAAATTACAAAATTATAAACATTATAAAAAATATAAGAATCTACAATTATAATATATATAAAAGTACGGGTTAAAAAAAACTTTTGAACCGAAAAGAATATCATTTTCTTTCATCATATTACTAAATTGACATTTAAAAATAATTATAATATTTAATTTAGAATTATTAATTAAAAATTTATTTAAAATAAAAATTATGATAATTATACATTTAAAAATAATTATAATTTTATAAAAAGTGTGAATTATATATTTAAAAATAATATAATTTAATTTACAATTATTAATTTTAAATTATTTTATATAAACAAAGTTTTGCTAATTTTAAAATAGAATTATTAATTACTAGAAGTCTAAGAAAAAGTTGTGATAATTATAATTGTAATTTTATTTACAATTCTTAATTAAAAATAATTGTTATTTAATTTTGACGTTATTATTAAAAAACCGACTTCATTGTTTTTAAATGAAAGTAGTGTTGATTTTATTGATATAAAATAGAGTTATTAATTAAATAAAACTCTAAGCATATTAATTATCACTTAATTAGTATTAATGTTATATACCAATTAAAATTTAACTTCAACTTTCTAAATAACATTCAGCATCTAAGAAAAATTACTAGTAGAAAAAAAAAGGAAAACAAGATTGTTAACAATAATAAGTTAGAATTATATAAAAAAGAATGGAGCATTAAAATTATGGTTCTTCGAAGAGGCAATAGCGAAACATATTCGAACAACAATGGTACCAAAGAGAGAGAATATTATTTCAATTGATGATGAGATAATATAATATTATGATACTATTTTTTAAAAAATTGTTATTAGTTGTTTACATTATATGAAGCAAGTAATCTTAAATATGTTTTTATTTGTATATGATTTGTTTGGTGCAGATGAAAAACGTTTTGTGGATTTGTTTTGAAAATAAATTTATCGTTTGTATTTACTTTCTTTTATAGTTTCACATTTGTATATTTCTAACCTCCCCAACCTGACTTAGGTGTTAAGGCTGAATTCGGTAGATTATATTTGCCACCGAAATAACCCACTAAGATTATCTATCTTATGAAACAGTCATTTCAAAACTTTTGTATATTTTTGAAGAATAACTTAGTATGTTTTTGAAGAACAACTTAGCGTGTTATCTTCTTTTTACTAAAAGTTAAAAATTTATTTCCAAAATGATTGATTTTAGGGTTTCCTTAGCAAACGTTGGTTTCCAGATTTATATACATTATTTCCAAAAACTATTCACTCAATAATGCAACAGAAAAGTGATATTAAACACAGTTATTAATGAAAACCAAATTTCATGCAAATTTAAAACAAGTTTCAAATTTCAGTAATGCTAAAATTAAAGTAAAAATCATGCATGCCAAATAAACCCTAAAACTTATGTCAAATGCCACAGTTTAAATAAAAGAATACAACCTCTGAATAATAGAAATTATGAATAATGAATCTAAAATATTTTTAGTGAAAAAAAAAAACACAATCTGAGCCGAGCCTTCTGGATGTTGTGTCCGCATCTTAACTTGGTGGGTTATTTGTAAAGATGAAAATTAAAGAGGGTGGGCTTAAGAAGCTTAGTGTGTATTCATTCACAAGAAAATTAGTGTGAAATAGTAAGTATAGCATACAAAATAACAAATCTTAGAATAATCATATTCGTATAGCAATTCACAATTCATAGCATCGGTTTTTCATATTAACACATCACTATAATATTTTAGAATTCACAGATTTATATGCACATGCTTATGAATGGCAATGTAATTTCAATTTATTTGAAAAGGTCTTACCCAACTCATTTACACACCACACTATGAGTTTCCCCAGAACTCATCCAACCTTATACACCGGGTTATGGATAAACCACCATTGATTCGTAGATAAACTGTCACTTTGTTTATAAAAACTATGGGTAAACCACTAGTTTTTTTAGATAAAAATATTTGCACATAAACTTGTAACACCCCGAATTTTAGTGTTAAAAGTTTTGAGTTTTTTGGTTAAGGTTAGAGAGAAGGGTGTGCTATTGTGTTTAGTTGTGTGTTTAAGTGTTAGAATGGATCTGCTAGTTTGGTGGTTGGATAAGTGTTAGTGTAACTCAAGGTTCTGGGTTGGGGTCCTTATGTGCGAGTTTTAGGAGAAATATTTTTATTTTGTTTTGTTAAATAGTAGTTGTTTTAAGTTAAAATATATAACCATTTATATTTATTTTTACTAGGATTTTATTTATTTATTCTTTTTGCTGGATGTCTTTTGTTTCCCTTTTCTTTGTTTTCTTTTTTTTTATTCTTCATTTTTTTTCTCTTTTTTGAAAAATGGTTTTTACTGGCGGATTTCGGAGAATTTCACTCCTTGTCGTAGAGTCAGTGCCTAAACATTGCTGACTGTGAATTAGGTGTGGGTTTCATACCTTTTCTAGTTTATTTTCAAATTTTGATTCGACTCTATGAAAAGTCGACAGTTTCTGTGTGTTTTCGCAAATCTATTATTTTCAATGTTGTACCATTGTTTTACTCTTAGAACCTATTAGTTTTGGTATAATCTCGAGTTATCGAGAGCGGGGAAGTGCTTCAAAGGTGAAAGCATGTTTCTTTAGAGCTATCTTAGGGTGGTTTAGTAACCACACAGGTGGCCACACGGGTGTGTGTCGGTTTACACGGCTGTGTGTATTTAGGAATTAGGGTTTTCTGGCAAGTTTTGGTGTCACACGGCTGTGTATCCGATTTGGGGATTTTTTTTATTTTTCACACAGCCGTGCCTCCTTGGCACAAGAGTGTGTGTGTTTAGGAATTAGGGATTTAGTTTTTTAGTGCCACACGGCCGTGTGGTTAATTTGGGGATTTAGGGATCCTACACGGGTGTATGTTATGGACACACAGCCTTGGTCGGTGGGCACACGGGCGTGTGAGACCCTCACACAGCCGTGTCCGCCCTGTACTCTATTTTAGCATAATTGGACAGTGAGTTACACGGTCTATTCACACAACCATGTCCCTCGCTCACACGGGCGCGTGCCTCTACCACACAGTCGTGTGCCTCCCTCCACACTGGCGTTTTGACCCCCACAAAGCTTAGGTTTTTCCACACGGCTGAAGCATACAGTCGTGTGTTCCCAAGGCACTTATTTTGGTTTAGTGTATGTTTTCGGTCTGAGAATGTGTCTGTGTGTTTCAACCCTTGGCTAAGCTTTAGCGAGGGTAGTTAAGACTCTGATTTGGGCTTCGGCTTATGTGTTATTTGTGACTGTTGTGTGAGGTGTTTGATTCTGGACCTGGTTAGCTGAGTGTGTTTACATATCTGTTTCTATTTGACCGTTTGTGGATGTGCTTATTGTTTCTGTGAGATTGTATACATACATACACTTGCATAAAGTAGATATTTGGATTGGTTGTGAAGAGAAAGGAGACTGATTCCGATCTGTTATGGCAGACTTACTGCAACTTAGTCATATAGCGGTTTACCGCACTATATCACAAGTACATCAGCTTTGCTGCGTACTATTATCTGATATGGCAGTCTAAACTGCAATGTATCTGTATAGAGATTACCGCATTGCACTGTACTGCACATACGCTAGCTCTGCTGCGTATCATTATCTGAGTGCCATAGTCCACATTTGTGGTGTGTATGTAACGCCTCAAAAATTTCTATTTTTGTTTTTGTGAATGTGTGACATAAATAATTGTTTGCCTCAATGGTTATGTGTTCTGGGTATGTTTGGGTGGTCTCAAGTTCAAGCCATAACTTGGGCAAATTTTGGTATTTTTATGTATAAAGCCCTAACCTTGGTTAATAGGCTTTTAACTAAAGGTTTGCAAGTAAATGACAGAATGGGCCTGCTGGTCTAGTGGTTAAGTTGTGTGTTGATATGTTAGAGGTTTGGTGTTCGAATCCCTACGTGAGCAAGGGTGTTGATTTTTACTCAGTGGACTGTAAGAGTTTCGGTTTACCCGAAATACTGAGGTGGTTGTAAGTAGTGGGGATTGTGAGAGTGAATTTAGGGATATGGAAAGTTATCGAATCTAATTTTTATTTTATTTTTTCTTTTTTTCAAAATTTTGGCTTTCTCTCTTCTTCCCTAAAATTTCTATGGCAAGTTTTCCTCTCCCCTTTTCTTGATGCTTTTTTATCTCAATCGTTACTCCTTCCCTTGCTTCTCGTCTGCTTTTGCTATTCTAAAGTCTATTCTCTATTATCCGTTGTTAGTTGGTAAGTAATCTTTGCGTACTATAGTTTCAATTATTAAGTTTTTGATTAGAGGTATGTGTAATCTATTTTGACAGCAGAGAATCGGGTGTAAAAGGCTACCCTAATACCGAATTGTAGTGGAAATTGTCTGAGGTTTCGAGGTTTTCGAGTGCTTGTGGTTGCATTAGCAGAGAAAACGAACAAGGTGTGTACCCTATTATACAAAAAATGTGGTCGCCCATCTAGTAGGCCGTGTGCCCTAACACGGTCGTGTGATTGACGAGGCCAGGCCGTGCATGAAGGACACGGCCGTGTGATGGCCAGGCAAGCCGTGTGCAACCCACGGGTAGGACTGAATTGCGGCTACACGGGCGTGTGGGTCCACACGGGTAGTCCACACTGGCATTTGAGATTTTGGGCCAGGTCATGTGATCCACAAGGCCAAGGCCAAATTGGGTCGTGTGGGCCACACGGACGTGTGAGCCCATTTTTATTGAAATGTTCCTAAGGTTGCGCGGGTCGCCTAAGTTGACTGTGGACCTACTGTAGGGTCAATAAGCACTACTCAGACCCTTAAATGTGTGAACTGATTATATGATTATGTACTAAACATGTTAATATTATGCATGTATACTGATCTGAATATATGTAATGGTAACTGTTTAATAGCTTGCCATTTGATGTATGTTGCATTGTATTGGGTTGGGATGATGGTTATTGGAGGAAGTATACTGAAAGGCTTTAAGCCTAATTATTGGCAGCTCTACTGCAATACTGAAAGGCTTTAAGCCTATTTACTGGCAGCTCTGCTGCATTTTATACTGAGGGGCTCTTTAGCCTATTGACTGGTAGCTCAACTGTATTATATTGATACGTGCCGCATTCAGTACTACATGGAGTGTAGGGATGGGTAGGTGTTTTAAACCCCACAGTAAGTGCAGGGATGGATGGAGCTGGTGTATTAAAGGCTGGTGGGTAGGACATTTTTTGTGATTACTGCATACATGACTGTTATTGTTATGGGCTAATGACTTAATGCATATTTGATACTGTACTAAAATGGACTAAGGCCCAAACTGTTACTGATTCTGAAAATGGCTTAGGCCCAAGACTGGTTGACTGTGCACTATGATTACTGTTGTTTGTTTTCTGTGGGATTACACACTGTGTTTACGAAAACTCACCCTTCTCTATTTAATGTATACACGTAATCCTTAGACCTAGACGGATCGGTGCGGCGGACGACTCGATAATGACCATAGTTTTTGGGACTACATGGTTTATAATTTAGTAATTTTAGTTATAGTTTTATTATGGGTTTATTTTGATGTAATCTAGGACTTTCGCTTAATTTGGTTTTTATTTGCTTTTATGGATTTATAACTGCTAGTCATAGAAAACCTCGGTTTTTAAAAGAACAAATGATTTTTCAGAAACGCACGCGTACTTAAACTATTTTTTAAAAAGCTTCCGCTACAAGTAACATTTTAGAACAATCGATTAAATAGGTATCATGATTTTGGAACTAATACAAGATAAAGAAAAGTGACTAAACAGAAATTTTTTTATTGTGACGATACGATTTTCAAACACCCTATCATGTGACATCGCTAGATTCGGCCATAACGTCTATGCTGGGTTTGGGGTGTTATAGTGTAGGGTTGGATAGGCCTTTCAAGGTCGTATTTGGTGTGTTTGGTTGGATGAGCTCAAACAACTCTTTTGGGGTGTGATCGGGGGACAGAGAGGTGTGTTGGCTAGATGGGTAAGTTTTAGTACTTGACTACATTTATATGCATCTGCTTAAGTTTTCTGGATGTAAGATTATTTGACTGTATTTTGTTTGACTGGACAACTCTTGTGTTGAGTATTCTATGTTCATTTAGCGTGCTTTGATTGTTACGTGTGTTGAGACATTGGTTTCGTGCTTTCTTTTTGTTTTTGCATATCTCTGAAAGTATGTTTGCCATTGAACTACCCTTTAGAGGTCTCTTTTGTAAATCTGTTAATAATCATTTTGAACTCACACTGAGCTTGTGTAGCTCACCCTCTTAGTGTTTCCCTTGCAGGTGTATTTCTAAACTCTGACGCGGGACTCGGTATACGGTGGTCTCAAACAGTCACGGTGAAAAATAAATTAATAGTTCTTATTTTCAGTTTCCATTTTTTTATTCGGTTTTGAACTATAAGGTTTTGTAAAAATTATAGTGCAAGTTCTATTTTTGATTTATCTCGTAAATCTTATTTTGTTCATAAACTAAACTTAACTTTAATTTTTCTTATTGAAATCTAAATGGTTAAATGTTCTTGGTTCGTAAGGAGATAAATATGTTTGCAATGGAATTTGAGATAACTTGTTTTGAAAAATTTTCCTACGATCACTCGGTGATCAATGTAACCTCCTGGATTCGATCTAAACTTCTAGGCCGAGTCTAGGGTGTTACAGAACCACCACTTGGTTCGTGGACGAACCACATATTTGCAGATAAAAATTGCCACTGGGTTTGTGGGCAAGCCACCACTGTTTGCAAATTATAAAATGACATTCTTTTATTGTACATATCGTCCTACCCCATGCAATGCAATATGAGATGCTTTGTAACAGAACGATTCAACACTACTCATGCTTAATATGTATTCAATTCAACATTAGCAGTAGACATGCCTAACATGTATTTAATTCAATACTAGAAGTAGACATGCTTTATCATGTACTCAGTAGGGTGGTAACCATATTAACACTAATGGTTTGTCAGTATTATATTGACAGTAGTCATGTAATTGTCACATCCCAAAAATCGGGCTAGAAGCGATTGGGTTAGTGAAACCAAGAGTGGTCACGTCCTGATTTTTAAGTTAAGATACTAAAAATTATGTAAAGTGAGTTAATCTGGTTCAGTGGTTAAGAGTGTTGCTTGCGTGTGTGAGGTTCTAGGTTCGAACCCTTCCCTTATAATTTTGTTAATTTTTTATTCAATCTCTAACTTTGGACATCTGACTTAAGTTTAATTGTCACTCAATTGGTGACAAAATGAGCGTGCTTGTGGGTAAACTGCCACAAAATTTGTGGGTAAACCACTAGTATTTTCAGATAAAAACATTTGCAGATAAACAGTCACTGGGTTCATGGACGAACCACATATTTGCAAATAAAAATTGCCACTGGGTTTGTGGAAAAACCACCATTGTTTGCAGATTATTAAATTGTCACTTTTCTTCCGTACAGATCATCCCACCCCATGCAATGTAGTATGACATACTTTGTAACAAAACAATTCAACACTGGAAGTACTTATGCTTAACATGTATTCAATTCAACACTAATATTTTAACTTTAGACTATAAATATTTAGGAAGATAACTAATGTTTGAACTTTTGCATGAAAATTGTAGATAGACCTTAAAGTTCTTAAACTTCTTAAACTCCAGTCGAACAGGGTAGAAACATTTAAAGGTGTTACTGGTGCGACTCCCACTATAGCAGAATATTGGATTGAGTCAATAGGAAGGGTTCTAGAGGACTTAAACCTTTGGAGTAGAAACTGAAGGCCACTATGCCCTTACTTAGAGAGGAGGCCTATCGTTGGTGCCAGTCTATTATTAGGGGCACGCAAGCTAATCATATTAATTAGGAGTATTTTCAAGAACCCTTCCAGAAGAAGTATGTAGGCACGAGGTATTTGGAGGCTATTAATTAATTGAAATTTATATTTACTAAAAATAGTGATATTTACAGTAATTATTTGATTTTATAAATAAAATAATTATTAATTAAAAATAAAAAACTTGAAAATAATATATTTATTAATTAAAAACATTAACTAAAAATAAAAAAAAGCTTAAAAAACATGAAATTAAAAATACATTAATATGCTTATAAAGATAATGGAACCCAGGACTCAAAAATGTAATTGCAATTATCAAACCATCTAACCAAAATAGCTAATATGTTAAAAATTTTAATTAAAAATAAAAAAAAAAAGCCTGAAGCAACATGAAAAAAATACAAATGTAAGTAGGAAAGGAATCGAACCTAAGACTCAAGAATAAAAGCACTAGTATTTAACCATTTAACCGAAGGAGATGATTGGTTAGAAAAGTCAGAAGGTGGCTACAAAGCACGCCCTACTGGACGTGTTTTCAACTAAAAATGTGTCCAGCTAGACGCGTTTTCACCTTCTCTCTCCAAAATCAGCCTAATCCCTTAAATAAGTTTTAAAATCGGCATATATGCCTAATTTAGCCTAGTATACATGCTAAATGATAATGATCTGTATTATTTGAGTATGAATTGTATTTGGATAACTATATGTACATGATAACTATATTTACATCCTTGATATCTAATATATGTAATCTGCATTTTGATTAGGTGGGAATGGTATAAAGAAGAAAGTGTTAGGAGTTTAATGATATGCCGAATTGAGTGGCTAAGCCACAAATCTATATCTGATTCTAGAGATTTATCGCATACTGATCTAACAGGTAGTCTGTAATCACTTTAGAATGTGTCATACCGATACTAACTGGTGTGTAGGGCTGGATGGGTACTTGATACCCTATATGATGTGTTGGGATGGTCGAAGATGGTGTGTAGCGGATAGGGGTAAGAAACTGTATCTGATTTTGATCTGTTCTACACTTTATTTGAACTGTTACGATAGTATTGAGTATCATCTGTTTCTAATTTTGTATCTAAATTTGGGAGATTACTGTTATAATTATATTTTTGTCTTGCCTTTATATAGGTTACACACATTGAGTTATAAACTCATTCTATCTGTTAGCTGAATTGCAAGTAATCTACTGACTTGAGCGGGTTGGCATAGTAAGAGTTCGGTCATCTCTTTACTGCTTACTTAATGTTTTATCTGGACTTATCCTTTAAGGTGTTTATTTTAGATTTCCATTTAAACTTTGGATTTCTACGTTGGTTTAATTATATAAATAGTTTTGTCTGTTAAACTTTAAACAGATAAAGTTGGTTTTCAGTTGATGGTTTAATATAGCATCCAAACTTGGTCTTAACATTTAGGTTGGGAATGGGGTGTTACATTAAGTTTCAATTTTTTTCCTATTAATTATAAACTCATTTACTCACGAAATCATT
The DNA here is from genome assembly GCA_020496765.1 of Gossypium stocksii. Taxonomy (NCBI): domain Eukaryota; kingdom Viridiplantae; phylum Streptophyta; class Magnoliopsida; order Malvales; family Malvaceae; genus Gossypium; species Gossypium stocksii. The sequence continues at coordinate 88,150,739 of CM035620.1, forward strand.
CCACTATGGTATCGTGATTGAACTCTCCCTAACGACATACCAATATGAAAGCAACTACATAGCGCTAGTCCAATGACTTTGTCATTAGTGTGTTACCCTCATAGGATATCTTTGATCTATTTAGGACAATATCTACTCCTCCAATATGATTCTATTTTATCTCATGATAGTTATTACATCTTCCTTCATGAAAAGTCAATCACTATCAATTAGTGATCAAGTCATCCATTACAAAGACAGACGACCTATGGTCACATTTACCTTTCATCAACCATGTAATGCCAATGAGAGGATATCATTTACCCATGTTTTAGGCTATGAACTCCACTGGTGTGAATGACACTACATACTATAGAAGCCGTACACCCAACGCACTAGCTTTACGTTCTTTATCCATTTGAACTCAGGCTTTTACTTATATCAAAGTGTATGAGTCATGCATACATAGTTCGCCATCCACTCAGGATTTAGGATCTATTCTGCTTCCGATGTACTGCCAGTTTAGTCAGTCACATTTATGTCTCTATCTTCTAGGAGTCATCCGCTCTGATGCCCAAGACAAGACATCTTCCCCATTGGACTTGATAGACAACATATTAGGCTTTTAATTGATTTGCTCTATAACACCCTTAACCTAACCTGAACACTAAACCCAAGTAAAAAGATGCTACATCAACATTCAACAATTAATAATCACATTATTAAACAATATGCACTTATAGATAATTGATATCATGTATAAACAAACATATTAAATTTTAATAGAAAATATCTAAAAGTACTTAGTAGTAAAATTAAAGCTTGCAATATGATTTACTTAGAAGAAATTTAAAGTTTAAAGTGAAAATCCATAGTTGGTATGGATACCAAATCGATACCTTTTTGAAAATTGATACCAGAATTGAATATTATTTTCTTTGCAAAACAATGGTATCGATACTTATTTTAGGGTATCGATACTCAAAAAGTATCGATACCAAATTAGCATTTTGTTTATTAAGAAAGTTGTTCATATTGTCAAGTACTAATACCAAAGGCCAAAGTATCGATACTTGTTTTTAAAATGGTAAAACCTCATTTTTCAAAAGTTCTATTCATGCCAAAATTCACCTATTCAAACACTTAAGAAATTAACTAATGTGATATCTGGCACACCGTAGTTCTTCAATAGTCATTTATTACTGCTGCAAAGAATTTAACCAGGTGAAAATCCATCAGTTTTGATGTTAAACTTTACTGAGTTCTGGGCTCAAGTTCATGGATTACCTGCACAGATGATGTGTGAACCGATGGCTAAGCAATTTGGTAATTTTTTGGAGAAGTTTCTTGACTATGATGCCTCCATTCCATTTTTGGGTCGAGCAACATATATGCGCATTCGTGTTCGTTTGGATGCTTCGGCCCGTTGAAGCGTTAAAAGAAGATTCAAATGGGGGAAGATATGTATGTTTATGCTCATTTTAAATATGAGAAGTTAAGCTTGTTTTGCTTTATTTGTGGAAAATTAGGGTAGGGTGAGAGCTACTGCCCATTCCGATTAAGAATTGAGCCATCAAAAATTAGTTATGGATGGGATTTATCATTGCATGTGGTGCCACGGTGGCGGCCTATGGTGGTAAGCAGGTGGCTGCGAGAGGCTAATGGGTCGTAATGTTGTGCTGAAAATATGGGAAGTCCTAATCAACACAATAGCTTTAATTGTGAGATTGATTCTGGACGGATTATAGAGAGAGATTTTGGGAAACAAATATCAAATCCCAATCTAATCCTTTTAGGATCCAATCAATAATATTTCAATAATGGGAATAATAATGGAGGCAATTTGGGGAAGAGTGTTTTGAATGTTGACAGGCTGGTAAATGGGCCCATGGAAATGGTCTTGAAAGAGGAAAATGACCCAATAACAGCTGTGGAAGGTAAGAAGCGATAGAGACTTGTGGCGGGCCCGTTAGCTTCTTTAGGTATTAATGCAAAAGGTGGTCCTCATAATTTAACGGCTAGCTCTGGTGAACAGAGCAGCCGATCTTAATAAAAATAATAAGCTAGAACGTTCGTGGTTTGGGGAGGCCACGAACTGTCAAAAGGCTCAAAAATAAGTTGCGAGCCATTAATCCTCGAATTTTTTTCTTATGGAAACAAAATTAAGTTAAAAAAAGATGGACATGGTCAAGTTGAAGTGCAGTTTTGAGAACGGAATTGACATTGGAGTAGTGGGGTCAAGAGGATGACTATTATTGGGGTGGAAAGGGAATTCTTTGGTTAGTCTTAAAAGTTTTTCTTCTTTTCATATCGACGTTGAAATTCATGATAATGAATGTGGTGATGTATGGCGATTAACGGGATTTTATGGTAAACTGGACGGAAGAGATAGATATAGATCATGAGACTTACTTAGAAATTTAAGCCATGACCAATCTATTCCTTGGGTCGTGTTAGGGGACTTTAATGAGATTGCTAATTCTTTTTGAAAAGAAGGTGGTCACCTTAGATTAGAATGCCAGATGAATGTTTTCAGAATGAAGCTGGAGGATTGCAGCCTTAATGATTTAGGCTATGTTTGGCGATGGTTCATATGGGAACGAGGGAAATTTTTAGATACAAACATACAAGAACGACTGGACCGGGGAGTTGCTACATTGAGCTAGGTAAATCTCTTTCCTAATTATCAGGTTGAGCATTTGAGTCATTCTTTTTCTGATCATTGTCCTATTCTTTTGGATACCATGAGGAAAAAGTGGAGTGATCAGTGTAATAATGACAAGATATTTCGATTCGAAGCAAAATGGTACTTAGATAGTTCATTTGAAGAGATGGTTAAAAAATGGTGGGCTAATATTCTAGGAAGTGTTTCAGTTAAGCTTGAGAGTTTGAGTTATCAGATTCAACGGTGGAATAAATCCAGAATTAAAAAGGAAAGGAAAAATCACGTGGAATATGAAGATAACTTGAATTTCCTTTATAATCAAGATCCCTCCAATGAGAATTTAGCGGAGATTACTGACGTCTAATTGGGGCTTAATTTGGAGGCAGACAAAGAAGAACTATTTGGGAACAACGAGCTCGGGTTAATTGGCTTAAGAATAGAGATCGTAATACTAGCTACTTTTAGAAAATAGCTATGCAACGTCAGTTATGGGGCAGAATTTCTGAGCTTGATGATGGGAATAGTAGGAGGATTTCCTCGGCTGAGGAGATTTTAAAGCATGCTGCTGATTATTTTAGTAATCTATTTACGGCTTTTGAGATGGGTTCTGATGAGCATATTTTTAAATTAATAGATAAAAGAATCACTGAGACCATGAAATTTCTTCTCAAACAATTCACTGAAGAAGATATTGGATCGGCAGTAAAGATGATGACGCATTTGAATGCACCTAGTGTTGATAGGTTTCCCGAAATATTTTTGCAGAGGTACTAGCATATAATTGGTCCCAATATCTCTACTTACTATTTTGTTATTTTGAATGGTGAATCTGAATTAGGAGATATTAATAAGACGCGTATTGTTTTGATCCCTAAGGTCGAAAAACCAAAAAATTTGTCTCAAATTAGACCCATAAGCCTTTGTAATGTTGTTTATAAAATTGTTGCAAAAGCCTTGGTGAATAGAATGAATACTGTTCTGGGACAATGTATTGATGAAGTTCAAAGGGTTTTTATCCTAGGAAGGCTTATCTCAGACAATGTTCGAATTGCGTCTGAGGTCTTTCATTCTCTTAAAATAAAGAAAAGTGGCAAAAAGGGGAACTTTGCGCTAAAACTCGATATGAGTAAAGCGCATGACCATGTCGAATGGGACTTCTTGGCAGGAATGATGATTCATTTGGGTTTTCATGCTGATTGGGTAGTTTTGGTTATGAGATTTGTTTGCCCTGTCTCTTATTATGTTAGCCTTAATAGGGCTAATAGTGAGTGGTTTTCGCCTTTAAGAGGACTAAGACAGGGAGACCCTCTCAGCCCTTATCTTTTTCTTATTTGCTCGGAAGGTTTTTCTACTCTCATCAAAGAAGCCAAGCAAAAAGGAAGGATGATGGGGGCATCGATTGGTAGGGAAAGATTTTCTCTTACTCATTTGTTCTTTGTAGATGATTGTATTCTTTTTGGTAACGCTTCATGGGAAGGAGCTAGAGTGATTCGAGATGTGATTCGGGAGTATGAAATGATTTCTGGGCAGTGCATGAATTTTGATAAATTTCTCATTTATTTTGAGGCTAATGTGGACTCTACAATCAAGGAAGACATTGTTAATTTGCTAGTGGTTCGGATGGCTTCAAGCCCAGAAAAATATTTAGGCTTGCCTATGATGGTTGGCTGAAAGAAAAATTGGGCTTTTGCTCATTTTGTTGATAGATTCATAAAACATGTTGAAAGGTGGAGTTTGCGATTCCTATCCATAGTGGGGAGGGAGGTTTTCATCAAATCGATTCTACAGGCCATACCTCTTTATATTATACAGTGTTTTCTTATACTGAAGTCTTTATGTCGTAAACTTGAGGGCATAATGAATAAATTTTGGTAGATAAATAATAAATCTATGAAGGGCATACATTGGAGCACTTGGGATTTTTTATGTAGACCAAAATGTGCTGGTGGAATGGGTTTTAAAAACCTGGTCTTGTTTGACAAGGCTCTACTAGCAAAACAAGTTTGGCGCGTGTTTTCTCAGCCTAGTTGTCTTTTAGCTAAATTATTAAAAGCTCGTTATTATCTATCTTTGAATATTTTATCAGCAAGTATTAGATCTTACCCTTCCTTTACCTGGAGAAGTATTTGCAGTACTCGGGAGCTAATTACGAAGGGGTTAGTGTGTCGTGTTGGTAGTGGGGCCCAAATTAATTTGTGGAGTGAGCCTTGGTTGCCTAGAAGGGTGAACAATAGAGTTTTAGTCCAAAAGGTTATGCCTACTTTGATGCATGTGAATCAATTAATCAAGGCCGACACTAATACCTGGGACAATGAGCTAATCTACAAAATAGTTTATGAAAGCACAGCAGAGCGTATTTTTTCTATTCCTATTTCTGGAGCTAATTCGAAGGACATGCTGGTATGGAAACATGACGGTTCCGGGGAATATGCAGTGAAAAGTGGGTATCGGGTTCTATCTACAGAACTGTTACAGATTAATAATTCTACATCTCCTAATGATGCTACCTATAAGGATTTTTACAAAGCTCTATGGAACATACACATCACAGCAAAGATACATATATGGCTACTTTTTAATAATCTGTTGCCCCATTTTTGTAATTTGGCAAGGAGATTTGTAAATGTAGAAGTTGCTTGTCCTTTGTGTAAAATAGATCCCGAAGATTCTAGTCATCTGATGTGGTCTTGTGACATTTTTTAGTCTGTGTGGGCTTCACTTCAGATCAAGATTCCTCCATTTGATGAACTGTCGTATTGCAAGCATCATTTTCTTTATACTTTTTCTATCGCAGATGATTAATAGAAACAAGTTATGGCTATTTCTTTATGGAGTCTTTGGTTTAGAAGAAATAAGCTTGTCCATAAAGAGATCAAACTTTCTTTTCAGGGACTGTTGGGGTTCATTCATGGTTATGTTCAAAACCTTAACCTAAATCAAGAGAGTATTTGGCCTTCTCTTAGATCTATGGTAAAAAAGATTTGGCAACCCCTAACTGTGGAGCCATAAAACTTAACTTTGATGCGACTTTTCAAAATGAAGGTCGAATCACTACAACAGCTGTTCTAGCAAGAGACTCAGTAGGAGAAATAATAAGAGCAGAGACTTATCTTTTGCCGGATGTGATTGATGCTTGTGTGGCTGAAGCTAGGGCATGTGAAAGGGCTCTTTTATTTGTTGTTGAGATGGGTTATCGGCTCTTGATCGTTGAAGGGGATTCCTTAGCAGTCATCAGGAGCATTAAGAAAAAGGAAAAAGACAAATCAGTTCTTAGGCCAATAATGAAGCAAATTACTTCTTTGGAAAAATGCTTTGATTTTCTAACTTACACTTTTGTGCCCCAAAATACTAATAGGTTGAATTACACGTTGGCGCTAGAAGGTCGGAGGTGACAGGTTTGTGGTGTCTAGTCCGATAGAGTTCCTTATTCCGCAAAGAAGACGACAATGATGGATCGATTGGCTTGGAATCAGAGGTACCATGGTTCTTCTTGACTCAGCTTTGAAAATGGTAAAAGTTCACCGCTACTCCAGTTATGGATTCAAAGCTTCATTCTCTTCTCTTCCTATTCTCAGGATCATTTCAGAAGGAGAAGCAAAATGTTTGTTGGCTGAATTTGGGTTTTAAATTTTGCAACAGTTTTGGCTCAGGGTGGTTTTCTATCCTGTTATTTTGTTTTTGTTTGTTTTAAGTGTGCATTTGCTTTACAGCTGGGTCTTTTAATTTGTTGTATTTTCAAATTTCTGGTCTAATTGTTGTCCTTTCATTTCATCTTGAGCCGTGTGATTATTAATAATATCAACCAATTTTTTGATGCAAAAAAAAAAAATCAAAGCAATAGCATTCAATGTGTTCATACACCATTAGCATTTCATACATAAACATCACTCTTTTCAATTCATATGTCATCATGCCTTATTCACACATTCCATAAGTCTTATACTAAAAATACCAAACAAGTTCCAAACTTACACATATACTAAACCAAAACATATTTACATGTACTTAAAACCTATCTCAAACAAACATCATCCAAACTATTAATTTTACAACTTACTATCATAAATTCAATTCACCTATTACATGTTATTTAACCTAAAACTAACATTCAAAAACTAACGATAGGTTTCTGGATAGTGTGATTCTTCGAGTCGATCCGACCACCCGTATCTACAAGAAAACAATAAAAAGGCACAAGTAAGCTTACTTAAGCTTAGTAAGTTCTACGAAATAAAAATAACTAACTTATCATATAAATATATAATACAGAATCCATATAAGTCATAAACCAACAATCCTGTCATCCATAATCAAATCACAAGTGAGTCTTAAGCTTAATTTCAAATGAAACAATCCGATCATTTACATTATACCATTGAAAATAAATTTGATGAACTTTATAGCGGACTCAGATACACAATTAACCATCCAAACACACCAAAATACTCAAATGAGCTAACCATCTGATAACACACCTGGGCATTCAGTGCCAAGCTTGTAGGCTAACATCCATCCAAAACACACATCAGCACTGAGTGCCAAGCCTGAAGGCTTTACATCTGCCCTTGGAACACACCTGAATCATTATAATATAATGTGATAGTTCACAAAAATGCTAAACTTTGGTATATTTAGTAACAAGAATAAAATGGAATTATCATCTTAACATCAATCACTCTCATACAGTGCGCGATATAACCTACTGGTATGCCAATCGTATCTTATCCTTCATCAGTTCCCTTATTTATCAGATAACATAATTCAATATTTTCAAGTCATTTAACAATTTCAATTCATAAGTAAATAAATGTTTAAATTATACTAGAATTTAATTGTACAAACTTACCAGGGCCAAAATGCAAAAACAACAAAAGTTCAAGGATTAATCTACATCCTTCCATTTTCCACGATTAGCAACTTGATCTTGATCTATAATATAATTTATTTCATTTATGAGCCTCAATTTCACATTCTATTCAATTTAATACATCTAATTTCTTATTTATAATATTTACACATTTACCCCAAACACTTACATTTGATACAATTTAGTCCATAGAATTGAACAAGCCAATTTCCACAATTAATACAAAAACCCATTTAACTAAATTTCTACTCATCTTATTACAACCTATATATTCCAAGGATTCTCAAGAAAAATCAAGCTAACATCCATATATTTCCCATTTAGTCTTTAAACTCAAATTTACTAAAAATTACTTTACAATTTGATCATATCTATCAACTAAGCTTCCAACAACACCAACTAACAACAAAAAAATTCAAAATCATCAATGATAAATTTCTAAAAATTTGACTATTTCACAAAATAATCCTTAAGCTAACTAACTTAAGCTATAACTAAATAAAAAATGTCAAATTTACAAGAAACAATTAATAAAATCACTTACATGTAACACACTAAATGACTGAACCTTCAAAACTCTCCCATGGTTATTTCTTTCTTCTCAATTTCGGCAAAAGCAAAGAGAAAGATGATAGGATTTGTTTGTTTTTATTTAATTTAAGTTTTATAATCTATTTACTATCTTGCCCTTAAGTAAACATCCAAATTTCACACTATTTATATCACACCCTAAAATAAGGCCTAGGAGTTTTAGGGGTAGTTTAGAAATTTTGGCCAATTTGAACTTGGAATTTCATAAGGATGGTACTTGATAATGTTTTTTACAATGCTTTGCATAAAGTTAAGTCAATTTTTTGAAAACGATTTTTAAATGTCATTAATTTTAGAAAAGTAAAAGAGTTAAAATTTGGAGTATTTATGTTGCAGTTTAGCCAAAATTTGAAATTGAACCCTTAAACCCCCCATTCCCAGTTTTGTTCACGATTTTCCCCCATCGCCCTACTTGTCGTCCCTTGCTCCTCCTCACTCTCTCAATTGATTTTTGACTTACAAACTATAATACATTGAATTTCTATCATTTCCAAGCATTAAACGTCTCTAAATCTTTAAGAAATTACCTAAAAATCTCACCGATTTCATCATCTTCTCCACTAGTGGGTTTTTCAGATTTGCATCAAAAACTTGTTATTCCTCTCATTAAAGGTAACCATTCATATTCTCATTAGTTTTTAATGTTATTAGGTCTTTGAAACTAAATTTTTAGCCATTAAATCGCATATTTTGATTAAAAGCCGAAAATCAGGTCTTAATAATGAATTTTGAGTTTGTGGATAAAAACTTAGTTTTAAAGTGTTATCAATTATTTTTAATCTACTTAGAAGTTTTCTAAAGTAACTTTGAAGTTTCATTAAGAAATTCTCAAGTTTTAATGAATTTTCGTGGTTATGGCCAAAACTTGTCAAAAAATTTTGATACCTTAAAACATGTAGTTTTGTAAAGTTTAAAGGTTGAGAATTAGTCATAAATGAATATGTAGATGAATGGAATTCATTTTGAGTGAAAAGATTAAGCGTAGACTGAGTTATGCCAATTTTATATTTGTTGTGCTAAAGGTTTTGGTTAGAAAAGAATGTAGCTTAGGCTTGTATTTTGATTGGTTTAAGTGAGTCCTTAGCTGTTACTTGACTGTGTGTTTCATGTGATTCATTAGAGCCTACTACGAGTTGAAGGAAGAGCTTGTCTAAACTTTCGATTTTTTGGCAAAAGTGAATATTTTGGTGAGTGTTTTAGAATTGCGGCTCGTAGATGATTCATTGTGTATTTAGGAATTTAGAGGTAGCCTAAACCCCTACTCTAAATTTTGAGTGTAAGCGTTCTTTTACCTATGCTAATATGTGGTAAATACATTTGTGAATTGTGATAAAGAGAATTATGATGTGATGAAATATAAACATGTTGTGATGACTGTCGTGAAGATAAATATAAAGGTATGTTATTCATGCCATGTGATTGTAACGCTCCTAAATTCATATTTTTGTTTTGTTAAAATATGACACAACTATCTATTTACTTCAGTGGTTAAGTGTTCTGGGCATGTTTGGGAGGTCCTAAGTTCAAGCCTTATCTTGGGAAGTTTTTATATTTTTATGAATAAAGCCCTAACTCTGTTCAGTAGGCTTTTAATTATTTGTTGGTAAGTATTTAATAGAATGGGCCTGCTGGTTTGGTGGTTAAGTGGAGTGTTAATTTTCCTAATGGTCCTGTGTTCTATTCCTTGCGTAAGCAATGGTGTTAATTTTTGCTCAGTTTTTGGGAAGAATTTCAATTAAGTTAAAATTCTGAAATGGTTGGGATAGTAGAGTTAGTGGGGAGTTGAGATTGGGAGGTTATCAGAAATCACTTTTTTTTTCAAAGAATTTTGTTCTCTCTCTCTCAAAAGATTTCTAGCACCATTCTCCTTGCTTCTCATTAGCATTCTTCCTTCTTTTTTTTTTTTTCCGTCAAAAGTATCATTGATCTCTCATTCTTTCTATTTGATTTCTTTTCTAATCTACTATCCTTTTGTGCAACGTTTAATTTCATCGTTCGATAAGTTCCTACTCTTTTCTTCTCATATAATAGTATTGATTTTGGCAAACTGCTATGTAGGAGAAGGTAGTGAAACCGCGATTTTCGCTTCTGAGGATTAAATTTTGCGTGTAGTCGTAATTACGGAGGTAAGTTTTTGAGCATTCCTCGATTTAAGATTTGTTCAATTTTTTTATTGATTGTTAAAAATTGATGTTAGGTTCACTGTTTTTAGGTTTTAGAGGCTTAGGATTGCGAAACAATAAAAAATGATACAGGTGTGTACCCAAATTGCAGAAAATGGGGTTTGACAAAAAGCCGAAAAAGTAATCTGTCGATGCCACACGGACGTGTGGTCGCCTGTGTAGTAGGTGTGTGAGGGGACATAGCCGTGTGATCGACGAGGCCAGGCCATGCGCGAAGGACACGGTCATGTGATGGCTGGATAGGCTAGACTGAATTGGGCCGTGTAGGCCACACGGGAATGTGAGTCCACACAGGTAGTCTATACGGGCGTATGAGAATCTAGGCTAGGTTGTGTGATCTACACGGCCAAAGCCAATTTGGGCCGTGTGGGCCACATGGGCGTGTGGGCCTACACGGGCTGGCCACATGAGCGTGTGAGCCCATTTCTATTGAAAAGTTCTCTAAGGTTGCAATCGTCGCCCAAGTCGACTGTGGATCTACTACAGGGTCGGTAAGCACTACTTAGACCACTACATGTCTGAACTGTCTGTCTAATTTCTGTACTAAGCATGATTAGTAATCTATATGTATACACTGTTAGTTGCATAATAGCATGACATTTATAGTATATTGCATTGCATTTGGATGGGTTGATGGAGTTCAAAGAAAGTATCTAAAAGGCTCTTAAAGCTTGTTTTATGGCAGTTTAGCTGTATATTTCTGATTATGTGCCGCATTTCGGTACAACATGGTGTGTAGGGATGGATGGGTATTATGAACCCCACATGATGTGTAGGGATAGGTGGGTGTTTTAAACCCCACATGGTGTGTAGGGATGGTCGAAGATGGTGTGCGGGCTGGTGGGTAGAACTCTGATTTCTGTTATTGCATATTGTATCTGAGATAGGCTAAGGCCCTAATGTATATCTAAGACTGTATCTGTATGGACTAAGGCCCAAACTGAATCCGTGATGGGCTCAGTCCCCAAACTGTATACGACTAATTTATGATATTGTATTGTGTGCTTGTTTTCTGTGGGGATTACACACTGAGTTTGTGAAAACTCACTCTTTTCTATTTAAACCATACAGGTAATCCCCAGACTTGACAAGTTGGTGCAGTGGAGGACTCGACAGTGGCCACACGTAAACTTTAGACTGTTTCCATAATTTGCAGATTTTATTACTTATATGGGTATTTTTATGTAAATTGGACTTTATGGACTGTTGTTTTTTATTTGGGATTTTAAATGTTTTCATGGATTTATAACTTTAATCACCACAAAGTATGGTTTTCTAGAAAAACAAAACTAAGGTTTCATAAAATGTAAACGATTTTCTTAAAATAAACGGTTAATAAAGCTTTCGCTAAAAAGAATCGGTTTTGACATAATGAAGAATATGTGTTTTACTCCAAGTTAAGATAAAAGCAAATTAACTGGAACTGTTTTAAACTTGACATCTCGCTTTCAATTTCCATTCCATGTGACATCGTCAGATTCGGCCATAACGTCTAGGTCGAATTTGGGGTGTTTCAGTGACAGTGTGTATAATGTGCCAATGATATGATTATGCGGTGAATGTGTACGGATAATCGATAAGTAATATTTGATGAAATTATGGATATTTTGGCCTTGTGACTTAATGAGACCGTTGGATATAGTTGGCATGCCATAAGATTGTAAGTACTCACTTATATGTGTTGGAGAGCGTTAGCTATATGTTTCGCTTATAGGATATGGTTGACTTTATGAGTCTATGGAGAGCGTTAGCTATATGTTTCGCTTATAGGATATGGTTGACTTTATGAGTCTATGTGTGGTGTGATGGAGATTCGTGTATCCGATGAGTGGTGATAGAGTCCACTTTACGTTTCATAATCTCAAGAGCCAAATTATCATACATTGTACTAAATGTGACTAAGTGTGATTATATGTGCTTATGTGTGATTAGTACATCTCGGAATATATATATATATATATGCCTAAACATAGTATAAATAATATGTAGAAGTATGCATGGAATATGACTAAGATGTGAATTATGACACTTAGTTAATGACGTCGAAATTGAAGTCCGGAAATCACTGTTTCCAACACCATTGAAAATCGGTTTGTTACATGCTCATTTCTGATTAGACTAAGAACATCTTTAGGTTATTCTACTAATACAAGTTATCTTTTCGTACTACGATTCGACCACATAATACTCCTTAGTATTAGTTAAACATTAGACAATCAATGAGCAATATTTGCTTCCATTTTTCTTTGTGTGCAAAAACATGTGAAGATAATTATACAAAGTATATAATGTAATCAATGAATTTATTTTATTAACCAATCTATTCGAAAAAATTACAAGTGTATACTAACGAAAATAACTACAGTTAGGGTGCCAGATCCAATAATACAAACAATTAGCAAATTTTTAACAAACTATGAATAATCATTTTTCAACATACTTCTTGTCATTTTACTTAATTTCAAAGATATAGAGAAAACATCCAAAAATATAATAAACTCTTAAAATTTATTGTAAGACATTACAACACAAAAGTTTGTTACAAATAAACTCTCTTGGGTGTACAAAACTATACACCATATGTATGCATAATATCCATCTCATAATTTCTCCTGGCTTGGTCTTTCTCTTGGAAAAATCCTTTTTCAATAGAACCTGAAACATAAATAAAATACTTGTAAGTTCATGCAAACTTAGTGAGTTTTTAATACATTTTGCTTGAAGCCTTTTGAATTGAATTCCACATCTAACTTTCGATGAATACTTTCAAATTATTGGATATACACCTATAAACCAACTTCCATACTTAACGCCCATTTACTTCACACCTTGGCTGGTTCTAAATCTTTCTAGTCGATATAGGTTTTAATCCTTCTCAGAACATAAGATATTTCTCAATAGGATACCTATACAGAACTCACTTTCCATGAATTTCTTCTTCAACAACACTTAACACTTTTCCTCAGAATGGTTGTTCACAAGTACTATTTCTTGGAGGATATTTACTAATTGATTGTACATTTGGCAAATTCCCAAATTGTGTTTGATAATCGTCAAACCAACTGCCAAATCATACCCTGATTCAAACCCAAAACAAGCTTATATTGATGATGAAACATTTTAAATCATTAGAAGAGTTCCAACGTCTATGTTACATAACCAAAAGAACACTTAATGTGATAATCAACTCATATTCTAAGTAACCCCAAAATGAGACATGATACTACTCATATATGGTGGATACAAGATAAATTAGATTTTGACCCTACATAGCATAAACAATCTAAAACCAACTAACATATATACTTTTCTTAATTATGAATACATCTATATCTTGTAATAACAAATTACTACAGTGGATTTCCCCTTTAGAAATACATATACATACTTCCCTTCAAGAATTGTACTTTAAAAGATCTTAGAAGTTTACCCAGACTTATCACATAGGCTGATAACCAGATTTTGCCATGTAGGCATTCCTGAATATGCCACATAAACGTTTCATGATTCACCATAAAGGCAACACAGAATACGTTATAAATGTGTTTACAAAATATGCCACAAAGTACAAACAGAATACACTACACAGGCCAAACAAAATACACCACAAAGGCCAAATAGAATACGCTACAAAAGTAATACCGAATACTCTACAAGAGCTTTGTTTGGATGTCGCCAAGGTATCACATGAACTATTGTGTTTGCGGTATGGATTTTCCTAAACTCATCATTGCATAAGGTTTTCCCATTATCGCCCTAGGACACGCAGGAACCCCAGTAGAGAAATGTGGCTTATCTGCCATTTACAGAATGTGTCATGGCCATGGTCTTTCTTCAGAATTGTCATACTAAAATTTGTGTTTACTGTCCCGATGGACTTCATTGCATACAATTGCGGTGCCAAAACTTACATCACATAATTTCTCAATACTTCATTAAAACCCCAACTTTTTCACATTTTTCAATTACACATCATATATCTAACATAAGTACATATTCATGAAAGCTATATTCATTTTATTTACCAAATCATACTTCTTTACATGTTTCACATGTATCAAAATGATCATGTATCACAATATAAGATTCCTATACATACGTATAGTTACTTCACAGAATTACATGCACCCATACTTACAACACATCACATATTTAACCACACATGTATTACATGAATGTCACACATATATGTTCAGTAGTCATTCATGTACTTATGCATCTTTATTGGAACATCCATCACAAGAAGAACTACTTAGAATGACTTATAAGACTCGTGACTAAGACTCACTTGATACTCACATAGACTGCAGCTTGGAGTTCGAAACTCGAACATCATTAACAACCCATTTACAGACAAATGTCTAACATTTTGATTATAGACGACCCTAATTCAGGGTCTATTATTCACAACTCACTATTCATATGCTTCTTAATACCCTTATTCTTTCAAAAATTTAACATGCAGAGCTATTTGACTTACCAAGACGTAAAATATCCAATCATTAATTCAAAAACATTAGTTTCTACTTAATAAAGGAGAAGGAAAACTTATAAGTTCTAAGAGGAAGAACTAGAGAGTGTTATTTAAGGAAGAAAAAACTATCCAAATGAATCCTTCTCACAAAATATATATTCAGCTTCCCTTAGTGGAACTTAACAAGTGTTAATTGTATCCAGAGTTTGTCCTAAAAAATGACTTACAAAGATTTGAGAGATTTAAATGAGGATTCTTTACATAAGCTGTTTGACTAGTCAATTTAGTTGGCTCCTAACCAGATCAAATTACAAAACCCAATTAACACAGTGCTCAGGTAAACTAAATGTACTATACATTTAGCGGTAACTCTTACCATGCTTACTATTGGCTTGCCATAATCTTTTCTTAATTAGCAAAATAACCTGAGATAGAATCTTTAATTACTTACATGATGAAAACTTTAAGTCAACTCTTATTCACCAAAAGACTGTAATTAAGCGGACTACACTACGCCAAACAGATGTTTTCATATCTACACGTCTTCTAATTGGATCCGTCAAATTTGGGTGTGACAACAATATAATTAAAAAAATTAAATATATAAAAATATAATACATTTTACTTTTTCAATTTTGCTTATGGATCTTAAAAGCTCTACGTGTTATGTGTAGAATAATTACCTTTAAATTATTGGCTAAAGAGTCTAAAAAGTTCTTAGAAAAGAAAATCAATTGAGTCATTATTAAAAACTGCACCTAATTGAGCCACAGATCCTCTAAAAAAATTAATTGGCCTCTTCTGTTAATAAAAACCAATATTGACCAGTTTAGTTGTTAATAGTTGATGATGTGGTAGACAGAATTGACCAAAACACTCCACCTAGTCGTACACTTGGAATGATGCCGATGTGGAAAAAAAATCTATTTACACATTGGAAGGTCGATTATTAAAACATCTTCTAACTTAATAGTCACATCCTCATATGGAAAATGGAATGTAGACATTTTTTGCCTCCATTTTTTCAACAAGGAGGCAACCAACTTCGGAATGATATTGAAATTTGCCATCGATGATGTAGCATCCCTTATCCAGCCCCACGATTAACATGGATAAGTGATGTCATATTGATACTTTAATCATTTTACACAATTTCTTTCTTTAAAACATCATTTTTGCATTCGTTATAAGCCCTTTAAATCAATTTTTAACATCTACAAAGCTTTGAGTACATTTTTAAAGTCATTTTGAATCATTATCGAGTTATTTAGACATGTCTAATACATAAACGGGGTTCTGAGGGCGAAAAACTATCAGGATCTAGTGCCCTTAGTATAGTTACTTTGTCATATATTTTGTTAATTTTTTGAATAGATTGGTTTAATAAAATTTCATCATTCATATTATTATCTTTTGTATTTTTCCTTAATGGTTTTTGCACACGAATCAAAATGCATAAGAAAATATTGGTTCATTGATTTTCTAACGTTTAACTAATATTAAGTTGCATCATGAGATTTAATCATGATGCAAGAATACAACTTATATTAATAGGTAATCTAAATCAATTGTAGTCTAAAGAATCAAAATTGATAAAATTGATTCAAGAGATTAATATGTTATTTATCAAGTCCAACTGGGGAGATACATTATATTGGGTATTGAAACAGATGACTCCTAAAAGATAGAGACATAAGTGTGATTGTTTAGACTGACAATACATCTAACAGGACCCAAGTTGAATTTATCCTAGATCCATTTATGGGTTTATTCAATTGTGACGTTCATAGTGTGATTTACCTCAATCTTAAGTGGGTAACTATGTGCATGTAACTCATATACTTTAATATATCGAAAATTTGAGCTCAATTAATAATAGAGTCAAAAGTTGGTATGTAGGATATACGACTCATGGTGTAACTTTACTTAAAAAAAAATAGAATTCATAGCCTAATAAAAAGTAAATGATATTATCTCATCGACATTGCATGGTTGATGGAAAAGTAACGTGGCCGTAGATTATTTGTTTAAGATAAATTATTTAATAACTATTTATTAGTAATTTACTTTTTTATGAAAGAAAATGTAATGGTTACCACAAGATAAAATAGGATCATATTAAGTGAATGGATTTAACCCAAAAAGATTAAAGATATCCTATGTTGGTAGCACACTTATGACACAATCATTAGACAGACAAAAATTAAGTTGCTTTCATAATTGTATATGATAATGGAGAGTTTAGTCATAGTACTTTTAGTGGATTGACTTCATGACTAAATAATATTGTTATTAATAGACAAAGAGTCGGAACTTAATTACAAATTATTTGAGAGCTAATTATACATATCCAATCAGTCCCTCCACTAACTCAACACAATCTTTACAAATTGCATTTGAACCAATATGATGAATGGATGAAAACGATGAATAGAGAAATAGATTTCATGTATCACTATTCGTAGTGAATGCATTTTCTGACATAAGACTAGAGATACTTAGTGATTAATTTAATTTTTTGAATTATTATTTAATTGATTATAATTAAATAATAGAAGTTCAAAGTGAAAATTAAATTAATTAGTCATTGTAGTTTTATAGAATAAGATAATTAGATTTATTTACTTACAGATTTTGGTACGATAAAGTCGTCTTAACTTTAATGGAATTAGAATTGGATTGAGAAGATAATTTAATTGGACAAATTATTTAAATTTATTAATTAAAAAAACAATATTTTAGAATAAAAATTTGGTTATCGGGTTGAATAAACTATTTGAGTTGGTTTGAATATCAAATAACCTGTATAATTGTACATAATACACAAAAAGGTTCCAATATGCTCATTAAACATGTGATGGGTAGCACCTAGGGTTCCAAGAGTGGGGGTGTCACCGCTCACCTTGTGTAATCCCAATAGGGCACAATGTTTTCTAAAGCAGAATTTTTTTGGTTTTTCTATATAAATAAGGATTATGGGCTAAATTAAATACACACCACTTTAAACATAGTTACTCTATTGGATTATAGTGAGATTTATTTCAAAGTAAATTCTACTTTTCAAGAGTACTCGATTTAGGCTTTTAGCCTATAGAGAGATTTAATTTTCTCCACATGAAAACTAAAAGTTTTCATTGTCTGTTCGATTTGTGTAATTAGAGCATACTCTCTAAGCGAACAAAAAGTTTGAGAATAGCGGAAAAAATCATGCTAGTTGAAAGCCGAGAAACAACCAGCACCTCTTACTCGAAAACACAAGTACTAAGTTGGTAAAATTTATTGCTACAAATAACACAAAAGTTCGGTTGTAACACACTTTATCGTCTCGATTTACTAGAGAGCACATGAAACAAATTTCTTAAATTTTCTTAAAATTTCGAACCTTAAATCATTTTTATAAAATCATAAAATTAAGTTGAAAACAATTTTGGAGGTTTAGAAACATATTAAAACCATTTAGAATCATTTTGTAGGCAATTGAAAGTGTTTGAAACCAAAAAGACATATTCAAAATTCTCAAAATAGTGGCCCAAGTTCAAGACTTAAGTATTAATACATAGAATCTATGTATGAGTTCTATGTGCATTTAATATTGACTTGCCTTACATTTTGCTAGTTTGATCTTAGATATGTAATCTTACTCCGTGATTGATTGTCTTTAACCTTGATTTATTATATGTAAGCTCATTTTGAGTTTAATTATGTGTATTTAACACTTAAAATATCTATTTTTATTATATGTGGGCTCATAAGAGTAGAGTTCTATTATAGTTATTCGGTTGCTAAGTCAATGATTAAATAAATTCTCGGGTCAAATCTCTAAAATTGAACTCAACTTCTATGAGTATGAACGTACTCTACATGTACTATAAAGGATTGTTTCTTTCATAAAAAAAATTTCTGAAAAATGACTTATTCATACCTACTTAATAATTAGTAATATTAAATTTTATATTATTGAAGTTAAAATATATGATAACATACATATTTTGAATAAAAGAAACATGTAACGTTCTTTAAAGAAGATTTTAGTAGAACTCTTCATTTACGTACAGCAAATTTTCAGCCAATTCAAGCTTTAGAAATCCCATTGTTTTTTTCCATGTTTTCTCATCATTTTCTGATGTAACGCCTGACCTTTCCGCTCTTTAATTTGCATTCACCTTTTTTCTCCTGTTCTCCGTTCTCAAATCGCGAGTTCCTCGGTTGGTGTCTATTCCCACTATTTCAATATAAAAAAGCTATTTTATTTTTCTAAAACAATTAAACTTTTTCTCTTTTTTTTTTTTGGCCTTTTTGGTCATTCCCATTTCCCAAATCATCTTCTTGATTGTTAAAATAAATACCCTTTTTTCAGTTCTTTATGGTTTATTTTCTTTCATAGTTTCTAGAACTAGGAAATGGCTTCCATTGCCGGTTCTTCCACTTTTATCATTGAAAGAAAAAGTAGACATGTTTTCACTTCCTCAACTTTGAGTCCAACAAAGATCGAAAATATGGCTGTTTTTAGTGGTTCAACTAGTGGGGTTTCTTTGTTTTGTAATAGAGGGCAGCTTTGGAGGTTTAAGCCTGTGAGAATTGCTGGTGATGACCCAGAGGGTTCACTTCAGTTTACAATTAAGAAGAGCAAGAAGGTACTTGCCTTGCAAAGTGACTTTTCTTAAATTTTGTGGTTTTCATTGTAAATGTTGCCATTGGATTGAAATGGGTTTTTAATGTATAATTGTTTTATTTTGTAGGCTGTGCTTGTTTATTTACCTTGAATGTGAACTTTGTAAGTGGTATAGTGTGCAACAAACAAAGATTAAAATGAAATTGGGTAAAGGAATTGTGAACCTTTCTGGAATAGGAACTTTTAGATTTTACACCTAACTTGCAATGACACTCCATTGAATCATGTAAATTTAGCCAGTAATCTTTGTAGCTTTCAATGGGTATATAAGAACATTGCTGCTTTATAGTTCAAGAGAGAGGGGAGAGGATTCCATTGGAATCACAATGCTGATGAAGTCCCTTGTGGACTAGTTTCTAGCCATCTGAAATATTAAATAGTTGAATATTATCTTTCAAGAGCTATAAACGAGTTTTCCTTCTGTATCCGTTCGCGAGAATTGAAATCAATATGGTGCTATTTATCTTCTTTACCCATGGCAGATTGCAGAAAGAAGGAAATTGGTTTCGTCCACAAAAAGTAATATTACTGACTTAGATGAAGATGAAGCTTTTCATGAGCAGAGGAATAAGTCTCTTCCTGATGTGGATCTCACTTCAAGCAGCTCTATTAGTACGGTTGAAGACAAAAATGGGAGCATTCTTTCAAGCAGTCATGTTACTTCAACTGTGAAGGACATATCGGAGATACGACCTTCAGATGAAGTTGGTGATGAACCTGAAGTACATTTGTCTTCAGAAAAGGCCTCCTCAGATTTAGGTTCTACCAAACTGCTGAAAACCACTGATTCGAAAGCTGTTAAGTCTGACGTGCTTCCTTCTTTTCCCTCAAGTCCCTCCGATGCTGTCCTACTTACATCTATTGAGAGTGAAAATTCGACCAAAGCAAGCCTAGAAATGGTTGGTGAGGTACATGATCCTGCAGTTGAAAGTACGAAACCCCCACCACTAGCCGGTGCAAACGTCATGAACATTATATTAGTAGCTGCAGAATGTGCCCCATGGTCTAAAACAGGTAGTATACCAGTTATAGATATATTTGAGATGATAGTCTCTCTTCTCTTTTCGTGATAGATAGATGATATATAACTTGAAGGCTGCTGTAATCTTATTATAGGTGGGCTTGGAGATGTTGCCGGCTCTTTACCAAAGGCTTTGGCTAGACGGGGACACAGGGTTATGGTATTTTTTTTCTACGTTCTATGTTAAATCAAATACTTCGCATTGCAATACATATGTAAACTCTATCCACAGGAGGTCTCACCAACTTAAGAAAATTTTTATCTTAGGCTTAGTTTAGCTAAACCTTTCTATTTTCTATTTTTTTTTTTTTTTTGTCTAGTTGATCCAGTGGCCATTCTCTTATGGTTTCATTACCCTGCCAGTTCATGAACAGTTTGACTTTACCAACCATGATCCTACAGATGCCTGTGGCTCTTTAGATGCTTTCATTAGTAAATTCCTTTCTTTTTACTTAGGTTTTGGCACCTCGATATGCTGAGTATGTTGAACCTCGAGATATAGGAGTTCGAAAGAAGTATAAGGTGGATGGTCAGGTATGACCCAAGCTGTTGTAAATAACATAGATTTGATTGTTAAACAAAACAGGCTATTGCACTGCATGATCTTTGATGATATGTTATTTGTAGGATATGGAAGTATCATATTTCCACGCCTATATTGATGGTGTGGATTTCATATTCATGGATACTCCTATGTTTCGCCATATGCAGTATAACATTTATGGAGGAAAACGACAGGTAGGATATGCTTTCTTGTGGTTTGTTAATGATTGGTTAGTAATTCAAATAAGCTGTAATGACACGTCTTAATTTAGTTTAATTTCAGAATAATATTCTATGTTCAAAATGTGCCAAATGTATTATAAACCTGAGAAGGAAAAGATGGAAATTTTGCTATCAAGTTAATATTAATGTTAATCTAAGGGTGATTATAAGTACTATAAATTTTATCCTTAGAAGTCTATATAACTCCTTTAAGATCTTCCATTAGTGTGATCGGATGTTGGCAGTGCTAGAAGCGTGTAATATTTGCTATGCATTAGTTTGAAACAGTGTCTTTTGCAATCTCTATTTTGTATTAGAACAGAAGTAACCTTACCAATTAGGAGATGCAATAAACTTGATGGCTTTTCTTCGCTGACCATATTCAGCATTTTGAATGTTGCATGATTTTGGTCTCATTGTACAGGATATTTTGAAGCGCATGGTATTGTTTTGCAAGGCAGCTGTTGAGGTACATATTTTAAAATTACCTTGAATTATGCAGAAATACTGTAACCTGGTAGGATAGACATGATAGGGAAAACCGATGGATTATTGCTGATGTTTGAGTTGAAAAGTAAGTTAAACAGTCACAGTCATTGCGGAGTTTAAATAAAATGACTAGTTACAAAAGGGGCATTGTTGATTGTGTGAGGTTTCAACTAGCCTCTAAATTATTCTCACCAAGATAAATCATGGAAAAAGGAAATCTACTTAGATAAATCGTGGTGAATGTAACATGGAGTTCACTATGATTCATCAGCATGTTTCCAACACAGCTTCTAGAAACAACTGCCAAAGTATATTGGTCTGCTTTGCACCTGATTATGCTACATCTTTACTTCCTGTGCTAGAACACACTTATATTATAGCCTCAAATTTTTTTTTTAATATAATTGATTGATTAGATTATAGTGTCATATGGTGAAGAAGTTGGTTTTTTTTAGGTTCCTTGGTATGTTCCATGTGGAGGTGTCTGCTATGGAGATGGAAATCTGGTTTTCATTGCTAATGATTGGCATACCGCCTTGTTGCCAGTCTACTTGAAGGCTAATTATCGAGACAACGGTTTGATGTCCTTCACTAGATCCATTCTTGTTATCCATAATATTGCTCACCAGGTTTGTCCTATGCTTATTCACTTGATTTGAACATTTTATAGGAAAAAGGGATCAGGTCATTTATATTTTTGCTTTGTTCTTAATAGAAATTAAGAACTTATATCATAGTGTATTCACATTTTTTCCTCAATTCTTTGCTTGGTTCTTGTGCGCCAATAGAATTTTATACAAAATCATTTGTTATTTTGAATTGCATACTTAAATAAAAGTGAATGCATAGAGCATTCCACAGATCATGATAACTGTCCATACCTTGTCTGCAATTCTCTCTTGAAATTTAATCTATATCGAGGACAACTATGGAAAAATATAATTTATTTGCTCTGTTGCATCTAAGTGCATGACTTAATCTCCTGAAAGAGATTGGAGAATGAGGATTTGAAAGCATTTGCTATTATGATAAGTGCTTTTAGAGCTTAATTATCTGAATTTCTTTGTACGGATTCTAACAGATATTGTTTTCAGGGGCGGGGGCCCATGGAGGATTTTTGTTCTGTCGGTCTACCAGATCACTACAAGGACCTTTTCAAGTTATATGACCCTGTCGGAGGTGAGCACTTCAATATCTTTGCAGCAGGACTAAAGACTGCAGACAGAGTGGTCACTGTTAGCCATGGATATGCTTGGGAGATTAGAACTTTGGAAGGTGGTTGGGGTTTGCATGGGATCATAAATGAATGTGACTGGAAATTGCAAGGTATAGTGAACGGAATCGATATGGAGGACTGGAATCCGCAACATGATGTTCACCTCAAATCAGATGGTTATACTAACTACTCCATCGAAACACTGCAGCGTGGCAAGGCTCAGTGCAAGGCAGCCTTGCAGAAGGAGCTCGGGCTACCTGTTCGTGAAGATGTCCCACTGATCGGTTTTATTGGGAGACTGGATCATCAAAAGGGTGTCGATATAATTGCTGAGGCAATTCCCTGGATGATGGACCAGGATGTGCAATTAGTCTTGTTAGGCACTGGCAGCCAGGACTTGGAAGAGCTGCTTAGGCAGTTTGAAGACCAACATCATGACAAAGTCCGGGGGTGGGTAGGGTTTTCTGTACAGACAGCTCATCGTATAACAGCTGGGGCAGATATTTTACTCATGCCATCAAGATTTGAACCCTGTGGACTGAACCAACTGTATGCTATGTGCTATGGAACAATTCCAGTTGTTCATGCAGTCGGTGGGTTGAGGGACACAGTGCAGCCTTTCAATCCATTTGAAGAGTCAGGGTTTGGTTGGACATTCGACAGCGCTGATGCAAGTAAGTTGATACATGCGTTAGGGAACTGCTTGTTGACATATTGTGAGTACAAAGAGAGTTGGGACGGACTTCGAAGACGGGGTATGATGCAAGACCTCAGTTGGGACAATGCTGCCCAGAAATATGAGGAGGTCCTTGTTGCTGCCAAATACCAATGGTGAGCCATCTTTGACTTTAACATTCTATCGATTTCTGAGTTGGTTGACATGGTGGAAATCCCGACCGAATTGATAGCCAAGTAGGTGAGTTGGCAGAAATCCTGGTACGAAGTAGTTGCAGCGATGAGCTTGTTCCTGAAAATGCTGCAAGTGTAGATAAATAAATTTGGACTTTCTTTCAATTTCCTGTTCAAAGGTTAGTGGAAAGCTTACTATTACCATTGTTAATATGAAGTGAGCTTGTTGGCTTTTTAATCTTCCAAATAAATTTCTACTGTATTAGTCTTTTATTGCTTGAAAAAAGCTTCTAAAAGTTTGAACATATCTATATTTGACATTTACACTTAGCCTTGAGTGGTATTGGTCAAATAGCTATTATTGAGTCTGGAGTGGTGTTAGTCAAATAGCTATAATTGTACAGAAGATGGTTGAAGAAAGGTAAAAGAATCCATTTTCTTCTGCACATCATTGTGAAATGCCGATGCAGGCCCCCAAGCAATCTCTCATAATAATTGTTCATTTAAAAGAGGTCACAGTAAGATTTATTTTTAAAAAATTAAGGAAATTTAAAGGTAGGAATAAATTTTAAAATTATATATGAACTTTGTTTCACAATATGTCGTGTTATATGTGAATTCTTATTTTGTGTAATTTTATTCGTGATATTTTAATTTGATTTAATTTTTATAAATTGTAAATACAATTATTGATATAAAATGTGCTAAAAAGAAATATTGATGTAGCACTATTTTTTAAGTTATATATTATATACACAAATAATCTCCTTTAATTTGAACAACAGGCTAAGGCTACCTTGAGAGAAAAAACTAACACCAAAACAACAATTACTGGGTATTTGCATAATCAAGTTTATTTGAATAGTTACCTTAAGCTTCAACAATCTATTACTTAAAAATTTTCAAACTTCAAACTTCAAAGATTAACGTAATCAATTCAAAAGAAATGCTTTAAGACATAAATAAATGAAAGAACGGTGTTATGGAGGAAAATTCAATCTGTTAAAACCGTTATTGTTGCTAAAAATAATTAACAAAACGATGTATTTTGAGTCAGTCCTCCATGTCAAGTTAAAAGGTGAGTTTTAGGGTATCGTTAGTTAATGAAACGATGCGTTAGAGGGGAGGTTACAACTGTCGTATAATAACTTCCATAACCTATAATTGTTGTTTTGTTTCCTTTTAAGCAGAAGGAGAATGTATGGAACATTTATGCATTTTTAGTGAATAAATTCTATTTCTTCTTCATCTATCTTCTCTTTTATTTTTTGCTTTCTTCTTTTCTAAATCTATTGTAATAACTATATTAGAGTTTATCGATCCTCCATGACCGGTGAAAGAGTGACAACTCGACTTCAAAAAGAGATAGGTCATTTTCAATTGGAAGTTACTCAGCTCCGAATTGAGTTATCTCAGTGGGATACTAAGCTTGACAACTGTTTGAGGGAACTCTGAGATGATTCCATGTTGAGATCAAATCTGAGTTATAAAACTTGTTTCAACAATACTTAGGTCGTCCACCATTTGTTACTGTTGTTGGGTCTTCTCAAGACAAAGGGAAGGGCATTTTAGGTGGCCCTCCATCTAGTTTTTCCCCAAAAGACACCATGATTGTTTCTCCCCTAATGGATCTGGGATGTATGAGAACACCTTCACGTGTGAGCAACATAGAAGGACCTCTATACTCTTATTTACAGTATCCAAAGTTTGATGACACTGATTTCCAGGGATGATGATCCAAACTGGAGTAAATTTTGAAGCTGAGGGTGTTGTCGATAGTGCCAAAGTAAGGACAATGATGATGTACTTGGAAGGAAAGACATTCGATTGGCATCATTTTTATTCTCAAAAGCAAATAGGGTTTTGTCGTATGTGAAATGATATGCGATTTGTGCAAGTATACACATCGAATCAAGTAATAAAGTGATGAGAGAGTATTGTTGTAACACCCCTAACCCGTATCCGTCGCCGAAATAGGGTTACGGAGTATTACAGGACATATCGCATAATACATTAAACATTTCACATTCTTTTCACATTTCAATCAATAAGCATTCAATTCATAAAAGTCCTTAATATGAGCCTACAAGGCCCAAATCTTGCATTAGGAGTGGTTCGGGACTAAACCGATAGATTTTGAAACTTTTGAGAAAACATAGCAAAATTTCTAAACAGGGGACACACACCCATGTGACTAGGCCGTGTGTCTCACACAGCCACAAGACACGCTCATGTCATAGGCCATGTGGACATTCTAAATGGGATCACATGGCCGTGTCCCAGCCCGTGTCTGACCCCGTGTAACTTACTGACTTGGGTCACACGACCAACCACAAGCCCGTGTGTCTAGGCCGTGTAACTCACTGACTTGCCTCTATTAAATACTACAAGGGACACACGGCCGTGTCACCTGGCCGTGTGTCACACACAGCTGAGACACACTCCCGCGTCTCTGCCCGTGTGGACGAAAATAAGCTATGTTTCTAGCCACATTTCTCACCCAATCTTACATTCACCTACACCAACCAAAAGGCACATATTCACAACTTCAAATGGCATTCCAAGCTCATCTAAACAAAGTCTATTTCATGCTATTTCAATGCCAACAAGTACAAGGCACACAAATACCACAATATGCCATTCAATTTCATACCAAATTTCCATTCTCAATTCATCAATTTGGTTACTTTCAATTATGCATTATCTAGCCTCAAATCACAAGTATATCAATCTCAATTTCAACCACATATCAAAATGACCATTTGCACATTTTAAACACATCACCAAATCATACCAAAATAAGTCAAGTCACATGGTTATACACATAATCAAGCTTTTATCACTTACAAGCTAATTTAAATGACAAACTCCATTACCATACTATAAATCAAAATGACCATTACTTCTATACATGTCATATAACCAAATATACAAGTTCAAAGGTACCCAAAACGATAACAGGATAATGTGATGCGATATTCGATGACTTCCGAATCGATCGAGCTTCCGAATCACTAAAATCATAGAAAAATAAACAAAGTAAGCTTTAAAGCTTCGTAAGCCCTATAATATAGAATTAAACTTACCATTTATTCATAATTAAATAAACTAACATAGTATATCCCAATCCCTTTCTCAAATGCCTATCACATAAACTCATCCATCGGTTAGTCAAGTAATATACATATATTTATCAAATCAATATGAATGCATTCAATAATTATTCAAGCTTCATATACTCATCATTCATTTCATATTTCAATACATCTTTTAACATCAATTTCATATAATTCACTTATCTCTTGTATTTATTCATATTAACTCATGAAATTTGTAACAGATTTATGGCCGTTGAACCACTTAGAATATCTATAGATGCATGGGTGGTACACACTAGGTGTACTAATCGGTAATCCGTCAATTCCTGAACATATATGCTCTTTCGAGCTATAAACAGTAAGCTCCTCTTGAGCTGAGGAAATAGTAAGCTCTAATGAGCTGAGAAACAGTAAAATCTTACGAGCTGAATATCAATAAGCTCATACGAGCTATGGTAAGTCTGCAAACATGCAAGATCTCGACCAAATTGGTAACTCTAGTGACATGTCACTTGTATCCTACGAATTCTTACGGTTCAAACGGGACTCGGTAATACTCTGATTTCATCATTTAGGCATTTAATACACATGTAATTTATTTTCTCAATTCACATTCTTACAATTCAATTAAGTACATATGCAAATATTCAATTCTAATTATACGAACTTACCTCGATGTAGCTCAGATGCAAACTATCGTCTATTCGTAAACCTTGCCTTTTTCCTCGATCTAATTCTGATATTTTCTTTTCTTATTCAATTAGACAATGAAGTAGCCGAACCCTAGAAAGCTCCCATGGCTTCTTATGCTTTGAATTTTCGGTGATGATAAAAGAAAGATGGGAGCTTTTCATTTTTTTTACTTATTTTAACATTAATTTACTAATTTACTTAATTAACCTTTTAATTTCCATCAAATTTCAACAATACCAATATCATAAATGTCCACTAACATACTAATGGTCTAATTACTACTTAAGCACCTTCACTTTAATGTTCCATAGCTATTAAACACTTTAGCTAATAGAACACAACTTTTACGCTTTATGCGATTTAGTCCTTTTATCAAATTAAACATTCAAACAGTAAAATTTCTTAACGAAATTTTCATACAATCATACTAGCATGCTGTAGACATTAAAATAATAATAAAATAATTATTCCAACTTTAGATTTATGGTTCCAAAACCACTGTTCTAATTTGGCTAAAAACAGGCTGTTACAACTCCCCCCTTAGAGATTTTCGTCCTCGAAAATCTTACCAATGGATAGGTTAGGGTACTATTTTCTCATTGATTTCTCGAGTTCCCAGGTAGCTTCTTTGATATCGTGCCGTTTCCATAGAACCTTTACTAAAGCTATGATTTTATTTCTTAATTCTTTGATTTCTTTAGCTAGAATTTTGATCAGCTCTTCGTTATACGTCATATCAGGTTGAATTTCAATCTCAGTCAGAGAAATTATATGTGATGGATCTGATCTGTATCGGTACAACATTAACATATGAAAAACATTGTGGATCTTTTCTAATTCTAACGGTAAAGCTAACTGATATGCCACTGGTCCTATTCTCTCGATAACCTCATACGGCTTGATGAAATGCGGACTTAATTTTCCTTTGCGACCGAATTGAAGAATCTTTTTCCACGATGATACTTTCAGAAACACTTTGTCACCAATTTGAAACTCAATTTCTTTACGTTTCAAATCCGCATAGGATTTCTTTCAGTCTGATGCTGCTTTCAAACTGTCACGAATTACTTTTACTTTATCTTAAATTTCTTTGATCAAATCAACCTCGTAAATCTTTTTCTCACTAAGCTCAGTCTAGTATAACAGAGTTTGGCATTTACGACCATATAAAGCTTCGTACGGTGCCATCTTTATGCTCGATTGAAAACTGTTGTTATACGTGAATTCAATCAGCGGTAAATATTTCTCTCAACTACCTTCAAACTCTAAAACACAACAACGAAGCATACCTTCGAGAATCTGAATTACTCTGTCAGACTAACTGTCGGTTTGAGAATGAAAAGCAGTACTAAAATGTAATCGCGTACCTAAAGCTTCTTGCAATTTCTTCCAGAATCGTAACGTAAACCTTGGATCTCTACCCGAAATAATAGAAACTAGCACTTTGTGCAATCTAACGATATCAGAAATGTATAATTCAGCCAGCCTATCAAGTGAATAATCTGTACGTACCGGAATGAAATGTGCCAATTTCGTCAGTCGATCAATGACAACCCAAATGGTATCTTTCTTTTTCAGAGATAAGGGCAAACTCGATACGAAATCCATTGTAACTCTATCCCATTTCCACTCTGGTATCGTCACTGGTTGTAGTAATCCTAAAGGCACTTGATGTTCAGCTTTAACTTGTTGACAAATTAAACATCTCGACACCAACTCTGAAATGTCTCGTTTCATGCCCGACCACTAGTACAATTATTTTTAATCATTGTACATCTTAGTACTCCCCGGATGAACAGATAAGCAACCACTATGTGCCTCATATAGAATTTTCTAAATAAGCTTAAAATTTCTGGGTACACAAATTCTATCTTGGAACATGAAACAATCATCGGATCCGATCTGAAACTTTGAATAAGTAATCGACTCACATTGAACTCTTTTAGCTTGCAATTCACTTTCATATTTTTGAGCTTCACAAATCTGCTGAATAAACATTGGTTTAGCTTTCAGCTCGGCTAAAATCAATCCATCGTCAGAAAAAAATCAATTGTGTATTCATCACCCGTAAAGCAAATAAAGATTTTCTACTCAGAGCATCCACGACTATATTTGCTTTCCCCGGATGATAATCAATTAGTAACTCATAGTTTTTTAGCAACTCTAGCCATTTTCGTTGTTGCAAGTTCAAATCTTTCTATGACATCAGATATTTCAAGCTTTTGTGATCGGTAAATATGTGACACTTTTCACCGTATAAGTAATGTCGCCAAATTTTCAAAGCGAAAACTATAGCAACCAACTCTAAATCGTGCGTTGGATAATTCTTTTCATGACGCTTTAACTGTCTGGAAGCATAAGCTATCACTTTACCCTCTTGCATTAAAACGTATCCTAAACCATTCAATAAAACATCACTAAAAATGACAAACTCTTTACCCGACTCAGGCTGAACTAGAATTCGTGCTTCAGTTAACAGTGTTTTTAACTGTTCGAAACTCTGTTGGCATTTCTCAGGCCACTCGAACTTCACATCTTTCTATAGCAATCTAGTAATCGGTGTAGCAATTATCGAGAATCCTTTTACAAAATGTTGATAGTAGCCAGCTAATCCCAGAAAACTTCTGATTTCGGACACATTTCTAGGTGGTTTCCAATCGATAATTGCTAAAATTTTGCTCAGATCAACTCAAATACCATCTGCTAAAATAATGTCCCAAAAATCCAACCTCCTATAGCTAAAATTCATATTTACTGAATTTAGCATACAATTGCTTATCTCTCAGAGTTTGCAATACAATTCTCAAATGTTCAGTATGCTCAGACTCATCTCGTGAATAGATCAGAATGTCTTTAATGAATACAACAACAAATCTATCTAAATACGGTCTGAAGATATACTTTATCAAATCCATAAAAACTACAAGAGCATTAGCTAATCTGAATGGCATAACTAAAAATTCATAATGTCCATACCTTGTTCTGAACGCAGTTTTCAGTACATCCAAATCTTTAACTCACAACTGATAATAGCCCGATCTTAGATCAATTTTAGAAAATACTATTGCCCCTTTCAACTGATCAAACAAATCATCGATTTGCGGCAGAGGATACTTATTCTTAATTGTCACTTTATTAAGCTGTCAATAATTGATTCACATGCTCATTGACCCATTTTTCTTTTTTACAAACAGAACTGGTGCTCCCCAAGGTAAAAAACTAGGTCATGCAAAACCTCTATCTATTAATTCTTGCAATTGAACTTTTAGCTTTTCAACTCTGTTGGTGCCATTCTATATGGAGCTATCGATATCGGTGAAGTTCCCGGTATTAACTCAATAGCAAGCTTGACTTTTTTAATCAGTGGTAACCCAATTAGTTCTTCTGGAAATACATCCAGATAGTCACAAACAACTAGTACTGATTCAATCTTCGATTCTGATACTTTTGTATCCAGTACATACACAAGATAAGAATTGCAACCTTTCTCACATAGCTCTAAGCTAACATAAATGATATCACAATAGGTAACCCAGACAAATCATAAGATTTAATAAGAATAATCTCACTATTCTGACATTTCAATTCAATGGTCTTTTGTCTATAATTCACAACTATATCATGTAGAGTCAACCAATCCATACCCAGAATCACGTCGAATTCGTCAAACGGTAAAAGTATCAAATCACCTGGAAAACAGTGACCTCGAGTCATCAAAGGACAATTTTTGCAAACTCTATAAACTAGGACATACTTGTCAAATAGGTTTGATACTTTAATCACAAATTTGGTAGACTCAACAGGTAGATTCTTACTGGATACTAAATTCATACAGATATATGAATGAGTTGATCCAGGATCAATCAATACAACTACATCAGTGTGTAACACACCAAACCCGACCTAGAAGTTAGGCCCGAATCTGGCGTGTCACATTGAAGTATTTTTGCGAAAAACCTTGTTTTCCATTGAAAATCCTTCTTAAGAAATTTGAGTAAAATTCCAGTTTAAAGTTTTTTTTTCAAACGACTTGTGTTTAAAAATCAATCTGTCTTTCTATAAGTTAAAAATTATTTTTAGAAAGATCTTTTTATGCGAGGAAGCTTAATTTTGAATAAAACCCAAAAAGAAACCTTGAGATAAACTTAGGAGAAATAAAGTAAAGCGTTCAATGTAACAAATAGCAGAGGTAAAACCTTATTACATTCTGAAATGAAAATACTTAAGAAATATAAAGAAAAACGAATAAAATAAAGCGTCTTGCTAGCTGGCCACCTCCGAGTCCCTCCGTTCGTCGAACCGCCTACTAGGGATTTCCTGAGAAAATAAAAGAGGGGGTGAGTTTTGAAACTCAATGTGTACAACCCTCAGCAACAGTTAACACGCAAGTAGTCAATTGGGCCTAAGCCCTAATCACAGTATCATCATAAATATATCACATATGTAATGCAGTAAAAACCCTTTCCAATAATCCATCCGCTACACAACATTTCCCAACCAACCTTATACACCTGTGGGGATTTCTAAATCGACCCACCCATCTGCTACACAGCAATGGTAGCCCGGTTGCGGTAGTACCTAACGTTGCAGCAAAGCTGCTAGTCACATATTGGGCTTTAAAAGCCAATGATGGATCCACGGTCGTCAAGCAACCATGCGGTCTTCAAATTCTTCCTTCGTACCATAATTCCCACCCATATGCAACCTAAACAGAATATCATATGAATGCTACAATCATACATGTAACAAAAATCCTACAGTTAACACATAAGGGTATTTTAGTCATTTTTGCTCTTAGGGGCATTTTGGTCATTTTTAAGTTTTATGGATTCAGTACCTACCTGGCCTGTTAAAAGTCCCCTGTTGGCTAAAGTGAATAGGCACTATACACCAGGTAGGATTCCAGAGAAGAGGAGGTGGGTCGTTGAGACCGCTTAAGTACCAAGCTCTCTCTAGATCCAATCCTAGACATGCATATACCCATTACCACACTTCAACCTTATGACTTGTCTACGGTTGCATTTGTGTTTTTAAGTTTTATGAATGTTTGGTAGCTAACAAATACTAAGCCCAAACCCATATACAAAGCCCATTCTCAATCATATGGCCCATTAGGCCCGAATCACAATCGTATGGCCCATTAGGCCCAAATCTCCGTTAAGTGGCCCATTAAGCCCGAATCCAATTCAAATCATGTAATATGCATGACTAACTCAATTCATATAACCAAATCAATAAATTTCACAAAACTTAGCCTCAGGGCCCACCGGGCCCATTTAGCCACTTTCGGCATTTTGACTTTTCGGTATTGCCGAATCGTGTGTGTAGTGTTTATACACACCTGGCGATAGAACGTGTTGCGATTTCCTTTTAGTCATGAATCTACATTTGATATTACTTAACAATTAATCATAGGCTAAATACAAACTTTATCTATAAAAATCCCAAAGCCTCACCGTAACCTTACCATGTGCCAAGCCTTAATAGCCCCTTTGCTTTATCACCATCTGCGATTAGACCCTAGATTTGTACCAACTTGATCATAAAACCTGAGTATTAGGTGACTGGCATCCAATCACGAGTCAAGACCAATACTATAACAACTAAAACGATACTAAAAAACCGGCTAAAAAAGGACTTTTGGCCATTCTTACCAACCCCTAACGTTACCTTAATTTCGCGAACACGATAGCCTAAATGAGGAATTTGGCTCTTCCTGACAAGCCCCTAGTCGACTTTGGATAGTCAAGATCTAGAGAAAGTAGGTAATAAAAATCAAAGGAAGAAGGAAATGGGACAAGGCCGAATGTAGAGGATTTCGGCAAGAAAAAGAAGAAATAAGAGAAGAAAAAGAGAAAAAAAATACAAATCGGCACTTGAGGAAAAGATGAGAAATTTGGCATTAGCCTAGGATCCCAAATTCGGCACATATTTATAGTCCATAGCCTCAATTCCCAATTCAGCTCCATCACTTCCCCCTTCTCATCTCCTCGTTTTTCTCCTTGATAACTCTCCAATCTATTTCCTAATTTTTCTATTCTGATTACCTCTCTAAGAATCCAACTTCACGCCACTACCAATCTTTTAGAAGCCTAAAATTAAACTCCAAAATAAATTTAATATTTTCTCTTTTAAGCTTGGATCTAAACTCTACTATGGGCCTTCTAACACCCAAATAATATTTTCCTAAGACTACTAAGCACATATTCACATAAAAACCACACAAAAAGGAGTTCGAGATTTTTGGGGCGTTACACAGTGTCATAAAAAGAAAAAGTATCGGTGATAACATTTGGTGACTATGCATCTTCACGTGCGCGAATGGCATAGGCTCTGGCTGGTGCCCGTGCCTCAGATCTCACTGTAGAATCTCTCGTAGCATCACGATTACCACTCGTATTTCTAATGTTTCAGTATGGTCTCCCTCTAACAGCTATATTACTCGATTTCGCTGTTTCAGCTTTTTCATTCACAAACTTTTCTGGGCAATCTCCAAGGTTATGATCAAGAGATCCACATCTGAAACATGCTCCGCTCTTCACCCGACATTCATCATAATGTGGCTTGTTACAATGTTTGCACTCGAGTCTAATATTTTTAACACTACCCGTACTAGCTACAGACGTAGCCTGGGATTTAGGAGTAAAGTGTCTTGTGTCTCTATCTCGATTAGAGAACCCTATAGAAATAGTAGAACGGTAGTGTTATTCTTTGAATTTCTTAGATGCTGACTGATGAGACTTTCCCGTAAATATCTTTCTTGAATATCTAGCCTCAGAATCGACTTTTCTCTTTTCTTGACTAAGCTTTTCGGCTTTGCAAGCTCGATCTACTAATACAAAAAACTCTTTCAATTCAAGAATCCTGACTAAGAGTTTAATATCTTCATTTAACCTGTCTTCGAACCGTTTACATAAAACCTCTTCAGTGGAGACACATTCTCGAGTGTACTTGCTCAGTCTAATGAACTCTCTCTCATATTCTGATATGGTCATACGACTCTGTTTTAGCTTCAAAAACTCTTTGCGCTTTTGATCGATAAACTATATTTCTTTCTGAATTTAGTCTGAAAGAATTCCCACATAACTCTTTCTCTTGGTACCAAAGATATTAGTGTATTCCACCATTGGTATGCAACATCTTTTAGAAGAGATACAGCGCATTTAACATATTCAGTTGGTGTACAAAACAGTTCATCAAACACTCGGATGGTATTTTTAAGCGAAAACTCAGTTCTCTCTAGATCATCATCAACTGTAGCTCTAAATCCTTTGGCCTTGTATTTCAGATTTTATCAACAAGCGGCTTATTTACACGTATAAGTTCCATACCTTGAGAAGCTATGGGGATTAGTTGGGAAATAGGTGGGGGTGGAGGTCATTGAGCAGCCGGATTCGTTAAGACATACTCAGAAAACCATTCATTCATCATCTGAAAGAAGGCTTCTTTGGTCTCTCCTCCACGACCCTCAGATACAGGTCTCGATTCAGAAGGCGCAGCTCCGTGAACGGAGGTTGGCGTATTACTTTTTACATCATTGGAGTCAGCTCGATTGGAATCCATTTACTATATGAAACATAATTCAGAAACTGTCAGGAGATATCACACTATCACAAGTTAAATATGGCATGTAAAGCTAGACTCATGTATGCTACGTTAGTTTGAGAATTGACTAAACTGTAGCTCTGATACAAACAAATATAACACCTCTAACCCGTATCCGTCGCCAGAATAGGGTTACGAAGTATTACCAGACATATCGCATAATACATTCAACATATCAAATTCTTTTCACATTTCAATCAATAAGCATTCAAACATATTTATAAAGTCCCTAATACGAGCCAACAAGGCCCAAATCTTGCATTAGGAGTAGTTCGGGACTAAACAAATAGCTTTTGAAACTTTTGAGAAAACATAGTAAATTTTTTAAAAAAGGGGACACCCGCTCGTGTGACCAGGCCATGTGTCTCATATGGCCACAAGACATGCTCGTGTCACAGGCCATGTGGACATTCGAAATGGGATCACATGGCCGTGTCCCAGCCTATATCTGACCCCGTGTAACTCACTAACTTACCTTTATTAAATACTACAAGAGACAAACGCTCGTGTCTCTGCTCATGTGGACGAAAATAGGCTATGTTTCTAGCCACATTTCTCACCCAATCTTACATTCACCTACACCAACCAAAAGGCACATATTCACAACTTCAAATGGCATTCCAAACTCATCTAAACAAAGTCTATTTCATGCTATTTCAATACCAACAAGTACAAGGCACACAAATACCACAATATGCCATTCAATTTCATACCAAATTTCCATTCACAATTCATCAATTTGGTTACTTTCAATTATGCATTATCTAGCCTCAAATCACAAGTATATCAATCTCAATTTCAACCACATATCAAAATGACCATTTGCACATTATAAACACATCACCAAATCATACCTAAATAAGTTAAGTCACATGGTTATACACATAATTAAGCTTTTATCACTTACAAACTAATTTAAATGACAAACTCCATTACCATACTATAAATCAAAATGACCATTACTCCTATACATAACCAAATATACAAGTTCAAGAGTACCCAAAATGATAGTTGGATAGTGTGATGCGATCTCTGACGACATCCGAATCAATCGAGCTTTCGAATCACTAAAATCATAGAAAAATAAACAGAGTAAGCTTTAAAGCTTAGTAAGTCCTATAATATAGAATTAAACTTACCATTTATTCACAATTAAATAAACTAACATAGTATATACCAATCCCTTTCTCAAATGCCTATTACATAAACTCATCCATCGGTTAATCAAGTAACATACATACATTTATCTAATCAATATGAATGCATTCAATAATCATTCAAGCTTTATATACTCATATCATTCATTTCATATTTCAATACGTCTTTTAACATCAATTTCATATAATTCACTTATCTCTTGTATTTATTCATATGAACTCATGTAATTTGTAACAGATTTATGCCCGTTGAACCACTTAGAATATCGATAGATACACGAGTGGTACACACTAGGTGTACTAATCGGTAATCCATCAAT
The DNA here is from genome assembly GCA_020496765.1 of Gossypium stocksii. Taxonomy (NCBI): domain Eukaryota; kingdom Viridiplantae; phylum Streptophyta; class Magnoliopsida; order Malvales; family Malvaceae; genus Gossypium; species Gossypium stocksii. The sequence goes on from CM035620.1 coordinate 88,187,383, forward strand.
TCTTGAACATATATGCTATTTCGAGCTATAAACAGTAAGCTCCTCCTAAGCTAAGGGAACATTAAGCTCTAATGAGCTGAGAAACAGTAAGCTCTTACGAGCTGAATACCGGTAAGCTCATACAAGCTGTGGTGAGTCCACAACACATGCAGGATCTCGACCAAATCAGTAAGCCTAGTGACATGTCATTTGTATCCTACGAATTTTTACGGTTCAAACGGGTCAGTAATACTCTAATTTCATCATTTAGGCATTTAATACACATGTAATTTATTTTCTCAATTCACATGCTTACAATTCAATTAAGTACATATGCAAATATTCAGTTCTAATTATACGAACTTACCTCGATGTAGCTCGGACGTAAACTAACATCTATTCTTCAACCTTACCTTTTCCCTGATCTAATTTTGATATTTGATTTTCTCGATCAATTAGACAATGAAGTAGCCGAACCCTAGAAAGCTCCCATGGCTTCTTATGCTTTGAATTTTCGGTGATGATAAAAGAAAGATGGGAGCTTTTCATTTGTTTTACTTATTTTAACATTAATTTACTAATTTACTTAATTAACCTTTTAATTTCCATCAAATTTCAACAATACCAATCTCATAAATGTCCACTAACATACTAATGGTCTAATTACTACTTAAGGACCTTTACTTTAATGTTTCATAGCTATTAAAAACCTTTAGCTAAGAGAACACAACTTTTACGCTTTACGCGATTTAGTCCTTTTATCAAATTAAAAATTCAAACAGTAAAATTTCTTAACGAAATTTTTACACAATCATATTAGCATGCTGTAGACATTAAAATAATAATAAAATAATTATTCCAACTTTAGATTTGTGGTTCCAAAATCACTGTTTTGATATCGCTAAAAACAGACTGTTATAATTGTTCCCATGAGGATTGGATTGAGGCACAAAAGTAATCAAGTTATTATAATAAAATGCGATTAATGCTATGGTAAAGCTGTGGTAAGTATGCAATGGTCATTAAAAGGAATAATGATGTATGTAATATGTGGAATTAATGAATACTTGGAAATGTTATGACAAAACGAGAGTAGAAATGTAATGTCAATTATGAGAATTACTACAGGAATATTATGTAATTGAACAAATAAATAACTAAGAATGATATGATAAAGATACGGTGAGAAAGAATAAAAGATATATGGTGTTGATTTGGAAGGTCGGTATTACTAAAAATCTACCTTTACTGTCAATAATGCCTTGGCAAAATCATACTCAGTTTATTGCTTAGAAAAGTTATAAAATGGTCTGCTTCTTTCAAGAGCAAAAACCTCAAGTTACTATAAACTGAAAAATATACAAGATTTTTCCTATATAATTCATTACCTTTTTACTTAAAATTTTTGTTAAAACCAAGTAATTATTTAATAAATTAATGAAATATATGAAAATATAAAATTAGGACATAAAAATTATTAAAATGTGATTTTATGCTTTATTATATAGTTTTCATGCAGAAAATGGCTTCTTTTACATTAATTTGAGCATAATATATTCTTAAGTATAAAGTGGGTCATGCATGATTAAAGTTTCCTCGCCCGTGTCTATAGGCCTTTAATACGATACCCTACACTGTTTTCCTTCTGTATGAATGCTACTCTATGTCTAAAATATATTGCAAGTATTTGTCGAGTACTTGCTTATATCATTAAGTTTCAGTCCAACTAATCCAATCTTTTCAGAATTAGATTTAGTTTATAGGCATGTTAAACAGTCATCTATGTCTAGGGATTGCATGCATACAGTTAAAAATAAAACAATTTAATGAAATAGTAAATTAATTTAGATCTATGCTTCAACCATTAAAGAAAATAAAAGTTTCATCATGTAATCCCAACCCGATGAAATTTAGCTCATAGGTTGGCACATAAAATTCAAAACGAAAATAACATCCAACACCATTTTCATCATTCAATTCACGGAAGAACAAAGTAAGAAATACAGAAGACTTTGGGAAGATAGCTTTCGCCTGTCCAGTTCACACTCTAGGAGTACAGTGTCCTGTGATGGCTGAGAGGGACTGTTTTCATCTTTCTCTTTTCGTCTCTACTCAGTCGCTACCCTCTATTTTTGCCTAAGGGTCTCTTCCTTTTGTTTGTCTTTTGGGTTTCCTTCTTTGGCTTTTTATGGCTTTTTTTTTTCCTAAGGTAAATCCAACAACTCATGTTTATCTTCTCCTCTTTTTAAATTCTTTTTTTCAATAACCCAATATTATCTTCTTTTTAAATTCTTTTTTCTAGGAGAAAAACCAATAGCCCAGGATTTTCCCTCTTTCTTAGCCAGATTTTAATAGAACAAGTACAGTTGAGCTTTGTATGCATTGAGTGTTGACTCGATCTTTCTAGAATTATCACGGCATTCGTCCTAACAAAATGTCCAACCTTTTTCCCAACAAACCTTCACTCATTTATTTCTCGTTCCTTAGCATGCACCTACTAAACCACCAAACACAGCCCTACCACAAGTAATTAAAAATACGTAATATTTAAACATAGTCTAAGCTTCTAATGAAATGATGAAAATATGAATGAAATGTTTTAAAATGCAACTAAATATACCTAAGTACAAGCAATTAGCTAGGTCTACAGGTATGAAATATAACTCTTTTCAAGAGTTATCAGGTTTCACTTGTTAACATGGGACAGTTATGATCGTAACTTGAAGGAAAGATTTGGTTCTAGCTCCTTTCAAGATCTTATGGAAGAACTAGTATCCCTACAGCAATAAGGCTCAGTTGACTAATTCCATGATAACTTCGTAAGTCTTTTCAATCAACTTCAATTACTTGAGAACTATGCCTTTAGTATTTTCACCAGTAACTTAAAATTAGAGATTGGGCAATACTTGCAATTGTTCAAACTTGAGACACTGGTAGAAAGATTTTTGGTTGCTACGTAAATAAAGAACATTTTAATGAACTCTCAAAAAATATCCTTCAGTAAGAGTTGGTAGACCCATTCAATCCCCAACCTTGTTCCTTACTATAAGGGTTAGTCTGACCTCGACCCCCACTTATGTTTCTAGTGGCTCGCCTTCAGGTACAAATGGTCAGAAGGCTACTAATAGAGCCCTTTCTCAAAGTTAATATGGAGGACAGAAGGAAAAAATGTCTATATTTTTTATGTGCAGCTGTAACAGTCCAAATGTCAATGGTGTCGAAAAACACGATTTCAGGATTCCGTCTCCATTTTAAGCAGAAGGAGAATGTATAGAACATTTATGCATTTTTAGTAAATAAATTATGTTTCTTCTTCTTCTCTCTTCTCTTCTCCTCTTTTCTTTTTTACTTTCTTCTTCTTTTATAAATATACTGTAACAAAAGGGTTCTTATATTTTCCAATATAACCAAATGTATATAATCCTTACAAGCTTACTGGCATAAGATGTTATTAAAGGAAATATTCTTTTTGATAAATTAACCAAAAAAGTCACTTATTTTTGTATTATGACTATTTTCAGTGTTGCTTTAATTCTTCTATCTATCTATCAATCCCTAATATAATTTCTTGATCTTCTTTGCTTCTTTGGCCCTAGTGTCATGGGCCAAAGTGCAAAGCCCATGACCATTGTACCAGATGCATCCCATAGAGGTCTACCATTAGATGAGAATCATTTAGCCCACAAGAATTGGCTCGATTCAAAGAGTTGTTGGAGAAGCCTAGGTGGCCCAATAATGCAGATTTGGAAAGATAGGCTACCTTGGTAAGTATGGGAACTAATCTTATAAGATTGAAGGGAATCATATCTTATAAGATTAGATTGGATTTGATTATGTAAATTGATTATGTAATCTTGTAAATCCCAAAATTTAAAGGATAGGCTAATTTCGTCCGTCAATGTAACTTAATTTAGACCGTTGGTTTTGGGAGAGCTTAACTATAAATAGAGAGTTTCTACCTCACTTGTAAATCATTTATTGTGTCTTGAATTATTAAAAGTAATAGAATTCTTTGAGAGCATTTACTCAAACACCTTTCATACATTATTTCCTGTGGCTTTCTGTTCTTTGGTGCTTTCTTTTAGCTAGAGTTACTCCTGCTATATAAATTGGTATCTTAAAGGAATTCTAGTTGAATCCTCACTTTATGGTGGTTAGGCTGACTTAGGCATGTTTGATCGAAAGGCACCGTCGAGATGTCGAAAGAAGTTGTCGATTAAAAGTGGGCCAGAAAAATAATCTTTTTGAAGGATATGTTGTTAGTTGTAAAGGAACGAGTGAACAAACTTAAGGAGTCCATAGAAGATGTAAAGGATCACATAGAGGACTGGATGGAGTAGTCTAGATACTATGTGACCGTGTCTCTTAATTCCACTGTGGATAAGGTAAATGAGTTGTTAAATTCATATAGGGATAAGCTGATCAAGAGGAATCATGCTTTTAAGGCCATGGTGATGGCTTTAAAGGTGGAAACAATAGCCACAATGAAGACTTTGAGCACAAGAATAGAGGAGCTCCAAGGAGACCTTGCCTTGTGTCGAGAAACCATAGGAAATAGAGTGTTAAGTGCAGCACTCAGTTGTAAGGATGTCCTAAAGCTGAAAGAATTTATAGGGACAAGTGATAACGGCTCGCGATATTAAGTAATAAAATTTATAAAACTGATCACACCAAAACTAACTAATATCGACCTTAAAGGTAAGCGCACCTGTTGAATAGTAGTATAGTTTAATGGCAAGACCGAGTTATCGTACCCAAGGGAACTAAAAGTACTAATACTTACTTCCTTTCTATTATCTAGCCTAAAAATAAAGGGAGTTGATTTAAACTAATTCTAAAACTAACTAAAAGTGCACAAAAAGTAAATTGGGGAAAACTTTAGGGAAAAGCTGATTGATATAAGCAATACTTAAGGAAGAATCCACCTAGACTTCACTTGTTATTGGTTCTTGAGCTAGACGATTTATTCACTTGACTTAATCCGTAGGGATCCCTAACCTATGCTAAACCCTCCGTCGAGGAGTAGAGCAACTAGGCCTAGGTTGTTAACTAAAGTTCCTTTATTAATTAACACCCTAGGTTGCATTAATTCGATCTATGGTTCCCCATATTAGGTTTGACCCTAATCTAGCAGATTTATGTCACCCTATGTCTAGGGTTGCATGCAACTCCGCTTAATTATGGTAGATCTACTCTTATCACAGGGACTTTTGCTCCTCTGCTCTAAGCACATCTAATTCTTGAAGTAATACCTAGGATTATTAAATCAAGAATTAAGCACACATAATTAAGAACAACTCAAGTATTTATCATATAACTCAAGAATAAATAATAACAAGATCTGTCTTAGGCTTCATCCCTCTCAAGTATTTGAGGGGTTTAGTTCATAATTAAAGAAGAAAACATCTCAGAAGAAATAAAATAACAAAACATAAGAAACCCAAAACCCCTGAAGGAATTTAGGGAGATCTTCTGTCTTGATACAGAGTTCCGGCTTCTGGGATGAATCAGTAGGCTTCCCTTGGAGTAATTCCTGGCTTTCACTCTTCGTGTCGGTAAAGAGACGACTCCCTACTTTAGGGAAAAGATTACCCTTGGCAGGGGGAAATCAAGTACACCCTTAGAGTTGCCTCCTAGGGTCTTTATATAGAGTTTTGGGGAGCCTTTCTTAGCCGTTAAGTATTCAAATCCGAGTGAAATTCCTCTTCCTCACGACTAGAACACGTCCGTGTGCCATGCCCGTGTGTTTTCGGTAAGAGGCCGTGTGATTCTATCGGTGGAGGCACGACCGTGTGGCCTGGCCGTACTTGTCGGGGGCTGGACCGTGTGATCTTTATGTGGCACGGCCGTGTGCCACGGTCGTGTGGTTACTTCTTGGGCCGTGCGTTTTCACATTTTGGCCCATTTTCTCTGGTTTTTGGTCTATTTTCTGTTCTGTTCTCTTCTCTATGCTCTCCTGAGTATAATATATGAAATAAAAGGATTAAGAGCACCAATTCTCACAAAATTAATAATAATTCATCCAAAATATAGGCTAAACATGAGGTAAAAATATGTATAATTTATCGTTCATCAAATAGCCCCACACTTAAGCCTTTGCTTGTTCTCAAGCAAAATCTCAATCCCTAATAAAGAATCATTCTTCTCAACCTACAATCTTTATCAATAATGTTTCAAATTAATCTACAGGAAATCATACAATGAAAATTCAATCAAAATAACATTAAAGACTCAATCAATCTAAGTTGAGAATTTTATCATTGAAACATAAGCTTTCTCCCTTCTCATAAGTAATTATCTCTCCATCTTAGTTAACAGAAGTTGACATCCTCACTAAAGATTCACTCTATCCACTCAAAGTGTTTAGGGTTCAAAATTTAAGCACTCTCTAGTCAACCTGAAAAGCTATTACCATAGGCTTGCAAGGAAATCACATCTCCACCACTATAGATTAACATGACATATCGATCAAAAGGTCTTGTAAGGGTTGTAACGGGGCTTGGTTAGATGTGTTGTCACAGGCTGCAAAAGAAGGGTTAGAATCGAGATTGAACTGAAAAGTTATCTAGCTAGAAAAATCTCTATCACTTGGAACATATTTCTGGGGCTAATTCTTATGATGACCCTGTTCTGGATTTAGGAGCTTGTAGAAATATGTAAAAACTATTGAACTATTACAGATTACAACTGAATTAATTGTATATACATTTTGTTGTTGTTGTTGTTGTTTTTTTAAGAACAATTCAATACAATAACTTGAATATTTACATTCTGAAAAAGAGAATAAAGCTAGATGATAATTTCAACTCAAATCTCGACAAAAATAGGGGTCAAAGTAATTGAATAAGATTCATCAAAAAATAGGTTATTGGTTAATAATTAGGGGGTGAGTCAAAGAATGGGGTGTTAAGCTCAATGGGGTTTACTAGGGGTTAATTTATGGAGGTAGGCTTTTTGTGGAGTAAGTAGGTTAAATCCTAAGTGCCTTTATCATTTTGATATATCAAATCAATGATGTGGTCTTGATGCGTATAATCAAAGCAAGTTCTAGAATAACAAATCAGTGTTGACTCACTCAAAGCAATAATAAAAGTGAGCACGAAAGAATGTATGCTCAAAAGGCTCAAAATCTCACCAGAATTATGGCTTTTTGATGTTAATCCTGTGAATTTCAAATTTCAAGATAATACTTAGAATTAAAGAAATAACTTATGCAAAAATTAGGGTTATCAAAAATTTCAACTTATCATGCTTGATTCCCTAATGTTTTAAAGTTTGAATAATCAAAGTACAGGCACCTATATCTTAATTCTCAACATATCAATAAAATCATAAATCAATCAGAATTATTCCTAATAGGAGATTGAGAATTATTTGAGAACAAAGCATGAAAAATTTTAGGGATTTCATAGATAATTATAGATTTAAAGTAACTTCCCCGCCCCACACTTAAGATGTACATTGCCCTCAATGTACAAAGATATAGATAGCAAGAGAAGTATAATATCATAAGATAGGGAAAGGATTGAAACTCCCTGAATTTAGGATGAACTTGTGAGGAAGAGTCGGCAATTGTGGTAGGGTGTTCCCATTTTCGGTTGAATATGAGCTGTAGAGCTCCTTTTTGAAATTGCGAAAATATTAATTAGTCGTGGGACTTTTGGATTAAAAGAGATTGCTCGTTAGGAATTGGCTGATATGAAAGATAGAAAAATAAATAACAGAAAAATAATAAACTAAGTTCTAAAAATACTAATAATGTAATGATTAAAAGGAGTTAACATAATAAAAATAAGATTCGAAATAAAAATGAGACTAATAAAGGAAAAATAAAAATGAAAAATGAGAAAGATAGAACTAAAAGGAAGAATAGAGGCACACGCCCGTGTGTCTCGGGTTTAGCCCGTGTTGGCCAGATTGCACGGCTGTTTACGAACTTGTTCGCTCTTCACACGGTCGTGTAAGTGGTCACACAGCCGTGTGCGATGAGGCTTGGCTACTCCCACGGTCGTGTCGGGGCCACACGGTTGTGTTAAATTTGACAGTGTTGGCCACGGTCTGGGGACACGGGCGTGGGGATTTGTGCAAGCCCGTGTTGAAATCGAAAGGTTGCCATGGCCATGTTGCACGGCCGTGGCTATTTATCGGTAGCCCGTGCTTTGGGAAAAATTTTTGCTCTATTTATACACGGCCTCGCTACACGACCGTGTCTCTGCCTGAAGTGTTCACACGGCTTCGGACACGCCCGTGGGAATGGCCATGTGATCCTAAATTTCTGCATTAAAAAGGGTTAGTTGATGCATAAAAATACTAAAATAAAAAATAAAAGAAAAGTTACTAAGTTAGTCTCGGGTTGCCTCCCGAAAAGTGCTTATTTATAGTTTAAGCTCAACTTTGCTCGAGCTTGTACGTTCATGGTGGTTTGAAGAGTTGATGCTCTTCATCCTGCTTACTATTTTATTATCAACGTAGGATTTGAGTCGAGGGTGATCTACCTTGAAAGTGCCGAGTGACTCATGTTTTATCTCAACTGTACCATAGGGAAAGATTTTCTTTACCGTGAAGTAAGGTGTATCACTTGTATGCTCTTTTGAATTCAAGATTCGAGGATTGTCTTCCCCTAAGATTACCTTATCTCCTACCTTGAGTTGATTCGTTTGTACCTGAGGGTCGGCTTGGTGATGCTCTCGGTTGGTTTGGCATACTTTGGGCTTTTCATGATAGTTCAGCCACTCATCTAGTTCCTTGATCTGAAGCATTCGCTTTTTAGGTGCATCTCCCTTGGGTGGAGTTGTCTGTGATTGGGTTGCCTTTATGTGGAGCGTATCCTGCACAGAAGGTTGGGTGGTGAGTTTAGTGTTTTTACAAGGACTCATAACTATATTATTATCAGCAGTCCTAATCGAGTTCCAAGCTTGTAAAATAACTTTGTCATCACCTATGCGTAGTGTAAGCTCACCTATTCCTACATCAATTATAGTTCTGGCAGTTGCTAAAAAGGGACGCCCTAAAATTAAAGGTACCTCAATATCTTCATCCATGTCAAGCACAACAAAATCAACAAGGAATATAAATTTATCTACCTTTACTAGCACATCTTCTATGATTCCCCTAGGATATTTAACAGATCTATCAGCTAATTGAATACTCATCCTAGTGGGCTGTGGTTCTCCTAGACCTAGTTGCTTGAACATTTTGTAAGGCATGAGATTAATGCTAGCACCTAAATCGGCTAAGGCTTTATCAACAAGTAAACTACCAATTAAACAAGGAATAGTAAAACTCCCTGGGTCTTTCAGTTTTGTTGGCAGTTTATTTTGGAGAATAGCTGAACATTCTTCGTTGAGTTCCACTGTGGCTAATTCTTCCAATTCCTTTTATTTGTCAGAAGTTCTTTAAGGAACTTTACGTATTTCGACATCTGCGAAATTGCTTCAACAAAAGGTAAGTTAATATGTAATTTCTTTAAGAGTTTAAGAAACTTACCGAATTATTCGTCTAACTGGTCTTTTTTTAATGCGTTTGGGTATGGGATACGAGGCTTGTATTCTTTGATGTCTAGCTTATTGTTGCTTACCTCTACCTTACCTTTATTCAACTCAGGTTCCTCGTTTGATTCTGGATTGTCTTTGGTTAATGTCTCCTTTTCTATTGTACTGATGGCATGAATTTGCTCTCTTGGATTGGTCTCAGTGTTACTTGGGAGTCCACCTTGTGGTTTTTCTGAAATTAGCTTGGTGAGTTGACCAATTTGATTCTCAAGGCCTTTAATTGATGCTTGCTGGTTCTTTAGTGCTGTTTCGGTATTTTGAAAATGGGTTTCTGATACGGCCATAAATTTTGTGAACATCTCTTCAAGGTTCGGCTTTTTTTCTTATTGTGGAGGTGGCTGTTGAAATCCCGGAGGAGGTGGTTGTCTTTGATTTCCTTATCCTCCCCAGGAAAAATTGGGGTGGTTCTGCCAACTTGTATTGTAAGTATGTAAGTATTACTATAAGGGTTATTTTGAGGTCCAGAATTGTTACCCATATAGTTGGTTTGCTCAGTTTCCATGCCATGTCCATAAGAGGAGTAATCTGGATTGAACATATTTCCCTGGATTGCGTCACACTGCATCACTGGATGTGCCTGCGTAGAACCAACAAAATTATCAAACTTTTTATTTAAAAGTTTTACCTGGTTAGTAAGCATGGTGACAGCATCAATATTATAAACTCCTGCAGCTTTTGTCGGCTTTGTCCTCATGGCTTGCCACTGATAGTTATTCAGTGACATCTCTTTTATAAACTCATAAGCTGCTTCTGGTGTTTTATTGTTGATTGTTCCTCCGGCGGCCGCATCGATCATCTGCCTTGTTGATGGATTCAAACCGCTGTGAAAGGTTTGAACTTGTGACCACAAAGGCAAGCCATGGTGAGGGCACCTTCTCAAAAGATCTTTGTATCTCTCCCAGGCATTGTAAAGTGTCTCTAGATCCATCTGCACAAAAGAAGAGATATCGTTTCGCAATTTAGCTGTTTTAGCTGGAGGAAAATATTTAAGTAAAAATTTTTCGGTCATCTGTTCCCATGTAGTAATTGAGCCTCGTGGTAGAGAATTTAACCACTGTTTAGCCTTGTTTCTCAAAGAGAATGGGAATAGCCTAAGACGAATGGCATCATCAGAAACACCATTTATTTTGAATGTATCGCATATTTCCAAGAAATTGGCTAGATGCGAGTTAGGATCCTCATCCTGCAAACCATCAAACTGAACAAATTGTTGTATCATTTGAATAGTGTTAGGTTTCAGTTCAAAATTATTTGCAGCAATAGTAGGCCTAACAACGCTAGATTCAGTACCTGCTAAATTAGGTCTAGCATAATCATACATAGTACGCGAAGCAGGATTTTGCTCAACAGGATTTGCGACTACTACAGGAAGTAGTTGATTATCCTGGTTTGCTTCCATCTCTTCAGTAGGTTCAGGTTCTTCTTCTTGTCCTTCTTCTGGATATTGCAAACTTCTTCTTATCTCTTGGCGAGTTCGACAAACTATCGCTTCTAAATCGTCATCGAAAAGTAATGGTCCTCCTGAGTTTTTTCTAGTCATAAACTAGAGATACCTAGAAGGAAAAGAAAAAATAAAATAAAATAAAAAATAATAAAAAATAATAGAATAAAAATAGAAATAAAAATAAAAATAAAAATAAATAAAAACTGAAAATAAATAAATATAGTAATGGCTAAAGTAATAGAAATCAAGTTTTCTTAATATTTCAGCTCCCCGGCAACGGCACCAAAAACTTGATAACGGTTCGCGATATTAAGTAATAAAATTTATAAAACTGATCACACCAAAACTAACTAATATCACGACCTTAAAGGCAAGCGCACCTGTCGAACAGTAGTATAGTTTAGTGGTAAGACTGAGTTATCGTCCCAAGGGAACTAAAAGTACTAATACTTACTCCTTTCTATTATCTAGCCTAAAAATAAAGGGAGTTGATTTAAACTAATTCTAAAACTAACTAAAAGTGCACAAAAAGTAAATTAGGGAAAACTTTAGGGAAAAGCTGATTGATATAAGCAATACTTAAGGGAGAATCCACCTAGACTTCACTTGTTATTGGTTCTTGAGCTAGACGATTTATTCACTTGACTTGATCCGTAGGGATCCCTAACCTATGCTAAACCCTCTGTCGAGGCGTAGAGCAACTAAGCCTAGGTTGTTAACTAAAGTTCCTTTATTAATTAACACCCTAGGTTGCATTAATTCGATCTATGATTCCCCATATTAGGTTTGACCCTAATCCGGCAGATTTATGTCGCCCTATGTCTAGGGTTGCATGCAACTCCGCTTAATTATCGTAGATCTACTCTTATCACAGGGACTTTTGCTCCTCTACTCTAAGTACATCTAATTCTTGAAGTAATATCTAGGATTATTAAATCAAGAATTAAGCACACATAATTAAGAACAACTCAAGTATTTATCATATAACTCAAGAATAAATAATAGCAAGATCTGTCTTAGGCTTTATCCCCCTCAAGTATTTGAGGGGTTTAGTTCATAATTAAAAAAGAAAACATCGCAGAAGAAATAAAATAACAAAACATAAGAAACCAAAAACCCCTGAAGGAATTTAGGGAGATCTTCTGTCTTGATGCAGAATTCCGGCTTCTGGGATGAATCAATCGGCTTCCCTTGGAGCAATTCCTGGCTTTCACTCTTCGTGTCGGTAGAGAGACGACTCCCCACTTTAGGGAAAATATTACCCTTGGCAAGGGGAAATCAAGTACACCCTTAGAGTTGCCTCCTAGGGTCTTTATATAGAGTTTTGGGGAGCCTTTCTTAGCCTTTAAGTATTCAAATCCGAGTGAAATTCCTCTTCCTCACGACTAGAACATGCCCGTGTGCCATGCCCTTGTGTTTTCGACAAGAGGCCATGTGATTCTATCGGTGGAGGCACGGCCGTGTGGCTTGGCCGTACTTGTCGGGGGCTAGACCGTGTGATCTTCATGTGGCACGGCTGTGTGCCACGGCCGTGTGGTTACTTCTTGGGCCATGCGTTTTCACATTTTGGCCCATTTTCTCCGATTTTTGGTCTATTTTCCGTTCCCTTCTCTTCCCTATGCTCTCTTGAATATAAGATATGAAATAAAAGGATTAAGAGCACCAATTCTCACAAAATTAATAATAATTCATCCAAAATATAGGCTAAACATGAGGTAAAAATATGTATAATTTATCGTTCATCAACAAGGTCTACATGCGATGTGAATAATTTTTTATGGAGGATGGAGTACTACTTTCGTACCAAAGACATCTTAGAGGATGCGAGTAAGGTAAATATTGCTTTCATGTTTCTTACTTATTTTGTGCTTTTATAGTGGCGAGGCAGGTCCACAGATAAAAGGCATAGTGAGATTGGGATATGGGAAGAGTTCCAACGTGAGTTAAAGAGGCAGTTTTATCCAGAATTTGTCGAGGAGGAATCTCGGGCAAAATTGCGATAGATTACACAATGAGGCACAATGGGGGACTATGCTTGAAAGTTCAAGGAACTCATGCTCCAAATTTCAGATGTGACCGAGATTGAGGCATTGCTTGCTTTCAAGAATGGATTAAAGCTGTGGGTTAGACAAGAAGTGGAACGAGAAGGTGTCCAAGAGTTGTCGAAAGCTATGACAGTAGCGGAGTTTGTGGTCAAGCTTGGTCTAGGGAAAGATAAATTTTGGTCTTCTAAGCCTAACAGGAAGGGCAATGGTAGGGGAGACTGTGAGGAAGAGGGACAATGATAATGGTAGCAATAGTAATAGTAGTAAGGAAACCATGAAATGAGAAGTGGAGATACAATAGTCCAAAAGAGAAGGGGAGTAAGATGAGATGTTTCCTTTGCAAGGGACTACATATGAAGAAGAACTGCCCAAAGATATCTTCGTTTTCAGGTATCAAGAGGAATGATGAGCCAGAATAAGCGAAGCCTATTGAGAAAAAGACATCAATGATTAATTCGATAGTATTCACTCTTGTAAAGAAGAATGGCACAGAAGGGTTGATGTTTGTAGACATCAATATTGCAGGTCAAAAGAAGAGTGCTCTTGTTGATACAGGAGCATCAGACTTGTTCATATAAAAAAAATTGCGAGGAAACTTAGTCTTTCGATTAGGAAATCAAATAAGAAAATCAATATGGTAAATTCCAAGAAGGCCCCAACTATGGGAGTAGCTCAAGACGTGGAACTACAAATCGGCAAATGGAAAGACAGGGAAGAATTTAAGGTAATCCAGTTAGATGATTTCGATTTTGTGCTTAGCTTAAACTTCATTGACAAGATTCAGGCGGTTATGTTTCCATGGGCCGATCAAATTCATATCGTTAATAGTCCTTTATCACGAATCGTTGTACCGGTGCATCGAGATATGAAGGTTGGGACCAAGGTGTTGTCTTCAATCCAACTAGTCGAGGATGTTTCATATCGGAGGAACATTGACTCGATAGAACGAAGTGCTATGAAAGTCCCTCCAGAAATACTAGTTGTACATGAGACCGATATGAAGCCTGTAGAATCAACTATGGAGCTACCACCTCTAGGTAAGATAGGTTGTGAATCAAACTTCGAGGGAAAAGTAGCAATACGAACACAGTTGAGACGTGTAAATGTTGCCAATAAGGTGCATTTCGAACACTTTGGTAGTATTTTGAATTCTGACTTGTGGGCTTAGCAAGATTATAGGGACCCTTTCAAAGTTCTTAAATAAAGAGGTCGAGGGACTGTAGGCAATTCGAAGCCAAGTAGTATGAATTAAGAGGATTCCAATCAGAGCAAGTCAAAATTGGAGTAAGTTAAAATGGAGACTTCTTACCAACGAAATGTACCAACAAGTGTAATGGTTCAAGTTAAGAGGTGACAAAAGCTAATGTGAAGGTTCTGAAGGAAGAGACGACCCAATTGCAAGACTAGTCAAGAAGGAGCCAATTCGGTAAAAGAGTTCCAAGGAGAATCAAGTTAGTGCCATTCTGAAGGTGCAACGAGGTTGTTGTAAGAATGGATGGGGGAAAATGTCACAGGCCAAAGTGCAAAGCCCATGTCCATCGCACCAGGTGTATCCCATCGAGGTCTATCAATTAGATGGGGGTCATTTAGCCCATAAGAACTATCCCGATTTAAAGAATTGTTGGAGAAGCCTATCAGATTGAAGCCTAGGTGGCCCAATGATGTAGATTTAGAAAGATAAACTACCTTGGTAAATATGGGAACTAATCATAGAAGATTTAGAGGAATCATATCTCATAAGATTAGATTGGATTTGATTATGTTAATTGATTATGCAATCTTGTAAATCCCTAGATTTAAGGGATGGGTTAATCTCGTACGTCGATGTAAATTGATCTAGACAGTTGGTTTTAAGAAAGCTCAACTATCCATTGTGTAACACCACTAACTCGTATCCGTTGCTGGACTAGGTTTAAGAGGCATTACCAGACAAAATGAAAAATTTACAAACATTTCACAAATATTTATACAACATCATCATATCATAGTCGAACATCATCAATAAGTCCCTTTAGAAGGTCTACGAGACCTTAAACATACATTAGAAGAAGGTCGGGACTAAACCAAACACATACAAAAATTTTCAAAACTTAACATTTATCAAGGTTATAGAGGTCACACGCTAGTTTGGGCACGCCATGTGCCTCACACGACATTAGACACGCCCGTGTGTCTAGGCCGTGGTAAAATATAGCATACATTATGACTTGCACCACACGACTGAGGACACACTCGTGTGCCAGGCCGTGTGAATTTTAGGAAGGTTACTGACTTAGGTCACACAGCCGACCATACGCCCATGTGCCAGCCCGTGTGCCACCCACGGTCACTAAACACGCCCGTGTGTCTAGGCCGTGTCAAACCTGTAGGGTATATTGACTTAATTCGAAAGGGTACCCAGAGGACGCATGACCTTGATCAGATTAACAAAAGCTTTAACAAATCTGCTGAATAAATAATGGTCTCACTTTCAATTCAGCTAATACCGAACCATCATCAAATACAAACAACTGAGTATTCATCACTCGTAATACAAACAATGATTTTTGACTCAAAGCATCAGCTACAACATTTGCTTTACTTGGATGATAATCAATAACCAGCTTGTAGTCTTTTAACAATTCTAACCATCTTCTCTATCATAAATTCAAATCTTTCTAAGTCATCAGGTATTTCAGACTTTTATGATCAGAAAACACGGGGCATATTTCACCAAATAGATAATGTCGCCAAATTTTTAAAGCAAAAACTATAACATCTAATTCAAGGTCATGCGTCGAATAATTCTTTTCATGTGGCTTTAATTGTCTCAAAGCATAGGCTATGACTTTGCCTTCCTGCATCAAAATACAACCGAGGCCGTTTAATGAAGCATCACTATAAATGACAAATTCTTTACTCGATTCTGGCTGTACTAAAACTAGAGCTTCAGTCAAAAGAGTTTTCAACTGATCAAAACTTTTCTGACATTTATCGGACCATTCAAATTTCACATCTTTCTAAAATAATCTCGTCAATGGAATTGCTATCATCAAAAAGCCTTTTACGAATCGTCGATAATAACCAGTAAGTCCCAGAAAACTACGGATTTCAGAGACATTTCTTGAAGGCTTCCAATCCAAAATAGCTGAGATTTTGCTCGGATCAACTCGGATACCAGATGCAGATACAATATGGCCCAGAAAACTAACTTTACGTAACCAGAATTCACATTTATTGAATTTTTCGAATAGTTGCTTATCACGCAGAGTCTGTAGCACAACTTTCAAATGCTCGGCATGCTCATTTTCATCCCGCGAATAAATCAAAATGTCATCAATGAACACGACAACAAATCAATCTAAATACGGTCTTAAAATTCTATTAATCAAATCCATAAAAATAGCAGGAGCATTTGTTAACCTGAATGGCATAACTAAAAACTCATAGTGTCCGTACCTCATTAGAAAGCTGTTTTCAGAATATCTGAATCTTTTACTCGCAACTGATAATAGCTCGATCTCAAATCTATCTTTGAAAACACATTAGCTCCTTTCAACTGATCGAACAAATCGTCAATTCTGTGCAAAGGATATTTGTTCTTTATAGTCACTTTGTTCAACTGACGATAATCGATGTACATTTTAATCGTGCCATCTTTCTTTTTCACAAATAGAACCGAAGTACCCCAAGGTGAGAAACTCGGTCTTGCGAACCCTCTATCTGTCAATTCTTGCAACTAGGACTTTAATTCTTTTAACTCGGTCAAAGCTATTCTATATGGATTTATCGAAATCGGAGTTATTCCCGGCACTAGTTCAATACCAAATTCAACTTCTCAGATCGGAGGTAATCCCGGAAGTTCTTCAGGAAACACATCAGGAAATTCACATACAACAGGCACTAATTCAATTTTCTTATTAGTCACTTTTGAGTCAATCACATAAGTAAAGTAGGCTTCACGACCCTTTTTTACATATTTCAGAGCTTTCATTGCAGATATCACAGCAAGCAACCCCTTTAAATCACTAGATTCAATTCGAACTATTTCGTCATTCTTGCATCTCAAAATAATAGTTTTCCGTTTACAATTCACAATAGCATCATGCAAAGTTAGCCAATCCATACCCAGAATTATATCAAATTCATCAAATGGTAATAACATCAGATTAACCGAAAAATAGATATCTCAAATCATCAACGGACAATTCTTGTAAACTTTATCAACTAGGACACTTTTGCCTGGGGGTTTGATACTCTAATTACGAATTCAATAGACTCTACATGCAAAGTCTTACTACACACTAAGTTCATGCATAAATATGAATGCGTAGATCCTAGATCTATCAATGCAATTACAGAAGTATCGTAAAGAGTAAAACTACCAGTTATCACATCTGGAGATGAAGCTTCCTTACGAGCTCGAATGGCGTAGGCTCTAGCAGGTGCTCTAACCTCGGATCGAACAACTATATCTTTAGTATCTCTTTGACTACCACTCACATTTCTCATATTTCTAGGAGGTCTACCTCTAGTTGAAGTATTGCTCGATTTCAGATTCTGCGCTATCTCTTGTTCAATAGACTTAGGACAGTCCTGAATAAAGTGATCTAATGATCCACATTTAAAACAAAACCTGTCATTCAATCTACAACTTCTCAGATGTCTTTTACCACAATATCTACACTCGAGTCGATCAGATCAGACATTTTCAACACTTGCAACTGAAGTAGGAGGAGCTCTGAAGCTCAAATGTGATCTAGCACGATCTTTGCTCAAATGCCCCGCATTAGCCTTTGAACGACTATAATCATCTCGAAATTTCTTTGACGCAGACTGGAATGATTTACTTGTGGATCTCTTTCTCACATCTCTAGCTTCTGAATCAGCCTTTCTTTTCTCTTTCCCGAGTTCTTCAACTTTACATGCTCGATCAACAAGCACAACAAACTCTTTGATCTCCAAAATATAGACTAACAGACGAATATCTTCATTTAGACCATATTCGAATCTTTTACACAAAATTGCTTCAGTTGGAACACACTCCTGTGCATAACGGCTTAATCGAACAAACTCTTGCTCATATTCTGTTACGGACATACGACCTTGTTTAAGCTCAAGAAACTCCTTTCACTTTTGATCAATAAATCTCTAACTGATATACTTCTTACGGAATTCAGATTGAAAGAAATCCTAGGTTATTTGTTCTTTCAGAACAACAGAAGTCAGAGTTTTCCACCACTGATAAGCTGAGTCTCTTAACAAAGAAATGACACATTTAACACATTCATCGGGAGTACACGATATTTCATCAAAAAATTTGGTAGTATTCTCGAGCCAAAACTCAGCTCTCTCAGCATCGTCATCACTAGTGGCCTTGAACTCTTCGGCCCCATATTTTCATATTTTATCGACTGGAGGATTAATCATCAGAATCGGATTCATCAGAATTGGATTCATAACCAGAGGTACAACAGAGGTCTGAGGGGGATTAGACAGGGCGGAGGTTGTTGAGTAGCCAGATTCGTCCGAACAAATTTTATGAACCACTCGTTCATCATTTGGAAGAAAGCTTGCTTTGCCTCTCCCTCGTGACTACTAGTTACATTTTTGAATCATAGTCGAACATCATCAATAAGTCCCTTTAGAAGGTCTACGAGACCTTAAACATACATTAGAAGAAGGTCGAGACTAAACTGAACACATAAATTTTTTTTTCAAAACTTCACATTTTTCAAGGTTACAGAGGTCACACGTCCGTGTGGGCAAGCCATGTGCCTCACACGGCATTAAACACGCCCGTGTGTCTAGGCCGTGGTAAAACAGGGCATACATTCTGACTTGCACCACATGGCCAAGGATACGCTCGTGTGCCAGGCCGTGTGAATTGTAGGGAGGTTACTGACTTGGGTCACACGGCCAACCATACGCCCATGTGCCAGCCCGTGTGCGACCTACGATCACTAGACATGCCTGTGTGTCTAGGCCGTGTCCAACCTGTAGGGTATATTGGTTTAATTTGAAAGGGTACCCTAAAGGAACTCGGCCATGTACTATGACCGTGTGTCACACACGGCTGAGACACACGCCCATGTCTCTTCCCGTGTAGACAAAAATAGGCCATTCGAAAAACCAACTTTGCCACCCATTTTGGGTCATTCCTACAAGCCAAAACCAAAGCATTTTCATGCCAAAATTTTCAGCCAAATTCACAACCAAAACAGGTTCAATTCATACATATAATACTCTTTCAAATTCATATACCAAAACACAAACCAAACTCATACCAACACTTATGAAATATAACTCATTTTATACCACATTTAATCTTATGACAAAGCTTACCATTTCACTTTCAAGCATATATCAAATTAGTCATTTCTTTTGGTCATTCATAGAGATCAAACCATATCATTTTCCAAACATATGAACCATATCAAACCAACCACATTTTCAACCAAAAGCTAGCCATATCTCATGGCATAACATATTTACATCTAAAAAATATATTCAAATACATCTAGCCTATACATGCCATACTTAAACATATACATTTTCAAAAGATACCAAAATCAAGTTTGATAGTGTGGTGATGATCCTCGACAATCCCTAAGCTTCTGGTAGCTTCGATATCTATAAAACAATGCAAACACACACAAAGTAAGTTACAAAGAGCTTAGTAAGCCATATACAAATAAATTCAACTTATAAATCAAGTATAATTCAATTCATTCATATAAGGTTCTTAGCCATTTCACATATGCATTTCATAAACCACATTATATTTATTTGTTCACATATGTCTCAAATCTCCAATTCAATTACACAAATGGCATATCTTTCTTTTACACATCACATACCTTTAATTTCACATATACATATTTTCATTCTCAAAGGCTGAGTACAATTCAAACGTACCTGAATCGGATTTACATAATCATATACATTTATATCTCGGAGTGCTCGTTGAATCATTCGGAATAAAAAAGGATACTAGGATAGCTCGGATAGCTTAGAAATATCGTACAATGCCAACATCCCAAACGTAGTCTTACATGTAATCAAATATCGATGCCACTGTCCCAGACAGGGTCCTACACGAAATCAAATACAATGCCGATGTCCCAGACATTGTCTTACATGTAAATCATAAGTTGATGTCAACATCCCAGACGTGGTCTTACACGAAAACACATATCGGGTCCTATGTCATGACATATGTATCCTAACTATTCCTAGGTTCGTACGGGGCGTTTCGGTAGTTGTCACATACTCGAAATTTTCTCGAATTTCATATATTCATCTCCAATAATCATTCATCACAATTCAATTACATATAAGCATGAACAAGTCAACTTAAGCACATTTATTTGCATATAGACTTACCTCGTACAGATTCAGATAGTATTGATCGGCTATTCAACTACTTTCGATTTTCCTCGATCTAATTCAGTTTTCTTTATTTCTTAATCTAAACACATTCAAATTTAACTCTTATATTCAAAAAATCATTCAATTTAATCCAAAAACACATATTTAGGGTATTTTTCGAATTAGCCCTCATATTTTCACATTTTGACATTTTAGTCCCAATTTCACAAAATCACAAAATCACAAAATATGCAAAATCTCACTTTACTCTTGCTTAGCCGAATTTTCATGGTGTTCATATAAGCCCATATAACACATTTATTTCATATTTTAGCCCCTCAAAATATCATTTTCACAATTTAGCCCAAAATCCTCAATTTACCAAAAATCTAAAGACAAAACATATTTATCAAACACATATCTTTCATAATTCATCAAAAATCATCACAAAGCTTCCAATTTCATCAATGGCACATCTCATAATCTACATCAAATTCTTAAATTGAGACATGAGCTAGATAGAATATTAAACAACAATCACAAAACCATAAAAATCATCAAAATCGGATCAAAACACGTACCTTAATCATCCAATTCTTTAGTCGAACCCTAGAATGGCTTTGTTCTTTCTTTTTCTTTTTGTTTGCGGAAAGAATGAATGAAAATGGCCTTGATTTTGGCATTTGTTTTAATTAATTCATAATAATAATTCATTTACTAAATTAACCTTGGTTATTAAACCATTTAACCACCATATATTAGGCCATTAATGTCCACTAACATTTAAAATGGTCTATTTACCATTTAAGGCCATTATATTCAAAAGTCAAAGCAATTTAACACGTTGAACATATGCAATGCTACTTTTACCTTTTATGCGATTAGTCCTTTTTGCAAATTAAACATTCAAACGGACAGATTAAATCACGAAAATTTCACGGATATAAATTCACATGCTCTAAACAAGAAAAATATTATTAAATTATTTTTTTGACTCGGATTTGTGGTCTCAAAACCACTATTCTGACTAGGGTCTAAACCGAGTTGTTACACATTGTATCTTGAATTATTAAAAGTAATAGAATTTTTTGAGAGCATTTATTCAAACACCTCTAGTGCATTGTTTTCTGTGGCTTTTTATTTTTTTGGCTAAAGTTGTTTCCGCTATATAATTTGGTGCCTTGGAAGAATTCTATTTGAATCCTCACTTTGTGGTAGTTAGGTTGACTTAAACATATTTGATCGAAAGGATCCTCTAAGGCCGCACGAACAGGAGACTAAAGTTCTAGTCCTGTAACACTAGAACCTCCAATCTACCAACACAATATCCATACTAAGCTTGAAACAAGAGCACGACTTGGCCATTAATCGGTGCCATCTTCTTTAGCTCAACTTCAATTCCATATGATGATTAGGTGGCAATTCAAAGAGTCATATTTTAACACCATCTTTAACCGAAGTGCTTGAATTCTTGACGCATTCCTTAGTCCTTTGCAATTAAGGTTCCTACATTTCCTACTTGTACAAAGAAGCATGATCCAAGTAGTTACTGCGGTAGAAGAGAAACCGAGTCCAATAGATCCATATATCAATGGAGTTCTTATAATTTCCTCTTTAACCAAATAAAAGGCAGCTCCAATAAATTTAATCAATTTCAATTGCAAACAAGAAGAATCTACAAACAATAATCACAACAATTAAATCCACGGTTTGAGCTCGAGTATTTAAGGTTGAAGTCTAGATCAACTTAATTTCTAAGTTTATAGTATATTATATTATATTTATATATTATTTAATTTATAACATAAAAAAATTAAATCAATAATAATATATATAACATTATAATATAAACATTAAAAATTGTTAAAATACTTATAATAATATCTTAATAAATGAAATATATATAATTATTAAATTAAAAATAATATAAATATTTTTAAAAAATAAGTAGACCTAAAATGAGTTAATGTTAGCCATTTACAATTATAAACTATTTTTGACAAAATTTTAAACTCATATTTAAAGTTATACCAAACTTGAGCAAACATAAAATGAAGATTAGTGTAATGCTTAAACTTAATCCAAACTGGCCCATGAAGAAGAGTCTTTAACCTTCTGGTGTTAATTTTCTTTAGAATAATGACAAATTTGACTTTTGTACTTTATCTATTTTTAATTTAATATTTGTATTTTCTATACATACAATTTAATTTGGTACCTAACCCTAATGCAAAATATTTGACTACATGGTAGGATTGATACCTAAAGTTGGAATATCCTTGTATCATGTTCAAATATTAGTCAAAATAAATACTGAATACAAATAATTCAAAATAAATGAAGAGTAGAAATAACATAGTCTAAAACCTAACATTATATGAAATTGAGTTTGCACCATCTTCCTCAAACAAGTAGAACAATGTAAACCAATTTTAACCATTGAAACAATATTGCACCTTTGACAATAGACTTGTTTTTAATCAAAAAAAAAAAAAAGCAGTTTTGCTGTGCAACTCAGACTCCTAATTAAATCCTGTTGATTTTTTCTTTTCTGGCCAACAAATTCCTTTCAAGCCTCTCTACGAACAAAATACAGCTTGCCCATAACATGTAGAACGGCAACAAAAGCAATGAAACCGATACTCATGACAAGCACAACATTCGGCGAGATCTTGAGACCTGGTGCATCATCCGTGTAAAATTGAAGCATGGTCCCAGCAGCCCCACCTGAGGCTGCACCACTTGTGGTTCTCCGCCTTCGCATGCTTGCGGCTGCTGCTGCACTTCCTCTAGGGGGAGCTGTTCCACCAGCCATTTCCTGTAACAAACAACATCGAAGGAATTCCAGTAACTACTTCCAGAAAACACAGATATGACAGCTTTTCCAAATGAAATATAGATTCTGTTCCTTTTCACAATTTTTCCATCGGATATAACTGCGAACTGTTAGGCTTTATGGATGCAACTTCAGGAGACAAATTTCCTCTCCGAGCCATATATTCAAAGTCTATCCCCAAGATGCTTCTCCAAAAACATATTGCTAAGCACTGGTGGCTTAAAAACAAAATTAGGTAAAAGTACAATGGAGGGCCCCTGTATTAGGAGCCAAATTTCGTTTTGCTTCCTTTACTAAGAGCAAACTAAAAATTTTATCCATTTTTATGATTAAAAACTAGCATGGCTGATAGAACATGTTACACGTGACGTGCCACATGTACCTCATTCTCGTATACAAGGGCCAATTTTTAATAGTAGAAATTGATGAAATTTCTAACAAAAGAACTTTTGCTCTTTGATCTAATGTATAGGGATTAATTTACCAATTTTTTTAGCAAAGTGGGCAAAATTCAATTTAACGGCCTCCATGATACTTTCACCAGAAAAAATATAAAACTTGTTGAAATAGCTAGCTTCAATGCAGGTGAAATGCATGGGGAATCCAAATGCTATGAAAAACCAAGAGTTATACCAAATAACCAAATGTCATATTTACTGTTAAAGTAATGTAGTCGCTTTTCCAGCAAATAGGGAAGGAAGCCGGTGGGTGTAGACAAAGCTTTTTATAAGAAAGGTTGACTCGAGCTCGTTAAAGTTCAATACCATCGCTGAATGCGGACTTATGAACCAGATTCCCTTCGAAGCCTAACGGCTAACTTATTTAATTTAAACTGATGTCTATATATCTTAATAGAGGAATTCCAGTCTAGGAAAGGGATCGGGTAGCATCAATAAAATGCCAAAAGAGAAGGGATGGTGAAGGAAGTCGGAGTTCAACTCTACTGCACCTCTCTTAGTAACGAGTGAGAATAGATAGAGAATGTAGAAGACGAGAGTCTAGTAGTAGTAAAGCGCAGGTCCACTTTGCAGAGACAAGCTTACCAATAAAATATACCCTAATAGACTTTAGCATTCAGCATTTAAAAGGGTTGATCACTAATGTCGTTTCCTATTGCTGTAGCTAGTTTTGTTAATCAGACTCCATTAATTGTCGGAAATGAGTATATCTAAAGTTTTAACATGTACATGGAAGGTCCTTGAAAGGACAAACTTATACCATGTCCAACTAAAAAACTATATAAACTAGCTTAAAGATAGGTTAGCACCAATTTTTGCTAAGCATCAACCAAGATTTCCAACCTTAAGAATCTTTTGACATGGCACCTCAACTGGACATAAATTGTTTCCCCCAAAGAAAAAGGCAAACAAATTTTAGTCTATGATGTTTCTCAACTAAACCTTATATAGGAATGGACTTTCGCATTAAACATTTAAAAGGGTTGATCACTAATTTCATTTCCTATTGCTATAGCTAATTTTGTCAATCAGACTCCATTAATTGTCGGAAACAGGTATATCTATTTAACATGTACTTGGAAGGTCCTTGAAAGGAAAAACTTTATACCATGTCCAGCTAAAAAACTATATAAACTAGCTTAAAGATAGGTTAGCACCAATTTTTGCTAAGCATCAACCAAGATTTCCAAACTTAAGAATCTTTTGACATGGCACCTCAACTGGACATAAATTGCTTCCCCCAAAGAAAAAGGCAAACAAATTTTAGTCTATGATGTTTCTCAACTAAACCTTATATAGGAATGGACTTTCGCATTAAACATTTAAAAGGGTTGATCACTAATTTCATTTCCTATTGCTATAGCTAATTTTGTCAATCAGACTCCATTAATTGTCGGAAACAGGTATATCTATTTAACATGTACTTGGAAGGTCCTTGAAAGGAAAAACTTTATACCATGTCCAGCTAAAAAACTATATAAACTAGCTTAAAGATAGGTTAGCACCAATTTTTGCTAAGCATCAACCAAGATTTCCAAACTTAAGAATCTTTTGACATGGCACCTCAACTGGACATAAATTGCTTCCCCCAAAGAAAAAGGCAAACAAATTTTAGTCTATGATGTTTCTCAACTAAACCTTATATAGGGATGGGCATGGATAGTAAAAAAACCAGATATCCAACATTATCCAATTCATGTTTAGCAGATTCAAATGAATTTTGGATATTAGATTCACTATCCACAACAAATTCAAAGGGAATTTGGATATGAACCTTTGGATATCCTTCATCCAAATCTGTTTCGTTTTGGTGCACATGGTGCATATTCAGATTTGGATATACAGTAGATATTGCTATGTAAATCAGATGTGGATTCGAATAGTAATATTTGAACAACAAGTGGATAATAAACTTAGTTGGATATAGGATAAATGGAGCGGATTTGAAAAATTGCAGATATTCAATCCATTGTCACTATTTGTCTTGCAGGTCACTAATTAAGCAACATGATTGAAAGTAGCACCAGATTTTTTACCTCAACATTCAATTTGAGCTAAGCATGAGCATTTGGAATTGTCAAAGTATGCTTGGTTCTGAACTACATGGTTGAATTCCATATTAGCTCAGCTAGGGTTAGTAGTTCATAATTAGGAACAAGCATCAGATACAGAACATCATACTAATCACACAGATCTTTCAAATCCCAACATGTAAAACAAAGCAAACAATTCACAAATCTTACCAACAAAGAGCTAATCAGCTCACAAAATTAAATTTATTCTCTTTCCAACATAGAAACATAAAAGATAAAAACTTTATAATGAACCCAACAAGATAGTCAAAGGGAAAAAAAAAATAGTAAGATCGGAGTTATGCAGAGCTAGATTTGGTAGAAAAAAAAATAATGGATTTCAATAGAACAAGAAAAACCCAGATTGAAAAAAAGTGGTTTTTAAGTCAAAAAAGTTCCACCATAGATCAAGAAAAAGGATTGTATAGTACGTAAGAAAAGAACAGCTAAAAGAAATAGGCAGGGGAAAAACTGAAGAACATCAATGGTACAAAAAGTAAATTAAGTAAAGGGGCTAAAAGGGTACCTTTGAAATTCGACGACGGATCTGTTGGTTTAAAGGGTTTGGATCTGTGAAGGTGAAGAAGACTGGAGCTTTTATGAACGGAGGTTACAGCGTTTATGAAAACAAACTTATACGATGGCGTTTCGGTAAAGGTATTAATTTTTGGGTAAACTACAAAAATAGTTAATTTTGTTTGCCTTATATTACATTTTAGTCATTTATATTTGAAATGTTACGTTTTAGTCAAGTTATCATTTTGTTACAAAATGGTGACTCTACTATTAAATTCCATTACCTTCCTAATGGCAGTCTTACATGGAAGTCTAAATGGGTTTTAAATGCCAACTTGGAATGTCTAGTTGCTAAGATGAAAATAGGTTTTTAATTAAATAAATTTAATTTGGACTGCTACGTAGGACATCTAAGTTAGCATTTAAAACCCATTTGGACTACCATGTAGGACCACAATTAGGGAGATAACAGAGCTTAATAGTAGAGTGACCACTTCGTAACAAAACGATAACGTAAGTGACCAAAACGTAACATTTCAAACATAAGTGACTAAAATGTAATATGAGGCAAATAAAAGTGACAACTTTTGTAGTTTACCCTTAAATTTTTATTTTTTTCATTTTACTCGAGTATGTTTTGAATATCCACTGTCTGATCATCATGGGTCGAGTTGGATTTAGGTCAGGTTTTAATAGAATTTTAAGTCTCTTTTTTAGCTTTAGATTCGATCTAAAAAATGATTTAAGTCCAACTCGCTCATATTAAAATTTTTTTATA
This sequence comes from Gossypium stocksii, assembly GCA_020496765.1. Lineage (NCBI taxonomy): Eukaryota > Viridiplantae > Streptophyta > Magnoliopsida > Malvales > Malvaceae > Gossypium > Gossypium stocksii. The sequence goes on from CM035620.1 coordinate 88,214,412, forward strand.
TTATTATTTTTATATAATTTTTTAAAAAATATAATGCATTAAATGCACTAAAAAATTAAAATAATAGTATTAAAATTAACAATAAAACAAGAGTTATACAATAGTTTTTTGTCTTAACCCTCCCACTTTTCGAGTGAGCCTTCGAGCCGGGCCACCATTATCAAGTTTACTTATGAAATAGTTCTCTAATTTTTGTATAAGTCTACTTTTTTACCCTGATAATATAAAATAAATAAATAAATAAATAAATACTAAAATAGGATAGGTAAAAAATTAGTTATCGAAATAGGCATTTGCTACAGTACGCCACGGTGTCGCCTGGCAAATCGACAACACCACCCTCACTTCCCCCCAACCATGTCACAATCATTAGTGTTTTTTTTTTTTAATTCTAGTGTTGTCACCGTGTCAGGTGGAATCGATAATATTTTTAATTTTTTTTAGTTGGTAAATTAATAATTTAGCTCTTTTGGTTATGGTCAAATGTTAGTATTTTTGTCCTTAAATCCCGGACTCAATTCCTCACTTGCTCACATTTGTATTTTTTTATTTCATGTTGTTTCAAGCTATTTTTATTTTTAATTTGTAACACCCCTAACCTGTATCCGTCGTCAGAATAGGGTTACAAGGTATTACCAAACAAATCTCATCATTTAACATACAATTCTCATACATTAAGCATTTATATTCATGTGTCATTCAAACACAATCACAATGTCCCTTATACAGGTCTACGAGGCTTTAGAGATGGTTCGGGACTAAACCAATAACACATGAAAATTTTGGAAACTTAAAAAATTTTTCATTCAAACAGGACGCCCGTGTGACCAGGCCGTGTGCCTCACACAGCCACAGACACACCCTTGTGGAAATAGGGCATACATACTAACTTGCATCACACGGTCGACCGCACGCTCGTGTGCTTGGCCGTGTGAAAACTGGAGGGTATACTGACTTATGCCACATAACCAGTCACACACTCGTGTGTGAGGCCGTGTGGTACATACTGACTTAATTCAAATTGCAACACCAGGGGACACACGACCGTGTACCATGACTGTGTGTCGCACACGGCTAAGACACACGCCCATGTCTTTGCCCGTGTGGACAAAAATAGGTCATTTACAAAGCCATTTTGCCACCCTATTTTATACATATATACAAGCACATTTAACTCCATTTCAAGACACAATTGGGCAACCAAAACAACATCAATACAAGCACAAATTTATGCCATTTCTAATTCAACTATTTCATCTATCAATTCACACCAATTTACCTAACCAATTACTTACCAGAACAACATAATTCAATAGCCATAATTCACATACAAAATATGTCTCATAAATCAACCATTTATTCAACTCCTTACCAATCCACAACCAAGCAATTCTAAACCAAATATTCATCACATACCAAATAGCCATTTAAGCACATAAACCATCATCAACCATACCAAAATATGCCATTTCACAACACATTATAAACATCAAACCATAGTCATTATCAAGCCATTTCTAATGGCCAAATATACACAACATTTACATTATTTCTAAGCCAAATCTCATGGTTCATTTTCATTACTCAAACATGCCAAAATATGACAAAGTGACCATAGCCTATACATGCCATATAACATATATACACAAGCTCAAAAGTACCACAGTAGATGTCCGATAGTGCGATGATGCTCCCGACGATTCCCGGATCTGAGCTAGCTTTGAACACTATAAAACATGGAAAGAAAAACGAAGTAAGCTTTACAGCTTAGTAAGCTCGTATGATAACAAACTTAGCATAACAAATAATTACAATTTAATTATCTAAGCATAATAAAGTATAATATGCTATTTCACATGTCAAAACACAAGCCTTTCTCATATTTATAATATGGCAACACATGAATTACTCAACTTACCTCATTTCCATTCACATATATGTTCCGTACGTACCTGTATCACTTAGTTTGATCGTATTTTCATTCTCATCGTATCAATGCCCGTTGAACCATTCAGAATCATTAAGGATAATCGGGAATCACATATAAGTCGTACAAGGCCATATCTCAAATATGGTCTTACATGAAATCTCATATCGATGCCAATAGCCTAGCTATGGTCTTCCACGAAATCTCATACCGATGCCATGTCCCAACATGGTCTTACATGTAATCTCATCTCGGTAGCCCTAATTTCATGACATTTGTATCCTATACTATTCCTAAAGTTCGTACGGGACTTTCAGCCGTTGTAACTCTATCGATTTTGGCTCGTACTCATAACCATTCAACATTTTAATTCAATTCAACAATAATAAAGCATTTATAACACAATTTAACAATTTTTATTAACATACAAACTTACCTCAGACGTAAAAATGATGAAACTAGTCTCTTAGTCGAGTTCTTTGTTCTTGCCTCGATCTAAGTCCGGGACCCTTTTTTTCTTAATCTATATATAATTAAAATTAACTTATTCAATCATATATTCTTTGAATTTAGTCCATAACACATATTTATGCATATTTTCACATTAGCCCCTAAACTTTCACATTTTTGCACTTTAGTCCTTATTACATAATAATCACAAATTCACACAATTTCTTTTAAACCCACGCTTTCCGAATTGCTATTATGCCCCTAGCAGCCCATATTTTTTATTTATTACATATTTTAACCACTAAATTTACACTATTCATAATTTAGCCCCTAATTTGCATTTTTACTAAAAATCACTTAACAAAACTTGTATATTTCACAACAAACATTCATAATCTATCAAGAAACTTCAAAATACATGCTTATTCATCAATTGAAACATTCTAAAAATAGTCCCTGGGCTAGCTAGCATTAGTTGCAACGATCATAAAAACATAGAAATCATTAAAAGGGGGACAAAAACGGCTTACAATTGAGCTTGTATGTGGTCAAATGTTTAAAGCCCTAAAAATGGCTTTATTTCTCTTGTATAATCGGCTAGATGAAGAATATAATGAATAAAATGGTTTTTGATTTAATTAATTAACCTTTTAATAACCAAATTACTAAATTAACCTTTTAATACATTAAAAATTACACCATATGCCATGCCGCTATCATCCACTACCTTAAAAATGGGTTATTTAACACATAAAGACCTTCAATTTAATGTTCTATAGCTATAAGATACTTTTAACTAATAGAATGCAAATTTCACGCCTTACGCGATTTAGTCATTTCTATCAAATTGACTAACCAAACGGTAAAATTTTGAAACAAAACTTTCACACAAACATATTTTTATACTATAGACACTAAAATAATAATGAAATAAATATTTTGACCTCGAATTTGTGGTTCCAAAACCACTGTTCTGATTTAACGAAAAATGGACGGTTACATAATTAATATTTTTAACATATTAGCTTTTTTTGGTTAAATGGTTATATAATTGTGATTTTATTTTTAAGTCTCAGGTTTGGTTTCTCTTACAAAAATTTTAATATGTATTTTTATGTAACCTCCTCAACCCGGTCCAGACATTATGGCCGAATCATAGAAGTCACACTAGCCACCGAAATGACCCAGTGAAACATTCAGATTTTGGAAAATCCAAAAAACCTATTTCATAAAACTATTCAAGTTTTCACAGAGAATATTGATACCAATTAGAAAAGTCTGCCGATTTTAAAAATCAAAAACTTTATCAACCGGTATTGATACTTTTATAAGTATCGATACCAATTTAGCCTTATGTTTATAGAACATATTCAATCAATATCAATACTTTTATAAGTATCAATACCAATTTGGTATTATGTTTTTTTTGAAAACCGTTTATATGGTCAAGTATTGATATTTGAAGCTAGGGTGTCAATACTTTTTGCCAAAGTCGGTAAAATTCGCTTTTTAGAAAATAGTTTCTATTTAGTTTCAAAAACACTTCATAATTTAACCTATTTTAGGAAAAATATCAGTTTAATTAAGTTATCTTGTTCTTTTAATTTTAGTTCCAAAGTTGTTAGAAAAATCATATTTAAACAGTTTTAAGATAATTTGACAATGTTCGAGTTTGATGTTAAAACGTGTACTACTAAATCCCAAGTAAAACATCTATGCGAAAAACCAAGTCCATGCCATAGTCCGTTTAAAACAATGCAAAAGCCAACAAAATTTATAAAATAAAGTTTAAAAAGTACATTTAATCAAAACTAGTGACAGTGCTTTGAATATCAAGTTCGAACCCTAACCTCACGAGTTATCTTAAAAGTTGAGAAAATGTAACACCTCAAACCCGGCCTAAACGTTATGGCTGAATCTGGCAATGTCACATGATAGTGTCCTTGAAACCTTGTTGCTACGATGAAAACATTTCCATGTTATTACCTTTCATAAACACTTATTAGATCTAAAGGAAGTCATTTTTATTCATTTAAAACATTTGTTTTGAAATATTACTCATCGCGGAAGCTTTAATAAAAATAGTCTAGGTAATCATCCGTTTAGAAAATACTTTAACTTTTTAAAAATCGAATTTCCAGAGAGATGTGTTTCATTCGAATTCGTTCGAGCCCACACTCGATGCAGTTCATGGTACGAAAATAACGGAGAAGGTCATTTGGCTGAAAGCTGGGAATGACAAGAATCCGTTTATCCGAAAACACATGTGTGATTTTGGTAATGGGTTTATTGCTATAAATATCACAAACCAGTTTAGTTTTCAAAATTTTAATTTTACATTGTGTAAGAAAACCTTTTTCAAACCTTTTTCAAACCGGATTTTTCCTAACAATTAACACTTCTACTTTCTCATGTTACATAATAAATAACTTACTTATTTTTAATTCTTACAATTTCATGTTATGAATATTTTATTATTAAGTGAACGTCTATCAAAATGAAGATAAGTTTGATGTACTTTAGGACTTTAATATTCATTAGAAGTAGAGTTTTATTTCATTTATACTTTTTAGGTCTATAAATATAGATGTAACGATCTGGTTTTTAGTGGTACCAAAAAGTGCAGTTTCAGAACTATATTTTCATAAACCGAGTTTGTAAATATTAAATATTAATATTTATGTGTATAATATATTGTTACATCAAAGTTTGGTCAAGAAATTTTGTCAAATTAATAGTTAATTAAAGCTTAGAGACTAAATCGTACAGTCCAATTGTTATAGGTTTTTAATTGGCCAAAGACTTAAGGAATTAAATTGCAATTAACCAAAGGTTCAAAATAGTAAATTAACTATTTTTCAATCTAAGTTAGTGATTGATGATGGCATCTATAACACCCAATTTTGGTGGGTTCTATGTGCGGGCGAGTAGTATGAGAGATATTTGTAGGGCACAACCTATGTGCCCAATTGTTGTTTTGGCGTATAGATCAGACACATAGTAGACATTAGAATATTACGTAAGGATTGTTCTTAAAATGTATTAAGTCATAAAAAAGAAGAGATTGATTAGAGTGTTAAAAATCTTGTATGTAAGGGTTATCGCTGAAGGTATTGTATGCCCAGTTCATTGAGTCACTGTGCTAGTTACATTGTAAATGAATTGATTAGGAACTAACTGAGTAGGTGAACCAAAGAAAATATAAAAATATTGGGTTTTCATAGCTGTAAACCATTTATAAAAGCAATGGTGATAGTTAGTGGCACGTGTCAGGTTCCAATAAGGGCTTAGGATAGATATTTAGATATTCAAGTTAGAAAAGAGGAAGTTTTACTTCTTCCTTCTTCAAGAAGTATTGTTACCTGAAACTTAAAGAGTCCATAATATTTCTTTCTCCTTCAAGCTAGAGTTGTAGATTTGGATCTTCACTAGTGACTACTCCATGTCAAGGTAAGATTTATGACTCTGCATGTTATGTTATGAAATAGTAAGTCTATTAGATCTGGCAAATCAGTAAGATAAAGAAATAAGGCTTTACTTGGGGATTTCTAGTATTAGAAATGATGGAAAAACGATATATTAATAGATTTTGATGGGTTTCCATGTTCTATAGATGTAGTTGTTGCTGATTTGAGCAATGGAAATCTAGATCTGAAGTTTTAAACTTCAACAGGTGAGAATCAGGTGAGTTTCTAAGCTAACTCTTGTATGGATACTGTTATATAAAATATTTCTATAGAAATTGATTGAATAATGAAACCAAATCTAGAAAAGTGTGGTACGACTGTTACATAATTGTATGAGTGATTGTTGAAAATAAAATGCGTGTTATGATATGGAATCTAAGAATTTTAGGTTCGAACACATGGGTGTGTCTCGGATGTATGCTATGGGGTATGATCTGTTAAAAGATAAATGTGGTTTGTGTTAGTGAACAAATGGTTTGTGAAGTGAGTTTGTGTTTGTCTCTGCGATATTTTCTAAAGGGGTCCGTCAGGACTTCAAACACAAATTCTAAAAGGAAAAGTCCATGGCCATGGCATTCTTTAAAGAAACTTAAAGAAGGTTATTACGCATAGAGGATTTTTACGTGTCTCATGCGATGATAGGCAAACCTCACATAAGTGAGTTTAGGCAAAACCATATCACAAAAATATGACAAATAAAAGAAGACTTTGTGGTGTAATATAAAAGAAAGCCTCTATGGTGTAATATGAAATGAAAACCTTTGTGGCAAACCATGAAAAGAAAGCCTGTATGGCAAATCACGAAATGAAAGTATTTGTGCGGGTCTTTGAAAGGAAATGCTCTTGGCGTGTAATGATGAGGCTCTTAATGGCGTACTATAAGGAATGTCTTTTGTGGCAGATTCTATATCAAATTGTTTGGCGTGTTCTATGGTTTGTAAGTTGTGATAAGTAAGACCAATACTATAATTCGATTGTGAATGATGAGGATTGAAGAAATTTAGGAAAGTGTATTTTAAATAAGGAATCTACATTCTATATTTGAATGAGGTAACTGTTATTCGAGTACATGATGATTTGGGAATTATGATGAAACGATGGCTAGGAGTTATGTGTACAAAAGTAACAATATTTCGATGGTATGTACCTCTGGTAAGGAAATAAATAAAGGTTAATGAAAGTTCATATTCAAGAGTGTAAGTGGTGCATTGAAGGCATCGGGGGGAGATATAAGTTTTGAGCAAGGTAAGGTAACTGACGTGCAAGCAAGGATAGGGATTGAGAGAGTATTTGTTAGTGGTTAAGTTGAAGGTTTAGAACGATGATAACATCTAAATGAATTATCAATTGAAATGTGCAAAAATGAAACAAGAAAATGACGTTTTCCTCACTAAGTTCTCTTGAACTTACCCGTAGGTGGTGTGATATGTTTCATGTATATTAATGTAGGTCTGCATAAGGAAAGGCGATGCTAGGGCTACACGAATAAGTGGCATATCAAGTTATTATGCATACAGAGTGTGTTGGTAGCGTGTTCAAGTCTGACTTGTCATTGAGAATCCCATACCTTAAGGTGTCTATAGTAGATTATGATTCCAAGTTAAATATCATTGGAATTTAATTAAGTAAAGTTGTAGTTATATTTACTCATTGTATTTACTTAAGTATTTTAGTTGAAAATTTTGTAATTAAGCAAGTTGTAATTATCTTTTAATTCTAAAAGTAGATTCAATTTGTGTCTATATTCATGTGGGATACCCAAGATCCAGATTCGGTTAATCAAATCGAGTTGAGGGTGTTACAACAGGATTAACTATGTTAATTATGTTAAATTAATTAATCTAGGTTAATTAAATATTAATAAAGGTATAAAAGGTTAGAATAGTGGAAACTTGTCATTTTTATCACCTCTTCAACCATCTAAAGCCATTGAAACCTAAGGAGAAAGGTTTTTAGTCTAAAAAGCATTCGACCGTAAATTTTATGGTAATTTCAAGTCTTTTTCTTGTAAATTTTATGAATTTGAGGTCCTTTTTAATTTTAAGGTAATCCTTATCCTCCCATTGGCATTGTGTGGATACATATATCAATAAAAGAGTTTCACATACTAGGCCAATTTTGACTAGTTTTAAGGTCTCAGTCTCAGTTTTGGGTTCTCGGACCCAATTTTAGATCTCAGGTCCAATTTTCAAGTTCAATTACCCATTGGGTCAATTGTCTGACTCGAAAATTAATTTCCAAAAATATAATATCATATTAATTTGATTAATTAAATTTTACTTTATCAAAATTAATTTCCCAAAAATCACTACGATTTTCTAAATTAAATTTTCAAGAAAATTCTTTGACCAAATTATCTAGTTAAAAAATTTTCACGACTGCCTAATTTAATTTTACATCGAATAAATCGACTCAATTAAATTATTTCCAAAGTTCTAGAAATTTTTTTTGATTCAGATGCAGTTCGATTGAGCTCTTGGTGAGCTAGCGAAGGGACCAACTGGATATATATAACTAGGCTTGAGTAATTACAATTATGCCCAGAAGCATCGTTATGATAATTCATAATTTACTTAATCATGGAGTCAGTCCATAAAAAGTACCATGATTGAAAACTCCTTATTGTATACTCTTTACAAAAACAATTCATCCAACTAATTTGTCCAATGACCTCGTCATGTATGTGTTACCCTCATATGATATCTTTGATTCTTTTGAGTTAAATCCGTTCACTCAATACAATCCTATTTTATCTTATTATCACTATTGTGTCTTCTTAATGATTAATATGACCACAGTCAACAAATGACTGTGATAAATTGTTTGTTAGATAACAAACAACCCGCCGCCACGTTCCATATTTATCAATCCACACAATGCTAATGAGAGGATATCATTAACTCTTTAATTGAGCTATGAATTATACTGTTTCTAGTAAAGCCATGTCATACACAAGTCATGTACCCAACATACCGGCTATGGGCTTGATCATCTTTAAAGCATAAGTCTCCACTTATATCAAAACACATGAGTTGCATATGCATAGTCAATGACTAACTCAGGATTTAGGTAAACCACACCATAAACATCAAAAGTGAATTAATTCGCAAACGGATTTAAAATTAATTCATCTTGAGTTCAGTCCAATGTATCATTCTACCAATAAATACATTTATGTCTCTACCCGTGGAGTCAACTGCTCTGATTGCCAAGGCTAGCCATCTCCCAATTGAAATTGTAGACAACATAATAATCCTTCTCAGTATTTGAATCAAATGCTCACTTTAATTCTTTTACGAGATTACAGACTCATTTAGATTATCTACCGAAGTAAGTTATCTTCTCACAATGTAAATGTTCTTTACAATGTCACTTATCTTCAGTTTGAACTTTAGACAATCAATGAGCTAATATTTACTTGTCACAATTTCGCTATGCATGCAAAATATGAAAGACAAAAATACAAAAGACATAATAGTGAAAAATGTAAAATTGAATTTATTTATTTATTTATTCATCATTCAAATACATAGAAAACAATTACATGTTTATTACAATATGGGCACATTTCCCAACAATCTCCCACTTGCCTTAGTGAAGTAAATGTGTCATGTTTCACATTATCATATCCTCAATGTGTTTGTTAAAACTTTTAGTTAAAAGAGTCTTAGTAAACAGATCCCCAAGGTTATCTTCTGAAGCTACTTTCACCACATCTACAATTCCTTCAGCTACTGCCTTTCATATCAAGTGATACTTCCGATCAATGTGTTTTTCCTCTTGTGACTTCTCATTTCCTTAGTATTAGCTATTGCAATATTGTTATTACAATACAGTGCTATAGCTTTTTCTATACCAAGAATGACTTCAAGATTGGTTAAGAACTGAAGCTACTTTCACCACATCCACAATTCATTTGGCTACTGCCTTTCATATCAAGCGATACTTCCGATCAATGTGTTTTTCCCTCTTGTGACTTCTCATTTCCTTAGTATTAGCTATTGCAATACTGTTATTATAATACAGTGTAATAGCTTTTTCTATATCAAGAATGACTTCAAGATTGGTTAAGAACTTTCGAAGCCATATAGCTTCTTTTGTTGCCTCAGAAGCAGCCACATACTCGTTGAGAAGGCTAAGCACGGATTCTAAGCCTCATGAACCCTTTTTGGGGAATTTCGTCAACCTTTGGCTAGATAAATTTAGTGGCTCATGCTTTTTGGGAAAAAAGAAATAAGTTTAATAAAATAAAATTTTATTGAAAAATAAAAGGAACAAAGGCTAAGCTTTGTGAGAGAGGGAGTGTTTACAAAAAAGATGAGTGTGATTTGTGTCACTCCATCCCCTATTTATAGTACTAGGAAACCTAGTCTACTCCTAATTAAATTCTAAAAAATAAATAAAGATAAGTAAAGATAAAAGCTAAAATAAAATCTAAATAATAATCTTTAACAATTATCCTAATATAATTAAAATTTAGATAGAGTCTTATGTTCATAAAATCTCTTCTTTGCACTTTTGCCCTCATATCTTCCACACTTGCACTTGCGGCACCACCTTTTTCCTACTTCGCATGCTGGCCCATTTTATCTTTAAATTCATGCTTTTTGCCCCTAAATTTCCTTTTGCCTTCAATTTAGTTCATATGAGATAAAAAACCATAAATAGCTCAAATTAGTAGGATCATACTCAAAATAAATATGTAATTAATACATAAAAACATGTCATTTCAGAGTATTATCAAATTCCCCCTACTTAGCTCATGCTTGCCCTCAAGTATGGTTCCTATCCACTGTGAAATTTAAATTTTGCCATGAAAGAAATACCACTCCAAAGTTTTATAAAAATCAGTCAAAATGCATATGAAAAATAAAGAGAACCCTTACCTTGCTTTAAGTAATTGAAAAAGTATTCCAGTTAATACACACAGAAATTAAAATCGAATTGGATTATTTCACGAAAAATAGGTAATTTACTAAACCTACCAAGACACCTTATTTTTTTTTCCACTTTTAGTCCCCAAATACAATTTTATTAGTAATACATCTTTTTATTTTTATTTTTTCTTTTTTTTTTTGGTTAAGAATATATTGAACCTTTTGTTGCGAAGAGAGATGACAGCCAAGCACCCCACCCCGGATACTCAACCCAACATACTCCTAGTTTATTATATTTTTCTTAAGAACATATCGAACCTTTTGACGTGAAGAGATATGACAGCCAAGCACCTCACATTGGTTACTCAGCCCAACACATTCCTAAAAAATTTGTTTAATTTCGGTTAGCGGAGTTTTACCTAATATGTCACAAAACCTGTTGACGCAAAATAGGATGACAACCCAAGCACCCTACCCAGTTACTCAATCAGTCATGTTTTTAAGCTGCACTTATAACCATGGAGACATTATTATTTATTATTATCATTAAACGGAATTTTAATTTTAGAGGACTTAGGAAAAACAATCAAGTTTCAAAAATAAGTTTTAGCAACCACCTAACATTCATGAACATAGTTTTAGCGTGCAATTGTATTAAGTGTCCTATTTGCATTTAGACTTAATCGATTTTACTATAAGTAAGATAGGGTTAACTCTATTAATCATAATTATTTTAGCCTAATAGAAATAAAATAATAGAGATGAAAATCAAACTAGAAAAATCATAATTAACTCAGTAGACAAGAATCATGTCCGCAGGTCAAACAATGGGCAATTCTTGATTAAAATCTTGGGCATGAAAGGAGGTAGAATATTCTAAAAAAATTAAATGTGGGCAGAAACGAGCAAAAGGCAGCAGCAACAGCAACACAACACTAAAAATAATAGATAAATAATAGAAATAATGAGGAATGCCTCCCCCTATTTAAAACAGATTGTCCTCTATGTGAAAGAAAAAGGAAAACAAATAAGTGAAAGGAAAAGGTTTTAGGAAAACTCCTCATGTAGTCACTGTCATTTGATAAACGATAAATTATACATGTTTTTACCACATGCTTAGCCCAATTTCTAGATGAATTAACTCTTAATTTGTGTAAATTGATGCTCTTAAACCTTTAATTTTATGTTTTATACTCAGGTGAGCATAGGGAAGAGAAAAGAGCAAGGAAAGGGCCAAAAACGGGCAATTTAGGCCCAATCCAATAATCAACACGGCCTGGGAGTTCTCCACACGGCCGTGCCACCTTAAAAGTTTAAACACGGCCCAACCCTGACTCACACGGCCGTGGCACACGGGCGTGTCCCTGTCGCGAGGAAGTGCAATTCTACTCAGAAAAGGATACTTAAGGGCTAAGAAAGGCCTTCCAAAACTCTATATAAAGACCCTAGGAGGCAACTTCAAAAGATACATTATTTTTCCCACCAAGACGAGGAGTTAAAGGCAGGGAATTACTCGAAGGGAAGCTGATTGATCCATCTCAGAAGCCGAATTCTCCTTCAAGACTAAAGATCTCCCTTCAAATTCCTACAGGGGTTTTTGGGTTCTTTATATTTTGCTATTTTTATTCTTCTGAGATGTTTTCTTTTATAATCATAAACTAAATCCCCCAAATACTTGAGGGGGATGAAACCTAAGACAGATCTTGTTATTATTTTCTCTTGAATTATATGATAAATATTTGATTTGTTCTTAATTGTGTTTTTAACTCTTAAATTGATATTTCTGGGAAATTGATTTAAGTCGAATGTGCTTATGTAGAGAAGCAAAAGTCCCTGCATAGGAGTAGATCCAACACAATTAAGCGGAGTTGATCACAATCCTAGAGATAGGGCAATAAAAATCTGCCGGATTAGGGTCAAACCTAATAAGGGAATCCATAGAATGAGTTAAGGCAACACTAGAGGTTTTAATTAGAAAGAGATTTCAATTAATCAACCTAGGGTTAGTTGTTTTTAGTCTCAAGAGAGATATTAACATAAGCTAGGGATTTCTACAGATCAAGTCAAGTGAATAAATCATCTAGTTCAAGAGTTGATAACAAGTGAAGTCCAGGTGGATTCTCTGTTGAGTATTGTCTAAATCATTCAGCTTTCCTAAGAGTTTTCCCCCAATTTACTTTTTGTGCATTCTTAGCTTAGTCCAATAATTAGTTTAGTTTAATAAAATCCCATTTTATTTTTAGGTTAAATAATAGAAAGAAAGTTAGTACTAGTACTTTTGGTTCCCTTAGGTACGATATCTCGGTCTTGCCACTAAGCTATACTATATTCGATAGGTGCGCTTGCCTTAAAATCGTGATAATAGTTAGTTTCTGGTTTGATCATTATTATAAATTTTATCACTTCATATCACGTATATCATCATTCATGCATAGTTGCAAGAATGAGCATGTTCGGTGTTGCATGGAGGAGAGGAAGGAGGGGAAGGCATTCATTGACTAAGTTGATATATTAGGGCACCGAGAATCATCACCAGTAGGTGTTGACGGCAAATGAGGGTTCGGTGGTGGCACGGCTCCTAGTCTTAACCATGGTGGTAGGAAAAATCAGTGGTGGGGGAGGAAGAGAAGGAGAACGACGACTGATGGGTTTTGGGTGAGAAAATAGGGAAAATTTTAGGGTTTGAAGGTGTAGTATGAAGGGTGTTTGCTACAGGTAGGTGTTTGGATGCAGGTTTTAGGTAAGTATAAAGCAAGGATGCGCTATTCTTACTTGGAATAGGGATAAAATAAGGGATATTTGTGAAAGCATGCCAATTCCTGAGTTTTTTCCTCGTCGGTTTACCTAGATAGAAGAAGAGAAATTATTAATATCCAAACAAAATAAATTAATAAATAATAAAATAAAGTAATAACTAAAATAATAAATAACAAAAGAAAAAGAAAAAAATAAAAATAAAAATTGGGTTGCCTCCCAACAAGTGCTTATTTAACGTCGTTAGCTTGACACCTCAACTAGTATTGGGGCTATTCCAGCTGAATTCTTTCATTCGTAAGGGCTTGGAAATTCTTTTTTTTTACCACATCCACCATATTTGGGTTCAATCATCCTTATGCCTCTTTCTTTGGTTTCGTATTTTCCTCCAAGAAAATCTTATGTGTGCTTGTTAAGGGGTTAATCCCTTTTAAGACGGCAATGGTCTCATCATTCTCTAAAAATTTGCATTTGACATGCTCAAAAAGTGGTTTTAATTCCAGATCTAGTGCCTCCACAACAGAAGGTAGAAGTTTAGTATCCATAGGAGCCAATAATTCATTAACGTATTCAAAATCATCAAACATAATTTTAGATTTATCTCCATAAGATGACTCAAAAGTTTCTTCTGCTAATGAGTCAATTATGTTGACATGGTTTACGTCAAAGATTTCACTTAGGTGACTAATAGCGTCGTAAACGTTAAACTTCACGATCTCTCAGTCAAACTCCATCGTGAGGGTTCTGCTATGCACGTGTAACGCCCCAAAGTTTCTATATTTGTTTCCTTATATTTATTACACAATTGTCTGTCTGCTTCAGTGGTTAAGTGTTCTGGGTATGCGTGTGAGGTCCCAAGTTCAAGCCTTCACTTGGGCAAATTTTGGTATTTTAATGAATAAAGCCTTACTCTTGTTCAGTAGGCTTAAGTTTAAATGTTGGTAGAATTATTTTAGAATGGGCCTTCTGGTCTGGTGGTTAAGTGGAGTGTTAGCTTGATGGAGGTCTTGGGTTCAAGACTCTGCGGAAGCAAGGGAATTAATTCTTTTTGCTTCTCACGTCTGGTGTATGGGGGAGTCTAAGTGAAACTAAAAGATTGAGTAGTTGTGTTTGAGGGGTTAGTGGGATTGTGTATCAGTTTTTCCAAAAATTCCTTCTCAAAACTTTCTAACATTACTTTTCTCTCCCTTCTCTGCCAATTTTTATTTTTTCCCTTTGTGCTGAAAGTCTCATTCGATTTCTGCTCCTCCCCTTCTGTTTCAATTTTTATTTTATTTCTTACTAGCACAACATTCTCTTCACGCGTTCGGTAAGTGACGATTTCAATCATTCTTAATTATTCCTCATGTTTAGTTGGTAAAGAAGGGTCTATGTTATGTGCAGGAGGTCCGTGAGTGGTTGTGGATTTCCAATCGGTGCCGACAAGGTGCGAATTCGTAACTGTTCGCTCAAAGGCAGGGGTTGTCAGTAAGAGTTAGGAATTCTTTGTTCATACTAATTCAAATTAATAGCGATTTAGGTGACTAAAATTGGCTTTTGAATTGTCGATTATAGGTTCGGAAAGGCTAGAGGATCGTTTTAGCTTCATTTGAAACTAGGTGTGTACTTGATTGCACAGAAAATAGAAATTGGTGAAAGCTAAAAAAGCATTCTATCGACACGACACGAGCGTGTGGTTGCCGTGTGGTAAGCTGTGTGATGGAACACGGGCCGTGTGATGGAACACGGCCGTGTAATGGCCGGGTGAGACCGTTTGCAACACACAAGCTTGACGAATTCGGTCGTGTCGGCCACATGGGCTTGTGAGCTCACACGGGTAGTCCACACGGGTGTGTAGGATTCTGGGCTAAGCCGTGTGATCCACACGGTTAAGGCCAATTTAGGTCGTGTAGGCCACATAGGCGTGTGGGCCTACACAAGCAAACTACATGGGCGTGTGAGCCCAATTTCACTGATTTGTTTGCTAAGGTTGCACGGGTCACCCGAGTCGACTATGAACCTATTGTAGGGTTGTAAGCAATGCTTAGATCCCTAACTGAGTGAATTGACTGATTGATATGTGTATATATATGTATACTAAGCATGATGATAATACTGAACTGAGTATATGTACTGATTCCATGAATAAGCATGTCATAAACTCTATGTTGCATTGCATTGGGTTGGGATGGTATATTTGGAGAAAGTATACTGAAAGGCTCTGAGTCTAATATAATGGCAACTCAACTGCAAATTACTGAAAGGCTTTAAGCCTCATATACTGGCAGCTCAATTACAAATTACTGTTAAGTGCCGCATTCGATACTATTTGTAAATTTAATGATAGGTGGGTGATTTAATCCCCACAACAAGTGCAGGGTTGGACAGAGATAGTATATAGTGGATGGTTGGGTCAGACTTGCATACCTAATTCTGCATGATTGCTATTGTTACTGTTATGGGCTACGACCCTACTGATTACTGTTACTGTGATGGGCTAAGGTCCTACTGTGTGACTGCTACTGTTCTGAAAAAGGGCTTAGGCCCAGATTGTGTAACTGCATACTGTTTGTTTGTTTCTGTGGAGATTACATATTGAGTTTATGAAAACTCACCCCTTCTGTTTAATCTGTACAGGTAATCCCCAGACTTAGACAAATCGGAGTGGCAGCAGACTCAAAGGTAGCCACACGACTTCTTATTATTTAATACTTGGCCATGGTTTTAAATTTTAATTTGAAAGAATTTCTTTTGTTATAATCATGACCTCTGTGGATTTTTACTTCAATTTGGATTTTATACTGCTTTATGATTTATATCTGCTAGTAGTAGGCATAAATCAGGTTCTCAAAAAGAATTACATGTTTTTATCAAAAATACCCCTGATTACACGAACTGTTTTAAAAGCTTCCACAATAAATAACATTTTGAAAACAATCGACATGATTTTAGATTTAACAAAAGATAATGAAATGAAGTGAATTGAGAAGAGGTTTTATCGATGATACGATTTTTCAAACATACTCTCATGTGACATCGTTCGATTCGGTCATAACATCTAGGCCAAGTATGGGGTGTTATATTTAATACTATCAGAACCGGTTGCAAAACTCACTGTGGATTTGGGTTTTTAAAAAAAACTTGGTTTTTAAAGAATTGATTTTTGATGATTGAAATATTTTTTTTGAATATGTGGTACATCGAGTCTCCGGCGCCGATCCTGTAAGGTCTCTGAAACAGTTATATGCTTTAAATTGAAACTGTTATGATTCTGAAACTACTATAGGTAGTATACTATACTGAAAACACTCTAGTTAGTGTATACTAAAAACTGTAGAGAAACTGGAAACGGTAGTGAGGCTGCGGTAGATGAAAACCAACACTGAATTACCGATACTACTTTACATAAAATATCTATTAATAAACATTGAAACTGTAAACTGATGCATAGAACTATTAATACAGATAAACGCGATTAGACAATGAGCACAATAGGTACTCGTGGACGTGGTACAAGAGGCTGTGGTAGGGGCTTGAGTTAGGTCCTTGTCATCTGGCTACATGCCTAATTTAGACACTAGCGAGACACCGGTGTCGCTTGTTACTGAGACCGGGTATGGGTTTCATGATCGTGTGATTGGGGATGGCATACAATCCCAAGTGACGTTTAGGATTCTGGAGAGGGTCGTTGGGCCCAATACTAGAGCTGGAGGTCAAGGGTCAGTTACGGAATGACTCTGGTCCAATGAAGCTAAGCTCTTCAAGGGTGTCACTAGGGTCACCCCTAATGGGGCCAAGTACTGGATTGAGGCCACAGAGAGGATTACGGATGATCTGGACTGCACAACCAAGCAGAAATTAGAGGGTGCAGTGTCGCTACTGCGTGATGAGGCTTATTAGTGGTGGCTCAATGTTAAAGAGGGTACTCAGCCTGAACGATTGATCTGGAAGTTCTTCAAGTCCACCTTCTAGGGGAAATATGTGGGGGCCAGTTATGTGGATGACTGTAAGAGAGAGTTCTTGAATCTTACCCAGGGAGACAGATCAGTGGCCGAGTATGAGGCCGAATTTCTACGATTGAGCCGCTATGCACGAGGTATGGTGACGACTGAGTATGAGTGATGTATTTGCTTCAAGGATGGCCTCAAGGACAGTTTGAGGGTTTTGATAGCTCCACATAGGGAGTGAGATTTTTTTGCACTGGTGGAGAAGGCAAAGATTGCTGAGGAGGTTAAGCGCGCTGAGCATCAAAATTGTGACAGAGAGAGATAGGAACAAAAGGGATTCAGATCCCTTGAGTTTTGTACAGAGGCCTAAGAAAAAGGCCAGAGCTAATGGGCCAGTTAGAGTTAGGGCCCCTGTTACTCTTACTGGACAACAGCTATGTACTGATTGTAGTAGATTTCATCAGGGAAAGTGTTGGAAAAGGACTGGGGCTTGTTTGAGGTGCGATTCATTAGAGCACTGTATTGGGGAGTGTCCGTGGAGGCTCGATTAGATGCAAGCTTCGGTATTGGTACTGCACAACCACTGAGGGTAGTTCATCAGCCACAAGAGGCCGTGGTTAGGTCAGATGTGGTAATGGCATAGGTCATAGGCAGAGAGCACCGGATAAAGGTGCTGGACAAACAAAGGCGAGGTAGCTGCCTTTAACATATGTTGTACGTCGCCAAGGGGATGAAGATGTTCCGGACATCATCACGGGTATGTTCTTTATTTATAATGTACCGTATGTTGCATTGATAGATATAGGATCCACTCACTCTTATATAGCCTGCTCTGTTACTGAAAACTTGGGGATTTCGATTGAGAGTACTTCGAGTGAAATTACAGTATTAAGTCTATTGGGGCAGTCCGTTCGGGTTAGCAAGTTATTTAGAGACATCCCTTTAGAGGTTCAAGAGGCAATCTTTCTGGCAGATCTGATGGAGCTTTCGTTTGGGGAGTTTCACTTGATAATGGGAATGGACTGGCTGGTCAAGCACCGTGTTAGTTTGGATTACGCGACTAAAAGGGTTGTGTTGAGCGTTGAGGAGGACAGCGAGGTAGTCGTAATTGGAAAACGTCAGAACTACTTAACGAATATGATTTTTGCATTGATGGCGAAAAAGTTAGTTCATAAGGGATGTGAGGCATTCCTAGCCTATATAAGTGTTTTAGATTATGGGGTTTCTTCTGTTAAGGATATCAGAATGGAAAAATATTTTCCAGATGTTTTTCTTGAAGAGTTATGATAAATGATGAATTTTACATATTTTTACCTCATGTTTAGCCTATATTTTGGATGAATTATCATTAGATTTGTGAGAATTGGTGCTCTTAATCCTTCTATTTCATGTCTTATACTCAGGAGAGCATAGGGAAGAGAAAAGAACGAGAAACGGGCCAAAAACGGAGAAAATGGGCCAAAATGAGAAAACGACACGGCCTAGGGATTCACCATACGGCCGTGGCACACGGTCGTGGCACACGATCGTGCCACACAAGGTCCAACACAGCCCAGCCTCGACAAGCACAGCCAGGCTACACGTCCGTGCCACCCTCAACAGGCCCACACCGCCTCTTGTCGAAACCACACGGGCGTGGCACACGGGCGTGTCCCTATCGTGAGGAAGTTCAATTCTGCTCGAAAAAGGATACTTAGGGGCTAAGAAAGCCATCCTAAAACTCTATATAAAGACCCTAGGAGGCAACTTCAAGGGTGTGCTTATTTCCCGCTAAGGGAGTACTCTTTTCTCCCAAAAAGGAGCGTCATATTTCTGCTAACACAAGGAGTGAAAGCAAGGAATTACTCTAAGGGAAGTCGATTGATTCATCCTAGAAGCCAAGAATTCTACATCAAGACAGAGGATCTCCCTAAATTCCTTCAGGGGTTTTTGGGTTCTTTATGTTTTGTTATCTTATTCCTTCTGAGATGTTTTCTTTATTAATTATGAACTAAACCTCTCAAATACTTGAGGGGGATGAAACTAAGACAGATCTTGTTATTATTTATTCTTGAATTATATGATAAATACTTAATTGCTCTTAATTATGTGTTCTTCATTCTTAATTTAATAATCCTAGATATTACTTCAAGAGACTGATGTGCTTAGGCAGAGGAGCAAAAGTCCCTGTTTTAAGAGTAGATATACCATAATTAGGCAGAGTTGCATGCAACCCTAGACATAGGGCAACATAAATCTGTCGGATTAGGGTCAAACCTAATAGGTGGATCTATAGATCGAATTAATGCAACCCAGGGGTGTTAATTAATAAAGAAACTTTAGTTAATCACCTAAGATTAGTTGTTCTTATCCTCGACGGAGGTATTAACATAGGTTAGGGATCTCTACGGATCAAGTCAAGTGAAGAAATCGTCTAGTTCAAGAAGCTAATAACAAGTGAAGTCTAGGTGGACTCTCCCTTGAGTATTGCTTATATCAATCAGTTTTCCCAAAGAATCTTTCCCCACTTTACTTTTTGTGCACTTTTAGTTAGTTTTAGAATTAGTTTCAAACAATCCTCTTTTATTTTTAGGCTAGATAATAGAAAGGAAGTAAGTATTAGTACTTTTGGTTCCCTTGAGTATGATAACTCGGTCTTGCCGCTAAACTATACTACTATTCGATAGGTGCGCTTGCCTTTAAAATCGTGATATTAGTTAGTTTTTGGTGTGATCAGTTTTTATAAATTTTATTACTTAATATCGCGAGCATATCAAGTTTTTGGCGCCGTTGCCGGGGAACTAAAATATTAAGAAAACTCGATTTCTATTACTTTAGCCATTGCTATTTTTATTTATTTTAATTTTCTTTGCTTTTTCCTTTCTAGGTATCTCTAGTTTATGACTAAAAGAAACCCAGGAGGACCATTACTTTTCAACGATGATTTAAAAGCGACAGTTCGTCAAACTTGCCAAGAGATAAGAAGAAGTTTACAATATCTAGAAGAAGGACAATAAGAAGAACCTGAACCTACTGAAGAGATGGAAGCAAATCAGGATAATTAGCTACTTCCTGTAGTAGCTGTAAATCCTGTTAAGCAAAATCCTGCTCTGCGTACTATGTATGATTATGCTAGCCCTAATTTAGCAGGCACTGAATCTAGCGTTGTTAGGCCTACTATTGCTGCAAATAATTTTGAACTGAAACCTAACACTATTCAAATGATACAGCAATTTGTTCAGTTTGATGGTTTGCAGGATGAAGATCCTAACTCGCATCTAGCCAATTTCTTGAAAATATGCGATACATTCAAAATAAATGGCGTTTCTGATGATGCTATTCGTCTTAGGCTATTCCCATTCTCCTTGAGAAATAAGGCTAAACAGTGGTTAATTTCTCTACCACGAGGCTCAATCACTACATGGGAATAGATAACCGAAAAATTTAAGTAATTTTCCTCCAGCTAAAACAGCTAAATTACGAAATGATATCTCTTCTTTTGTGCAGATGGATCTAGAGTCACTTTATGATGCCTGGGAGAGATACAAAGATCTTTTGAGAAGGTGCCCTCACCATGGGTTGCTTTTGTGGTTACAAGTTCAAACATTTCACAGCGGTTTGAATCCATCAACAAGGCAGATGATCGATATGGCCGCCGGAGGAACAATCAACAATAAAACACCAGAAGCAGCTTATGAGTTTGTAGAAGAGATGTCACTAAATAACTATCAGTGGCAAGTCATGAGGACAAAGCCGACAAAAGCTGCAAGAGTTTATAATATTGATGCCATCACCATGCTTACTAACCAGGTAGAGCTTTTAAATAAAAAGTTTGATAATTTTGTTGGTTCTACGCTGGCACATCCAGTGATGCAGTGTGACGCAAACCAGGGAAATATATTCAATCCAGATTACTCCTCTTATGGACATGGCAAGGAAACTGAGCAAGCCAACAATATGGGTAACAATTCTAGACTTCAAAACAACCCTTATAGTAATACTTATAATGTAGGTTGGCAGAGTCACCCCAATTTTTCATGGGAAGGACAAGGAAATCAAAGACAACCGCCTCTTCTAGCATTTCAACAGCCACCATTCCAACAAGAGAAAAAGCTGAAACTTGAAGAGATGCTCACAAAATTTATTGCTGTATCAGAAACATGTTTCCAAAACACCGAAACAGCACTGAAGAACCAGCAAGCATCCATTCAAGGACTTGAAACTCAAATAGGCCAGCTCGCCAAGCTAATTTCTGAAAGACTGCAAGGTGGGTTACCAAGCAACACTGAAACTAACCCTAAGAAGCAACTCAATACCGTGGATACGATAGATGATGGGGGGTTAACCAAAACCAACCCAAAGCCATGCAAGGAGCCTGTGGCAAGTAAAAGAAAGGATGAGGCAAGTTTCACAGATAAAATTGTCAAAAAATATAAACCTCGTATCCCATACCCAACCGCGCTAAAGAGAGACCGTACAGATGAGCAATTCAGTAAGTTTCTTAAACTCTTAAAGAAATTACATATTAACTTACCATTTGTTGAAGCAATCTCGTAGATGTCAAAGTATGAAAAATTTTTAGAAGAACTTCTCACAAATAAAAGGAAGTTGGAAGAACTGTCCACAGTGGAACTCAACGAGGAATGCTCAGCTATTCTCCAAAATAAACAGCCAACCAAACTGAAAGATCCACGGAGTTTTACTATTCCTTGTTTATTTGGTAGGCTAGACACAAAAAATGCTTTAGCTGATTTAGGGGCTAGTATAAATGTCATGCCTTATAAATTGTTTAAACAACTAGGTCTTGGAAAACCTAAGCAAACTAATATGAGCATTCAACTGGCTGATAAAACTATTAGGTCTCTAAGGGAATAATTGAAGATATGCTCGTCAAAATTGATAAATTTATATTCCCAGTTGACTTTTTTGTTTTAGACATTGAGAAGGATAGCAATGTACCCTTAATTCTAGGGCGACCCTTTTTAGCAACTGCTAGAACAATAATTGATTTAAGAACAGGTAAACTTACACTACGTGTAGGTGATGACAAAGTTACTTTACAAGCTCAAAACTCGAATAAGACTGTTGATAATAACATAGTTACGAGTCCTTGTAAAAAGAATAATCTCATCATCCAACCTTCTGTGCAGGATACACTCCACATAAAGGCAACTCAATCACAGACCTGGAAAGTGAATGCTTCAGATTGAGGAACTAGATGAGTGGCTGAACTATCACGAAAAGCCCAAAATATGCCACACCAACCCAGAGCATCACCAAGACGACCCTCAGGTACAAATAAATCAACTCAAGGTAGGGGATAAGGTAATCTTAAGGGAAGACGATCCTCGAATCTTGAATTCAAATGAGCATAAAAGTGATACACCTTACTTCACGGTAATGAAAATCTTCCCCTATGGTACAGTAGAGATAAAACATGAGTCACTCGGCACTTTCAAGGTAAACCAAACTCGACTCAAATCTTACATTGAAAATAAAGTTTTAAATAGATAGAGGAGTATCAACTCTTCAAACCGCCGTGACCGACCAAGCTTGAGCATAGTCGAGCTTAGACTCTAAATAAGCACTTCTCGGGAGGCAACTCGAGCACTAACTTAGTAACATTTCTTTTATTTTTGATTTTAGTTTTTTTAATACATTAACTAACCCTTTTTTGCAGAAATTTAGGACTACACGGCCATGCCTACGGGCGTATCCAAGGCCGTGTGAACATTTAAAGCAGAGACACGGTCGTGCACCTAGGCCGTGTACAAATAGAGGAAAATTTTTCCCAAAGCACGGGCCACCGAAAAATCCCCACGGCCGTGCGACATCGCTATGGCAACTCTTCAGTTTAGACACGGGCTTGCACAATGCCATACGCTCGTGTCCCCAAACCGTGACCAATACTGTCAACTTAGACATGACTGTGTGACTTCTTACACGACCGTGTACATAGCGAAACCTCATCGCACACGGCCATGTGACTTCCTATCTCTATTTTCACCTTCTAACTTCTTCTCCTTTATTTTCCTTTTTACATTTCTTTTTATTTTTAGTTCATTTTATCTTTTTGTTTTTCATCATTTGATTATTAGTATTTTAGAACTTTATTTATTTTAGTTTACTTATTTTATTTTTCTACTATTTAATTTTCCTATCTTTCATATTGGCCAATCCCTAACGAGTAATCTCTATTAATCCAAAATTCCCACGACTAATTAATATTTTTGCAAAGGAGCTCTACAGCTCATATTCAAATTGAAATGGGAACACCCCGCCACAACTGCCGACTCTTCCAATTTCTGTCTCACAAATTCATCCTAAATTTAGGGAGTTTCAATTCTCTCCCTATCTTATGATATTATACTTCTCTTGCTATTTATGTATCTTTGTACATTGAGGGCAATGTACATCTTAAATATGGGGGGGAACTTACTTTAAATCTTTATATTATCTGTGAAATCCCTGAAATTTTCTTTAACTTTATGCATTGTTCTCAAATCTGCATTATCTTCAGTCTCCTAATAGGAATTAATTCTGAATGATTTATAATTTCTATTGATAAGTTGAGAATTAAGACATAGGTGCTTGTACTTTGATTATTCAAACTTTAAAACATTAGGGAATCAAGCATGATAAGTTGAAATTTTTGAGAATCCCATTTTTTTTTTTTGCATAAGTAATTTTCCTTGATTTTAAGTATTATCTTGAGATTTGAAATTCACAAGATTGACATCAAAAGCCATAATTCTGGTGAGATTTTTGAGCCTTTTGAGCATAAATTCTTTCGTGCTCACTTTTATTATTGCTTTGAGTGAGTCAATACTGATTTGTATTTCTAGAACTTGCTTCGATTATACATGTCAAGACCACATCATTGATTTGATACACCGAAATGATAAAGGCACCTAGGTTTAACCCACTTACTCCATAGAAAGCCTACCTCCATAAATTAACCCCTAGTAAACTCTATTGAGCCTAACAACCCATTCTTTGACTTACTTCTAATTCTCTTTTTCAGTTGTAAAGTTTGTCAATATTCAAAGTATTGTACTTGAATTGTTCTAAAAAAAAACAAAAAAAATGTGTATATATAGTTAATTCAGTTGTAATATGTAATAGTTCAATGGTTTTTGCATATTTCTACAAGTTTCCAAATCCAGAACGATGTCATCATAAGACTTAGCTCTAGAAACATGTTCCAGTGATAGAGATTTCACTAGCTAGATGATTTTTAAATTCAATCTCGATTCTAACCCTCTTTTTCAGCTTGTGACAACACCTCTAACCAAAGCCCCATTACAACCATTGAAAGACCTTTTGATCGATGTGTCGTATCAATCTATAGTGGTGGAGATTTAATTTTCTTGCAAGCCTATGGTAATAACTTTTCAGATTGACTAGAGAGTGCTTAATTCTTGAACCCTAAACACTTTGAGTGGGTAGAGTTAACCCTTAGTGAGGATGTCAAAACCTGTTGATTTCAATTGAGAGATGATTACTTAGAAGAAGCGAAGAAACTTATGTTTCAATGATAAAATTCTCAACTTAGAGTGATTAAATCTTTAATGTTCTTCTGATTGAATTTTCATTGTATGACTACTTGTGAATTAGTTTGAAACATTATTGATAAAGATTGTAAGTTGAGAGGACTGATTCTTAATTAGGGATTGAAATTTTGCTTGAGGACAAGCAAAGGCTTAAGTGTGGGGGTATTTGATAAACGATAAATTATACATATTTTTACCTCATGTTTAGCCTATATTTTGGATGAATTATCATTATATTTGTGAGAATTAGTGCTCTTAATCCTTCTATTTCATGTCTTATACTCAAGAGAGCGTAGGGAAGAGAAAAGAACGAGAAACGGGCCAAAAACAGAGAAAATGGGCCAAAATAAGAAAACGACACCGCCCAGGGATTCACCACATGGCCGTGGCATACGGTCGTGCCACACAAGGTCCAACACGGCCCAGCCCCGACAAGCACGGCCAGGCTATATGGCCGTGCCACCCTCAACAGGCCCACACGACCTCTTGTCGAAACCACACGGGCGTGTCCCTATCGTGAGGAAGTTCAATTCTACTCGAAAAAGGATACTTAGGGGCTAAGAAAGCCATCCTAAAACTCTATATAAAGACCCTAGGAGGCAACTTCAAGGGTGTGCTTATTTCCCGCTAAGGGAGTATTCTTTTCTCCCAAAAAGGAGCTTCATATTTCTACCAACACAAGGAGTTAAAGCAAGGAATTACTCCAAGGGAAGCCGATTGATTCATCCTAGAAGCCAAGAATTCTACATCAAGACAGAGGATCTCCCTAAATTCCTTCAGGGGTTTTTGGGTTCTTTATGTTTTGTTATCTTATTCCTTCTGAGATGTTTTCTTTATTAATTATGAACTAAACCTCTCAAATACTTGAGGGGGATGAAACCTAAGACAGATCTTATTATTATTTATTCTTGAATTATATGATAAATACTTAATTGTTCTTAATTATGTGTTCTTCATTCTTGATTTAATAATCCTAGGTATTACTTTAAGAAACTGATGTGCTTAGGCAGAGGAGCAAAAGTCCTTGTTTTAAGAGTAGATCTACCATAATTAAGCGGAGTTACATGCAACCCTAGACATAGGGCGACATAAATCTGCCGGATTAGGGTCAAACCTAATAGGGGA
This sequence comes from Gossypium stocksii, assembly GCA_020496765.1. Lineage (NCBI taxonomy): Eukaryota > Viridiplantae > Streptophyta > Magnoliopsida > Malvales > Malvaceae > Gossypium > Gossypium stocksii. The sequence goes on from CM035620.1 coordinate 88,240,470, forward strand.
TCCATAGATAGAATTAATACAACCTAAGGGTGTTAATTAATAAAGAAACTTTAGTTAACCACCTAGGATTAGTTGTTCTTATCCTCGACGGAGGTATTAACATAGGTTAGGGATCTCTATGGATCAAGTCAAGTGAAGAAATCGTCTAGTTCAAGAAGCTAATAACAAGTGAAGTCTAGGTGGATTCTCCCTTGAGTATTCTTATATCAATCAGTTTTCCCAAAGAATCTTTCCCCACTTTACTTTTTGTGCACTTTTAGTTAGTTTTAGAATTAGTTTCAAACAATCCTCTTTTATTTTTAGGCTAGGTAATAGAAAAGAAGTAAGTATTAGTACTTTTGGTTCCCTTGGGTACGATAACTCGGTCTTGTCGCTAAACTATACTACTATTCGATAGGTGCGCTTGCCTTTAAAATCGTGATATTAGTTAGTTTTTGGTGTGATCAGTTTTTATAAATTTTATTACTTAATATCGCGAGCATATCAAGTTACTTTGATTACCTTCAAGTCGTCAAGTGGATTTTGGGATTGAGCTCCTTCTTGGTACAACTTCGGTGTCCATCGCTTCCTATAGAATGGCATCGAAGGAGCTTGCGGAGCTTAAGGCTCAAATTCAGGAGCTATTGGATCGTGGGTTCATCTGTCCTAGTGTGTCTCCGTAGGGAGCACCAGTGCTGTTTGTAAAGAAAAAGGATAGATCCATGTGCATGTGTAATACTCGCGATATTAAGTAATAAAATTTATAAAAATTGATCACACCAAAAACTAACTAATATCACGATTTTAAAGGCAAGCGCACCTATCGAATAGTAGTATAGTTTAGCGGTAAGACCGAGTTATCGTACCCAAGGGAACCAAAAGTACTAATACTTACTTCCTTTCTATTCTCTAGCCTAAAAATAAAAGAGGGTTGTTTGAAACTAATTCTAAAACTAGCTAAAAGTGCACAAAAAGTAAAATGAGAAAAAACTTTCGGAAAAGCTAATTGATATGAGCAATACTCAAGGGAGAATCCACCTAGACTTTACTTGTTATTAACTTATTGAACTAGACGATTTCTTCACTTGACTTGATCCGTAGAGATCCCTAACCTATGTTAATACCTCCGTCGAGGATAAGAACAATTAATCCTAGGTGGTTAACTAAAGTTTCTTTATTAATTAACACCCCTAGGTTGCATTAATTCGATCTATGGATCCCCCTTTTAGGTTTGACCCTAATCCGGCAGATTTATGTCGCCCTATGTATAGGGTTGCATGTAACCCCGCTTAATTATGGTAGATCTACTCTTAAAATAGGGACTTTTGCTCCTCTGCCTGAGCACGTCAATTTCTTGAAGTAATACCTAGGATTATTAAATCAAGAATGAAGAACACATAATTAAGAACAATTCAAGTATTTATCATATAATTCAAGAATAATTAATAACAAGATCTGTCTTAGGTTTCATCCCCCTCAAGTATTTGAGAGGTTTAGTTCATAATTAATAAAGAAAACATCTCAGAAGAAATAAGATAACAAAACATAAAGAACCCAAAAACCCCTGAAGAAATTTAGGGAGATCCTCTGTCTTGATGTAGAATTCTTGGCTTCTGGGATGAATCAATCGGCTTTCCTTGGAGTAATTCCTTGCTTTCACTCCTTGTGTTGGCAGAAATATGGTGCTCCTTTTTGGGAGAAAAGAGTACACCCTTAGAGTTGCCTCTTAGGGTCTTTATATAGAGTTTTAGGATGCCTTTCTTAGCCTCTAAGTATCCAAATCCGAGTGAAATTGCACTTTCTCACGACAGGGACACGCCCGTGTGGTTTTGATAAGGACCGTGTTCGGGCCTGTTGAGGTGGCACGGTCGTGTAGCCTAGCCGTGCTTGTCGGGGCTAGGCCGTGTTGGACCTTATGTGGCACGGCCATGTGGTGACTTCTTGGGCCGTGTCGTTTTCACACTTTGGCCCATTTTCTTCGTTTTCGGTCTGTTTTTCATTCTTTTCTCTTCCCTATGCTCTCCTAAGTATACAACATGAGATAGAGGGGTTAAGAGCACCAATTCTCACAAAATTAATAATAATTCATCCAGAAATTAGGCTAAACATGAGGTAAAAATATGTATAATTTATCGTTTATCAAATACCCCCACACTTAAGCCTTTGCTTGTCCTCAAGCAAAATCTCAATCCCTAATTAAGAATCATTCCTCTTAACTTACAATCGTTATCAATAAGGTTTCAAATAAATCCACAGGTAATCATACAATGATAATTCAATTAGAAGAACATTAAAGATTCAATTACTCTAAGTTGAGAATTTTATCATTGAAACATAAGTTTCTTCCCTTCTTCTAAGTAATCATCTCTCAATTGAAATCAACAGGTTTTGACATCCTCACTAAGGGTTCACTCTATCCACTCAAAGTATTTAGGGTTCAAGAATTAAGCACTCTCTAGTCAACCTGAAAAGTTATTACTATAGGCTTGCTAGAAAATCAAATCTCCACCACTGTAGATTGATATGATATATCGATCAAAAGGTCTTTCAATGGTTGTAATAGGGCTTAGTTAGGGGTGTTGTGACAGGCTGCAAAAGAAGGTTATAATCGAGATGGAATTGAAAAATTATCTAGCTAGAAAAATCTCTATCACTGGAACATATTTCTCGAGCTAATTCTTATGATAACATCATTTCCGCCTTGGTAGTCTTAAAATAGAAATATGCATAAACTATTTGAACTATTACAAATTACAACTAAATTAATACATATGTTTTTTTTAAGAACAATTCAACTACAATACAATAAATTGAATAAAACTTTACAATCTGGAAAAGAGAATAACGCTAGATGAAAATTTCAACTCAAATCTCGACAAAAATAAGGGTCAAAATAATTGAATGGAATTCAACAAAAAATGGGTGAAAGGTTAATATTAGAGGTAAATCAAAGAAAAGGTTGTTAGAATCAATGGGGTTCACTAGGGTTTAATTTATGAAGGTAGGCTTTTGTGGAGTAAGTAGGTTAAATCCTAGGTGCCTTTATCATTTCGGTATATCAAACCAATGATGTGGTCTCGACATGTATAATTAAAGCAAGTTCTAGAATAACAAATCAGTATTGACTCACTCAAAGCAATAATAAAAGTGAGCACGAAAGAATGTATGCTCAAAAGGCTAAAAAATCTCACCAGAATTATGGCTTTTGATGTCAATCCTGAGAATTTCAAATCTCAAGATAGCACTTAGAATTAAGGAAAATAACTTATGAAAAAATGGGGTTCTAAAAAATTTCAACTTATCATGCTTGATTCCCTAAAGTTTTAAAGTTTGAATAATCAAAGTACATGCACCTATGTCTTAATTCTCACATATCAATAAAAATCATAAATCAATCAGAATATATTTCTAATAGGAGATTGAAGATAATGCAAAGAGTGGAAGTGAGAATTTGAGAACAATGCAAAATGTTAGTAAAAAAAGTTCAGGGATTTCAAAGAGAGTGTAAAGACTGAAAATAGATTTCCCCCCCACACTTAAGATATACATTGCCTTCAATATACAAAGATAACATTAGTAGCAATAAAAGCACAAGATAATAAGATAGGGAAAGGCATGAAACTCCCTGAATTTTAGATGAATTTGTGAGACGAAGATTGGAAGTGGAAGAGCCGGTAGTTGTGGCAGGGTGTTCCCATTTCCATATGGATTTGAGCTGTAGAGCTCCTTTGAAACTGCGAATGTATTTATTAGTCATGGGGAATTTAGATCAAGAGAGATTACTCGTTAGGGGTTGGTTGATATGAAAAAGAAATAAAATAAAGTTCTAAAAATACTAATATTCAAATAATGAAAAAGATAAAATAAACTAAAAATAAAAATAAAAATAAAAGTAAAAAGGAGAATAAAGTTAGAAGAAAAAAAAACGTAAAAATAGGGATCAGTGTTTAAATAAAAATTAAGATAAAAATAAAGTTAAGAGGAATAGAAGTCTCTAATCCTCAGATGGATCATGCGGTGGCGGTGGTGAAGTGATGTGAAGGTGTTGGCATATCTACTGCGGTGTGGCGTCGATGTGTTCGAAGCGCTGGAAGCATTGCTGCTCAAATCGGGATAGGCGCTCAGATATGTCAGCATAGGTAGCTACTACATGAGATGGGCGGCGAGGGGGTGATGGCTCTGTAGATGCATCCTCCTCCTGTGGTGGTGGTGGGACATCATCAGGAATGTCCTCAAGATCCTCGCCCTCCTGGATGAGGCGATACTAGAAGGGGCTGCCTTCTGGCCTCTGCTTGATCATCCTCATGTGAAGCATGCTGTGGATGCCCTGTGGGGACATCTGGCCCACCAAAGTATATGATGATGTCTGGGCTGCAGTGTTGAATAGGCTGAAATAGCGGCCTAGTCTTGTGATGTATGGGCCCATAGAAACTACGCCCTTACGGTGCCTCTCTGTCTGATGCTGGATTGCATGGGCGATGAAGTAAGCTAAGTCGATGACATGTGCATTCGCCATGCACCATAGGAAGTAGGCGTCGTGGGTACGGACGACCCCTGTGCTCTCTCTCCTGCCGGTTACTGTGTGTACAAGAAGAGAATGTAGATACCTTAGGGTCGGGATAAGCTTAGTCACTTTGGAGCGACTAGGATCGTATGTTGATGACGCAGGGACTAGGGCCTCCCAACACCTAGATGGTGCTAAATGAATGCGGCGATGAAGCGTGCAGAGGTCCTCCTCTTCCATAAATTGCTCGGTATAGAGACCCAGAGCTATGCCGAATTTTAGGACACTAAGCTGTCGCACGAGACCTCCCAAACAGAACTGGACTGCTCTTAGATCATCGTATCTGTTCATCACGGTTTAGAGGTGAAATGTGGAGCAGAACTCGAGTGTAAGTTCCAAGTATGTGGGCTCCACGATCTGAAAAAATTGCTCCCATGGATTGGTTATCAATAAGGTCCTGACCTCGTCCACTAGGTGTATTTGCTCGATGGCAGCCCAATCTATGCATCAGCCAGTGGTTAGAGTGCGAGCTCGAAGTATTTCATATCGTTCCTCCTGGGAGGCTTGTGAAAAATGGAGGAAAGGGTGGCAGTTCTCAGCAATGGGTCGCGAGGATGAACCATTGGGTCCCTTGCGTTTCTTTGAAGTGGGGACGACAGCTTTTTTACCGCGCGATGATGACATGATGCCTAAAAACAAAATAATAAACATTAGTCCTAAAGATTGAAATTAAATTGAATAAAAAATAATAAATATGTAGATTAGGATAAAATGGGGACTAACCTAAATAATATAGATTATCCATCCTAATGTGATATTAAAAGTAGGCAATATGAGTATGTATTTATACTAAATGCATAAGAAAAATGGCAATCAAGTGTGATGTTAAGTGGCATGCAATCATGAAATGTTCTATACTATTCTAGATTATTCATCCTAGTGTAACTAATTCCATGCTTGAATTAATTCTAAATCTAAATATAATCATGATAAAAATAAATAAAATAGATCAGTAAAACTTAAAGAGAAAAATGAAGAAAATAGAACCAAATGGGAGATGTGCACGGTCGTGGGAGAGGTTCCAAATGGTCGTGGGGAGCTTTGCACGGGCGTGGGATAGTCCTTTACGAGTGTGGTGGTGCTTTGAGGGTCGGACGCAGCGTTTATGGTGGTTGGGGGAGAGTTTGGGTGAGAGGATTTAGGGTTTGAGTGAAAGAGAAGGTGAATAGTGATCCCTTATTTATAGTTTTTGGGTCACACGGGCATGGAACACGCCCGTGTGACTCGGGTTTTGCTCGTGTAATTCAAAATTCGGTGGTTTTGGTGCACCTGGTTCGAAGTACACGCCTGTGTTGGCCATCTCGCATGGCCTTTTGCGATCTTGTTCGCTTTTCATATGGTCGTGTGATAAATCACACGGCGTTTGCGATGAGGTTTTCGTTAATCACACGGTCATGTAGATAGTCACACGGCCGTGTCTAAATTGACAGTGTTGGCCACGGTCTGGGGACACGGGCGTGTGGTTTTTGTGTAAGCCTGTGTCTAAGTTGAAAGGTTTGCCACGGCCATGTCACACGGCCTTTCGATTTGTCGATATCCCGTGTTTTTAGGAAAATTATTCTCTGTTTGCACACAGCCTGGGTGCACGACCGTGTCGCATGGCCGTGTGGTCCTAAATTTCTGCATTTAAAAAGGGTTAGTTGATGCATAAAAATACTAAAATCAAAAATAAAGGAAAAGTTACTAAGTTAGTGCTCGGGTTACCTCCCAAGAAGCACTTATTTAGAGTCTAAGCTCGACTCTAACTGGATGTATCACGAAGGGATTTCGTGGAGCTGAAGCTCCTCCCTGTTATCTTTAAAATTCTCACCTCTATAGTGTTTAAACCTATGGCCGTTTACCTTGAACGTACCGTGGTTGGGGTGAGTTACCTCAATTGTGCCGTATGGAAAGACAGTTTGAATAGTGAATGGACCTGACCACCTTGACTTGAGTTTTTCAGGAAATAATCTCAGCCTTGAGTTGTAGAGTAAGACAAGATCACCTGTTTTGAACTGCTTAGGTTGTTTCAGTCATTTGTCATGACGTCGCTTCATGGCTTCCTTATATAGTCGTGAGCTTTCGTAGGCATTGTAACGCCATTCATCTAGTTCATTTAACTGCATTAATCTTTTCTCACCTGCAAGCTTAAAATCAAGGTTTAAAAATTTGATAGCCCAAAATGCTTTATGTTCAAGTTCAAATGGTAGATGACAACTTTTTCCGTAAACAAGTTTATAGGGAGAGGTACCTATGGATGTTTTAAAAGCAGTTCTATAGGCCTATAAAGCATCGTCTATCTTTCTTGACCAATCTTTTCTATTTGTTTCTATTGTTTTCTCTAAGATGCGTTTTAGTTCCCTATTTTTTACTTCGACTTGGCCATTGGTTTGTGGATGGTAAGGGGTAGCTGTTCTATGGTGTACCCCATACCTTTTTAAAACTTTTTCAAACTGGGCATTGCAAAAATAGGTGCCCCTATCACTAATAATTATCCTAGGTGTTCCAAATCGAGAGAAAAGTTTCTTCAAAAATCGTACTACCATTCTAGCATCATTAGTAGGTAAGGCTTGGGCTTCCACCCATTTTGACATATAATCTACCTCTACTAGGATGTACTTATTCCCAAATGAAGTAGGGAATGGTGTGACAGCCCTAATTTGACCCTGGTCGGGAAATGGTTTCTGGACCACAAAATCGAATTAGGAAAATAATTTAATGCTATATTTTATGTCTATTATTAGTGAGAGTGCATGTGTGAAAATTTCATGTTTTAATTTTATAAAGTAACATGGAAAAGGACTTGTGTGATAAAAGTTTAAAATGTGCTAGGAAGAATAGGGATGACCGAAAAATGCATAAGCTAAAAATGGAAGGTTTTGCATGTCAAATTGCCCAAAATTAAAGTGAGTGGCCGGCCATGCTTTTGTTTGTAAGAAATACATGTATTTTATGTTATAAAATAATAGTTAATGGTTGTATAATAATATAATATAATATATTAAGTTAAATGGGAGATAAAAACAATGTTTTCTTGGTCATTTTCTTCCTTATTGCCGAAATCATAGAAAGAAAAGTGAAGGGAGGAAGCCATAGCTTTCGGCTTGGTCTTTGAATCAATTTAAGGTATGTTGTTTGGATTTTTCTTTAAAACTATGAAAATTGAGGTGTTAAATAGGTCCTTAGCATAGCCGACGTATTGAATTTTTTTAAAAAAAAAAACCTTGTTTAGATGGGCATTCGATCATAGTTTTGAATGGAGAATTTCGGTTGAAATTTTTATAATTAGATGGGAAGTGGTTGAACATATGATTGAGCTTGAAAAACTTGGCTTATGTTAGGTGTTACATTCAGTTTTGAGAAATGCATGAAGCTTTGTGTTCTAAGTTAAAATTTGTAAAAATGGGAATGTGATGAGCTTTCAGTGATTGAATTGATTAGAAGAAATGGTTGTGGTTTTTATGTTTTAGAAGTAATGTTGGATGATTTAAGATTGAGCTAGTTAAATATAGAAGTAGGTGGATAAATTGCTAGAGAGAATCGGCTAGCATACTTGTTTTTTTTTTTTTATGAAATTGCTGAATGGGGATTGAAAAGATATGGGAGTGAATGTTAATGTATTAAATTGCTGAATTGAGCTTGATGGAACTTTATAATTGTGGCTAAATTAAATTATGGCAATTGGTTAGTTGATGTTATGCTAGGTTAGTATATACTTGATAGCATTTAAATGTGTGATAGCCGAAATTGAAATTAGCTAACTAATTGACCAATTGATGAGTATTGAAAAGTTGGAAAATGAGAGTTGCCGAAATTCTATTTAGGTGTTGCGTATATGATGCTTGTGTTTTAATTTAATTATAAGTGTGTTTGGGATAATGAGTAACATTCGATTAAACATTGTTATAAATGACTCATTGTTAGGTGCTAAATTTAAGCTTTGTATATAGGGGGCATAATCAATGTATACATTGAATTAATAAATAGATGTGAGTACCATTTGATAAGCTTTATGAGCATAGAGATCATAGATTTGTATTGGGTGGAAAGAAAAATAGCAATTGGTTATGAGGTTATAAACATAATCTTCAATGTTAAATGTTTTGAGTTCCAAATTAATGTGTGTATAATTTTGGATGATATTCGACTGTAGCACCTTTCCTAATAAGAGATGGAATGGGAAAATAGATTGGTTTAGGCCATTGCCGAATACACCCTAGCTCTTAAAAACGTAGTAGCTAAAATACAATTGAGATGTAACAAAATTGAAGTGCTTTATTTCAATTAAATGTATGTGTGATGTTATTCGATAATGGAAGTGCTTTATGAAATGTGCTTGAAAGTTATAAGAAATTAAGGTTATGATGAGTTCATGAAATGATTGAATTAGTTCATTTGGTTTAATTCTAGCTCAAGATCATAGGGAGCAAAATTCGGCCAAGGGGAAAGCAAAGGTGATTGAGTAGTTGATCAGAATTGTTCATCCAATACAATGTAAGTCTATAAGCGAATTGAATTAGATTTGCAATAAGATACAAATGTTTGAACGTAAAATGGAATGAAAATCGTGGTATGTATATGCGTACAGAAAAATAGGGTATGAGATGCTATGGATTTATAAAAGTCATGTTAATATCTCATTGATGAGTGAAGTAAAGTTCGGTATAATTTGGTAGTGGTAGCACTAGGAGTATTTATGTGTACGAGCTTAAATGGCACTATGTGTACGTACATTCATGAGTTAAAATGGCACTATGTGTGCATATATTGATAAGCTTGAATGGCACTATGTGTGCGTACATTCATGAGCTTCAAATGGCACTATGTGTGCGTATGCTTTCGAGCTTGAATGGCACTATGTGTGCGTACATTCGCTAGATGGATATGACATCATATATGTGAGAATGATAGAAAGATTTAACCAATTGAGTGAATAAAGTATATGAAGAATAATGGCTCATTATGTGTAAAATGGAAGGTAACTTGATGATTATGGTTTGTGGAATGTAACTTGTAGTTAAATTGGATGCATTCGAATACAAGTACCTAATTGCATTAGTTCGTATGCGTGAAGAATTTGACTCTATGCTTATGGTTATTTAAGGTAAAGATTCTATTGGATATGTGATAAAGATGACTATAGAGAAATAGTTTAATTGGATAGAAGATTGTATAAATTATGATTTTGCCGAAAGGACCTCATGAAAGTGGTTGCCATTCGAATTGAGATTTTCGTTTTGAGTTTGAAATGAGATGAATTGGGCTATGTGATTTATGGAGCTAGTTGGTTCCCGAAATGAAGTAATAGACACAACATTGAGCCTTGTTATTTATTATTTATACTAGTTAAATTATTTTTGCCAAATGGCTTATGACTTACTGAGTTAACAACTCATTACGTGTGTTCATTTTCCTTTGTGGATAGACTAAAGATCCGTTGGAAGCTCGGGGCCATTTCCTTTTGAAGTCATCGCACCTATCAACTATAGATTGGTATTTTAGTAAAAGTTTAATATCAAACATTATGGCATGTCATAGCTATAGTATGTGATATGACTAGACAAGTCGAACCCTTTTTGTTTATAAGGCCATACGAATATGGCTCAAAATTTCTAAGTTGTGATATGAATTGAATAACTATGTTTACGAACTTTGTTATTTGCTTATCAAACTATATAGTATGCCTAAACTAAATGAAATGTTACTTGGTCTTACTTGATCACAATTTGAATGTTAGTAAAATTGTTCGTAGGACGTAGAGATACGAATCTTTTAATCCATGCAAATGACATGTTCACTTAGTGAATGGTTATGGAAATGTGGGAAGCAAATTTAGTTAAATCATATATGCATATTGCTTACATGATCGGATCACTATGAAACATTGGTGTGTCTTTTAATCTTGACTTATGATCTCATGGTTACAATACAGATGTGGTTAGGACAGGAATCAAACAAGTTGTATGTGTATATATATTGTTAGTCGTGTGCATTCGGTTATCATAGTGGAATTACCATATGAACAGTGTTTCTTTAAATTAAAATTTGACAAGGCTTGTTTAGTAGTTATTAAAATAATGTGCTTTTTAAATCTTAAACATTTTGATTGTATTGACTATGATTCGGGTGGGTTCGGTAATACCTTGTAACCCCACCGGCGACGGTCTCGGGTTAGGGGTGTTACAAATAGTCCCATGAAATCAATACCCCATACATCAAATATTTTGCATAAAAGTATATAGCTCTGAGGCATTTCATTATGTTGAGAAATATTACTTGTTCTCTGACATTTATCATAAGACGTCACATACCTGTTGGCATCCCTCAAAAGTGTAGGCCAGTAAAAGCATGATTCGAGTACCTTATAAGTAGTTCTAGCTCCACTGTGATGTCCTCCTGTGGGTCCTGAATCGCAGTGATTTAAAATCTGGTATGCTTCTGTTTCAGCAAGGCATCTTTGAATAACCTAATCTGTATAAATTCGAAAAAGAAAAGGATCCTCCCAAAGTAGTTTTTCACATTAGCGAAGAATTGCTTCTTTTGCTGATGGGTCAACCCTTTTGGGGTTATGTTAGCCGCTAAATAATTTACAAAATCAGCAAACCAAGGAACTGCTGCATCTGCTAAGGCTAGGAGTTGTTCTTCAGGAAACAAGTCGTTTATTTTATCGAGGTACTTGGGTTGTGTGTTTTCTAATCTTAAAAGGTGATCTGCTGCCAAGTTTTCAGCTCATTTCTTGTCCTTTATTTCTAAATCTAATTCCTGTAACAATAGAATCCATCTTATTAATCGAGGTTTTGCATCAATTTTTAGTTAAAAGGTAGCGAAGAGCAGAATAGTCAGTATAAACAATGACTTTTGACAAAATCAAATAAGATCTGAATTTGTCAAATGCAAAAATAATGGCTAGCAATTATTTTTCTGTGCTAGTATAATTTGCTTGAGCATCCGTCAAAGTTCTACTAGCATAATAGATCGGTTGAAAGTGCTTGTCTCTTCGCTGTCCCAAAACTACACCTACTGCAAAATCACTTGCATCACACATTAGTTCAAAAGGTAGATTCCAACCAGGTGAAATCATAATTGGGGCATTGACTAACTTTTCCTTAAGAGTGTTAAATGAATCTAAACATTCTTGGTCAAAGTTGAAAAGCACGTCTTTTTCTAGCAACTTTGTTAAAGGCTTAGCTATTTTAGAAAAATCTTTAATAAACCTGCGATAAAAACCGGCATGTCCTAAAAAGCTTCTTATAGCCTTAACTGAATTAGGGGGAGGTAATTTTTCAATGGTTTCAATTTTTGCTTTATCTACCTCTATCCCTTTACTAGAAATTTTATGTCCTAATACAATACCCTCTTGAACCATAAAGTGGCATTTTTCCCAGTTTAGTACTAAATTTGTCTCTTCACATCTTATCAAAACACGTTTTAAATTATTAAGACAAAGTTGGAAAGAATTACCAAAAACTAAAAAATCATCCATAAATACCTCCATGATGTCTTCCACGAATTCGTTGAAGATGGCTAGCATGCATCGCTGAAAGTAGCAGGAGCGTTATATAAACCAAAAGGTATTCTACGATAAGCAAACGTACCATATGGACATGTGGATGTCGTTTTCTCCTAATCTTCTGGAGCTATCGGGATTTGGAAGTAACCAGAGAGGCCATCTAGGAAACAATAATACATGTGACCTGATAATTTTTCTAACATCTGATCAATAAAAGGTAGAGGAAAATGATCTTTTCAAGTTGCGTCATTCAGCTTTCTATAATCAATGCAAACTCTACATCCAGTGACTGTTCTTGTAGGTATTGACTCTTTTTTGTCATTAGACACCACGATCAAGCCTCCCTTTTTAGGAACAACCTACATAGGTCTTACCCAAGAATTGTCAAAAATAGGATAAATAATGCCTGCATCTAGAAGTTTAATTACCTCGGCTTTTACGACTTCTTTCATGTTGGGATTTAATCGTCTCTGAGCTTGTATTGATAGTTTATATTCATCTTCCATTAAAATTTTATGGGTGCAAAAAGAAGGATTAATTCCCTTAATATCTGAAATTTTCCAAGCTATAGCCTGCTTGTGTTCCCTTAACACATGGAGTAGTTCCCCTTTTTCTGTAATGCTTAAATCTGATGCGATAATAACTGGAAAAGTTGAATGTTCCCCTAAAAAGGCATATTCTAAATGATCTGGCAGTTGCTTTAACTCTAATTTAGGAGGTTCATCAATGGAAGGTTTCTGTCTCAACTCATCATTAATCTTTATACTTTCATAACTTATGTGTCTCGGGATAATTTCATCAGAATCTAACTCCTTTCTTAGTTCTTCAATTTCAGTGGTGGCTTTATCTTCCCCCCCACCTTGAACAAGACATAGTTCCAACGTGTCTACGAGAGAAAGTTCCTAAAAATTATCTTGAACAAAGTAATCAATAATATCAACAAAAGAACAAGAATCATCTTGTTCTTTAGAAAATTTCATAGCATCATAGATTTTAAAAACGACTTCTTCTTCACCAACTTTAAGTACTAATTTACCATCCCCTACATCGATAACGGCTCTAGCAGTGGCTAAGAATGGACGTCCCAAAATTAAAGGCACCTCAATATCCTCATCCGTATCAAGCACAACAAAATCAATAGGGAATATAAATTTATCTACCTTTACCAGCACATCTTCTATGATTCCCCTAGGATATTTAACAGATCTATCAGCTAGTTGAATACTCATCCTAGTGGGCTTTAGTTCCCGTAGACCAAGTTGCTTGAACATTTTGTAAGGCATGAGATTAATGCTAGCACCTAAATCAGCTAAGGCTTTATCAATAATTAAACTACCAATTAAACAAGGAATAGTAAAACTCCCTGGATCTTTAAGTTTTGCCAGCAGTTTATTTTGGAGAATAGCTGAGCATTCCTCGTTGAGTTCCACTATGGCTAATTCTTCCAACTTCCTTTTATTTGTCAGAAGTTCTTTAAAGAACTTCGCGTACTTCGGCATCTACGAAATTGCTTCAACAAAAGGTAAGTTAATGTGTAATTGTTTAAACAGTTTAAGAAATTTATCGAATTGAGCGTCTGTACGGTATTTCTTCAACTTTGCTGGGTATGGAATAGGCTGTTTGTATTCCTTGAGTGTTGGTGGAGTGTTTTCCTTGGGTTCCTCTACCTTGTCTCCTAAAGATTCTGGAACAGACTTCTTTTCTGGTTTAACTAGTACTTTCCCATCTCTTAAAGTAATTGCTTTGACATGTTCTCTGGGATTTGGCTCAGTATTACTTGGTAGTCCACCTTGTGGTCTCTCTGAAATTAATTTTGCAAGTTGACCAATTTGATTCTCAAGCCCTTGAATTGATGCTTGTTGGTTCTTCAGTGCTGTCTCAGTGTTTTGAAAACGGGTTTCTGATGCGGCCATAAATTTGGTGAACATCTTTTCAAGATTCGACTTTTTCTCTTGTTGTGGTGGTGGCTGCTAAAATCCCAGAGGAGGCTGTTGTCTTTGATTTCCTTGTCCTCCCCATAAAAAATTGGAGTGATTTTTCCAACCTGCATTATAAGTATTACTATAAGGATTATTTTGAGGTCTAGAATTGTTACCCATATAGTTGGCTTGCTCAGTTTCTATGTTGTGTCCATAGGATGAATAGTCTGGATTGAACATATTTCCTAGAGTTGTGTCACACTGCATCACTGGCTGTGCCTGCGTAGAACCAACAAAATTATCAAACTTTTTATTTAAAAGTTCTACTTGGTTAGTAAGCATAGTGACGGTATCAATATTATAAACTCCTGTAGCTTTTGTCGGCTTTGTCCTTATGACTTGCCACTGATAGTTATTCAATGACATCTCTTCAATAAATTCATAAGCTGCTTCGGGTGTTCTATTGTTGATTGTTCCTCCTGCGGCTACATCGATCATTTGCCTCGTTGAAGGATTCAAACCGTTGTGAAAGGTTTGAACTTGTAACCATAAAGGTGACCCATGATGAGGGCATCTTCTCAAAAGATCTTTATATCTCTCCCAGGCATCGTAAAGTGTTTCTAAATCCATCTGCGCAAAAGAAGAGATATCGTTTCGTAATTTATCTGTTTTAGCTGAAGGAAAATATTTAAGTAAAAAATTTTCTGTCATCTGTTCCTATGTAGTGATTAAGCCTCGTGGTAAAGAATTTAACCACTATTTGGTTGTATTTCTCAAAGAGAATGGAAATAGCCTTAGACGAATGGCATCATCAGAAACGCCATTAATTTTAAAAGTATCACAAAGTTCCAAAAAATTGGCTATGTGTGAATTTGGATCTTCATCCTGTAAACCATCAAACTGCACCAATTGCTGTATCATCTGAATAGTGTTAGGTTTTAATTTAAAATTATTAGCAGCAATGGTAGGTCTAAAAATGCTAGTTTGAGTACCAGCCAAACTAGGTTTAGCATAATCATACATAGTACGAGGAGCTTTATCTTGATTCACTTGTTGCGCGGCTATTGCGGGAGGTGGTGGAATGTTTTGATTTGCTTCCATCTCTTCTGTAGGTTCTGTCCCTTGTTCTTGATCTTGTTCTGGATAATGTAGGCTTCGTCTGATCTCTCTGTGAGTTCTGCGAACTATCGCTTCTAAATCTTTGTCAAAAAGTAATAGTCCTGTTGCGTTGTTTCTAGTCATAAACTAGAAATACCTAGAAGGGAAAAAGCAAAGAAAATTAAAATAGAATAAAATAAAATAAAAGAAAAATAAAAAGATAAAAATAAAGAAAAACCAAAAATAAATAAATATAGTAATGGCTAAAGTAATAGAAATCGAGTTTAATATTTTAGATTCCCCAGCAACGGCGCCAAAAACTTGATACTCGTGATATTAGGTAATAAAATTTATAAAAACTGATCACACCAAAAACTAACTAATATCATGATTTTAAAGGCAAGCGCACCTATCGAACAGTAGTATAGTTTAGCGGTAAGACCGAGTTATCATACCCAAGGGAACCAAAAGTACTAATACTTACTTCCTTTCTATTATCTAGCCTAAAAATAAAATAGGGTTGTTTGAAACTAATTCTAAAACTAGCTAAAAGTGCACAAAAAGTAAAATGGGAAAAACTTTCGGAAAAGCTAATTGATATGGGCAATACTCAATGGAGAATCCACCTAGACTTCACTTATTATTAACTTATTGAACTGGACGATTTCTTCACTTGACTTGATCCGTGGAGATCCCTAACCTATGTTAATACCTCCGTCGAGGATAAGAACAACTAATCCTAGGTGGTTAACTAAAGTTTCTTTATTAATTAACACCCCTAGGTTGCATTAATTCGATATATGGATCCCCCTATTAGGTTTGACCCTAATCTGGCAGATTTATGTCGCCCTATGTCTAGGGTTGCATGCAACTCCGCTTAATTATGGTAGATCTACTCTTAAAACAGGGACTTTTGCTCCTCTGCCTAAGCACATCGGTTTCTTGAAGTAATACCTAGGACTATTAAATCAAGAATGAAGAATACATAATTAAGAACAATTCAAGTATTTATCATATAATTCAAGAATAAATAATAACAAGATCTATCTTAGGTTTCATCCCCCTCAAGTATTTGAGAGGTTTAGTTCATAATTAATAAAGAAAATATCTCAGAAGAAATAAGATAACAAAACATAAAGAACCCAAAAACCCCTGAGGGAATTTAGGGAGATCCTCTGTCTTGATGTAGAATTTTGGCTTCTGGGATGAATCAATCGGCTTCCCTTGGAGTAATTCCTTGCTTTCACTCCTTGTGTTGGCAGAAATATGGTGCTCATTTTTTGGAGAAAAGAGTACACCCTTAGAGTTGCCTCCTAGGGTCTTTATATAGAGCTTTGGGATGCCTTTCTTAGCCTCTAAATATCCAAATCCGAGTGAAATTGCACTTTCTCACGACAGGGACATGCCCGTGTGCCACGCCCGTGTAGTTTCAATAAGGATCGTGTTCAAGCCTGTTGAGGTGGCACGACCGTGTAGCCTAGCCGTACTTGTCGGGGCTGGGCCGTGTTGGACCTTGTGTGGCACGACCGTGTAGTGACTTCTTGGGCCGTGTCGTTTTCACACTTTGGCCCATTTTCTTCGTTTTCAGTCTGTTTTTCATTCTTTTCTCTTCCCTATGCTCTCCTGAGTATACAACATGAAATAGAGGGGTTAAGAGCACTAATTCTCACAAAATTAATAATAATTCATCCAGATATTAGGCTAAACATGAGGTAAAAATATGTATAATTTATCGTTTATCAATGTGCATTGACTATCGGCAACTAACTAAACTGACCATTAAGAATAAGTACCCCCTACCGAGGATAGATGATCTGTTTGACTAGTTTCAAGTTACTTCAGTTTTCTCTAAGATTGACCTCCGATCAGGGCATCACCAGTTGAAGGTAAAGGAGGCTGACGTTTATAAGACGGCGTTTAAGACTCACTATGGTTACTACGAGTTCCTAGTAATGCCATTTGGACTGACTAATGCACCGGCAGCTTTCATAGATCTGATGAACCGAGTGTTCCAGCCCTATCTAGATCGGTTCATAGTGGTATTTATTGATGAAATATTGGTGTATTCGAGGACTGAGGATGAACATAATGAACACCTTAGAGTGGTTTTGCAGATTCTACGAGAGAAACAACTATACGCCAAATTTAGTAAGTGTGAGTTCTGGTTACACGAAGTAACATTTTTGGTCATGTGGTTTCTACTGAGGGGATTAGGGTCGATCCTTGAAAGATTGAGGCAATGTTGGATTGGAAACAGCCTAAGACCGTATCTGAGATTCATAATTTTTGGGACTGTCAGGGTATTATCTACATTTTGTAGGGGGCTTTTCACTAATTGCAGTAGCCTTGACTAAGCTGCTACGTAAGGGTGTGTCATTTAATTGGACTGATGCGCAGCAAGAAAGCTTTGAGAAGCTCAAGACTGTACTGACTAAGGCTCCTATTTTGATATAGCCAGAGTCTGGAAAAGAGTTCACTATTTATAATGATGCATCACATGTCGATTTGGGATATTTGTTAATGCAAGAGGGTAATGTAGTAGCATATGCGTCTCGTCAACTTACGACCTCTGAAGGGAATTTTTGAAGCATGACTTGGAGTTGGCTGCAATGGTATTCGCACTAAAAATATGGAGGCATTATCTATATGGTGAGAAGTGTATCATCTACACTGATCATAAGAGCCTTAAGTACCTCTTCACCCAAAAGGAGCTGTATCTTAGGTAGCGTAGATGGATTGAACTACTTAAGGACTACAACTGTACTATTGAGTACCACCCTGACAAGACTAATGTGGTGGCCGACGCACTGAGCCGTAGAGTTATGATTAATCTGAGGGTGATGTTTACTCGTTTCAGCTTATTTGATGATAGTAGTATACTGGCCAAGCTTCAAGTTCAATCAAAATGGATTGAACAAATTAAAAGTAAGAAGTTGGAGGATGAGTCCTTGGGTCTTCGATTCTGTCAAATGGAGAGTGGCAGCACTTCTGATTTTGGGTTGAACTCTAAAGGTGTATTGTGTTTTCGAGGCCAAATATGTGTGTCGAATAACCCTAATCTAAGACAGTCTATACTGAGGGAGGCATATAGTAGCCCTTATGCTATGCATCCTGGTAAGAATAAGATGTATTGAGACCTTCGTGAGTTATACTAGTGGCCAGGACTGAAACGAGAGGTTACTGATTTTGTGGGTAGATGTTTAACTTGCCAGTAGGTTAAGGCTGAGCATTAGTTACCTTCGGGTTTGCTACAGCCAATTAAGATTTCGCTTTGGAAATAGGAGCAAGTTACTATGGATTTCATTAGTGCGTTAACCCTAACGCCCACTAAAAAGGATTTAGCATGGGTTATCGTGGATTGATTGACCAAGTTCGCTCACTTCATACCTATCTGTAGTAATTATTCTCTACAAAAGCTGGCAAAATTTTATGTTTATGAGATAGTGAGACTACATGGGGTATTGGTTTCGATCATCTTTGATAGGGATCCTCGCTTCACGTCTCGATTTTAGGGAAAGCTACATGAGGCTCTGGGTTCAAGGTTAGGTTTTAGTACTGCATTCCATCCTCAGACTGATGGTCAATTTGAGAGGGTGATTTAGATACTGGAGGATATGTTGAGGAGTTGTGCTATCAATTTCTGAGGCAGTTAAGAGGATTATTTGTTGTTAGCAGAGTTTGCTTACAATAACAGCTACCAGACTTGCATCCAGATGACACATTACGAGGCACTGTATGGTCGTAAGTGCTGTACCCCTTTATGTTGGACTAAGTTAGGTGAGTGACTTGTTCTGGGTCCTGAACTAGTTTTTGAGATAAAAGAACAGGTTAGATTGATTCAGGATCGACAAAAGCGGCATCTGGTAGGCAAAAATCGTATGCAGATCTAAAGCGTCGTGAGATTGAATATGTTGTGGGGGACTTAATTTTTCTTAAGGTCTCACCATGGAAGAAAGTACTGAGGTTTTGTCGCAAGGGCAAGCTGACCCCTCGGCTTATTGGGCCTTACCGCATTCTGAAATGAGTAGGACCTGTTCCCTACTAGTTGGAGCTACCTCCAGAGTTGGATTAGATTCATGACGTATTTAACGTCTCTATGTTGAGACGCTACCACTCTGATCCTACTCATATTATCCTTGTTGAGGAGATTAAGGTTAGGCCAGACTTGACCTTTGAGGAGGAGCCAATTTAGATTTTGGATCATGATGTTAAGGTTCTACGGAGGAAATCTATTCCCTTGGTAAAGGTGCTGTGGCACAATCATAGCACTGAGAATGCCATGTGGGAGCCTGAGGATGCGATGTGTGAATAGTATCCTCATCTATTCTGATGAGGTAAAATTTCGAGGCCAAAATTTTCTTTTAGGAGGGTAGAGTTGTAACGCCCCAAAGTTTGTATATCTGTTTCTGTGTATTTATGACACAATTGTCTGCCTGCTTTAGTGGTTAAGTGTTCTGGTTGTGTGTGTGAGGTCCCAAGTTCAAGCCTTCACTTAGGCAAATTTTGGTATTTTAATGAATAAAGCCTTACTCTTGTTCAGTAGGCTTAAGTTTAAATGTTGGTAGAATTATATCAAAATGGGCCTGCTGGTCTAGTGGTTAAGTGAAGTGTTAGCTTAATGGAGGTCTTGGGTTAAAGACTTTGAGGAAGCAAGGGAATTAATTCTTTTTGCTTTTCACGTCTGGCGTGTGGGGGAGTTTGAGTGAAACTGAAACACTGAAGTAGTTGTGTTTGAGGGGCTAGTCGGATTGTGTATCAGTTTTTCCCAAAATTCTTCCTTAAAACCTTCTGACGTTACTTTTCTCTCCCTTCTCTGTCAATTTTTTTCTTTTCCCTTTGTACCGAAATTCTCATTCGATTTTTGCTCCTCTTATTCTGTTTCGAATTTTATTTTGTTTCTTACTAGCACAATGTTCTCTTTGCGTGTTCGGTAAATGATGATTTCAATCATTCTTAACTGTTACTCATGTTTAGTTGGTAAAGAAGGGTCTATGTTATGTGCAGGAGGTCCGTGAGTGGTTGTGGATTTCCAATCGGTGTTGACAAGGTGCGAATTTGTAACTGTTCGCTCTAAGGTAGGGGTCATCGGTAAGAGTTAAGAATTTTCTGTTTGTACTGATTCGGCTTAATAACGATTTAAGTGACTAAAATTGGCTTTTGAATTATCGACTATAGGTTTGGGAAGGCTAGAGGATCATTTTAGCTTCGTTTGACACAAGGTGTGTACTCGATTGCATAGAAAATGGGAATCGACGAAAGCCAAAAAAGCATTCTGTCGACACCAAATCGGCATGTGGTTGCTGTGTGGTAGGCTGTATGATAGAACACAGTGTGTGATCGATGAGCCAAGCTGTGTGCGGGTGACACAACCGCGTGATGGCCGAGCGAGGCCGTGTGCGACATACAGGCTCTACCAATTAGGTCGTGTTGGCCATACGGGTGTGTGAGCCCACACGAGTAGTCCAGACGAGCCTGTGGGATTCTGGGCCAGGCCGTGGGATCCACACAGCCAAAGCTAATTTGGGCCGTGTGGGCCACACGGGTGTAAGGGCCCACACGGACAAAACATATGGGCATGTAAGCCCATTTGCACTAATTTGTTTGCTAAGGTTGCACGAGTCACCCGAGTCGATTGTGAACCTACTGTAGGTCCGTAAGTAATGCCTAGATCCCTAACTGAGTGAATTGACTGATTGATATGTGTATATATATGTATACTGAGTGTGATGATAATACTGAACTGAGTATATGTACTGATTCCATGAATAAGCATGTTATAAACTCTATGTTGCATTGCATTGGGTTGGGATGGTATTTGAAGAAAGTGTACTGAAAGGCTTTGAGCCTAATATACTGGCAGCTCAGCTGCAAATTACTGAAAGACTTTAAGCCTAATATACTGACAACTGAGATGCAAATTACTGTTAAGTGCCGCATTCAGTACTATTTGTAAGTGTAGGGATAGGTGGGTGATTTAATCCCCCCAGTAAGTACAGGGTTGGGTGAAGATAGTATATAGCAGATGGTTGGGTAAGACTTGCATATCGAATTCTGCATGACTGCTATTGTTACTATTATGGGCTACGGCCCTACTGATTACTGTTACTGTGATGGGCTAAGGTCCTATTGTTTGACTGCTACTGTTCTGAAAAAAGGCTTAGGCCCAGATTGTGTAACTGCAAACTATTTGTTTGTTTCCGTGGGGATTATATACTGAGTTTACGAAAACTCACCCCTTCTATTTAATCTGTACAAGTAATCCCCAGAATTAGACGAATCGAAGCGGCAAAGGACTCAGAGGTGGCCACACGACTTCTTACTATTTAATGCAAAGCTATGGTTTTAAATTTTAATTTGGGAGAATTTCTTTTGTTGTAATCATGGTCTTTGTGGATTTTTACTTAAATTTGGATTTTATAGTGCTTTATGATTTATATCTGCTAGTAGTAGGCATAACTCAAGTTTTCAAAAAGAATTACATGTTTTTATCAAAAATACCCATGATTACATGAATTGTTTTAAAAGCTTTCGCAATGAATAATGTTTTGAAAATGATCGACACGATTTTAGATTTAACAAAAGATAATGAAAAGATGTGAACGGAGAAGAGGTTTTACCGACGGTACGGTTTTTGAAACATACTCTCATGTGCCATCGTCCAATTCGGTCATAATGTCTAGGCCGAGTTTGGGGTCTTACAGCGCGTCAATCTTAGTATTTGCAGTACTAAGGAAAGGTCACCCCAACAAAATGTTCGAAGACCCAAGAGCGTTATCCTCCTCTATTTTTATCACATAAAAATCTGTAAGAAAAATAAGCTCATTAACTTTCACTAAGACGTCTTCAAGGACTCTTTCGGGACGTACAACGGACATGTCGGATAATTTTATGATAACACATGTTTTTTCAAAAAAAACCCGCGTTAAGTGATTCATAAATAGAAAAAAGCATTACATTTATAGAGGCCCTTAAATCACACATAGCTTTTTTAATTACTAAGTGGCCTATTTTGCATGGTATTGCGAACATGGCCCTACCCTTGCATTTCGCTGGCATCCTCCGCTTTAATTACTAAGTTGTCTTAGATTAGGTTCCGTTTGTAACGGTAGCTTCCATTGTGAGTTCATTTTCTCAATTGATATGGTTAGTTCTCTTATAGACACCTCAGTTTTCTGTTGAAAATCCTTCATTTCTTTTTGGAAATTAAGAGTTTACTATTGGAAATCAAGGACATTAGCTACTAATTTATTGACCATAGTTTCTAGAGAAGCACCTAAATATTGTGGCTATTGTCAAAATTGATTTTGGTATGGCTGAATATACCATGAGTTGGCCCCATAACTCAAGTTAAGATGGTCCCTCTATCCTGGGTTGTAGGTATTAGCATAGGGGTCGTATCGCTTTTATGGTGGCCCAAGAAAGTTCCCCACAGCATCTAAATAGACCATAGTATCGTCACACAAACTAGGGCATGCATCAATCGTATGTTCAGGTGTAGCACATATTCTGCATAGTCAGGCTAGTTTTACTTTTTCTGCAACAAGAGAATTCAAAATATTAGTAAGTCTATCAACTTTATCTTCTAAGGTCAAATTACTTAGCTGGTGAACCCTTCTCGGGAGATCAGGATTGGCTCAGAATTGCTGAGTATTTGCAGCCATCATGGATATCAAGTCCCTTGCTTGTTTAGGAGTCATGTTGACCAATGCTTCTTCATTAGCAGTGTCTACCATATTCGTCTCTATGGGTTTCAAACCTTCATAAAAGTAATGGAGTAGAGACTGTTCTGTTATACCATGTTGTGGGCAACTTGCGCACAACTTTTTAAATCGTTCCCAAAAGTCGTAAAGAAACTCTACTTCTTTTTACCTTATTCCAACGATCTCCCTTCTTAACTCAGCTACACACAATGCTGGAAAAAACCTATTGAGAAATAAATGAAAAATATTAGTCCAAGTTGTAATAGATCCAGAGGGTAAATAATATAACCATTCCCTAGCTGAATCTGCTAGGGAAAAAGGGAAAACATACAATTTGATTTGATCCTCAGTTACCCCCTAAGGTTTCATACTAAGACAAACTATATGAAACTTTTTCAGATGTTTGTGGGGATTTTGTAACCCACAACATGTTGGCAGTAACTGGCTTAAACTTGACTTCAGTTTAAAATCAGTATCCATAATAGGATATGCAATGCACAATGGAGGTTGTTCTACCGAAACTTCGGCCAGTTTTCGAATTGTTTGAGCCATAGGTTGACATGCTCGATTCGGGTTTTCGTTAACCCTAGCGTTAAACACTTCTTTTGGTGAATTGACTTCTACTTTTTCGCTTTCAAGTGTTTGAGTAGGGTTTTCACTAACCCTAGACTCAACTTCGTCGTCGACTTTAATTTCTGGGGGTGGGTTACTTTAAGTCCCAACCACTCCTGGCTGCTTTTTCCTTAACTTTGTTTCCTTGCAAATAGCTCTCGTAGTCTTCTCTATTTTTGAATCAAACGCAAGAGTACCTATAGCAGATCTGGTCATAAGAAAGAAAGAAACAAGATTAAAACGTTACCAGTCTCCGACAACGGCGCTAAAATTTGATGCTTCATTGAGAGCACCAAATATACCCTATCCCTATAAAATAATGAAAAGAATAGTATAAGGGAAGTAGGGTCAAATCCTCAGGGACTAGATTTGCATAATGTCTTGTTCCACGAGATCCCGAACAGAATCGTGCCCAAGAAAACCTGCGTACCTGGAAAAAAATAAAAAGACAATTAAAAGTTGATTTGATTGAAATTTCAGAAATTAAAATTGAAATTATAAAAATAAACAGAGTTGAGAAAATAGAGTTTTTATGGAGAGATTTCAGCCTCCGGTTGTCTCGATCATCCTTAGGTTTAATCCTTGGCTTTTAGGTGACCCTTCTCGAACAGAATAAGCCAGTTATAGTGGAAGAGGACACCTACAACCACCAGCTCTGTAACGGCCTATTTTTAGTAATGTCGGAAGAGTGGTTTTATGACCATAAATCCGAGCTAAAAAGAAAATTTATTTTAATATAATTACATAGTCTATATTATGATAGGAAGGTTGCATGAAAATATTGATATGAAAATTATACCGATTTAGTGAATTAGTAGAGAAAGGATTAAATTGAATAAAATGTGAAAGTTAAGTGCTAGATGCTAAAAGGGTCAAATAGCTATGAAATTTGAAATTAGAGGTCCTTATATGGTAATTAGACCATCAATTAAAAGATGGAAAATCTCTAGGGTGATTCATCTATGGAATTTGAGTAAAAGAAAAGGACTAAATTGGAATTCAAGGAAATTAAAAGATGATAATTTAATTACATGGAAATATCATCTTATTTTCTCATCTTCATCCCCAAAATTTGATGAAACCCTAAGAGAGAGAGAATAAACTTTCTTGGCATAAATTGGTAAGTTCCTATGTCCATTTTTAGTAATTTTTATATTTTTAGAATCAAGATAACTTGCTCTCTCTATTTTAGGGATTAAATTGAAAAGTTATCAAAGTATGAAAATTATGCCATGGATGAATATGCTGGAAATTGAAAGTTTATGGTAGAAAATGAAAGGTTGTTAATAAATAAACAACTTTTACAAAGTGATTTTGGATGAAATTATGAAAAAAGGGACTAAACTATAAACTTATAAAATTCAAAGAAAATTTTTGATTTTTGTGAAACATATGTGCTGCAAATGATGCAGATGAAATTCAACTAGGCTTGGATAGAGGATTAAATTGCATGAATTTCATTTCCTCAGTCTAGGGATGGAATTGGAATTAATGAAAATTTTAGAGGCAAAATAGTAATTTTGCCTAGAGCGTAAATTGAATGAAATGGAATATGAATTGAGTGAAATTAATGATTAAATTCATTTATAAAGATCCAGATAAATACAAGATTAGATCGAGGCAAGGAGAAACTATCAGATTAGTTGATCTCAAACACGAACAATTTTCAAGGTAAATTCGTGTAACTTGAATTTTATTTTCACGAAATGCATGTATATGTGGTATGGATGTACAATGAATGGAAAATGATGATATGGTTGAGATATTTGATGAAAAAGGGGAAAATAAATCTCAGTTGAATAGAGAGGAATTCGATGGATCAATGAAAAAGAGATATTACATGTGAATTGGAAAGGATTTAGCCCGGACGAGTAATCCTAATAATAGCCCTCCTGATGTATATGTTACAGAAATGGATTTAGCCCGGACGGGTAATCCTAATTGAGTCTGGATTTAGCCTGAACTAGTAATCCAGATTGAGCTCTATAGAGAATTTGCCACTGAAAGGATTTAGCCTGGACTGATAATCCCACTGTAAAAAATGAAACTCGGGAGCGTGCTTTCTGATAAGGGCAAATATGAATTGATAGTATATGAATTCGTACACTATAAGTGTACTACTAAGTATCCATCGAAATTCCGATAAAATTCAACGAGATAAACAGGAAAAAATAGAAAATGAAACATAAAAAGTATATTTGATATGGAAATGGAAAATATATGGAAATCAAGGAATTGATGAGCTCATCAATCATTCTTTTATATATAAGAATTACATGTTAATCTTGAACTAACTCAAATTGTTGAGATTCTATATGATAGGGTAAAATTCCACTATTTGGATATATGTATATTTGATTTAATTTGATGAGGATATGTGGTAAGTTAAATTCCTGTTACATGAACTTATTAAGCACAAAGTGCTTACTCTGTTTATTTTTCCCTATTTTATAGAGCTTGGAAGCTCGGAAGGTCGGAGATAGGTTAGTGCTTGATCACACTATCAACCATCATATTTTGGTATATGAAAATGTTCTATTTTGTGATAATGGCATGTATAGGCTAAAAATACCAATGTTAAAGTGGAAATGGGTGGATGTAAGCATAGCCTTTGGTATGGCTAGTGTTAACTAAATTTTGAGTATGTTTATAAAGTAAATCATAGTTTATATACATGATGGTATGGTTAAAAAAGATGAATTATACATGTAAGACTATAAGGTAGTTTGGGATCAAATGTTCATGAGAAAAATATAGTTATTGTATGATGAAATTGATGGGAAAACATATATAAATTGCTTGGTTGGTATTTGAAATGATTTGGTGCAGGTATGGGGTGAAAATGGGTGAGAAATGAGGCTTGGACATACCTTATTTTGTCCACACGGGTAGACACACGGGTGTGTGTCTAGGCCGTGTGTGACACACGATCTACAACATGGGTGTGTTGCCCAGCCATGTGTCACCTGCACCCAAAAATTTGAAAACAGAATGCTCAGAATTGAGCACACATGTAAAGACATAGGCGTGTGTCTCAACCGTGTGCTCAGTATGTGGGCGTATCTCTTGGCCGTGTGAATCCTGTACCTATTTTTTGAACATTCGAATTAACCACACAGTCTAGCGCACGGGCATGTGGCTTGGCCGTGTGACATCAATTGGTTCATGAGTTGCAAGTCAGAGAGTTACACGGGTAAAGGATACGGGCTTGTGAACCCACACCGCCTGACCACACAGGCGTGTAACTTATCATAGAGAGAAAAATTTTGGGATTTTGTGAAAAAATTTCTCTACAATTTAAATTTAGTCCTGGATCGATCCCAACATATGTTTTGGGCCTCGAAGGCCCACACAAGGGACATTAAAGATAATTTTGGATAATGAATAGTAAATGACTCGATTAATCAGAAAATGTCCTGTAGACCCCGGTAATGCCTCGTAACCCTGTTTCGGCGACGGATACAAAATAGGGGTGTTACAAGCTCCACTTAGATTTTAGGCTTACGATTTAGAGGAACCTAACTCTAACCAACCGTCACTTTTGTAGGACCGTCTTACACTAGATCATCACTTCTCAATGGCGAATGTCATGCCATTTTGTCTCTTGGGCTCGACAACCACTGACGCAATAGGCTAACGAACCGACTGTGCAACCTTCCCAAAACATACAAAGTGGCCACCTTTGCACAAGATGAAAAGATCACTTTTGAAGGGGCATGGACGAAAGCGTCAGTCCCGTAGTGCAGAGAAGCGATGAATACTCGTTAAGAAGGCTAAGCACGGATTCTAAGCCTCATGAACCCTTTTTAGGGAATTTCGACAATCTTTGGCTAGATAAATTTAATGGCTCATGCTTTTTGGGGGAAAAAGAAATAAGTTTAATAAAATAAAATTTTATTGAAAAATAAAAGGAACAAAGGCTAAGCTTTTTTAGAGAGGGAGTGTTTACAGAAAAGATGAGTGTGATTTGTGTCACTCCATCCCCTATTTATAGTACTAGGAAACCTAGTCTATTCCTAATTAAATTCTAAAAGATAAATACAAATATATAAAAAATAAAGATAAGTAAAGATAAAAGCTAAAATAAAATCTAAATAATAATCTTTAGTAATTATCCTAATATAATTAAAATTTAAATAGAGTCTTGTGTTCATAAAATCTCTTCTTTGCACTTTTGCCCTCATGTCTTCCACACTTGCACATTTGGCACCACCTCTTTCCTACGTCGCATGCTGGCCCATTTTATCTTTAAATTCAGGCTTTTTGCCCCTAAATTTCCTTTTGCCTTCAATTTAGTCCCTACAAGATAAAAAATCATAAATAGCTCAAATTAGTAGGATCATACTCAAAATAAATATGTAATTAATACATAAAAACATGTCATTTCAGAGTATTATCAAATATAACTAGCTTCACCCAAGTCCTTCATGTTAAATTGTTGAATTAACCGTAGTTTAACTAATGATAATTCCCCTATATCATTTCCGATAAGTAGAATATCATCAATATATAGAACGACGAAGACCATATTTATGTCCTTTATATGTTGGGAAATGTGTCCATATTGTAGTAAACATGTAAATATTTTCTATTTATTTGAACGATGAATAAATAAATAAAGTTAATTTCATATTTCACTATTATGTATTTTGTATTTATGTCTTTTATATTTTGCATGCATAGCGAAATTGTGACAAACAAATTAGTTTATTGATTGTCTAAAGTTCAAACTAAAGATAAGTGGCATCGTAAAGAATGTTTACATTGCAAAAAAGACAACTTACTTCAGTAGATAATGTAAATGAGTCTGTAATCCCCTAAAAGAATCAAAGTGAGCATTTGATTCAAATACTAAGAAGGATTATTATATCGTCCACAATTCCAATTGGGGAAATGGCTAGTCTTGGCTATCAAAGTAGTTGATTCCATGAGTAGAGACATAGATGTATTTATTGGTAGAATGATACATTGGACTAGACCCAAGATGAATTAATTCTAAATTCGTTTTCAAATTACTTCACCTGTGATGTTTATGGTGTGATTTACCTAAATCATGAGTTAGTCACTAACTATACGTATGCAACTCATGTGCTTTGATATAAGTGGAGGCTTATGCTCTAAAGATGATCGAGCCCATAGCCGATATATTGGGTACATGACTTGTGTATGGCATGGCTTTACTAGCAATAGTGTAATTCATAGCGCAATTAAAGAGTTAATGATATCTTCTCATTGATATTGTGTGGATTGATAAATATAGAATGTGGCCATGGGTTGCTCGTTCTCAAACGAGGAATTTATCACAATCATTTGTTGACAGTGATCATATTAATCATTATGAAGACATAATGGTGACAACGAGATAAAATATGATTGTAGTGAGTGAACAAATTTAACTCAAAGGAATCAATGATATCATATGAGGGTAACACACACATGATGAGGTTATTGGACAAAGTAGTTGGCTGAATTGCTTTCGTAAATAGTATACAATAAGTAGTTTTCAATCATGGTACTTCTTGTAGACTGACTCCATGATTAAGTAATTACAAATTATTAGAATGATGCTTCTGGACATAATTGTAATCACTAGAGCGTAATTGTATATGTCTGATTGGTCCCTCCACTAGCTCAACAAAAGCTTGATCGGACTACATTTGAACCAGAAGAAAATTCTACGACTTTGGGAATAATTTAATTTAGTCAATTTATTCAATGTGGAATTCAATTAGGTGGTCGTGAGAATTGTTCAATTAGAGAATTTGATTAAAGAAATTTTTTGAAAAATTAATTTTGATCAAGTAAAATTAAATTAATCAAATTAATTAAAATTAATATGATATTTTTGGAAATTAATTTTCAAATCAGACAATTGGCTTAATGGATAATTGAACTTGAAAGTTGGACCAGAGGTCGTAAATTGGGCCTGGGAGCCCAAAACCAAGACTAATACCCAAAAACTAGTCGAATCAAGCCCAGTATGTGAAACTGAGCCGATGGTCCAACCGATGGCTAGGCTGAACCGGTCGGGTTGTCACTGACCCGGATCGAACCGGCTCGGGATGCAGTAAGAGTGTCCTACCTGCATCACCAGATATGGCAGTGCTGATGGTTGGGATGACAACATCCCAGTGGCCGGCAGCGGTTGGTCGTCAGTGGTTGAGCAGTGGAAGAGTTACACTTCTACTAGGACTTTATCAGAGAATTTGGTTTCGGATTAATTATTTCAAAAATAATATTATTTTAATATTTTAATATTAAATTAAATTAAATATTTATCTTAATAGTATTTTATTAATTTAATATTAAAGTGATTATCTTAATATTTAATTTAATTTAATGTTTATCTTATGGATAAATAATATATTATTTTAAAAAGATTTAATATTAAATTTAATCTAATATTGATATATTATATTAATTTAATATTAAAGTGATTAATTTTAATCATAGTTGAACTCTTTAAGCTCTCCCTATATAAAGAGAGCCTTAGGTCATTACACATACTTGAATTTAAATGAAAGTTGTAAAGAGAAAATTCTCTGAAGAGATTATTCGAGAAAATTTCTACAGAAATTTTTTTGATGTACAACTTGACCCGAAAGTTTAGAGAAATTGTAAAATTACCCCACTGGTAATTTTTGTAAAAAAAATTCTGATTCAAAGCGAGCCCACACTCAACAGACGTGAGCTTGAAGATAACGGAGAAGACTACTCGGTCGAAGCGTTCATCCTAGACAAATCGAAAAGGTACAATTTTGATTAAATGCTTATTACTTTGTATATCACAACCAAGATCTTGTTTTGGAAAATTTTTTGAAACTTTGGTTTTTCCCTAAATTTATTTCCCATTGTGTTTTCCAAACCCGTTTTTCCAACATTATACGCTTATAAACATAGGGTTCATTAGCGTTTTGCCCAAACCAAAAGTCTTGATCGTTCTATCAAATCTTTTATTCCATGAGCGAGACGCCCACTTAAGTCCATAAATGAATCTTAGCAATTTGCAAACTTTCTACTCCTGTATTTTGACAACATGTAGCCATGTAAAGGGTCTCATCAAGATAATCATTCAACAATGCTATCTTGATATCCATTTGCCAGATCTTGTAATTAAGAGCAGCGACAATGGATAAGAGTATTTGGATAAACTTGAGCATGGCTATCGGAGAGAAGGTCTCATCATAATCGATGTCTTCCCTACAAGTTTAGCTTTATGTATTTCCATTTTCCCTTCCGCATTTCTCTTCTTCTTGTAGATCACCACACCCTATAACAATTCATTTTTAATGGTGTCGAAAATAGTGGTTTCGGAACCATAATTCTGACGAGAGAGTCCATAGATATATTTAATAAATATTTATTATTTAAATATAGTGTAATATTGAATCATGATTTAATAGATTTTATTAATTGGTCAATTAGTCAATGTACAAGTGGTGCGTATTGAAAGCCAAGTTGTTTTCAAAAATGAGGTTTTAAGACCTCGATTTTGTAAATCAAGCACGTGAATATTTTTATTAAATATTTACAGAGCTTTTATATAGGTAAATTGAAGTTTGGTCCAAAAATTTTAGTGATTGAATGATTAATTAAGAAAAATGACTAAATCATAAATATTGTAAAAATTAATCGATATTGGTTTTTATTATTTAAAAGGTTAAATTAATTAATGTTAAAGGTTTTAAGTTACAAATTACCCTTCTATTTGATAGTGGCCGATTGTTATAGGTTTTATTCGAATTTTACAATTAAAATTTTACTTAAATTTTATTGTTAAAGTTTAAAAAAATGGATAAAACATAAAAATGAAGTCATCATATTCATTTTGGGTCTTCTCAACAAAACAAACAAAACAAAAACACAAAACCACCAGTTTTTTTAATATCAAAGGTTCGACCAACTTAAGGTCTTCGCATGGTAACATTTCTTAAGCTGGTTTTTCGTAATTTTTATATTTTTGAGATTGTTGAAATTAGGTTCAATTAACTCGTATTTTCGATTTCAAAAATATTAAAGATTTCTAAATTTTCCATTAATGTTGAGTTTTTTGAATGTTGATGGTATATTTGGAAGCTTAGAAATAGAATAGGACTAATTTGTCAACTAAATTTTGCTAATTTTGAGTTTAGGGATTAGATTGTGAATATCTTGAAATAGGTATGATTTTTTTTTTTTTTTGTAAATTGTGATAATAGGAGGTTGCATATAGACATAATTGAAGTGGTTTTAAAATTTAGAGTTCAAATTCAGAAGATATAATAAGTTCGGTTTTATCGACTAAATTGAATAAAATATAAAAGTTTAGGGGCATTTGAATAATAAAATTTAAATAGATATACACTTATAATAGGAGTATATAAAATGTTTGGAATTAATAAATTGAATTGAATTATTGAATAGATCAGAAATTGGACCAAATTGAAGAAAATCAAAGAAATGACCAAAATTATTGATTAGTCCTCAGAGAGTTGTTTATTTGTTTTCTTGACTAGGTAAGTTCATACAGTACATTTGTGTTAAATTTTTATGCATTTATAATTATAATTGTAATTATGTTTAATTGAAATTTTAATTGTTTATGATTTGATACAAAAAGGTGAGATAAAGAATTAAATTGAATATGATGAATTGCAAATTGAAATAATTATGAAATTAACCTTAAATTGGACTGAAACAGGATATGTTATGTGATGAAGTGATGATTTGGTGAAATGAGCTGACTTGATTCAATTTAGATAGGTTGATAGTGAAAAGGAGTAAATTGAATATATGTGAAAGTATAATATAATGTTATGATGTGAAATTGAATCAGTATATATGCTATCATATTATGAATTAATGATTGGTTGATGAATTAATATAATGAAATTATCTACTAAAGTAAATTATTTTTCTCGCAATGTAAACATTCTTTACAATACCACTTATCTTCAGTTTGAACTTTAGACAATCAATAAGATAATATTTGCTTGTCACAATTACAATAAGTATGCAAAATATAAAAGACATAAATACAAAAAACATAATAGTGAAATGTAAAATTAACTTTATTTATTTATTCATCGTTCAAATAAATAGAAAACGGTTACATGTTTACTATAATATAAATAGAAAATAGTTACATCGTTCAAATAAATGAATAAGGAATGATTGAAATGAGGAATGAAGGTGGGTATTTATAGTGAAGGATGGTAGATTTGTTTACTAAAAATAGTATGATGAATCCCCTTCCCATGGCCGACCATAATTTGTGAAGAAGGGAGTTGTTTGGTTATTTTATTCATGCATGATATTATGCTTAAATCAAGCAATAGGTGGATGGTTTCTTAGGCAAAGTTGGTGTGCTATCTTCGAATTTATTTGCAAGTGTAGGGACCCCCAATAAATCTCACAAAAGTGAATTTGTGATCAATCCAAATGCCTTTGCCGAATTGGGCTTGTTCTCCCTTGTTTGGACGGTTTGGTGACCCAATTGTTTACTAGACTTGTCCATCAATTGACCCTTGTTCAATTGGATCAAATCAACTTCTTCTTGACCCATTTTGTATGTGTTTGTCGTCCATATGGAGTGAAATTGGGCATATCCATGTAGCTTTATTTGACAAATAAATCATGCATAATTTCCTTAGTCCAACTACATTAAAAATGTCAAGATCAATATGTAGCATAAAATAATTAAGTTATGTACAAATTTAATGCAAAAATAGCATAAAATCACATTCTTCATTAAATCATGCTCATTGTCGAAACCATTTTTTGAAAGAAACAGGATCGACTTTGATTTTGAAAGTGAAAGCAAAAAACGGGAGTCGCCACCAATCCTTTTTGCTGAGGTGTGATCGGGTCACCTTGAAAAGTGGTTGTTTTTAATAAACATTTTGATTTGTCAAAACAACGATTTTGGTCTACGAAAATCAGAAAGACGGGTTCAGGAGTCGGTTACGCACGAGGAATGATTAACAACCTCGATACGCCCAAAATTGGTACCTAGTTGATTAATCAATGTCTCAGTGTCAAAGATTTAAAAAATTGAACGAATTTAAAATATGATCCCACTTTGTATTAATGTTAATTTAAAACGCTTGAACGAACGTTAAAGACCCTCTCGTCTCGAAGTAATAAAATGTCACATCCAGTAAGTTAGGACACGACATCTTGAGCCTTTGAGAACGAGCTTACCTTTTATTTAAAACTCATGTATTTTAACTTTAAAAGAATATCGGTTATTTAGTTTAAACGAGAAAAACTGAAACCTAGTAAGTTAGGGCACGGTTTCTCAAATTTCCAAATACAGAATATTGCCTTTATTTTAAGAAATCATTTCTAGAGGTAACAAAATGTCACATCCAATACGTTAGGACACAACATCTCGAAATCTCAAGAAATAACTTTTTTTATTTATTTTAAAAGGATATTCCGTTATTTAGGTTAAACGAGAAAAATCAAAACCCAGTAAGTTAGGGCACGATTTCTCGAATTTATAAATACGAAATATTGCCTTTATAAAAGAATCATTTTTGTGCCAGGTAAAGGTTAATATAACATAATCTTATAGTAAAATACGAAATAAATGACGGTGTTAATATGCATAACAGAATAACGTGGTAATAAAAATGACAATATATATGATTAAGGATAAAACAAAACATGCCGAAAATAAAAAAGAAAAATGGTAAGTCGAGTAAAAATTAAAGGGAGACTAATGTTAAACACAATTGTAGATATATATTATATAAAAGCAATAAAAAATTAATGATAAAAATAGCTATAATAAAATAATAATAATAATGATAATAATAATAATAAAAGGAAATAATATTGTCGAAATCATTTTTGAACGAGTTTGAAAAACGGGGTTCGACTTTTTTGAAAAATGAAAACGGGAGTCGCCACCAACCTTTTTAGGTGTGATTGGATCACCTTATAAAAATGTTTTGGTCTACGAATTTTAGAAAACAGGTTCAGGAGTCGGTTATGTACGAGGAAGGATTAGCACCTTCGTAACGCCCAAAATTGGTACCAATTGATTAGTTTTCTGTCCTAATGTCGAAACTTTGAAAAGATTTAAAAGTATGATCCCTTTTTAAAATGTGAGCAATTTGAATTAAACTCGAGATTCTTTTGTTCCGAAAGAATACAAACATCATATCCAGCATGTTAGGACACAATGTTTTTAAATCCTCGTAACTAAAATCATCTCGTAATTTACAAAATTTATTTAAAAGGATATTTTTGGTATTTAGAAAAACGAGAAATCGCAACCCAGCATGTTAGGGCACTATTTCCCGATGTTTTAAATACAAAAATATTGTCTTGTTTTAAAACATTTTAAAGCATTATATATATTTTTTTAAAAAGGATGCAACCAGGATACAACATTATAAGACATTAAAACTGAACTATTATAACACATGTCTTAATACAAATATAACATAAATAATCAATTTATATGCAAATATATAAAACAATAAAATAAAAAAAATAAAATTAATCATATTGCCAATATACATAAATAAATCAACAAGTTTTTATATATATATATATATATATAAGGACTGAAAAGATAAAAATAAAAAGGTAATGTATTAAAAAATATTTGAAACAATATATAAATAATAATAAATGAAAAAAATCAATTAATAAAAATATAACATGTAGCATAATAACTAAATATATTTATAAAATTAATTTTATAAGAAATAGGAACAGAAACTTTATAATCATACAAATTAGATATTTAATATATGCAATATAATATTTAAAAAATATTTGCAAATTTATAAATTATACATAATAATATAATAAATTAAGGTAATATAGTAAAAATAATATATATAATAAAATATAGTAGAATAAAATATAAATACATAGTATACGATAATAAATAATATAATATAAGAATAATATAAGTATATATATAAATAATAAAATAATATAAGATAAAATAAATTTTTATATATAAATAATACTTGTAGTAAGTAAATAATATATAAAAGATATAAAATAAATGAATTATAAAAAATAAAAGGATTACAATTAAATTGAAATAAAAACTTCAGGGCTAATTCTTAAAAAAAACAAAAAGCAAATTTGGGCCTTCTGGAACACGCATTTAAAGTCCAGGGACTCACTAGGCAATTAGCCCTAATCCTTAAAAACGACGTCGTTCTAGAATCAGGCCCAAAAGAGCTGTAGGACTAAATTAGAACAAAACAAAAAGGTTAGGGCCAATTTTAAATAAAATATAATTTAAATTAAATGAAATCAAATAAACTAAAAATGCAGAAGGGCCCAGGGAATAAATATCCCAATTTTACGGCAAAACACGCGGATCCTATGGACATCGGGTCGGGTAAATCGGGTCCTATATAAGTTAAAAAAACCAAAAAAAATCATTTCTAAAATATTTTAGAAAAAAAAACAAAAGAGACGAGCCTACAATGCTCTCCTCCTCCTCGGCCTGAGCTTAGGCGACGATTGCCGGCCATCGCTGTATGCGCCTCACGCGCCACCGTACACGGTGGTCGGAGGTTCAAAATTCCTCCCCTTTCCAGGCAAATCACAGGTAAAATCTTTTCCTCTTTATTTTAAATGTATTTTTTGTGTAAAATGAATAAAAAACAAATAGAAAATACCCTCTGGCGTTTCTGTTTTGTGTGAATCCCTCTTTTTCTGTTATTGCATGTATAAAATAAAGAAAAATAAAACGAAACTTAGAAAAGAAATATAACAGAGAAATAAAACCTTCGAAAACTTTATTGCTTGTATTTTCTCTGCTCTTATTGTATTCGTGTATCTCCCCATTACAAAGATATATTTGGGTTTTTATACCCACTGTCTGCGGTTACAGATTAGGTAAGAAATTCTCTTTGATTTCTTGCTATTTTTGCTTCGTTTTTTGCTGTGGTTCCTTTCCCCTTTTGCAGGTAAACGCGAGGAATCTGGCGGTGAGCGATAATCTCGGCGATGACGGTGGGTGTACTGGCATTGATTCGTGCACCGTTCGTAGCGTGATTCGAGGCCAGAGTTACGGCGCTGATGAGGCGTGACGCTTGGAGTGCATGAAGCTTTTGGAACCCCTTGCGGCGCTGGTGCTTTCCAGGAACCCTAGGGTTTCCAAATCTGAAAACAGATTTGGGCCATCGGGCCACATGGCTTATTGGGTCTGGACTGGCTAGGCCAATCAGGTAGTGGGCTCTGGTATAAGTTTAAGTGGGGGTAGCATTTTTAGGGTTTGTGCAGTCAGGTAGTGTTTGGGCTTTGGGGTTAGGTTAAAATTTGGGCTTGTTTGGGTTAGGTTAAGATTTGGGCTTCTAGTTGTTAGGCTACAGGTCTTGTAATGGTTTAGGTCCGGGTATGGGTTCAGTTTGGGAATCTGGGCTTTAGGGGTATAATTTGGGTTTTAATATTTGTAAAAAGGACTTTTAAAAGGACTTTAAAATTTATTTATTTTTCCAATTTCTTCCTTTACTCTAATGGCTTCCAACGGGCCGGGAAAAATTAGGGTCTTACAGCTGCCCCTCTTTGCTCATTGCTGTGTAACAAGAATAGAGCAAAGACTATAAAAGGACCAATTTTGCCCGGGCTCTCCAAGTCTTGAGTTCTTCGATCTGCTCCCCGTCGAATACAGAGATGCCAAATCTTTGTCTTCAATTTGCTCCCTGTCCATCACAGAGATGCCAAATCTTCGCTTTCGATCTGCTCTCCGTCTACTACAAAGACGCCAAATCTGTATTGGATCTGCCTTGATGAAGGTCAGATCTGCTATGTCTTCAATTTGCTCTCCGTCCCTTACAGAGATGCCAAATCATCTTGGATATGCTCTCCGTCTAATACAAAGAGATAAGATCTGTTATCTTGGATCTGTTCTCCATCCATTACAGAGAAATAAGATCTATTATCTTGGATCTGCTCTCTGTCCATTACAGAGTGATAAGATCTGCTATCTTGGATCTGCTCCCCGTCCATTACAGAGAGATAAGATCCGTCATCTTGGATCTGCTCCCTGTCCATTACAGAGAGATAAGATCTATCATCTTGGATCTGCTCCCCGTCTATTACAGAGAGATAAGATCTGCTATCTTGGATCTGCTCCCCGTCTATTACAGAGAGATAAGATCTGCCATCTTTAGATCTACATTGTCTTTTAAAGGACATATCATGTAGAATGCGTATGAGTTTATGCCTAATGATTAGGATGCCATGATCAAAATGAGTCAAATGCCCCAAAAATGTTATGAGAATGACTCCTATTTTACGACATCTTCAATCACTCAAGTTTCATCTTGTTTCATTCAAAGTACCAACCCTACTTTGCTTGTACGCTTTGAATCTTCTCCATCAATTTGGTCTACTGTATCATTCCTGAATGTTGCAACCTACTGGAGATATCCTAATTGTCCAATCACCATTTGGACTAAAGAAGAAATTTTCTTGAGAACTTTCGACCCTTATACACAGGAATTCTTCTAAACAAATGTCCTGTTTCAGTTTCTTGCATTATCTAGAGATTTCCAGAATAATATGCAAAACTTTGTTTATGAAAATGTCTTAGTTCATCAATCATTATTCCGATGCAACATACTTCATGAATAATGGAGGACAAATAAATTGAATCAGATTATCAAAAATACAAAGGAATTGAATCTGGAAAGATATCTTTGAGAAGAAAAAGAATCCAAAGATAGTAAATAGGACAACAATTAGGTGCCCTAGATATCATAGCTTGGGCTTCTATATACAAGCTTTATGAAGACGGCTTTGAGTTTAACATGTGTTCAGAAGATCCAAAGTACTCTGTTGATGCCCCAGCATGTAACATACTTCTGTAATACCCTTTAACCCTAAACCGTCGCCGGAACAGGGTTACAAGGCATTACCAAACAAATCAGACAATTTACAGATAATTCTTAATAAATAAATAAGATAAAGTTTATTTAACAAATAAATTATAGTATAGTCATAAATGTATATAAATTATATTTTACTTCTATAATTGATTTTATTCGTTGATTTTTCATTTTTTTTAATAAAAATTTCGGCAGCATTTCCGCTTATTTTTACATAAAACCCCCTGCAAATTCAATCCAGAAATAAACCATTCCAACACCAATGGCACAATCAAAAACAATTTAAAAACTTAAATACACCTAAATTATGATCAATTAATTAACATAGTAATTTAATAACTAAACATTCATAATATTAATCAAAATTAAAATAATAACTTCATTTGTTTTTCATTCTAACTTAAGACTAATTATATAATATAATTTTTACCATTTTATCAAGCTAATAACAAAATATGGTATATCATTCTTACAACCAACATTACAAGCATACCTAAATAACCTATACAATGCCTAGTACATGCCACTTTCAATTAAGAAAAGAAAACATCACCAAAATCTTTTGCTGAAGTCGGGATCGTTCAGATGCTGAACCAGGACACTTGACTCCTTTTAACCTGCGCACGGAAACAACCGTACGCTGAGTATTCCATACTCAGTGGTATTACCATAATTCAAACTTTAATAGCAATAATAATAAAATATAAAAACTAAGTATATAATAACAATTCATTTTTAAACTTTCATTTAATAACAATAATAAAACAATCTTCAACTATTCTTCAATTTTAGTCACTAATTACATTTATCAAAATTTTAATCACCACATTCACATTAATTTCATGCATTTCATTTCCAATCTAAATTTTCAGTCCACAATTTCAATTTCTTTCATATTCAGTAGTATAATTGATCAAGTTTATTTGATCTTCTCATTTCAATTATTCACCCTATTAACAATTCGGACTTTTACGGATACACAAATTCCAACCCAAACACACCAGTACGGCACATTGTGCCTAAAACGGTACATAGTACCTGATCAGTATACGACACATAAAGTGCCTGAAACGACACACAAGGTGCCTGAAATACGACACATAAAGTGCCTGATATACGACACATAAAGTGCCTGATATACGACACATAAAGTGCCTGATCGGTAAAGCCGGCAAATCCCGTACATTTTCAGATCCTATGGCATGCCAATTATATCCGACTCCGCCCGACTAGTTAATAGGGTATTTCAGTTCTCAATTTACTTTCATTTCCAATCCAGAACACTTTTTAATTACAATTTCACCTTCAAATAAATTTATAATTCAATTATACATACACATTCACCATTCAATTCAATTCTCATTCAACTCAAATATCAATACTTACCCTATATGTCACTTATTAAATATAGAATTTATATAAAACATATAATAAAAAGTAATTTGAATTATAGTAATACAAACCGTGAATTTTTTTTTTGTTTTAATCCTCGATAGCTTTCTCCTTTCCTTTGTGCGACGATGTCCCGGGTTCTTTGTTAACTACGAAAATAATAATAATAATTTATAATCATCAATACAACACATTTCAATTTAATTCATGAGCCTAACATGCAAATTTAATCATTTTTAATGTATATAAAATTTCACCATTAAGCTGTCTACTTGCGATATTGTTACTAAATTATTTATATCTTGAGCTACGAAACTCCAAATTAATATCCGTAAATTTTTCTTGAAACTAGACTCACATATATTCTTACCATAAAATTTTCATAATTTTTGATCTAGCCAATTAGTACAGTTTATTCATTAAAGTCTCCCCTGTTACTCCATTCGACAATTCTGACCTCTCTCTACTAAAATTCAATTATCTCATTTTACAGAACTCAAATGAGGTCCATGTTTATTTCTTTTGAAACTAGATTCATTAAGGAGTTCACATATATAAATTACACTCCATAAAAATTTTTGTACAATTTTTAATGATTTTCCAAAGTCAAAACAGAATATCTCGAAATTACCCTGAACCAGTCTTACAAAATTTCAAATATCTCTTGATTCATAAATTCATTGTTTACACTATTTCTACTACAAGAAACTAGACTCAATAAGCTTTAATTTCATATCTTATTCATCCTCTAATTCAATTCCTACAATTTTTAGTGAATTTTCATAGTCAGACCATTGCTACTTTCTAAAACTGTTTTGATGTAAAATGTTAAGAACCAAATTTATAACACCAATTCACACCTTATTTCTATTCAAATTTCATTCAAACTCAAATTTAACTATTAATTTTCAACATATTTTCTTAATTTCGAATTTTCCTCAATTTAATCCCTAAAACACAAGAACTTATAGCTTACCTTGCAATTCAATCCTTATATCTATTCTAACTTGAATTTCATTCAATTTAACCCCTATTTCATCATTTTATTCAACATGAACTTTGTTTAAAAACCTAAGAACTTCCAAACTAACAACTTAATTTCATTAAAAACTTGTTTTAAGACTTCTAAAACATCAAAATTATGAGAAGAGGACTTGATTGAGCTTACCAATTAACTCCAAGCTTCATAA
Source organism: Gossypium stocksii (assembly GCA_020496765.1). Lineage (NCBI taxonomy): Eukaryota > Viridiplantae > Streptophyta > Magnoliopsida > Malvales > Malvaceae > Gossypium > Gossypium stocksii. The sequence goes on from CM035620.1 coordinate 88,281,265, forward strand.
ACCCTATTTCCCCTTTTTATTTTCTTTCTTTCCTTCCTTCTCTGTTTCGTTTCTTATGTTCTGTTTCTTTTCATTCTTTTTTTTTTTTTTTTGTTTATTATATATATATATAATGTAAAAATATAATAATATAATAATGTAATAATATAATAATATAATAATATAATAATATTATTCTTTATTATTAAGTAATAATAAAATATATATAAAATCTAATAAAAATCTATGATTTTTATTAGTTATGCCGCCTCAACTTCTTCAATTGGTGTAATTTCCTATTTAGTCCTTTTTATTTTCTATGGTTCTATAATTAAACTTTTACCCTTTATTCAATTTAGTTCTTTTTACTAATTACCCTAAATTAAGCTAAATTTACTTAATTAAAACCTAATTAAACACACTACTAGATTCATAATTATTCCTAATAATTATTTATGAACTTGATTTGCTAAGAAGGATGCTCGATAATGTACTTTTTCGGTGCCCGTGAATTTTGGGCCATTACAACTTCGCTTCTTGTTGGATCAGGTATAGCAAGGTTGCTGTATGCCGTTCAAAATTTTAAGCCGCCCTTTCGGGTTTTCAACTCAAAACCCCTTTGGTCTCAAGGCGCCCTTTGCAGGTTTTCACCTTGGCCTCTCCATTTTCTTTTTCTTTTCTCTTTTCTTTTTCTCTTTTTTCTCTTTTTTTTGAAATAAAAGACTCAAAGCGCCCTTTGCGGGTTTTCACCTTGGCTTCCGCGAGTAATTCTTGTGGACGAACCCTCTTCATTTGTGTCATCTATTCTTGGTACATTAGGATGAATACTTTCAAGTTCACTAGAGGTATTCAATTCTTGGCTTCACTGAGGCTTAGAGGAAAATATCTCGACTTATAAACCCATGAAAAATGGATTGCCCCAGAAGCAGTTCTGGCTATCGTTTGACAAACACATGGCTCGATGATGTTTCTGAGGTATCCGCAAACTTCATAAATTGCCCCAATTGTAAAGCTGCCAAATGAGCGTAGCAAATAGGGGCCCCAACAGATATGACTGTGGTGCTCGTAGGATAGAGAATGAACAAACTCCTATAGATCATCAGCTGGAAACCCAACCTGGTCCAAGAGAACATGATAGTGGGCCGGCCTTGTGGTTCTTATCATTCCAGCTTGAGCACAAAGGTAGAAAATGTTGTTCTTAAGATGGCATGACAGTGCCCAGTAGCTCATTGTCAGGAGATCCCTGCTAGAAAAACTTGGTATGCTGTTTTTTTATGCAACAATAACCATAATCTTAGGGTTCCAATTCTCGTCAAGGAACTTGCAAACCTTAATAACTTGATCAAGTTCTTTGTTTAAAAATTGATTAAACTGAGACTCGCTTATTCTTGGAGATAACGATTCGATCAGACTTCCTTTTCCCAGAACTTGTATAGAAGTCTAAGAAAACTTCCTTCATGATACCCTCATCCTTTTTGTCAGAAACTGGTTTGAAAAGAGGATCTATCATTTCAAGCTTTGGAAACTATGTATAGACTGATGCCCTATAGCGGGAAATCAAAAGCCATTGCTTAAAGTAAACCAACACCGTGGTTGATAGAATACCGGGCTACTCAAAAGAGCCATGAGACACATCCATGCCAAGGATGATGGTTTGGAACCTTTGAAACAACTGGAATTGAAGGTGTTTGCTCAGCGTAGAGAGTAAGTAGTAGTTTCTTATGCCAATCTTTACCAGTCTCGGTCATCTTCTGTAATTTACTTTTTTCTCTTTTTTCTTTTTTTTTCTTTTGGCAACCTTCGATGTACTGTGATAAGGTGCCTAATCTTTGAACGGACTTGCAGTTGAAAATGATCTTTGCATGATCTCTTTTTTTTTTCTTTTTTTTGTTTGTTTTTTCCTTTCTTCTCTTTTTCGAATCGATGACTATTGACTTTGTAATATTGGCATAAGAAGCTATTTTTCCCTCTTAATAGAGCGGTCGACGCCCCCAAAGATGAACCATTGTCAGCTTGAAACTTTTGACGAGCACAGGCCCATGCCCTATAAGTCTTTGATTTCTTAAATTTGGCATTCATAGCATATCTGATATAATCCCATTCCAAGATGGACCAGCAGTGTCCAATCCTCCTGTTTTTCCTAATCATTATGTGTCGTCTTTGACAACGTTTTTGAATTTCTATAATAGCCTCCATAAGGTCTTGTTTTGGCTCTCCAGCTATGCGTGTTCCAATTTCACAACCTTTCCCTCTTTTAAGGCTATGCTCCCTATCCCTTCTTCATAAGGTAAAATATGTTTCTCCTTTTGCTTTACCCTTTTCAACAAATTTAGAAACAAGTTACAATTTCTATTGAATCTTCAAAGTACTGAGGTTCCTTTAAACACATGTCACACTCAAAAATGAACTCTGAATCTGTATTATCGTTGCCCACATCATTGATATCTAGGGACCTATGATAGGCATAAAAGAATGTATAAGGAATAAATGAATTCAAGAATGACTATTTACATGGTATGAATGAAGAAATTTGATGAAAATTAGAAAATCTAAGAATAAAGAATGAGGGAATATTGGCTTGAATTAATCATAAAAGATATGTTTTATTAAAACAATGATGGATGAACATGAGCCTACTTCACAAATGTAATCTTATTACTCCTAGGCCTTGGAGCAACAAGAGTGTTCTGAACATTATTCTGCCTAATTTTTAAAAAAATTGTAAGAAGTTCCTCTACAGACCAATTGCCAAAAATATTTCTAGGTTTATAAGGTCTAATGTCTCACGGGCTTCTTCATTTAGTCCCTTCCTCGTGTATGGAACTTCTCCAACATACATATTTGCCTTTCATAAAAGCTACCCTCAAAAATTTGTACCTCTTTGTTGTCTATAAAGCCTTGCACCAATACTTTGAACTCAACACAATCCTGGATCTCATGACCCTCTTCTCCATGGAACTCACAGTAGTTCCTTCTTCCTTCCTTTCCTCTTTTGGAAATCACCATTCCTCTCTTTAGCAATTCCCTCCAAATCTCCTTCATCGGTATCCTCACCTCAGCAATATTTCCTTTGATCCTTATTGCATCCACTTCCCCAATTGTGTTTACCCCTTGGTCACCATGATTGGGCAATGGATTATCTGTATCAGGAGTACTGTCAAATTTTACAACCCCAGCTTTAATAAGCCTTTCTACCGCCTTTTTGAAATCGGTGCAATTTTCTATCGAATGCCCTGATATTCTCGCATGATATTCGCATTTGGCATTTACATCATACCACTTGGGATATGGAGGCTCTATAGGCTTCACGTGGAAAGGAGCTATGGCATGCGCATTATATAAGTTTTGATAAAGCTCGCGGTATGTCACAGGGATGGGTGTAAAGTGCATCCTTTCAGAACTTTGCCTCGTGCCAGATTCTTGCTTTTGAGAACTTTGCTACCCAACTGTAATCGACTTCGAGTTGTAACTACTCGCATTGTTCACCTCACTATCTTTTCTTCTCGGGGCCGTTCTCTTGACAGCCTCTCCCTCTATTTTGCCACCTCTTATGGCGTTCTCAATATTTCTCCGGCCATAACAATATCAGCAAAACTTTTGGTAGTGCTTCCAATCATGTGAGTGATGAATGGAGCCTTCAAAGTGTTGATGAACAACATAGTAGTCTCCTTTTCCAAAAGCGGTGGTTGAACTTGCATGGCCACCTCCCTCCATCTTTGGGCATATTGCCTAAAATTCTCACTAGGCTTCTTCTTCATGTTCTGTAGCGTGATCCTATCCGGAGTCATGTCAGTCACGTGATTGTACTGCTGCATGAAGGCTTGTGCAAGATCCCTCTATGATTTTATTCTGGCCCGGCTCAACTGATTATACCACCTAGCCGCGGTTCCGATTAAACTGTCCTGGAAACAATGTATCAACAGTTGATCATTGTTCACGTAACCTGTCATCCTCCTACAAAACATCGTAATGTGGGCCTCTGGGCAAGTAGTTCCGTTATACTTCTCGAACTCCGGCATGTTAAATTTGTGAGGAAGTATCAAGTCTGGGACCAAGCTTAGATCTTTGGTATCAACTCCATAATGCGCATTAGCGCTCTCTAAGGCCTTAAATTTCTCCTCCAACCATCTGCAACGTTCCTACAACTGCTTTGAAGATTCTATTGCCATTCTTTCTTTCTCAACTACATCCAATTTAGGAGTGATAGGATTAGCAGAGTTATCACCCAAATTGATTCCCGAGCCAGTTGGGTAACTTATGGGGATTCTAGCCTCGACAGGCCCATGCTGCGGCCTTATAGTGACAGATGGCCTCCTAAGAGGTGCCTCAGTTTGTATTTATACATGAGGTGGGGTGAAACCTGGAGGATGATCTTCCTTTTCTTCACCGGTGATTGCCATAGGAGCCTTTCCCTTATCAGTAGCTCTCAGCAACTTAGCTATCTCCGCTATCATATTCCTTTGAGCCTCCAATATTTGCTCCCCCATATCGTTTTGCATCTTGGCCAACTGCTCTTGCTATTGGTCCTGTATGTCCTTCTGTAACTGTTCAAACCTTTGATCCATATTTCTAGATTTTGCGCGAGTTTCGTACGGATGTGTGATTTCTAGATTTTCTTCCCTAATTCTGTAGTAATTTTAACTAATTAGGGTCTTTCTATAACCTCGAATACATATGATGCAATGAGATGCTATGAGATGCAAATGCATGAATGCAAAAGGATATCGATTCTGGTTCAATTTCATTTTAGAAAACGTTATTTAAGGAACAAAAGTCTTTTCATAAAACGGATTACAAATACGCTTTCGCCCGTAGGCCCAGAGTTTTAACCTCTCAAAAAAATAAGGCTAATTCCTAACCACAATCTGACTGGAGCTCATATCTTGTGCCCAATATGTCAGCTTGTACCGCCAAGGTTTGTAAATAGTTAGCTGCCTTTCGAATTTGAGCTATGGCTTCACCCATGAGGTGATCTCTACAACTCAGGACACGTCCTCCAATGTCTTGTGAAGTTGTTCTGATTATCTTGAAAGAAAGATTGGCGAACAAGTAGGCATTCCTGCTTCATAGCATGCTGCCTTACAATGATTTCAGTACTTCTTGAGAGTCTTCAGATTTCTGCCCCTGCAGAGCATAGCTAATCTCTACTTTAAAGGTCTTTAAATGATATGGTCTTCTTTAACCTCTTCATTCACGCCCATTTGTCCAAATCTTGTACTTCCATCCTAGTAAACTCAAGCTTGTCATTTGGTAACGGTCCTATAGTAAATAACCTTTTTACCATCATAGGCAAAGTTCTTTCCATCCAATTCAAATTTGTAGGTCTTATGCATTCTGTCAATCACCTTTCCTCCAATACGCTTACCATCCACGAGGCGACCATCTTTATATGAAAGGGAAATGTCCATCAATACCTCCACGCTCACTTTGAATTGTTCATCTATCTTCCTGTCAAGCAAGAACTGCAAGTTCTTATAGTTGTTGTAGAACAACTGCTTGGCTTCATTATCCCATTGGACCAAATGTCCTTCAACTCCTTCCACTGATACGAGTAAAGTCCCATAACTCTGATGTATATCCCTCGGTGACACTATCTGTTTTCTCTAACTATGTTTTCTCTGACCACGCACAAACGGAAGAGTTTTCCTCCACTTTATTAAGATATTTGTTCCTCATTACAAAACTTCCTAACTCAGAAATTGAACCTTGAATCGATACCTTTTAATGATGAATGACATGCAATGATGACAAAATAAAAAACAGGTTAGTATCATATAAAAAATATAATAAACAAATACTTATAAGGGGTAAGTACTAAAAGGTTATCACCGTACTACCTAAGGCAAGCACTTAAAGCTCACTATATGTGGTTCGGTTCTAAAGTAAAGGGTACCCAAACCAGCAGATTCCTCGATCCTCACCCATTATAGGCTCATACAGACCAAGTTCGATTTAGGGGGATTCATTTCCCTACGACCATACGGAGATGAAAATCTCACGAAGCCTATAGGTACAGATGTTTCCCAGAAGCAATCCACTAACTCATACGGTGGTGAAAACCTCACGAAAGCTTAGTTTCTTACTCCCACTTAAAGGTGTGACCAACGGTCATGCAAATGCAATGCGTGCGAGAAAAGTAAACACTCATATGCAACAAATACATGTAAAAGGATCATAACTTTCAAATCGAGTTTTCAAATTTCGAAAAGAAGACAGAAATTAATCAATTTTACGGCTTGACTCTCTTATTGTCCCCAGTGGAGTCGTCAAGCTGTCGAAACCATTTTTGAACGAGTTTGAAAAATAGGGTTCGACTTTTTTGAAAAATGAAAACGGGAGTCGCCACCAACCTTTTTAGGTGTGATTGGATCACCTTATAAAAACGTTTTAGTCTACGAATTTTAGAAAACAGGTTCGGGAGTCGGTTACGTACGAGGAAGGATTAGCACCCTCGTAACGCCCAAAATTGGTACCAATTGATTAGTTTTCTATCCTAATGTCGAAACTTTGAAAAGATTTAAAAGTATGATCCCTTTTTAAAATGTGAGCAATTTGAATTAAACTAGAGATTCTTTTGTTCCGAAAGAATACAAACATCACATCCAGCATGTTAGGACACAATGTTTTTAAATCCTCGTAACTAAAATCATCTCGTAATTTACAAAATTTATTTAAAAGGGTATTTTTGGTATTTAGACAAACGAGAAATCGCAACCCAGCATGTTAGGGCACTATTTCCCGATTTTTTAAATACAAAAATATTGCCTTGTTTTAAAACATTTTAAAGCATTATATATTTTTTTAAAAAGAATGCAACCAGGATACAACATTATAAGACATTAAAATTGAACTATTATAACACGTCTTAATACAAATATAACATAAATAATCAATTTATATGCAAATATATAAAACAATAAAATAAAAAAATAAAATTAATCATATTGCCAATATACATAAATAAATCAACAAGTTTATATATATATATATAAGGACTGAAAAGATAAAAATAAAAAGGTAATTTATTAAAAAATATTTGAAACAATATATAAATAATAATAAATGAAAAAAATCAATTAATAAAAATATAACATGTAGCATAATAACTAAATATATTTATAAAATTAATTTTATAAGAAATAGGAACAAAAACTTTATAATCATACAAATTAGATATTTAATATATGCAATATAATATTTAAAAAATATTTGCAAATTAATAAATTATACATAATAATATAATAAATTAAGGTAATATAGTAAAAATAATATATATAATAAAATATAGTAGAATAAAATATAAATACATAGTATACGATAATAAATAATATAATATAAGAATAATATAAGTATATATATAAAAATAATAAAATAATATAAGATAAAATAAATTTTTATATATAAATAATACTTGTAGTAAGTAAATAATATATAAAAGATATAAAATAAATGAATTATAAAAAATAAAAGGATTAAAATTAAATTGAAATAAAAACTTCAGGGCTAATTCTTAAAAAAAACAAAAAGCAAATTTGGGCCTTCTAGAACACGCATTTAAAGTCCAGGGACTCACTAGGCAATTAGCCCTAATCCTTAAAAACGATGTCGTTCCAGAATCAGGCCCAAAGGAGCTGTAGGACTAAATTAGAACAAAATAGAAAGGTTAGGACCAATTTTAAAAAAAATATAATTTAAATTAAACGAAATCAAATAAACTAAAAATGCGGAAGGGCCCAGGGAATAAATATCCCAATTTTACGGCAAAACACGCAGATCCTATGGACATCGGGTCGGGTAAATCGGGTCCTATATAAGTTAAAAAAACCAAAAAAAATCATTTCTAAAATATTTTAGAAAAAAAAACAAAAGAGACGAGCCTAGAATGCTCTCCCCCTCCTCGGCCTGAGCTCAGGCGACGATTGCCGGCCATCGCTGTACGCGCCTCACGCGCCACCGTACACAGTGGTCGGAGGTTCAAAATTCCTCCCCTTTCCAGGCGAATCACAGGTAAAATCTTTTCCTCTTTATTTTAAATGTATTTTTTGTGTAAAATGAATAAAAAACAGATAGAAAATACCCTCTGGCGTTTCTGTTTTGTGTGAATCCCTCTTTTTCTGTTATTGCATGTATAAAATAAAGAATAATAAAACGAAACTTAAAAAAGAAATATAACAGAGAAATAAAACCTTCGAAAACTTTATTACTTGTATTTTCTCTGCTCTTATTGTATTCGTGTATCTCCCCATTACAAAGATATATTTGGGTTTTTATACCCACTGTCGGCGGTTACAGATTAGGTAAGAAATTCTCTTTGATTTCTTGCTGTTTTTGCTTCGTTTTTTGCTGTGGTTCCTTTCCCATTTTGCAGGTAAACGCGAGGAATCTGGCGGTGAGCGATAATCTCGGCGATGACGGTGGGTGTACTGGCATTGATTCGTGCACCATTCGTAGCGTGATTCGAGGCCAGAGTTACGGCGCTGATGAGGCGTGACGCTTGGAGTGCACGAAGCTTCTAGAACCCCTTGCGGCGCTGGTGCTTTCCAGGAACCCTAGGGTTCCCAAATCTGAAAATAGATTTGGGCCATCGGGCCACATGGCTTATTGGGTCTGGACTGGCTAGGCCAATCGGGTAGTGGGCTCTAGTATAAGTTTAAGTGGGGGTAGCATTTTTAGGGTTTGTGCAGTCGGGTAGTGTTTGGGCTTTGGGGTTAGGTTAAAATTTACGCTTGTTTGGGTTAGGTTAAGATTTGGGCTTCTAGTTGTTGGGCTACGGGTCTTGTAATGGTTTAGGTCCGGGTATGGGTTCAGTGTGGGAATCTGGGCTTTAGGGGTATAATTTGGGTTTTAATATTTGTAAAAAGGACTTTAAAATTTATTTATTTTTCCAATTTCTTCCTTTACTCTAATGGCTTCCAACGAGCTGGGTAAAATTAGGGTCTTACAAATATATTACAACGAATAATAATAATATATTAATGAGAAAAATAATAATATGATAATAACTAAAATAGAAAAATATAATAAGGATACAAAAAAATATATATAATAATAATATTGGTTGTAATAATAAAAAAAATAATAATACTCATAATAATAAGTAGTGTAATAATAATAATAATAATAATAATTACAAAATAAAAACATTAATAATCATATTAATAATAAGGAATAACAATACGTTAATAATATATGTTAATAACAAAAATAATAAGTTAATAAGGATAATAATATTAATATTAATATTAATATTAATTAATAAAATGATAAAAGGACTAAAATTGAAGGCTAAACAAAATTTGGGGGTGAAATCGAAAATAAAAGAAAGGTAATGAACTAGGCTGAATGCGCGAGAAGCAGGGGAGGACCAAAATAGGAAATATCCCCGCCTTCCAAAACGACATCGTTACAGGGAGGACTGAATTGAAATTCGAAATAAATTTCTGGGCCAAAATTGAAAATCAAAAGGAATTTATCGCAAAATAATAAAAAAGCAGAAGGGCTGTACGCGTAAATATTCCATTTTCCCAAAACAAGCGGATCCTGCTTGGAGCGGGTCGAGTTCGGGTCGGTTTCCCCAAAATGACATCGTTTTGGACGTTAAAAGGGGGACTAAAATGGCGTTGTTTCAATCTGGGTATTTAAACCCCAAAAATTTCTTTTTTCTTCATTTCAGCCCAACTTTCAAAAAAAAATTAAAAAAAACCTCTCAAAAAAATCTTCCCCCCAAATTTTGACGATCGGACGATGGGCCAGTGCTACGCCAGCCACCGTCGGCGACCACCGTGCGCTGTGGTCGGAACTCCAAAAAACCACTTTTTTTTTGACGATTTCAAAAAGGTAACTTTCTTTTTAAAAACTCTTTTAATATATATATATATATATATGTATGTATAGTTTCGGAAAGAGAAACAAAATAAAAAAGGATAAAAGAAATCAAAATAACACCTTTGATCTTTAAATCAAACTCCTTTGCTTTGTGTATTATTTGCACTCGAATCTCGTGTTGACATGCTTAGATCTTTTTATTGTTTTCGAAATCTCTTGTTTTTCTTATTATTGATGTAGCTGAAGAGGATTACAAAAGGATTGTATATGGCTTTTTGTAGCCCTTTTTACAACTTGTATTCTTAATGATTTGCTTCTCCTCTTTGCAGGTACAAGTGGGGGTGGCGACATGACAAGGGCGGTGGCTGGCAGTGCCAGAGGTGTAACACCCCAAACCCGGCCCAGACGTTACGGCCTAGTCTGGTGTGTCACATGGAAGTGTTTTTCAAAAACCGTGTTTTCATTGAAAACCCTTCTTAATGTTTCGAAACTTTTACCTTTAAACTTGTATAAAACCTTAGCTTTATCAAAACGTGATACTTTGTAATAATCAATACATTGTAAACAACCTTGTAAAATCTTATGAGAAATTTTGAAAGCTTGAAAACACTTATAGTTGTGAAAACATGTTAGTTTGAAAGGCAGTTTTAGTATCGGAAAATTAAACCTTCTTTGTTATGGCTTAAAGTGAATGGATACTATGCACCAGGTAGGATTCAAGAGAAGAGGAGGTGAGTCATTTAGACTGCTTAAGTACCAACTCTTCCTAGATCCACTCCTAGACATGCACACATCCATTGCCACACTTTAACCTTATGACTTGTCTACGAACAAATTAAGTTTAAACGTATTTAAGATTTACTTATTTATGAAAACATTCACGTTGCGAAAGCTTTGTTCTACTTACCGAGATATTTTGAAAACAAGTAGCGTTTATAAAACCGTGCCCTAAAGTTAACTGATTAAGAACAATTTAAATAATATCATGCTTAGCTAAAAATAAATAAAAAATAATTAAACAGGCCCTTATTACAAACCCAAAATCAAAATAAAAATAACTAAGATTAAATTGAAATAGTTAACTTAATTAAAATCAAACAGTCCAGTCCATGTGGCCACTCTGAATCCCTCCCAGCTCCAAGTCCAGCAATCTAAAGCTCACCTGCAATGATGGAAGGAAAGGGGTGAGTTTGGAAAACTCAGTGTGCAACAAAGCCCTTTCCAGAGCCCACATCATCACAAGCATACTGGGCCGAAGCCCTAATTCAGTCTTAACATATACTGGGCCGAAGCCTTTTCATAATTCATGTCACTGGGCCGAAGCCTTTTCTGTAAACGGTATGGCTCATAGGCCCATTTCAGTATCACATGTAAACATCAATGCGTGTATGCAAAGCCCATTTGGGGAGACTACTCCACCCACCAACCGCTACTCTCCACCCGTACCAACCAAGCTCTCCATGTGGGGAATAACTCAACCCACCCAACCAAACTCTCCACTGGCAGCATAGCTGCTTTAATGTATATCTGGAGGCCTATCCTCTTTTAATAACTAGGGCAAAAGCCCTTTTCGGTAAACTGGGGCAAAGCCCTTTAACACTTCCTTCTTTCGTATAAACCCAGCCCATGCATGTAATGAGTATAACATGGCATATCATATACATATCATAGCATATCATGTGCATATCATATCATATCATGTAAAATAACAATATCACAATCATCATATTCATAATAAAACCCTAGGGGTATAATAGTCATTTTCACCTAAGGGCAAAATAGTCATTTTCATGTTATAAGGGTAATTACGTAATTTTATCCATTATTAGGGTTTTCCATGTTTATTCATCAATTCCAAGTGTTAAAACAACAATTTTAGCCTATTTTAGTAAAACCGAGTTATTGGGCCCAAAACCTCTAATGGGCCCTACCTAGCCAACTTAGTCGTCTAAGCCCACATAATCCAAATTCTACAAGTATCTACTAATCTAACTAGTTTTAAGCCCATAGTCTATTAAGAAACACTCATTACCCATTTTTACCCATATGGGCCCATAAGCCCATTGGGCCCAAATTCAGCCCATTGAGGCCTATCTTACCAACGTGTGCAAAATCGTGCACTTATCTGCTCCATCGATCCACACACTGATCTTATCGCGTTTTTCGCATCTAAAACCATTCGCAAATCCACAAGTTCCAGAAATGCCGAAATTTCGGTATTTTCGGCTTTTCAGCAAATATCAAACTAAGCTACTAGAGGGTTTGTTACACACCTGATTAATGTCAAAATGTTGACGAGATCTCCCACGCGATTATCCTATAGTGATCACCTCAACAGATCAGACCATACCAACACTTAATCTAAATCGAAACTCAACAAAACCTTACTTATCTATTCGGCCATCACCTTTAATGGCCCTAGAATCTTACCTTGCCAACTTAGATCTACAAGATCTAGATCCAACTGTGCCAATGTCCTTAATCCAATGCTCCTTGTAGGTTACCCCTCAACAAACACAAAATCGATTTCTAAGATAAGATTAGTCCCTATCCAAGTCGACAATCTCCCTAAATATATAGGGATTTCGGCTTCTCTTAATTTCCAAAATAACGAATGAGAAGGAGTTCAGTTACTCACCAAAGATTTACTCGCCAAAAACATTCCCACACACCACCTTTTTTCCAGATCTGTTGTAGATTGATGATTCTATTCGAAGAATTCCGTTTCCACGTCCTTTCTAGCCTAGATCTATGATAGATCTACATCCAAACGCTAGCAGAGAAAAGATCTTAGGATATACGGCTTTTAGATCTATTACCCAGGTATTCTTGTCTGATTCAACAGAGGATTAGGGGCAATGAATAAATGGTCAAAAGGAATAGATAATGAGGGATCCGACTTGATGAACTTTTGAGAAGGATTGATGAAGAAAAGAGAAAGAAATTAGAAATAATAGAAGAGAGGAGATAAAAGATGAATCAAGAAAAAGGAAGGAAAGAAGGGTGGAAGAAAATAGGTTCGGTTACTATTGATGAAGAGAAGAAAAAACTGAACAAAAAAGAAAATAATTCATTTTAGGCAAGAATTAAAAGAACAAATTCCTTTAATGAAGCTTCCCATCCATTTTAAATTTCCTTAATTGCTCCTTGAATTTTGCTATCATTGAATTTAAATTCAAATCTTATTCAAAACAGATTTGAATTGCTTCCAATCCCTTAATTTTAGCTAAAAAAAAAAACAAAAACAAAGTTTGAATAGAATTCAAACTTTCCCACCGATTACTTGCAGCCCCCACCGCTTGAATCCGCTGCTGGGAAGCGCCCCAGCCCTGCACGTCTCCTTCCGCGCGCGCACAGCAAAAAGGCCTCTTGCGCATAGCGTTGCTTGAACCTGGGACCTCTAGGTAGCCCAGCACGCTACTGGCCACTGAGACGCGTCTTCTTTTTTGATAAAATAGCGTTCCGTTTAACTTTAAACCTTACCTGCTGACGTCCTACGTCCTTTTCTAAAAATAAAACAGAACATACATGCGCCTGCCTGGACTCGAGCTCGAGCTACCCTGGAACTCCTAACGCACCGCTACCGCTGCGCCACAAGCCTTTTTGTGGCATAACTCGGTCGCATCTATACTTAAGCCTTACCTTAGCGTGACCTGGCTTCTAAAAATAAAAACCCATTCTACGCACGCTGGGACTTGAACCCCAGCCTCCCATCTCACTACCTAGCACCCTAATCACTGGGCCAAACGTTTCCTTATGCCCAAACTTGCCCAATTTATTATTAAACCCTTATCTCCCAGTTTCCCCATAGAAGCAAAATTCTAATTTTTTCCTAGAATTTGTATTAAACCCAAAGTTTTTCCCATGATATGGGAATTGAACTCTATGAGATCTAATCTCCCGTTGTTCCTCAGTAGCTCAGCGGTAGAGCGGTCGGCTGTTAACTGACTGGTCGTAGGTTCGAATCCTACTTGAGGAGATTTGATTCATTCCGAATTAAAGAATTCAGAATGTCAGAATGAAAGGGTTCGCTTTGACCGTTAAGAGCAGGTAACCCGTTCCCTGTGTCTTTGTTTCTATTGCATTCTATCTCATCGTATCACATTCTGTTCTGCGATATTTGAGAATCACCGTCAATACCTCGGTGTAGGTGTCCGGGATAATCCTTTGTTCCATAGTCCCGGGGCTATTTACAACCAGCCAATTAAGAATTCTCAGATGTACTAGTACTAGCAAATGCCTCAAAGATGCAGTCATCGATTCTCCCGAGAGGCCACAATTACCGCGAGCAAACACAATACTTCCAAATTTATTTAGAAACTAAATTTAAACACCAAATTAGTATATATTTTTATATAAAAAATAATAATAATAATAATTTTATCTCGAAATACTAATTTTAATTATAAAAATTTTCAAACATCAATAATAACTACAGTAATAATTAATTATAATTTTTATAAGACTTTAAAATATCAGTAATAATAACAAAAATATTCTATCAATAATAATAGTAATGAGAATATATAATTTTCGTAAATATTAGTAATAATAAATACAGAAAAATTTTCTAATAGTAATTTAATTCAAAAATTTTTTTTTCTTTAAACAATAATATTTAAAACTTCTCAATTTATTCAGGTTTCCTTTTATTCGAACCCAGACTCAAAATCCAATTCTTCTAGGCCCAAATTCAGGGTGTTACAAGAGGTGACAACAGACTAGGTGCGGCGCTAGGGGCGGCAGCCACTTGGATTAGGGAGCTAGATTTTGTTTTTTTCTGAAAATATTGTGGGCTAGGGTTAGGTTTTGGTCTTACCTAATATGGGCTATTTTGTAATTGAGATTGGGTGTTTGATATTGGGCTGCTGTTTGGGTTAGGTTGTAAAATGGGCCCGTTTGTTTATGGGTCTTAGTGAGCTAGTTTTATTTTTTGGTTCTTGTGTGTTTAAGGCCCGGGCGAAATTAGGCTTGTACACTCATTATTGAAGTATAAATAAAATTCGCCTAATTAGTAATCAAATACTCGGGATTAATATTTTTTTTAAGTAAAAAGATGTCATAAACTATTAAAAAAATTATACAAATTAGAGTTTACAACCACTCATACTTAAAATTGACATAAGTACACTTTCCAAACAAAAACATCACCTTCTTTTTCCTTTTCAAGGAACGCCTAACATTCAATCGAACCCTTATGCGTAAATAAGCACATATGCCCCTTCCTACATTCTTATTATCATATTCTAGAAAACTTCCAAGGAAATTTCCAATTTGTTTTACTAACAAATCTTTGAAAAACCCCGGCAGGACACCATGCACTTGAACCCAAAAAATCGTATAAATTAACGGAACCTTAAAAGGATCATCCCCGGCCTCCAAACGGTGAATCATTAGAAGATTATTATTGAAAGTCCATGGAGCCCCATTAATAACCCAATCAATATCCATCTTGTGGAAAAATCGAAATAGGAACCTCTTTTCCCCCATATCTAATATCTAGATCTCTTTAACAAGATGTCATAGATTTGCCATCATACTTCTCGTTATTGAGAAGTGAATAACACTTGCCGTAAGAAAACATCCCACCAAGCAAAACTCATACTCCACTAACGTAGAATTAAGTTCCTTCTGCGCCTGCAAAATCTCATCCTCCTCATCTTCCAACGATAGCCCAGCCAAATCGTTTTCCATATCCAAAATCCCAGTCAAAACAGAAACGAAAAAGCCAAATTACAATAATGAAATAATCGCCATCAAAACTTTGAAAAAGCAAACGTAAAACCTAAAAAACACAGAACGTGCTAGAACAGTAGATTATGTGTTAGACAAGCATACTATTATTGGAATAAGAAAGAACCCTCAATTATTAGTATTATTTAATAAATTTAAATTAATATCAAAATTATGAATACTTTACAAACAACCCCTGCTAGGTGGGGTTTAAATTATAATTTATCTAGTCTGGAACAACTTTTTTTTTAAAATTAACCTAAAAAAATTAATTAATTACATAAATGACCTATTTTTTTTTATTAATTACATAAAAGAGTTTGGCGCCACCAACATGCCATGTCAGCAATCGAGATAAAAAAATCAATTTTTTGGGTAGAGCCACGTAGAATGGCGCCACTTGTATAAATATCAGAGAAATATTATAATTTCTGAAAAATGAGGGGACTTTAATAAAAAATTTTATTTTCTGGTGGAGCCAAATAAATTGGCACCACCAGTTTCCAATATGATTTTTTTTAAGTTTTCTAAAATTTTAAATATATTAAAAAATATTAAGTATAATTAATTTTAAAAGTTTTATTTAATTTAAAAAAACTTTAAAAATAAATATATTAAAATTTTAAATATATTAAAAAATGTTAATTATAACCAATTTTGAAATGTTAATATATTCAATATATTTTTTAATAGGTTTAAAATTTAAAAAAAAACTTAAAAAATGTAAATATATTAAAATTTTAAATATGTTAAAGAAAATGTTGAGTATAACCAATTTTAAAATTTTAATGTACTTAATATATTAAAATTTTTAACATATTAAAAAAAGTATAACCAATTTTAAAATTTTAAAATATTTTTTAATAAGTAAAAATAAAAAAAGGTTTTTTTAATATAATTTTAAAATTTTAATGTACTTAATATATTAAAATTTTTAACATATTAAAAAAAGTATAACCAATTTTAAAATTTTAAAATATTTTTTAATAAGTAAAAATAAAAAAAGGTTTTTTTAATATATTTAAATTTTTAAAAGGAAAAAGGGGTGAGCAACTTTGGAAATTGGTGGCGCCAATTTATTTGGCTCCACCAAAAAAAGAAAAATTTATTTTAAAATCCCTCCATTTTTTTCAAAAATTGTAGTATTTTCTTAATATTTATACAGGTAGCACCATTTTACATGGCTTTACTAAAAAATTGATTTTTTTTATCTTGGTTGCTGACGTGGCATATTGATGACATCAAATTCTTTAGCTCCACCAACTTTTACTGTAGATTTTATGTCATTTACGTGTTTAATTACATAAAAAAATTTAGTTATATAAAAAATTAGGTCAAACACGTAAATGACCTAAAATCTACAGTGAAAGTCCACCAACATACCACGTCAGCAACCAGGATAAAAAAATCAATTTTTTAGTGAAGCCGTGTAGAATGGCACCACTTGTATAAATACCAAGGAAATATTGCAATGTCTGAAAAAATGGAGTGACTTTAAAATAATTTTTTTCCTTTTTTGGTGGAGCCCAATAAATTAGCACCACCCGTTTCCAAAGTTGCCCACCCTTTTTCCTTTTAAAATTTTAAATATATTTAAAAAAACCTTTTTTTTTTGTTTTTACCTATTAAAAATATATTAAAATTTTAAAATTAGTTATACTCAAAAAATTTTTAATATGTTCAAAATTTTAATATAATTAAATATATTAAGTATATTAAAAATTTAAAATTGGTTATACTCAACATTTTCTTTAACATATTTAAAATTTTAATATATTTAGCTTTTTGGCACAGTTTCTCTCTGTCTGCTTTTGGGCACGGTTTCTTTTTTCTTTCTTTTCTTTTATTTCTGTCTCTGTTAGATATACTGCGTAGTGGTTTGGGGTTTTTATTGGGTTCGTTATGGAAGAAGAGCTAGCTAATTTAAGTCTACTAGATGATGAGGAAGAATCGTTTCAAGGTGAATCACCGGTGGTAGATCGATCTTATCAATATTGTCTAGTTGGGCGTTGTCTAACGGAAAGTGTTGTTCATTTCCCTTCATTGCGCAATACCATGGCTGATCTATGGCACCTTATTGGAGGGATTTGTATTTCAGATTTAGGGGATAAAAGGTATCTTTTTCAATTCTTTCATAAGGTTGATGTCAATAGGTTTTTGGTTGGAACACCGTGGTTTTTTAATAATCATCTGCTTATATTACAACGAATTCCAAATGGTGAAGATCCAGATGCAATTGTGTTAAATTCTGTGGAGTTTTGGATACAAGTCCATGAATTACCCCTAGGGCTGATGACTGAAACAATGGCTAGAGAATTCGATGATTTTTGTGGAAAATTCATTGATTATGATACTTCCATGCCGTCTCTAGGCCATAAGAATTACATGCGAATTCGTGTTTGTTTGGATGTTTCTGCACCATTGAAATGTAAAAAGAAGATCCAGATTGGGAAGTCTATAATTGTTTATGCTCGTTTTAAATATGAAAAATTAAGTCTGTTCTGCTTCATTTGCGGTACAGTGAGGCATGGAAAGAGCTACTGTCCTTATCATTTAAGAATTGATCCATCAAAAATTGTTTATGGTTGGCACTTATCGCTGCGTGCGATAACCAGGCGTCAGAATGTGACGGTGAACAAGTGGTTACGTGAAGCAGATGGTTCAAAGTGCATTGTTGGAAATTTGGAAAGTCACAATCAAAGTTTCTTGCCAAATGAGGAAAAAGATATCAAGCGCAATTTGAGGGGAGATTTTGGGAATCAACAATTAAATCCCAATTTAATTCCATTGATCTAATCAACTGATTAGCATTAATGGATGCGGCTGGTGGCGTAATTGGAGCAATGATGATTCGGATATTAATGGGCTGGTGAATATGCCTATGGATTTGGTCTTAGAAGAGGAAAATGACCCAATTGCTATGCTGGAAGGAAAAAAAGGCCGATGATTGTGAAAGGCCCAATGGTATTATTGGATTCAAATGCTGGAAAGGTTTCTTTGGATGTATCGGCTAGCTTTGGTGACTAGAGCAGCCAGACACAATGAAGGTCCTAAGCTAGAATGTTCGTGGTTTGGGGAGACCATGAACTGTAAAACAACTCAAGAATAAGTTGAGAGTCATTAATCCCCCGAATTTTGTTTCTCATAGAAACAACATTAAGCAAGAAAAAAATGGAATTAGTCCGGTTGAAGTGCGGGTTCGATAATAGGATTGATATTAGGGCAATTCGATCTAAGGGAAGTCTTTCGTTAGGCTGGAAAGGGAATTCCTTGGTAAGCCTTAAGAGTTTCTCACCTTTTCATATTGATGTGGAGGTTCATGATTATGAATGTGGTGACACGTGGAGGCTAATGGGGTTCTATGGAAATCTGGATGAAAGGTGTAGAAGTGCTTCTTGGGATTTGTTTAGACAGCTCAGCCATGATCAAACTGTTCCTTGGGTCGTTTTGGGGGATTTCAATAAGATTGCCAATTCCAATGAAAAAAAGGCGGGCGGCTTAGACCAGAACGTTAGATGACTGACTTTCGTGTGACTCTAAAGTATTGCAATCTCAATGATTTAGGCTTTATCGATCGGTGAATCACTTGGGAAAAATTGTAGAAACAAGTATAAGAGAACGGCTGGATCGTGGTGTTCCTACGTTAAACTGGGTAAATCTTTTTCCAAGCTATCAGATTGAACACTTGAGCCACTCTTTCTCTGATCATTGCCCGATCCTGCTAGACACTATGAGAGGTAGGCGGCTGAACAGAATAGTAGTGTTAAAATGTTTCAGTTTGAGGCCAAGTGGTGTTTGGATAGCTCTTTTGAGGAGATGGTTAGTAAATGGTGGGAATCAGTTACAGGAAGTGTTCCGAGTAGATTAGAGAGTTTGGGTCACCAAATGCAAAAATAGAGTAGATCTAGAAGTAGAAAGGAGAAGAGAATTCGGGTGGAGTTAGAAGAAAGGCTGGACTATCTATATAAGTAGGATCCTTTTGATGAAAATTTAGAGGAAATCACGGAGGTTCAGCTAGGGCTTAACTTGGAGGCAGATAAGGAAGAATTATTTTGGGAACAACGAGCTCGTGTCAACTGGCTGAAGAATGGTGATCGGAACACTAGTTATTTCTATAAAATTGCTGTTAAACGTCAATTTCATGGACGTATTGCTGAATTAGAAGATGAGCATAGTTACAGAACTTCATCGACTGAGGAGACGTTAAAGATTGCTTTGGATTATTTTGGCAATCTTTTTTCAGCCTCTGATATGGGGAGGGATGAGCACTTGTTTGGACTAGTAGAGGAAAGGGTTACTGATAACATGAATGATATGTTATTGAAACAGTTTACTGAGGAGGATATAGCATATGCTATAAAGATGATGGCGCCTTTGAAAGCTCCAAGTGTTGATGGGTTCCCTGCAATTTTTTTCCAAAGGTATTGGCATATTATTGGTCTAGAGATATCCTGTTATTGTTTATCTATTCTGAATGGTTATTCTGAAGTCGGAGAGATTAATAAAAATTGTATAGTGTTGTTCCCTAAGGTTGACAAACCAAAAAATATGTCACAATTTAGACCTATAAGTCTTTGTAATGTTATTTACAAAATTATAGCGAAAGTTTTGGTACTCCGTATGAGTTTTATATTGGGTAGTTGTATTAATGAAGATCGAGGGGCTTTTATTCTAGGTAGACTTATCACGGATAATGTGTTGATTGCTTATGAGGTCTTTCATTCTCTCAAAATGAGGAAGAATGGCAAAAGAGGGAATTTTGCGCTTAAACTTGATATTAGTAAAGCGTATGACCTAGTGGAATGAGATTTCTTAGCAGGAATGATGAAACATTTGGGATTTCATGCTGATTGGATCATGCTCATCATGAGATGTGTGTGCTTTATGTCCTATTCAGTTTGTCTAAATGGAAGCAACAATGAATGGTTTTCCCTTACAAGAGGTTTACGATAAGGAGACCATCTCAGTCCTTATTTATTCCTCATTTGTGCTGAGGGTTTTTCTACACTTATTCAGGATGCCAAGCAGAAAGGATGGATGAGGGGTGCACCTATTGGTAGGGAGAGATTTTCTATTAATCACCTATTTTTCGCAGATGATTGCATCCTTTTCGGGGATGCCTCGTGTGAGGGGGCCAAAGCATTTTGTGATGTCATTTGAGAATATGAGATGGCTTCAGGGTAGAGGGTAAACTTTGATAAGTCTCTTATTTATGTTGGTACTAATGTGACATCTAATGTCAAGGAGGATACTGTCAATGTGCTAGGAGTTCGTGTGGCTTCAAACCTAGAGAAGTACTTAGGTTTGCCTATGATGGTTGTAATCACCCATTTTTGTCCAGGCCCATACCATAAAAAATATATAAAAAATAATGTTTAATAAAGTCCATTTTACAGTCCAATTTACAGGCCCAATATTAACCTAAACTAAGTTACACCCCAAACCCAATTAGCCTAAACCGAAATTAACCTAATCCAAGCCCAATCCTAATCCATACCCAAAAAAGAGCCCAAACCTACGGGGCTCAAAAGGCCCAAAAACCTAAACACCAAGTTGAATCAGAAGTCTAGGGCTTCTAAAACCCTAGGCGTCGCAGCTCCTAACACAAGCCCCATGTTGCACTGCAATCGGCGCGCTAATCGCGTCCCTCTGTTGCCAGGATCCTCGCCATTTACCTGCAAAAAGGAAAGGAAACAAACAGGGACAGTAGCAGATATAGTAAGAAATCAGAATCGAGATTGTAAAATTTATATTTTTTTATTTATTCTAGCTATAAAAGCAAAACTAACAACAGTGTAAAGGACTACTATTTTACAAAATAAAAATACAAAAATCAGAGAATAAAGGTGATTTCTTATTGATTTACTTCGCATAGTTTTTTTTATTTCATTTACTTTGGTACATACGAATCCTTTTTTTACTTATAAAATACTACTAAAAATAAGTAAAAAAGGGGTTACCTCTCTATTTGCACTAAAAAATGAAGTTTCTTGGCCTCCGGCCACCGTATATGGTGGCGTCAGCGATGGCGCGTGAGACGCGTGTGATGCCTGATGATCTGAACTCGGCCGGATCAGGGCCGGAGAACAGAGGGCTTAAATTTTTTTCAAAGAGTTTTGGATTTTTTTTTGTAAAATGGGATGTTAAGAATGATTTTTTTAAAGGTTTTATATTTATAAGCCACGGATACGGCGTTGTTTTGAAGTGGTCAATTAATGACCAAAACGACGTTGTTTAAGGTTATAGGATCCGCGCGTTGACCCGACCCAGGGGAGAATCCGCGTGTTTTTATAAAAAGGGAAATTTATTCCTTTGGTCCTTCCGCAATTTCCTATTCTTTAATTTCGTCTGATTTAAGTTTTTATTTTATTTTTAAAAACAGCCCTGAAATTTTCATTTTGTTTCAAACTGGTCCTCGGGCTATTTAAAGGCAGAGGATGGAACGGCGTCATTTTGGAGATAGGGCATAATTGCCCAATAGGTCCCTACAGTGTGGTGCGCGTCCCAATTTGATCTTTTTTACATTTTTATTTCAAATTTTATTTTCATTTCAATTTAGGCCCTGTTTCTTTGAATTTATGTTTTAAATCTTTTTTAAATTTATGTTTTGTTTTTAATTATTTTAGTATTATATATTAAGTTATTTCATTTTTATTATTCATATTAAATTCTCTATTTACTATATATTACATATTATTTTAAAATTTGTATATTATATATATTGTCCTGATTTTTTTTTCATTAATAATAAAATTTTTCCACATTGTTTATTTTAAACACGTATATTATCTATTTTGTGTATATATATATATATATATATTAAATTGTTATATTATATAAGTTATTTATTTACATTATTTATTTAAAATATATTATTTATATTAACCATTTTAGAAATTGTCATTTTTTTATTGTTACAATATCTATTTGGTTTTTAAATATATCATTCATTTTCTTTACTTTTATATTTGATCTTGTTTGTAAAGTTTCATATTCATTTCTTAATTTTTTTTATCTTTCATATCGTTTTTTTTAAACTGTTATTGCTTACTTTATGTCTTGTATTTGTTTAGTCATGTTCTTTTATTTGCTTATTATTGCTTTAGCATAGTCATTTTAATACATGTATCACTTGCTACTTTATTTTTTTCCCTTTAATTGTCTATATTAGTGTGAAATATTAGTATATCATGTAATTTTCGTAAATTGCTTTTGGTATTTATGTTTTATGATGCATTAATACAATATTTTTACTCGAATCATTGTTTTAAACAAAAATGCATTTTGCTAAATTACCCAGTTTTATTCAAAGGATTTTTTTTTTTAAAAAAAAATAAGGCGACACTTGGTATTTGGGAGCCTCGAGAAAAATTGTGCCCTAACTTATTGGGTTTCGATTTTTCTCGTTGAGTTCAAATATCCAAGTATCCCTTTTAAAATCAGAACTTTCGAATTTGAAATCAAAACCTATTCTCGGGAATTCAAGACGTTGTGTCCTAACTTATTGGATATAACGTTTTGTTGCCTCGAGGTAAGGATTTTCCACAAATAAAGGCAAGCTTAGTTTCGACGTCGTGGAAATGTTGCATCCTAACTCATTGGGTGTGACATTTTATTTCTTTGAGATAAGTGGGTCTTGGCATAAAAATTCGATTTATTCAAGTTTTCTTTCAAATGAAAAGGATCGTATTTTAAAATTCTTTTTTAATTTTCAATATTAGGACGTTAGATAGTCAATTAGGTACCAATTTTTAGGCGTTACAAGGGTGCTAATCATTCCTCGTACGTAACCGACTCTCGAACCCGTTTTCTTGAATTTCTTAGGCCAAAATTAATATTTTAAAAAATGTTTTATAAGGTGATCCAATCACACTTTGGAAAATGATTGGTGGCGATTTCATTTTCGCTTTTAAGTCGACCCCTTTTTTTCAAAAAAATAAAAATGGTTTTGACAATGGTTGGTCGAAGGAAAACATAGGCCTTTGCTAATTTTGCTGATAGGTTCAGAAAACGTATTGAAGGGTGGAGTTTACGCTACTTGTCTATGGGGGTCAAGAGGTTTTCATTAAATCGGTATTATAGGCAACACCGTTTTATGTCATGTAATGTTTTCTTTTACCATTATCGTTATGTCGTAAACTTGGAGGTATTATGAATAGATTCTGGTGGACAAATAATAAGACTTTGAGAGGCATACATTGGAGTAGCTGGGAAACGTTATACAAGCCAAAGTGTAATGGTGGGCTGGGTTTTAAAAACTTGTTTCTGTTTAATAAGGCCTTGTTAGCAAAATAGGTTTGGCGTATTTTATCCCAGCCTCATTGTCTTTTAGCCAGAGTTTTAAAAGCCTGTTACTTTCCTTTTACAGACATGGTATCACCGAAAGTGGGTTCTTACCCTTCATTTACCTAGAGAAGCATTTGCAGCGCCCGGGAGCTTATTGCGGAAGGCATGTTATGGAGAGTTGGCACTGGTGAATACATCAATATATGGAACGATGCCTAGTTAGCTGGAAGAGAGAATAACAGAATTTGAGCCCAAAAGTTTTTACCCAACTGGACGATTGTGAATCAATTAATTGAGTCAGGGACAAGTACCTGGAATAGGGTGCTGGTTCACAATCTAGTTGACAAGGATACAACTGATCAAATATTATTTATTCCTATTTCTGGCAGTAACTTGGAGGACATGATGGTTTGGAAACACGAAGGGTCTGGGGTTTACAAAGTAAAGAATGGGTGTCGGGTCCTAAATTCAGCACATTTACAGAATTCTATGCTTACTACCTCTAATGATAGTGATTACAATGATTTTTACAAAGCCTTATGGTCTTTGGATATTCCAGGAAAAATTAAAATACATATCTGGAGGTTGTTTAATGATATGTTACCCCATTTTGGTAACTTGGCGCGTAGAACTTTGCGTGTGGAAGTTGGCTAGCCATTGTGCAAGGTAGATTTGGAAGACTCAGGTCATTTGATGTGGTCTTGTGATTTGCTAAAGCGTGTGTGGGCTTCTCTACGTGTTAAGATCCCGAACTTTGAAGCATCATTGTGTTGCAAGAATCGCTTTGCTTTCACTTTCTCTGCAGCAGATGATCAACAAAGAAGAATTATTGCAATTTCTATATGGGGTTTATGGTTTCAAAGAAACAAGTTGGTCCATGAAGGGGTAAAATTCTCATTACAGGAGATGTTAGGGTTTATTCAAGGATATGTATAGAATCTCAGCCTACATGTAACGCCCTCTTATCCGAGACAGTCGCCGGAGTCGAGCTTGAGGTGTTACTAAACTTATTTCATCACTTTTTTAAATTTTAAATCAACTATTTTAATTCTCGTAGCAAGCTGTCTTTTTACGTCATGGTCGCTTAAAAAATCATATCTCGAGTTACAAAACTCAAAATTAAGATCTGTAAATTTTCCCTAAAACTAGACTCATATATCTATCTACTAATTGTTTTCTAGAATTTTTGGTTAGGCCAATTAGTAAAGTTTATTAGTTAAATTTACCCTTGTTTTAGAACTCAACTGCTCTGACCTCTGCTTACTACGAACCATGTTTCTCTCTGTAAAAAATTCA
The DNA here is from genome assembly GCA_020496765.1 of Gossypium stocksii. NCBI lineage: Eukaryota > Viridiplantae > Streptophyta > Magnoliopsida > Malvales > Malvaceae > Gossypium > Gossypium stocksii. The sequence continues at coordinate 88,306,384 of CM035620.1, forward strand.
TATGACTATGATATTTGTTTCTCTTAAAACTATACTCAATAAGGATTCTGAACATATAAATTACACCTCCTAATTATTTTGGTACAATTTATGGTGAATTTCCAAAATTAGAACAGGGGATCCACAAATTGCTCTGGCCCTGTTTCACTAAAACTCAAATATCTCACAACAAATAACTCCTTTACCTGTTTCGCTTCTTCCATATGAAAGTATACACAATAAGCTTCAATTTCATATTTTATTCACCATCAAATTATGTCTCTACTACTTTTAGTGATTTTTCAAACTCACATCATTTCTGCTGCAATATTCTATTTTATAAGATATTTTTGGCCCATTTTCCTCATTTTTGGTCTATTTTTGGTTCTTTTCTCTTCCCCATGCTCTTCTGAGTATAAGATATGAAAAAGAAAGGTTAAGAGCACCAATTCTCACTAAATCATTAATAATTTATCCAAAATATAGGCAAAATATGAGGTAAAAATATGTATAATTTAACGTTTATCAAATACCCCCACACTTAAGCTTTTGCTTGTCCTCAAGCAAAATCTCAATCCCTAATAAGAATCATTCTTCTCAACCTATAACCTTTATCAATAATGTTTCAAACTAATCCAAAGGTAATCATACAATGAAAAATTCAATCAGAAGAACATTAAAGATTCAATCAATTTAAGTTGAGAATTTTGTCATTAAAAACATAAGTTTCTTCCTTCTTTCTAAGTAGTTATCTCTCCATCTTAATTAACAGGAGTTGACATCCTCACTAAAGGTTCACTCTATCCACTCAAAGTGTTTAGGGTTCAAAAATTTAAGCACTCTCTAGTCAACCTGGAAAGTTATTACCATAAGCTTGCAAGAAAATCAAATCTCCACCACTATAGTTTGATATGATACATCGATCAAAAGGTCTTTTTATGGTTGTAACGGGGCTTGGTTAGGGGTGTTGTCACAGGCTGCAAAAAGAAGGTTAAAACTGAGATTGAACTGAAAATTATCTAGCTAGAAAAATCTCTATTCACCGGAACATATTTTCAAAGCTTAATAACATCATTTTGGTGGCTTTAAGAGAAAAATATGCAAAAACTTAATTTGAACCATTACACATTACAACTAAATTTGACTGTATATACACATGTTTGTGTTTTTTTTTTAAGAACAATTCAAGTGATACAATGAATTAGTAAAGATTTACATATGGAAAAGAGAATAAAGCTTAAATAAATTCAACTCAAATCTCGATAAAAATAGGGATCAAAAGTAATTAAATGGGAAATTCAACAAAAATGGGTTATTGGTTAATAATTAGAGGGTGAGTCAAGGAAAAGGTTGTTAGGCTCAATGCGGTTTACTAGGGGTTAGATTATGGAGGTAGGCTTTTGTAGAGTAAGTGAGTTAAATCCTAGGTGCCTTTATCATCTCGGTATATCAAATCAATAATGTGGTCTTGACATGTATAATCAAAGCAAGTTCTAGAATAACAATTCAGTATTGACTTACTCAAAGTAATAATAAAAGTGAGCACGAAAGAATGTATGCTCAAAAAGGCTCAAGATCTCACCAGAATTATGGCTTTTGATGTCAATCCTGCGAATTTCAAATTTCAAGATAGTACTTAAAATTAGGGAAGATAACTTATGAGGTTCTCAAAAATTTCAACTTATCATGCTTGATTCCCTAATATTTTTAAAGTTTGAATAATCATAGTACAATTGCCTATTTCTTGATTCTCAACATATCAATAAAAATCATAAATCAATCAGAATTAATTCCTAATAGGAAGCTGAGGAAAATGCAGAGAACAATACATGAAGTACAAATTCAAGGGTTTTCGATGAAAGGAATACTGAATTAAAGTATGTTTCCCCCCCCCACACTTAAGATGTACATTGCCCTCAATGTACAAAGATATATACCTAGCAATAAAAGCATAATATCAAAAGAGAGGGAGAGAATTGAAAACTCCCTGAATTTAGGATGAATTGTGAGACAGGAAGAGCCAGTAGGTGTGGCACTGTGTTCCCATTTTCGTAGAGATTTGAGCTGTGAGGCTCCTTTGAAACTGCGAATGGATTTAATAGTCATGGGGAGTTTTGAGTCAATGGAATTTACTTCCGTGGGATTAGCCGTTAAGAACATAAAATAAAATAAGTAAGTAAAATAAAATACTAAAATGTAAAAAAGAAATAGAATAAACTATACTGGAAAGGAAAACAAAGTTAGAATAAAAATAAGAAAAAAGAAAAAAAGAAAACTAAATATTAGTGGGTAAGTCTGAAAATTAAGAAAAAAAATAAAGAAAAAATAAAAGTATAAATAAATAAATAAATAACATAAAAAGAAGAGGAACTAGTCCTCAGATGGATCACGTGGCGGCGGTGTGATGTTCAGGTGCTGACATATCTGTGCGAGAGTGGCGTCGATGTAATCGAAGCGCTGCTCAAGTCGGTCCAAGCGCTCGTGTATGTCAGCGTGTGGGGCTACTGTCTGGGTGGGTCGGGTCGTCTGGGGCGTGGTGGCTCGGCAGGCTTATCCTCTGCTAGCGGTGGCGGTGGGACATCATCAGCAACGTCCTCTGGGTCCTCGCCTTCCTGGACAAGGCGGAAGTGAAAGTGGCCGCCACCCGGCCGTCGTTCTACCATCCTTATGGAAAGCATGCTCTGGATGCCCTGGGAGGACATCTGGCCAAGTAGGGTGTACGAGGATGTCTGGGCTGCGGTGTGGAATAGGCCGAAGTAACGGCCTAGTCTCGTGATGTACGGGCCCATGGATACGACGCCTCTCCGGTGCCTCTCAGTCTGGTGCTGTATGGCCAACGCTATGAAGTAGGCAAGGTCGATGGGGTGGCCATTGGCCATACACCAGAGGAAATAGACATCATAAGTGTTGACGACGCCTGTACTCTCCCGTCTACCTGTTAAGGTGTGAGCAAGGAGGGCGTGAATATACCTGAGAGAAGGAGGGAGGGCGGTCGCCTTGCTGACGCTAGGGTTATAAACTTGCCGTCCTGGGGCGATCTCGTTCCAGCAGTCGAGGGGCCGGATGTGGATGCGACGAGAGAGGGTGGAGAAGTCTTCTTCTGTCATGAACTGCTCGGTATAGAGACCGAGAGCTGTGCCAAACTCTGGGACACTTAGTTGTCACACAAGACCTCCTAATCGGAATTGGACCGTGCCGGGATCGTCGAATCTGTTCATGACGGTCTGGAGGTGGAATGTGGAGCAAAACTCAAGAGTGAGTTCTAGGTAGGTGGGCTCTACAATCCTAAAGAACTGGTCCCATGGGTCGGTAGCTAGCAGGGCTCGGACATCGTCCACCAGGTTGATTTGCGCGAGGGCCTCCCAGTCAATGCATCGGCCCATCGAGATAGTGCGTGCTTGGAAAAACTGGTAGCGTTCCTCCTGGGAGTCCTGAGGAAATGTGAGGAACGGGTGGCGTGTCTCGGAGGTGGGCCTTGATAAAGAACTTCCGGGTCCCTTTCGTTTTTTGGAAGCGGGGACAGCAGCTTTTCTGGCACGTGAAGATGACATAGTGTCTGAAATAACAAAACAAGAGCATTAGTTCTAAAAATTAAGATTAGAAATAATTTAAAATTAATATTTTTCCTAAAATAACAAATGAAAAGTAAACTGAATAGTAAAATCTAATCATATTAAAAACTTGTAACAAAGAAAAACTAGGAATTATGGGTATATATAGTAATTTTTATGAAAAAAATGGCATGCAAATATGTGTCCAAGTGGCAAAATAAAATGGAATCTAAATGGCAAGCAAAAATAAAATTAAGTGGCATGTAATCCTAATTGATTCTATGTTATTCTAGAGTATTCATCCTATATTTCCTAATTCCATGCTTAAATCAACAATTAGACTAAAGCAAAAATAAATGAAAACTTAAAGAATTGAAATAAAACAAAATAAATAAAAAAATGAGAAAATAGAACCAATTATGAGTTGCACGGTCGTGGGGGGCTGTTACACGGGCGTGGGGATGATGAAATCTGGTATGGTGGCGTTTGGAGGGTTGTGGCCGCGTTTGTGGTGGTTTAGGGGGGGTTTGAGTGAGAAACGTTAGGGTTTGAGTGAAAAGGGAGAGTGAAAAATGCCTCCTATTTATACATTTTGGGTCACACGGGCATGTCACACGCCCGTGTGAGTCGTGTTCAGCCCGTGTTTTTCGAAAATCGAAGGTTTTAGAGCGCCATGTCCCGATGAGCACACCCGTGTGGTTGATTCGCACGGCCGTGTGCGATCAGGTCTTCGTTACTCACACGGTCGTGTGATGGTATACACGGCCGTGTGCGATCGTGTTTGTGCATCATACGGTCGTGTGATATGTGCCACTGGTGTGTGAAATTTGGCAGTGTCTTCCACGGGCTAGGGACACAGGTGTAGGGATTTGTGCGAGCCCGTGTTAATACTGTAGGGTTGCCACGGCCATACCGCACGACCGTGGTGGAGGTGTTGATAGCCCGTGTGGAATTCGTAAGGTCGTCATAGCCATATCGCACGACCGTGGGGTTTTATCGATGGCAAGTGTTTTGGGGAAATTTTGCTCTGTTTGTACACGGTCTGGGTGCACGACCGTGCCTCTGTTTCAAGTGCGCACACGGCCTAAGGCACGCCCCTGTGCCTGGCCGTGCGGTCCTAAATTTTTGCATTCAAAAAGTTAGTGTATGCATGAAAAATACTAAAAATTTTAAAGTAAAGAAAGTTACTAAATTAGTGCTCGGGTTGCCTCCCGAGAAGTACTTATTTAGAGTCTAAGCTCGACTTTACCTGGATGTGTCAAGAAGGCGTGTGATGGAGCTGAAGCTCCTCCCTATTTTCTGCAAAATTCTCACCTCTATAATGTTTAAGCCTATGGCCGTTTACCTTGAACGTACCGTGGTTAGGGTGAGTTACCTCAATGGTGCCGTATGGAAAGACATTTAGAACAGTGAAAGGACCTGACCATCTTGACTTGAGTTTTCCAGGGAATAGTTTCAGCCTTGAGTTATAGAGTAAGACGAGATCACCTGTTTTGAATTGCTTTGGTTGTTTCAGCCTTTTGTCATGGCGTCGCTTCATGGCTTCCTTATATAGTCGCGAGTTTTTGTAAGCATTGAAGCGCCATTCATCAAGCTCATTTAACTGCATTAATCTCTTTTCTCCTGCACTTTTAAAATCAAAGTTTAAAAACTTTATAGCCCAGAATGCTTTATGTTCAAGCTCAAATGGTAGATGACAGTTTTTTCCATAAACAAGTTTATAGGGAGATGTTCCTATGGGTGTTTTGAAAGCAGTTCTATAAGCCCATAATGCATCATCTAATTTTCTTGACCAGTCTTTCCTGTTTGTTTCTATTGTCTTCTTTAAGATACATTTCAGCTCTCTATTTGTCACTTCGACTTGGCCACTGGTTTGTGGGTGGTAAGGGGTAGCTGTTCTATGGTGTACTCCATATCTTTTCAAAACCTTTTCAAATTGAGTATTGCAAAAATGCGTACCCCTATCACTAATGATTACCCTAGGTGTTCCAAATCGAGAAAAAAGTTTTTTCAAGAAGTGTACTACCACCCTAGCATCATTTGTAGGTAGAGCTTGGGCTTCTACCCATTTTGACACGTAATCTACTGCTACTAGTATGTATTTATTCCCAAATGAATTAGGGAATGGACCCATGAAATCAATACCCCATACGTCAAATATTTCACATGAAAGTATATAGTTCTGAGGCATTTCATTATGCTGCGAGATATTACCTGTTCGTTGGCATTTATCACAAGAGGTCACATACCTGTTGGCATCTCTGAAAAGTGTAGGCCAGTAAAAACCTGATTCGAGTACCTTATGAGCAGTTCTAGTTCCACTGTGATGTCCCCCTGTGGGTCCTGAGTGGTAGTGATTTAAAATTTGATATGTTTCTGTGTCATCAACACATCTTCATATAACCTGATCTGCACAAATTCGGAAAAGAAAAGGATATTCCCAAAAGTAGTTTTTCACATCAGCGAAGAATCGCTTCTTTTGCTGATGGTTTAGCCCTTTTGGGGTTATGTTAGCCGCTAAATAATTTGCAAAATCAGCAAACCAAGGAGGTGTCGTATCTGCTAAGGCTAAGAGTTGTTCCTCAGGGAACAAATCATTCATCTTATCTAGATATTTAGGCTGTACGGTCTCTAGCCTTGAGAGGTGATCTGCTGCTAAGTTTTCGGTTCCTTTCTTGTCCTTTATTTCCAAATCGAATTCCTGTAACAATAGAATCCATCTTATCAATCGAGGTTTTGCATCAGTTTTAGTTAAGAGGTAGTGAAGAGCCGAATGATCAGTATAAACAAAGCAATTCTTTCTCTGTGGTCGTGTAATTTGCTTGAGCAGCTGTCAAGGTCCTGCTGGCATAATAGATCGGCTGGAAGTGTTTGTCCCTTCGCTGTCCCAAAATTGCACCTACTGCAAAATCACTTGCATCGCACATTAGTTCAAAAGGTAGATTCCAATCAGGTGAAATCATAATCGGGGCGTTAACTAACTTTTCCTTGAGGTTGTTAAAAGATTCCAGACATTCTTGGTTAAAGTTGAAGGGTATGTCTTTTTCTAATAATTTAGTTAAAGGCTTAGCTATTTTAGAAAAATATTTAATGAATCTTCGATAAAAACCGGCGTGTCCTAAAAAGCTTCTTATAGCCTTAACTGAATTAAGAGGAGGTAGTTTTTCAATAGTTTCAATTTTCGCTTTATCTACCTCTATCCCTTTGCTAGAAATTTTATGTCCTAAAACAATACCCTCTTGAACCATAAAATGGCATTTTTCCCAGTTTAGCACTAAATTTGTCTCTTCACATCTGATCAGAACACGTTCTAGATTATTAAGACAAAGTTAGAAAGAATTACCGAAAACTAAGAAATCATCCATAAATACCTCCATAATATCTTCCACAAATTCATTGAAAATAGCTAGCATGCATCGCTGAAAAGGGGCAGGAGCGTTACATAAACCAAAAGGCATTCTGCGATAAGCAAACGTACCGTATGGGCATATGAATGTAGTTTTCTCTTGATCTTCTGGAGCTATCGGGATCTGGAAGTAACCAGAGAGGCCATCTAGAAAACAATAATACATATGACCTGATAATCTTTCCAACATCTGATCAATAAAAGGCAATGGGAAATGATCTTTTCTAGTGGCGTCATTCAGCTTCCTGTAATCAATGCAAACTCTCCATCCCATGACTGTTCTTGTAGGTATTAACTCTTCCTTGTCATTAGACACCACGGTCAATCCACCTTTCTTAGGAACAACCTGCACAGGGCTTACCCAAGAACTGTCAGAAATAGGATAAATAATACCTGCATCTAGAAGTTTAATTACCTCGGCTTTTACAACTTCTTTCATGTTGGGATTCAATCGTCTCTGTGCTTGCACTGATGGTTTGAATTCGTCCTCTATTAAAATTTTGTGGGTGCAGAAAGAAGGATTAATTCCCTTGATATCTAAAATTTTCCAGGCTATAGCACGTCTGTGTTCTCTTAACACATGGAGTAGTTCCTCTTTCTCTGCAAGGCTTAAATCAGATGCAATAATGACTGGTAAAGCTGATTCTTCCCCTAAAAAGGCATATTCTAAATGATCTGGCAGTTGTTTTAGTTTTAATTTAGGGGGTTCAGTAATGGAAGGTTTTTGTCTCAATTCATCACTCATCTTTAAATTCTCATAACTTATGTGCCTAGCGATGATTTCATTAGAATCCAATTCTTTCCTTACTTCCTCGATTTCGGGGGTGGTTTCATCTTTCCCCCCACCTTGAACAAGACACAGTTCCAACATGTCTATGAGAGAAAGTTCCTGAAGATTGTCTTGTACAAAATAATCAATAATATCAATAAAATAACACGAATCATCTTGTTCTTTAGAGAATCTCATGGCATCATAAACTTTAAAGACAACTTCTTCCTCGCCAACTCTAAGTACTAATTTGCCATCCCCTACATCAATAACAGCTCTAGCAGTGGCTAAAAATGGTCGTCCCAAAATCAAAGGTACTTCAATATTGTCATCCATGTCAAGCACAACAAAATCAACAGGGAATATAAATTTATCTACCTTTACTAGCACATCTTCAATGATTCCCCTAGGATATTTAACAGATCTATCGGCTAATTGAATACTCATCCTAGTGGGCTTGGGTTCCCCGAGACCTAGTTGTTTGAACATTTTGTAAGGCATGAGATTAATGCTAGCACCTAAATCAGCTAAAGCTTTATTAATAAGTAAACTACCAATCAGACAAGGGATAGTAAAACTCCCTGGATCTTTCAGTTTTGCTGGTAATTTATTTTGGAGAATAGCTGAGCATTCCTCGTTGAGTTCTACCGTGGCCAATTCTTCCAATTTCCTTTTATTTGTTAGAAGTTCTTTAAGGAACTTCGCATACTTCGGCATCTGTGAAATTGCTTCAACAAAAGGTAAGTTAATGTGTAATTATTTGAAAAGTTCAAGGAACTTACCGAATTGAGCGTCTGTATGGTCTTTCTTCAATTTTTTCGGATATGGGATGCGCGGTTTGTATTCCTTGAGTGGTGGTGGAGTGTTATCCTCGGGTTCCGCTGTCTTTTCTTCTGAAATTTCTAGGATAGTCTTTTTTTCGGGTTCGGCTAGGACCTTTCCATCTCTTAAAGTAATCGCATTGACATGTTCTCTAGGATTTGGCTCAGTATTACTCGGTAATCCTCCCTGTGGTCTTTCTGAGATTAATTTTACAAGTTGACCAATTTGGTTTTCAAGCCCTTGAATTGATGCTTACTGATTTTTTAGTGCTGTTTCAGTGCTTTGAAAACGTGTCTCTGATACGGCCATAAATTTGGTAAACATCTCCTCAAGATTTGGCTTCTTCTCATGTTGCGGTGGTGGTTGCTGAAATCCTGGAGGAGGCTGTTGTCTTTGATTTCCTTGTCCTCCCCATGAAAAATTTGGGTGATTTCTCCAACCTGCATTATAAGTATTACTATAAGGGTTATTTTGAGATCTAGAATTGTTACCCATATAGTTGGCTTGTTCTGTTTCCATGCTGTGTCCATAAGATGCGAAATCTGAATTAAACGTGTTTCCTTGAGTCGTGTCGCATTGCATCACTGATTGTGCCTGCGTAGAACTAACAAAATTATCAAACTTTTTATTCAAAAGTTCTACTTGGTTAGTAAGCATGGCGACAGCATCAATATTATAAACTCCTGCGGCTTTTGTTAGCTTTGTCCTTATGACTTGCCACTGATAATTATTCAATGACATCTCTTCAATAAATTCATAAGCTGCCTCAGGTGTTTTATTATTGATCGTCCCTCCTGCGGCTGCATCGATCATTTGTCTAGTTGACGGGTTTAAACCGTTGTGGAAGGTTTGAACTTGTAGCCATTAAGGTAGACCATGATGAGGGCACCTCCTCAAAATATCTTTGTATCTCTCCCATGCATCGTATAGTGTTTCTAAATCCATCTGCACAAAAGAAGAAATATCGTTTCGTAATTTGGCTGTTTTAGCTGGAGGAAAATATTTGAGTAAAAACTTTTCGGTCATCTGCTCCCATGTGGTAATTGAGCCTCGTGGTAAAGAATTTAACCATTGTTTGGAGAATGGAAATAGCCTCAATCGAATGGCATCATCAGAAACGCCATTTATTTTGAAGGTATCACAAAGTTCTAAAAAATTGGCTATGTGTGAGTTTGGATCTTCGTCCTGTAAACCATCAAACTGCACCAATTGCTGTATCATCTGAATAGTGTTAGGCTTTAACTCAAAATTATTAGCAGCAATAGTTGGTCTAAGAATGCTAGTTTGGGTACCAGCCAAACTAGGTTTTGCATAATCATACATAGTGCGAGGAGCTTCTTCTTGATTTGCTGGCGGCGCGACTATTGCGGGAGGTGGTGGAACATTTTGATTTGCTTCCATCTCGTCTGTAGGTTCTGGCTCTTGCTCAGGTTCTTGTTCTGGATAATGTAGACTGCGTTTAATTTCTCTGCGATTTCTGCGAACTGTTCCTTCTAGATCTTCGTCGAAAAGTAGTGGTCCTGTTGGGTTGTTTCTAGTCATAAACTAAAAATACCTAAAAGAAAGAAAACTCAGAAATTTAAAAGAAAAGAAAAAATAAAAATAAAAATAAATAAAAACTGAAAATAAAAATAAAAGAAAAATAAATAAATAAATAAATATATTAATGGCTAAAGTAATAGAAATCGAGCTTTTGTAATATTTTAATTCCCCGGCAACGGCGCCAAAAACTTGATATCGCGTGATATGAAGTAAAAAATTTATAAAGACTTGATTTCACCAAAACTAACTAATATCACGACGTTGAGGCAAGCGCACCTGTCGAACTGTAGTATAGTTTAGTGGCAAAACCGAGTTATCGTACCCAAGGGAACCAAAAGTACTAGTACTTACTTCTTTTCTATTATCTAGCCTAAAAATAAAAGAGGTTTGTTTAAACTAATTCTAAATTTAACTAAGAAAGCGTAAAAAGTAAATTGGAAAAACTTTTTAGGGAAAAGCTAATTAATATGGACAATACTCAAGGGAGAATCCACCTAGACTTCACTTGTTATTATTTTCTTGAACTATATGACTTCTTTACTTGACTTGATCCGTAGAGATCCCTAACTTATGCTAAACCCTCTGTCGAGGTGAAGAGCAACTAGGCCTAAGTTGTTAATTAAAGTTCCCTTATTAATTAACTCCCTAGGTTGCATTAATTTGATCTATGGCTCCCCTTATTAGGTTTGACCCTAATCCGGCAGATTTATGTCGCCTTATGTCTAGGGTTGCATGCAACTCCGCTTAATTATGGTAGATCTACTCTTATCATAGGGACTTTTGCTCCTCTACTCTAAGCACATCTAATTCTTGAAATAATACCTAGGATTATTAAATCAAGAATGAAGAACGCATAATTAAGAACAATTCAAGTATCTATCAAATAAATCAAGAATAAATAACAAGATCTGTCTTAGGTTTCATCACCCTTAAGTATTTGAGAGGTTTAGTTCATAATGAAGAAAGAAAACATCTCAGAAGATATAGAACAACAAAACATAAAAGAAACCAAAAACCCCTGCAGGAATTTAAGGAGATCCTCTATGTTGCTGCAGAATTCCGGCTTCTGAGATGAATTAATCGGCTTTTCCTTTGGAGTAATCCCTTGCTCCTACCCTCAGTGTGGCAGAAAAACGAGAAGAAAAATATATCTGAAGACGTCCCTTTGCCTCTGCCTCATGAGGTCTTTATATAGAGAGCTTGTAGGGAGCCTTTCTTAGCCTCTAAGCATCCCAATTTGAGTGAAAGTCCCCTTCCTCACGACTAGAACACGCCCGTGTGCCACGCCCGTGTGACTTCGACAGAGGCCGTGTGATATTCTATTTTATGGGGCACGACCGTGTGGCCTGGTCGTGCTTGTCAGGAATGGGCCGTGTGATCTTTATGTTACACGGCCGTGTGCCACGACCGTGCGATAATTCCTTGGGCCGTGCGTTAAGCTATTTTTGGCCCATTTTCCTCATTTTTGGTCCATTTTTGGTTCTTTTCTCTTCCCCATGCTCTTCTGAGTATAAGATATGAAAAAGAAAGGTTAAGAGCACCAATTCTCACTAAATCATTAATAATTCATCCAAAATATAGGCAAAATATAAGGTAAAAATATGTATAATTTAACGTTTATCACTATTCCCAATGTTTAAACGGGATTTTCCTCGATCATATATCCTTGCCGTCTTCCACAGAATACCGAAACCAATACTCGGTAGCAATTTATATTTAACAAGTAGCACACATAATTTGCATATTATTCGATAATACCCACAAAGTATATATTTCATGATAAAAGTCAGCATATCATATAAATAACATCAATTAACTTAAAAATAATAATTATGTTACATTATTTACACATGAACTTACCTTATGGCAAAATATTTGAAATCGAGCCTATTCCTCGACTACTTTGTTTTTCCCTCGTTTACGACTTGAATCTCGTTTTTCTTGATCTAAAATAGCACATTTAGCTCATTTAATACTCACATTATCAAAATAGTCCTTAATTTCAAATTAAGCACTTTATGCATGGAATTTCTTCACGAAATTTTCACACAATCATAAAATCATATCATAAACCTCATAATAATTATAAAATAATTATTTCTATCTCGGATTTGTAGTCACGAAATCACTATTTCGATTAGGCCCTAATTCGGAATATTACACTACATCAAGTGGTTAGTAGCCTTTCTCTTAGATCTACGGTGAAAGAATTCAAGAGACCACCAGATCATGGAGTTATCAAGTTAAATTTTGAAGCGTCTTTTCAGAAAAAAGTTAGAACTGCTACTATAACAGTTTTAGCTAGGGACTTTACAGGTGAAATTGTAGGGGCAGAAACTTATCTGTTAGAAGATGTGGCTGACGCATTTGTTGCAGAGGCAAGGGCTTGTGAAAGAGCTTTAATCTTGGCAAGTATGCTGGCTTTTCAACGTATGATTGTGGAAGGAGATTCCCAGACTGTGATTAAGAGTGTTGAGAAAAAGGCGGAAGATAAATCGATTCTCAGGCCGATCACACAAAATATTTGCAATTTGAGTATGCATTTTGATGATTTAACTTACCGTTTTGTGCCCAGGATTGTTAATGGAGCAGCTCACACTTTGGCGTTGGAAGGGCGAAGAAGACAACATTATGGAGGTTGGGTTAATGGAGTTCCTGGTTCAGTAATGATGGTGGCGTTGAAGGACCAGTTGGCTTGGCACTAGAGTCTCTAAGCTTCTGTTGGTTGCTTTGAAAGTGGAGAAGGTTCGTAGAATCTCCAGTGTTTGGTTTTTCAAAGCTGTTGCCCTCTCCTTCTTTTGTTCTGATTTCTGTTGGAGAGGAAATGTTTTGGCTGATAGATGGGTGGCTGAAGGGGTGTTGATTGATTGGTTCAAGACGGTTTTTTTCTCTACGCTTTTGGTTGATGGCATCTAGGCGTATTAATTACTTTGTCTGCTTGATAGCTATTTTCAATTTTCTTTTGTTGTTTAGTCCTTTCATTTTGCCGTGTGGGACATATTTTATTCTGTTTCTGGTTTGGGCCGCTTTCTTGCTTCTGCCTTGGGCCGTTTTATAATATTATCAGTCAATTATTTTTAAAAAATTAATATATTTAAATTTATTAAGTTTTTTTAATTTTTTAAATATATTAAAAATTATTTTTTCTCTTTACCTATTTAAAAATATATTAAAATCTTAAAATTTTAAAATATATTTTTAAAAAATATATTGAATATATTAAAATTTTAAAATTGATTATACTTAACATTTTTTTTAATATATTTAATTTTTTAAGCTTTTTTAAAATTTTAAATATATTAAAAATATTTTTTGTCTTTACCTATTAAAAAATATATATTAAGTATATTAAACTTTTAAATATATTAAACTTTTAAAATTAATTATACTTAACATTTTTTTAATATATTTAAAATTAAAAAAATAAAAAAAATACATTGGAAACCGGTGGAGCTAAATAAATTGGCTCCACCAGAAAATGGAAAATTTTATTAAAGTCCCCTCACTTTTTTAGAAATTATAGTATTTTTCTAATATTTATATAAGTGGCGCTATTCTACATGGCTCTACCAAAAAATTGATTTTTTTTTATCCCGGTTGCTAATGTAGCATGTTGTTGGTGCCAAACTCTTTGATTCTATCAACTTTCATTGTAGATTTTAGGTCATTTACGTGTTTAATAAAAAAATGAGTCATTTTTATAATTAATTAAAATTTTTAGGTTAATTTTATAAAAAAAAAACGAGTCTGGAACTGACAACCTTCAAACTATTACAACTACTCTAGGAAGCACGGACATGGGGAAAATCTCATCGTACCAGTGTTGTAGCGGTGTCCGACACGGACACACCGCCAACACGGCCGGATACGTACCGGACACACCTTGAAGCGTGTCAAAAAAGGACACTCCCGAAATTTACTTTGGCCTAGATTAGAAACAGCAAAAACCCATAAACAAGAATCAAACTTTAGTAAACAGATAAAAAAAGTGGATTTTTAACATATATGAAGATGATGAATGATGATGCTGTTTTTTTTTTTTTTTTTTTTTTTTGCAAAGAATGAAATAAGAGCAAAGGTAAGGATGGTAAATTTGAAGGGAAAAAAGGGGTAAATGGGGAAGAAAATAGAGAGGATATAGTGCTGCTTAAGAAAGAGAAAAAAAAAATACTATGGTATAACTTATAATGTGGTAAGAAAGTAAAATAAATTATAGTAATATAAAAATAGTTAAAGTAATTATAATAAAATATGTGAGACACATATAAATTAGATTTAAAATATTTTAAAAAATTAATTTTAATTATAAATTAATAAATATATGCGTGACCCAATTTTTATTAAATAAAATAAGACATTGTTTACAAGTCAAGTTAAACAAAATGTATTTTTTTTCTAGAAGATTAAATATTTATTAGTATAATATATTTTACATTTATTAGCATAATTTATTTCACCTAAAAATTTAATTTATAAATAAATGAGACTCATTATTATAAGAATATATATAATATTTGTCTAGTTAATGTATTTATTACATTAAAATATATATATAAAAATAATAAAAATATTTTTTTATTGCCGTATCCTACCGTATTCGTGTCCTCATTTTTTAAAAATTACCGTATTACCGTATCCGTATCATGTCGTACCCATATTGCTTGTGTCCGTGTCCATGCTTCGTAGCAACTACTTAGCTATAATCTTCATCCTTATCTATAAATCCCTCTAAAACAGCTAGAGACCTTAAAAATCCCATCCTCCAAAATCAATGGAGCTGCTTCTTTTCCCCTCTTTGCTTATCTTGCTGCCTTCCTTTTTCTTCTTGTCGGTCATAGTTAAAATAGTAAAGAAAATCAAAGCCATTGATTCAAGCAAGAAACTGCCACCAGGGCCATGGAAATTACCCTTTATAGGCAACTTACATCAGCTAGTTGGCTCACTACCTCATCGAATTCTCAGAGATTTGGCCAATCAATATGGACCCTTAATCCACCTACAGCTTGGTGAAATTTCCACCATCGTTGTTTCATCACCAGAAATTGCCAAAGAGGTCTTGGTAACACATGGCACTATCTTCGTTGATAGACCTTATATGATTGCTGCAAATGTGATTACTTATGGTTACAGGGATATTGTCATGGCACCATATGGCAAATATTGGAGACAACTACGAAAAATTTGCACAGTGGAGCTTTTAACAGCAAAAAGAGTGCAATCCTTTGAATCAATCAGACAAGAGGAAGTCTCAGGTCTTGTGAAATATGTATCTTCAAACCAAGGGTCGCCAATCAATCTCACCAAGAAGATATTTTCGTTAACATATGATATTACATCAAGAGCAGCATTCGGTAACACATGCGAGGACCGAGACTCTTACATAATAGTTGTGGATGAAATAATAAAGTTGTCTTCTGGATTCGGTCTAGCAGATCTGTACCCTTCTTTTGGATTGCTTGAGCTAATTAGTGGAGTGAGACAGAAAGCTGAGGCTCTCCTTGAGAAGAGTGATGAGATACTTCAAGGCATCATTAATGAACACAGAGCCAGCCTGAAGAGAGGAAGAATATGTGAAGGAGAAGCCAAGGAAGACTTGGTTACTGTTCTTTTAAAGGCTCAACAACATGGTGATCTTGAGTTTTCCCTTACTGACATGGAAATCAAAGCAACCATTTGGGTTAGTATTCATAGCTTATAACTTTATTGAACAGCAAATCTACCATCAGCTTGAAGTAATGTTGGCTCATATAATCTCAGGATATCTTCGGTGGAGGGGGCGAAACATCATCAACAACCGTAGACTGGGCAATGGCAGAAATGTTGAGAAATCCAAAGGTGCTAAAAAGGGCACAAAATGAGGTAAGACAGGTCTGTCATGGAAAAAGCGATGTGGATGAAGCAAGTCTTAAAGAATTAAAATACTTGGCATTAGTTATCAAAGAAACCATGAGGTTACACCCTCCCTTTCCTCTGTTACTTCCAAGAGAAAGTCGAGAGAATTGCGAAATCAATGGCTACCAAGTACCTACCAAGACCAGAGTCATAATCAATGCATGGGCTATGGGAAGAGATCCTAAGTACTGGAGTGAAGTTGAGACATTTTATCCTGAAAGGTTCCTCAATAGTTCCTGTGATTTCAAAGGAACAAATTTGGAGTATATCCCATTTGGTGCAGGAAGAAGGATGTGTCCAGGCATATCATTTGCGCTTCCGAACATTGAATTGCCTCTCGCAAAATTGCTTTACCATTTTGATTGGGAGCTTCCAAGTGGACTACCGCATGAAAATTTGGATATGTCTGAAACATTTGGCTTGACTGCTAGAAGGAAAGACGACCTTATCTTAATTCCGACGACTCATAGTCATTTATCTGCCGACTAACATTTTTATTTCCGTCTGATGTTATATAAATTGCTAAACCAAATAACTAGCAGGTTGTTAGTAGTTGTTAGTTGCAGCATAAGAAAGAATCTTTTGTCGTAGTCCCAATTTGCTAACGATAATGATGTCTTCTTTGAGTTTCATCCTAAATAACTTCAGGGTACTGTGTTTATTTTGGCTCCAACAACAAGTGGTCGTTCGGTCTACGGCAGAGGCGGAATACTGAAGTCTTGCTACGGCGACTAGTGAAGTGACCTGGCTCCTTTCTTTACTTCAAGAACTCCAGGTCCAGTCGGATGATACGCCTTCTGTTTGGTGTGATAGTTCCAGTGCGGTAGCTGTTGCAGCTAACCCAATGTTACATTCTAAGTTCAAACACGTTAAGCTGGACCTGTTCTTTGTCTGTGAGAAAGTAGCGGATGGGTCTGTTATAGTAGGCGAAGTTCTAGCCTGTGACCAAGTAGCTGACATACCAAGCCACTCTCAGCAACGTTTTTTGCCCGTTTTCGTGCTCTTCTTCGAGTCTTATCCACAGAGAAGCTGAGTGAATGTTAAACCAAATAACTAGCAGGTTGTTAGTAGTTGTCAGTTAATAAGTCTGTAAGTTCAGTTTGAAGTTGTTAAGAGTAGTTACTATTCTTATATAAACTCTCTTCAATGTAAAAGGAAATCATCATGAAATTCAAGCATCAAAACAGAGTTCATTTTATCAGATTATAGTTTAGCTCCTTCTTTACTATTGCTTCTTCTGTCAAACCATCATCAGCATACCTCATTTCTATCATAAATAAATATCTTTTTTTCTTTTTATCATCTATTGACTCGTGATGGGTGCTCCCATAAATTTATTTTCAAGTTCAGTTTCTTGAAGATAATGAATTAATGATGTAATTGAACGTATGACTTTGATCTTATTTAAAGCTATGGTGTTTTTTTTTAGTATTAAAGCGTAATATTCTTTGAATCTAAGTCTTCAAGTTTACGTAAGCTATATCATAACATTATCTTTTCCATTAAAAAACCAGGCGGTACAAGACTGTCTTTATTCGCCTCTTTGTTGGACAATTGGCGCCAACGCAGTGCCCGACACATGGGTCAAACCTTTTCCATTCCCCAGAATTTTAGCTTGTAAATATCAAAATTTGCAGGCTGATCCTAAAATTTTAATAAATTACGAAAATAACCCACTTTCTTGATTATGTGCGTAAATGACCTGAAATAAATAATAAAAGTTGGTAGAGCGAAAGAGTTGGCGCCACCAACATGCCACATCAGCCATGGGATTGAAAAATCAATTTTTTTGTAAAGCCATAATGAATGGCGGTATCTGTATAAATACTAAAGAAATATTGGTATTTCTCAACAATTGAGGGGCCAAAAAATAATAATGGCATTAAAGCCATAGAGAATGGTGCCACCACTTTATGTCAGAGTTATTTTTTTAAATTTTTTATAGTTTAAAAATTAAAAAAATGTTATTTTATTGGGTGGTGCCATAGAACTTTTTATTTTAAAATGTGGTTTTCTAAAATTTAAAATTAAAAATGATATTTTATTTGGAGTCATTCTCTTTGACGTGATCATATAGCTATATATAGCCTCAACGGCAAATCAGTTTAAGTTGAAGATTTATTTTTTATAATTATATCATGTTAGGGGATGAATGGGAGAGAGATGAGGAGTGTTTTTTTTTATTTATGTTTTTATGTTTTTATGTTTAATGGTGATTTTGGTTGCCATTTATTTATTCGGTAATAGGTTTAATTTGGTTATGTAAGCCTTTTTGTTGGTTGTGGTAGGACGATAACGAGTTTAAATTGGTTATGCAGTCAACGGATGGATTATTTGGAATATTCTAGGATTCTTTGGATCAAAGAGATGTTTGAAGGATTTAAAGAATCCCAAATCGAACCTCACGGGTGAGATTATCAATATTAGTAGCATCTGAGCTACAAGATAATAGCACTGAGAAATTTGCTTGTGTTGCAGTTAAACATTGTATTTTTTTTTCAATTTGTAAGACACAATGTTACCAGTCTTGAACAAAATCATTTAATCTTTTTTTTAGTATTGAGAAAGTTGCTCTTGTTGTAAAATTATATATTTTAAGTTAAGTGAAATTATTTTGGAATGTTGCAAATGTAAAATTATATTTTGTAAAATAAAATTTTTGAATTATGTAAATTTACAGTTATTTGAAATGTTAATAATGTAAAATAATTTTCATGTAAATCATTTATGTAATGTGAATTAATCATTTAATAAGGGACATTTTTAATAAAAATCAAGAAGTAGAGGACCAAAAAATAAAGAAAGTTTGGGAAATTTTGAGAAAGAAAAAAAATTGAAAGTGGGAGAGGGAATTGACTGAAAGAAGAATGAGAAATGGTTGATTTGTAAAAAAAAATTGGGACATCTTTAAAAGAAATAAAAAACCAAAAGGTCCAAAAATAAATATATTGATCGGTCACATTGCGTCAGCAACATGACTGGTCAGGGTCACTTTTTAGGTCATTTAATGTTTAAAAAGAAAAGAAAAGAAAAGAAAACTTAGAAGGAGGAGGTCAATTGATTTTCTTTTAAAAAAGAGGATACGGTTATTCCCACTCAAACTTTTGAAATAGAAGAAGAGAATAAGAGAAAAAAAAAAGTTGTCTTTGTTTCGAAGTTAATACATATGGTTAATTTATGTAAATATATTTTGATGTGCATGTATTATATTAAAAGTAGTTATTGTAATGTAATAATTAATTAAATTTATTTTGTGTACTTTTTTTTTTAAATTATGCAGATATCAAAATGTCTTTTCAAGTAAACGCGAATTGCACTTCATTGAGGGTCAACAAAACATAGTTAAATCTCAAATTATTTATTTGACGCTAAGTTATTCATCTTCACCACAATTTTTGAGTTCTCCTACTAAACACAATAATTTCTCTCTTTTCTCCTTTTCCAGTGCAACTGTTACAAGAATTTCAACAAGATTTATATATGTAGCACAGCACCACCAAGGTGGTCATGCCAAAAAGAATGGTTCCACCAAAATAAAATTTTCATTTTTATGGAAGGTGGTGCTACCATTCTCTATGGCACCACTTATGGCACCACCTAATAAAATAATAATTTCACTAAAAAACTAAAAAAAAATCTGACACTAGTGGCGTTATTCTATATGACTCTACTGGTGGCACCATTCTCTATCGCACCACTCAATAAAATAACATTTTTTTTAAACTAAAAAAAATTAACCCTGACACAATAAAGTGGTGGTGCCATTCTTTATGGCTCCACCACCATTATTTATTTTTGGCCGCCAATTATTGAGAAATATTGTAACACCCCCAACCCGGCCTAGGAGTCTAGATCAAATTCAGAATGCTACATTGATCACTGAAGTGATCGTGAGTAAATTTTACAAATCTATTTATCCTAGCGAACCAAAATCATTTAAAAATTATTTATTAACAAACTAGTACAAAATTAAAATAAAACTCAATGTAAAACCCGTTTAAATTATACGAATAAAGACAAAAATCAGAAACGGTACCACAGCATTATAAACCCTTACAATTCAACTTAAATCGAATAACAAATAAAAATTGAAATGAAACTTATAAATTAAATCCTCTAAGCCTGTCCGAGACCTCTGCGTACTGAGTCCAACGTCCAGAATCCAGAACTATATCTGAAAATGGGAAACAGAAGATGGGGTGAGCTACTTGAGCTCAGTATGAGATCTAAACTAGTAAACTACGGAAACAAAACAGAACAGAGAACATAAAGGCTTTAGAACAGTTTAGGTTTAGTGGCGAAGCAAAACCATCCTACCAAACTACATGGAACCGGTCGATATATACAAAACAACCCTTATCGTCAGATGATAGTCGAGCGTATACGCCTATAATCAACTTACCCCATATGTATTTTTATAGTCATATGGCCCAATTAGTCACAGTAGTAGAAATTTGCAATAGTTACAGGTTGGCCTAAGCCCTTTCCAGAATTAGTATTAGTTGGGCCTTAGCCCATCATATTAACTATCTAGTCAGACAGTCGCAGTCAAGTCTACAAGGTTCTCTTAGGCACGAGTGCCTTTCAGTCAAGCATTCAATCGCATCCAAACACAGTATCACGTTCAGTCAAACATATCATTCAGACATTTCAATCGAGCAGTACGACCACATTCAGTCATACAGATACAATCAAATGCATATGAGTGCCAATGAGTTATAAAATAACCCACTCATCTAGCCAACACACCATCTCCGTCCACTCTTACACTTTCTGTGGGGATTTAATCAACCCACCCATCCCTGCACTCCAAGTAGGACCTCGAAAAGCCCATCCAACCTTATACTCCATAGGATGTCATCCCGGGTTGGCCGGCAACGATGATCATCAGCACTGTCATCAACCCTCAGGGAATTGGGACCGCCCTTGACCCTCTAGGAATTGGGGCTATCAGTGTGCAAATAGACTGCCAGTCTCATATGTTATGCAGCAATGCTAAACTGCGGTACAGACGTGCAGTATGAACTGCCAGATCAGATAATAGTACGTAGCGTAGCTAACGTACATACGGTACAATGCAATGCGGTAATCTGCTATACCAATAGATTGTAGTAAAACTGCCAGATCAATCAAATCGTCTACGACCCTCTGGGTAGTGGGACTGCCCACGACCCTCTAGGTATGAGGGCTTCATTTTGCAGATAAATAGCCAAATCGTAAATCTCCCTTTTCTTTAACATCCCAACCCAAAATGGTTTACGCAATTGGATGTATACAAATGTATGAATGCAAATGCACTAATTCAGAGCACAATGTCAGCCAGTCATTCAGATGCAATCACTTGCAATCAGTCAATCAGTTACAGAAACGTGTATACTTATATACTCAGATTTGGTACCTAACCTAGCACACATTCAATTATGAGCAATACATAATTCGAAGTTAGAACAGAGTCGTGTTCACCCGTGTGCTCTGAAATCAGTAAGCCTAGTCAGGGAGGCTACGAAGTCACCCCAACTTAGTCCCGAAAACTGCCGTTTGGCCACCAGAACCGCCCCTAACCTTCACCCTGTCAACATATATCAAAAACAACATTTTCCCCTCACTTCTAATGTCTAAAAACTCCAAAACGATAGGGTTAAAGCATAGTTACGAAAAGTTAAAGGAAAGGGATTCGCAAAACAAGATAGCAATCGATTTAAAAATAGAAGTAGTAACTATATTAGAATCCCACACCTGTTTCGATCGAGGATACCGACGGAGGAGCACGAATTCTCAAATCCACAAGTCAGAACAAAATTTTGAGTAGTTATTTTGAAGAACGAAAGTTATGAAGAAAGGAGAGAATAGAAAAAGAAATAAAATCCAAAAATAATATAGAAATAAAACTATCAATAACAAAATAATACAGAACAAAAAGAAATAAAAATAATACTGAAAATAAAAATAAAATAAAAGAAAATCCACTCAAAACGCTCCCGCAAAGAATCGAACTTAGGTCCCCAAAGCAAACCCACACTCTACTTAACCACTAGGCCAGCAAGCCCATTCTTAACATTAAATTGCACAACTTAACTTATGTGTGCGACCTCCTCGCTAACACCACACTCAAAACTCAAGACTTCTAGGCTCAAAATTTGAGGCGTTATAAATATCAATATTTTCCTGGTATTTATATAGGTGGCACCATTCTCTATAGCTCCACCAAAAAATGATTTTTTTTATTATAATGGCTAACGTGGATTGTTGGTGGTGCTAATCTCTCTCCACCAACTTTTACTATTTATTTCAAGTCATTTATGTACATAATCAAGAAAGTGGGTCATTTTCTTAATTATTCAAAATTTTAGGATAATTTTAATAAAAAAAACCAATTTTGCACTGGTAAGAAAAAAACTAAGAGATAATGAAATGATAAGTGTGAAGGGAATGTATTTGTCGTTGTTGAAAAGAATTTATTTCTAAGTGTGAGATTCATGTATATTCATTATCTCTAAGGTGAGAATTAATTTAGAGCTTTAATAAATCGTGCTTTCATCTATTTATTCTTCTTTGAATTCTGAATCATTAAAAGAAAAAGGTGTGATACTTAAGTTAGATGACAGATCCATGATTTATTTTAGAGGGGTATTAGAGAATATTTTAGTGCAAGTCAATGCGTTGGTCTTTCCTACCGATTTTTATGTACTTGATACGAAAAACAACTTTGCCCCTTATTCTACACAAAATTTATTAAGTAGACCTTTTATGAGAACTTATAAAACTAAAATTGACAAGTATGAAGGTACAATGATTGTGAAATTTGATGGTGATGATACGAAGTTTAATATCTATCATGCCATTAAAAATCATAGTGACGTATCTTATGTATTTGTTATAGATGTTATTGACCCATTTAATTCTGCTAACACTATCTTGTAGAAATCTCACTTTTGAAAGATCACCGAAATTTTTTACACCGCAAAAGAGATTGAAACCACTCGATAAGAAAAAACAAAAAAATTTGTGAGATAGAGGCATCATTCTACTCCATGCAATTACATGGACAAATTTGAAGAGCAATGTCTAGCCAATGACTTTAAACAAAGGCTTATACAGAAAGGCAACTCTATGGTTAAGTATTTTTAATTTTTAGTATTGTATATAGGTTGCATTTTAGAATGCACAACACGTTTATTTTTAAATCCATTGCATTATTTATTTTTGGTTTCGAGTATTTTCATTTTAAATTTTTATTTTAATGTTTTGTTTATGCAAGACCAAGTTGGAGGGAGTGAAATGGACATCAAACAAAGTCTTGAAGCTAACCTGAGAGATGCAACACGTCCCAGCTGTAACACCCTATACCTAACTGATCATCAAGTCACCGGTATCGAGTGTCACATAAACCCGAATGATTTAACAAATTTTCTATTTGATTACTCACAGACTTAGACAATACCAACTTATACATACATTTCTACTAATCAATCTTTTTCAATTTTAGGATTTACATCAATTTCCAAAATTTAAACTTCTATTATATCCCTTATCATACAAGTACTAAATTCTTACAAATTTTCTACCTTATTCGGCATAATGGTTATTTACAAATTATAATTAATAATTTAGTACAAATACACTAAATTTATCCCCAAGGCGTGGCCTCTAGGGGTGCCCCTCTATATGCATGATATAGAGGTAAACTTAGTGAGATTCTATATAGTTCAGGTGACCTTTGAGTTAGCCATTGACCCTACATTTAGGTTAAAACTCATATAAGTTCAGATGAACTTTGTGAGATTCTATACAGTAGTATTCATAAAGGCTCTATATCTTTTCAAGAATAAAAATAATAGCACAACATTTAAAACTCCCTGAGTATCTTAGGCAATTTCGCTGACTTTTTAGCGTAGCTGATGTATTGTATTCTCTAAGCCAGTTGATGGCGGACATATCCCCTGATTTAGACATAGGCATGCTCTTCCAATAACAACTCCTTCTGGGACTCAACCCTATCTTACTTCATCTCAAATTCCCAATTTATCTTTCCTGGTTTGACTCATTGAAGATAACCATGTATGCAACTATATGGATCGGTAGCTATTATTGGTAGATTAGCAGATATCTCGCCATACTGCGAATTCTTACCTTAACCTCTTCATTCTATACTGACTTAATATAGACTTACTACATAACCCTAGCAATTACCTTCTTAGCTTAACATGTTGCATGAGACTATAACACCCCTAACCCATATATGTCACCGGAATATGGTTTTGGATCATTACTGATCAAACATACATAATTTCATGAAATTCAAACATTTCATGTTATATAATATTCAAGTTAAAACCAATCAAACTCATACATCCTAGGTGCCTAACCAATGTACCCTCATTGGTACCACAATTATATCATCAAATCATATCATCAAAGTATCATTCAAGTCTAATTTGTAAACATGCCAAATTCAACCTATTTTGCCTATTTCATGTTCATTTAAACATTAACTTAAACATGCCATAATATGACCTTAACATAAACATATATATATATATATATATATATATATATATGTATATAACCAACCAATATTAACTTATAATCTTATTTACAATCATTCCACAAAATGATTAATAGTTAGACACCCTAGGTACATATCAACACAAAAGGATAAACATCACTATGTTTGAGTTGAGGACTATTGTTGGATGCTGGATCAGCGATCAAAATTAAGTACCTAACCGGCATACGGAAAACAAAACCGTATGCTGAGTAAAAACTTAGTGGTATTTTTATAATCCGAATAATTAGAGACAATAGATTACCAATGTATAATTTAAATATAAACATATATTAATATTTAAAAATCATCACAACTACCATATGCCAATTCTCTTTGAATTCATACATGATAGCATATCACAATTCATATGTTTCATAATATCACAATTCTCATACTTGCTATATACATAACTTTTCACAATCTGATTCACATTTCATTTTTCATGCCAAACTATTTCAATATCAATCACAAAACTTTATTATTCATTTACCCCAATTAACACGACTCAGACGGATACACGGATCCAACCAAAACACACCAGTTTGGCACCCAATGCCTCATCGGATAATTCAAAGTAGTAAATTGACACACAGTGTCTCATCGGCTAAACCGAAGTAAATTGGCACCCAATACCTCATCAAATTAATCCGAAGTAATAATTTTGACACCCAGTGTCTCATTGACTCGAAGTCGAAGAAATCCTCGAACTCTTCCAATCCTATGGCATACCATCTATACTCGACTCAGCCCGATACAATTAATAGGGTTTCAATTCACTCTTCAAATACAACCAATATTCAATTCAATTCAAATAATCAATATATATTCAATATATATATACCAATTCAATCAATATAAATTCAATAAATTCATCACATACTAAATCAATCCACTTCAATTGCAAAACACAATAATTCTCACATCAACAGTTACCATATACATTAAATTGAATTATAACAATTAACAACTAAATTCGGATTATAGAAACACAAACCGGAAATTCCGAGCTATTCCTCATCGACTTTATCTTTTCTCTTTTTAGTCGAAGGTTCCGGTACAATGTTAACAACAGAATTAAAACAATTTAAAAAAATCATCAATACAACACAATTCAAACTCATAATTAATATTTTAATTTTTATTCCGTATTTGTCTAAATTTCAATTTAGTACCTAAACCAAAACTATTTTTTTCTTCACATTTAGTTCTATATTTTCATTCAAATTCTACTTTAAACTAAATTTAACTCCTTAATTTCACTTAAATCCCTAAATTTCAAAATTTTCACAATTTAGTCCCTATTACTCAAAATTTACAATTTATTCTATAATTCAATTCTTTTTCATTTCTAACTTAAAAATATATCAATTTAATCCCTAATACTAAAATTATTCAACATAAACAATACTTAAAAAACTCAATAATTTCTAAAATTTTGACATGGGTCGGGTAGTATTTAACACTAGAATTCTAAAAACATAAAAATTAAAAGAAAAAGAGATTAAATTGACTAACTAATTGAGCTTGAAACTTTGAAATCCCTAGCTTTGCCCTTTCTCCTTTTCTTTCCTTTTTTTTATAATTTCTTTTTCCTTTCTGTTTCGTTTCTACCTTATTCTTTTTCTTTTATCTTTTCTTTATTTATTTGTTTTAATTATAATATAATATAATATAATATAATATAATATAATATAATATATATACTTAACTATTAAGTAAATATATTATACTATATATTTTAACTTAAAAATTTATGATATTTTCATACTTATGCCGCCTCAACTAAAGAAAATGACATAATTGCCTCTTTAGTCCCTTTAATTTTTCTTTAATTTATATTTCAACTTTCACCCTTTATACAATTTAGTCCTTTTACCTAATTACTCTTAATTCATGCAAATTCACCTAACCAAAACCTAATTAACTTCTTAATTAGCTTCGTAAATATTTTTAATAAATATTTACAAGTCCAAGTTATGAAAACAGAGTCTCAAAAATATATTTTCCGACACCCGTGATTATCGGGTCGTTACAGAGACTCTCCTTTTTAGGAAATTCATTTAATGATACCCTCATTCGCGGTTTGAAATATGAGATCTAGTTGATAATTAGGCACCTTTTCTTTTGTAGACTTGCACTTATAAGATAGTGCCATAAGACTTTTCCAACTTTAGAACAATTACATGGAACTTCCATTAACAGATGGTTCTTGGCAACTACCCCTTTCTTAGATTGTACCTAATGGACTTCCACATTTGATATTCCCAAGTGGATTTTCCTGTGCTAGATAGTCCTGACGAGCATATTCTCTTTGTGTAAATCCCTGATGGACTTTCCACCTAAGTTAGTCCTTGATAGACACCCATTTTACGAGGGTCCTTAGCAAACTTTCCCTATTCCTGGCGACCTCATTACCCACGGATTTTTTAGGAGTAACATCTACCACATCGTCTCGTTTTATCACATTCAATGTTGGTTTACTTGCCAAACACTGTCAGGCTCATAACGGCGGATACTTATGTACGTTGAAGAAAATACCTTTTCCTTTTACTTCTGTTGCATTTAAACATGATTGCTCGCATTCGCAACCACATCTTGAGTGATATATCAAATTACTCACCGCGCGAGTCATACAATGACTTCTCTTTTTATGCCTTGATATGCTTCCCTTTTTACTAACCTGGCATATCCAATTCACCATAAGTATACATGCTCACCACTAGATCATATCATGGCTATCTATAGACTTTTTGTTCTGAAGAATCGGTAAATCTCTTTCGAGGTTTTACCCCTTAAGACCTACATTCTGTTTACACGATATTGCCCTGAATGACTTATATACCGTTCACACAATGTTACCCCGAAGCACTAGTAAATAAATGTCATCATGGTGTCGTCTTGAAGGACCAGTAGATAATTATCGTCACGCTGCCACCCCGAATGTAGCACCCCAAACCCGGTCTAGACGTTATGGCCAAATCTAGCGATGTCACATGATAGGGTGTTTGAAAACTAAATCGTCACGAGAAAATATTTTAGTTTATTTGCTCTTATTTATCTCTTGTTAATTTTCAAAAACGTTTATTCACTTATTCGATTCGGTTAAAACACATTTTAATAGCGGAAGCATTAGAAAACATTTTATTAAAGAAATATCGTTCGAGTTTAGAAAAGATCTTTGTTTTGTGAAAAACCTTATTTTGTTAAGTTTTGTAGTTTAAAAGTTCATAAAAACAATATAAAATCTCAATTTAAAACAAACAGTCCGCAAGTCCCAATTACATCAAAATACCCAAAAATCATAATAATAAAAATAGTATAATCAAAAAATCGTAGTGAAGCAGCTCAAATAGTAGTGGTCACCGTCTAGTCCTCCGCTACGCTAATCTGACTAACTTTGGGGATTGCCTGCACAAATTAAACAAAAGGGGTGAGTTTACATAAACTCAATGTGTAATCCCTACAGAAAACATACATACAATCAGATTACCAGATGTTCAGTCAAATACAGCCTTGGGCCTAGGCCCATTACAGATTCAGAATATTAGAATTAACAATCTCAGATTCGGGCCTAAGCCTATCACAGATACAGAATTGGGCCTAAGCCCATTACAGTAGCAGATGCAGAAAACAGTCCGATCAGAAATTAGATCCTACCTCTAGCCTTTACATACCATCTCTGTCCATCTCTACACACCATGTGGGGTTTAAAACACCCACCCAGCCCTACAGACCATGTTGTATCGAATGCGGCATATAACAGATATATTGCAGCTGAGTTGCCAGATAATAGGCATAAATGACTTTCAGTACACTTCCTCCAATAATTAATCATCCCACCCCAAATGCAGATGCAGATAAATATTCCCCGTACAGATATACAAAATAACATGCTTACATGCTATTATATGATTATCATTCATATATACAGATCAGTAAACATGCGTATAACTATAATGCTCAACGTATACATTAGATATTCAGATCATACAATTTAGGTCTAAGTAGCCCTTACCGACCCTATAGTAATTTCACAGTCGATTTGGACGACCCGTGCAACCCTAGGTAAAAATTTAGATTAATGTGTGGGCCCACAATTAACCTTGGCCTGTATGGATCACACTGCTTGGCCCAGAAACCCACACGCTCGTGTGGATTGCCCGTGTGGCCCATATGACTCGATTTGGTCTAGCCTGTGTGGCTCACACGGTTACACCTGGCCATCACACGGCCGTGTCATCGCACACGACCTACCACACAGGTAACCACACGTCTGTGTGGCATTGACAGTATAGTTTTCGGCTTTTGCCAAAACCTCGTTTCTTGCGTTTTCCTTGGTACTACCTGGTATCAGTTAGATGTAAAACTAGTCCCGAACCTTCCAAGACCTAATAATAGCATACCAAACACCGATTTAGTGACTACATTTACTAACTTGCCAACAATAATCTCACCAAAATCTCGACTTACCGATAACTAAAAACTCCGTTAACACCAATCAACAAACAAAATTAGAATCATAGTTCGTCGACTTCTCCTACACTATAAAAATACAGTAACGTTTCAGTCCTTCTGAAAAACCGATAAGAATAAAACCAACGAAAACTCACTTACCGACCACACTAAGAAAAAGCAAGGGTTCACAACGTCCCAACAAGAAGGATTAACGAAAGGAGCAAGAATAGAAGAGAAAAGAAGACGACAAAAACAAAGATAGGGATTTGTTTATTGGGAAAAAAAGTCAGAAGCAGAGGGGATTTTGGGAAAAACAAAATAAAAATTCAATTTTGATATCCCTTAACTTCCCAATAACACATTAATCTCAACCACTACAGCATTTTAATTCCACCAAAACTCTGTCTAAAAACCAAGCAAAAATAATTACCCACGCTAACATAGGGATTCAAACACAAGACCTCAAACACACCAACACTTAACTTAATCACCAGACCAGCGGGCCCATTTTGTTATTTAACTTAACCACCAAACTAGCGAGCCCATTCTGCTATGGTTTTACAATCAATAATATAACTCTACTCCTCAAAAGCCAAACTTATATCAGGAAAATTCAAATTTTACCCAAGGTAAGGCTTGGACTTGGGACCTCCCGCACACACTCAAAATACTTAACCACTGAAGCAGACAGACAGTTGTGTTGTAACGCCCCTAACCCCAATCCATCACCGGAATAGAGTTACGGGGCGTTACCGAAGTTACCGATTTATTTATCAAATATTTTATTTCATCTAACATTTATATTTGAAACCAATTAAAATTAAACATATTGTCCCTCAAATGTATTTATTTTTTTCTCGACATGTTTTACTTGGATTTATTATTCGTCTAAACATACTTAATTTACTTGTATCAATGTGTTAAAGATAATCACATACTTACACATCATAATTAATATCATTTCTTTTCCACGTTCAAGTCTCGTATTTGAGTCTTCCGGATCTTTGTAAATAAATTTGATCATCATTTTCATTTATTCCATGTTCTAATACATTCAATTAATGCTCTTAAACAAAATTACCATTTTACCCCTAAACTTTTAATTAATGACAATTTCATCCTTAGGCTCAAATAAATAAATTTCTTGCAATTTAATCCTTATTTCCAGCGGTCATTCTCATACAAATTGATAACAACCCGTGAATTCTATAAAATATCAGAATTTTTCATAATTTCAACACTTTTCAATTTAATCCTTAAAACATGTTTTTCCCCAATCTTGAACTAAATTAATAATTTCATTCAATTTGAAATTTTAAATAATAAAATAATCTATTTCATGCAAATTGGCCATTTCTAACATTTTTACAAAATTGCCCATAAAGTTATACTTTTATTCAATTTGGTCCCTGAGCCTAAAACATGCAAATTAGCCATGCTAGCTGAATATTCATACATATTTTCCTCCTCCTCCTCTCCATTCCACATCCTTAATTTATATAACATGCTATAAGTAACATTATCAATAATTTCACTATGTATATTCAAAACTGTCCAATTGAGTTATAGTCACTAAATTATTTATATCTTGAGCTACAGAACTCCAAATTAAGATCCGATAATTTTCTCTGAAGATAGACTCACATATCTTATTACCATAAAATTTTCAAAATTTTTGGTTTAGCCAATTAGTACAGTTTATTCATTAAACTCTTCCCTATTTTGCTGTTTGACAGTTCTGACCATTCTTCGGTAAATTTTAATTATCTCTTTGTACAGAATTCAAATGATATTCACGTTTGTTTCTTATAAAACTAGACTCATTGAAGAATCTAACCATATAAATTATGTCCCATAATTATTTTTATACAATTTTTAATGATTTTTCAAATTCAGAACAGAGGATCCCGAAATCATTCTGAACCAGTCTCACAAAAATCTAAATATCTCATAGTACAGAATTCATTTACTTATTCTGTTTCCTTTATACGAAAATAGACTCATTAAGCTTTAATTCCATATCTCACTCAACTTCTAATTCAATTTCTACCATTTTTGGTGATTTTTCAAGTTTACCTACTGTTGCTGTCCAAAACTGTTTTAGCAAGATATTAATTATTAAGTTTATAACACCCTTATTTCCTTTCTCTACACCATTTCCCATCACTTTCTCTTATTTTCTCTTCACTAATATATCAAGAACATAGAACTATATATAAGAAAACTCTACATTAACATCATTTCCATGTTTTTTCAATAATATTAAACTTAAAAACATATTGAAATTTTGATGTACTTACCTTGTCCCATAGATTTCAATCTTTAACTTGATTTTCTCTCTCCTCCAGCTTCTATTTCTTGAATCCAACTTGATATTTTAACTCTCCATAGTCTCCTTAACATTTTTCTTCTTTAATAGTTGTGGAAATTCTTTTGATTTCTAGGTGAAAATGGTGAATTTTTGGTGGAAGGACCAAATTGTAAAGAAATGAAAGTTCTTTCTCCCTTTTTCTCTCCATACGTTGGGTGCATGGAAGGTGGATGGTATGTTCTCTCTTTCTTTTCTTTTTTTTCTTTCCACACACATATATATATACACTTAATAAAATAATAAAATAATAAAATATCTTATTAAAATATTATATAAATAATAATTATTTAATTAAATAATTATAAATATCACCAACATCATCATTACTTTCTAGATTTCTCTGTCTTCCAATTGACCATTTTACCCTTTATGATCTCTTAAAATTCCATCCTTGAGTCATCACTTAATTTGGTAAAATTACAATTTAGTCCCTCATAATTCTTCACCTATTCAATTTAGTCCTAATTCATCAATTTTTCTTAGTTTCTAGATTATTCTACCCTTAAAATATTTTCACTATTGGTCCTTTAACTTTTCATATTCACTTTTTAACCCCTTAAATTTTGAGTTTTTACTCTTGGGCAACAAAACTTTTCTCACTTTTACAATTTAGTCCTTTCTTGAATTAATATGTCATAATATAATTCCCAATGACATAAATCAATTTTCCTCTCCTTGTCACTTTATTTCCTTATTTTACTATATCAAGAATACTATTTTACTCTAGAAATTTTCGGGGTGTTACATGTGTCACATTTTAACAGAAACAAAAATAGAAATTTTGGGCCGTTACACCAAATGACCTATAGATATCCGTTCCATAATGCTGCCAAACTCCCCCGTATCCCATAACAATCCACCCATTCCTCCATCACGCCAATTTTTCCTATCTTCAACTTCCTCAACAAAGTAATTTCCTCTATACTTCGCATTTTAAGAGCATACATAACAAACATAATAATTCACTCATTACTATGACTCATTGTACGCCATTTATCAATACATCCATACCTATCCACATCTTGCATTCTGAGAACAAGTCTTAATCATTCATTTATTTTCACAGCATTATACATGCATATCTTACTCATTCATCACACCAGATACAACCAAGGACTTCAAACAGAACTCATAACAGATACACAAGCAAACATTCTAGTACAATCAACAACAACACCCAAAGTTAAGCATAAAAACTCACTTGAAATTCTACTTCCTTACCAACTTAGCTTGCCCAAATTCTAGAGCCTTCTTCATCTTGGCATTATTTAAGCACAATAACCCATGTTCAAGTCAAACCAAAGGTATTTAACTTTAAAACCCAAAAATTCAGTATCTTATAGAATTTTTTCGATGATTTCAAAAGTCCTTACTTCTCTTTTCCTCAAACTCATGAATGTAGAAAGATAGAATGCTTTACCAGTTCTCGAATTCTCTACTTTCTGGTCTCAATCTTCACGATCAATACCCTATGTATAGCTTTTTATCAACTTCTTTTCCTTCAATGCATCTAAATAAGACAATACAAAATAGAATTGAAAAGAATTCCCTCAGCTAGTTAAGGCTTCCCACATATATAACCCTTATTGCACGATCACTAAAGCCTCAATTAAGTCATCCATCGACAATCATTTTGTACCCTACCAAGGGACCAGTCAGTTCTATCCTAACCAAACCAGAATTGAAATGCAATTAAGTATTAATCAGCCATAAAGATTTCCAACTTTTCTAGTAAAGCTCGCAAACATACAATTTCATTCAATTAACTTCCCCTTTCATAAAGTTTGGGACTTAAACAAAAATTAAGTATGACATCGTGCTTCAATGTAGCCTCTGCACCATGATACGGCTCAACTGTACAATCTTGTACACTAATTGGCTACCTGGCATCAAACATTACTCTTTATCCATGTGCCTCGAAGCTGCAGTTGTGTCCTGGTGTTGTGCCCCATGCAAGCTCCCCTGTGCCCTAGTAAGATCGTCCCAGGTCTTCCTCGCTCGCACACTTTCTTGTTTCCTCTTAGCACCCTTACACTGGTTGTTACGCCCTAGAATCCAACCCATAAGCTTCAGCGTGGCATAGGCACTTAGCACCTAATGTCTATTGACTCCTCGCGCACTGCAGCACTGTAACGCTTCAAATTTTTGTAATTCCGGCTTTTGTGAATCTGCAGCATAAAAATATCCGAATATGTTTCTGCATGAATTTGACACAAAATATCTATCTATTTCAGTAGTTAAGTGTTCAAGGTGTGTATGAGAGGTCCTAACTTCAAGCCTTTCACTTGGAAAAATTTTGGTTTTTATTGACTAAAGCTTTACCTTGGGTTAATAGACTTAAAAGAATTTATTTGTAAAAAACACATCAGAATGGGCCTGTTGGTCTAGTGGATAAGTGGAGTGTTGGAGTAAGGGAGGTATTGGGTTCTATTCGCTGCGGTGGCAAGAGGATTATTTTGCTACAAATTTCGGCTAAGAGTTTGTGTTTTATCGAAAGTCTGAGTTGAGGGATCAGTGGAGAGAATCAAGGGATTTAGATTAAGGGATTAGCAGTTGTAGACATTCTGCTTTCTTTTTTGTTAAAATTTCGACTACCCTCTTTCCCTATTCTCTCTTTTGCTTCCGTTTTCCTCTTCTTTTCACCTTCTTTTTCTGCTACTGATTGGTTGCTAAAACTTCAGCCTGCCTTTACTTGTTTCATTCCCATAGTCTATTTCCCCTATAATCCTGTGTCGTGGTCGCGGTTGCGCTTTCGGTAAGTGAGTTGTTAAGGATTTGTTATGGAAACTGTGGCATCATTGTTTAATGAAGTTAAATGGTGTTTAGGAAAAGGTTGTGGTGATGGGAGTAACACTTCTCGAACCTGATTCGGAATTGAGTTTGGTTGGTTATTGTAAGCTAATCATGCATTCTTGGGATTCTCCGTTCCAATTCAATTTTGATGCGTATCAAGTGTTTAATCTGGTATTTATCTGTCAATTATAGGTGCTGGTGATCTTAGGATAGCGTTAATGTCGAAAATGAACCAGGTGTGTACTCCGATTACAAAGAAATCAAAATTTAACGAAAGTCGAAAAGCTTACTGTCGACGCCACACATGCGTGTGGACTGCCCGTGTGGAGGCCATGTGGCGAGACACGACCGTGTGAGCGACGAACTAGGCCATGCATGCGTGACACAGGTGCAACAGACATGACCGTGTGAGGCCGTGTGCGGGGCACAGGCTCGACCAATTGGGCCGTGTGGGCCTAGATGGGTGAACCACAAGGGCGTGTGAGATTTTAGGCCAGGCTGTGTGATCCATACAGCCAAGGCCAATTTGGGCCATGTCGGCCACACAGGGGTATAGGCCCACCGGGCAAGCCACATGGGCGTGTAAGCCCATTTTTCTGATTTGAACTGTAAGGTTGCATGGGTCGCCCAAGTTGACTGTGACCAGTTGTAGGGTCGATAAGGATATTTTAAACCCCTATTGTTCTGATCTGATAATGTGATGTATGCACTTAGCATGTATTTCTTCTCTGTTCTGAAAATGTATGTATGATTTGTTTATCTGCATTATAGCATACCATTTATGTATGTTGCATTGCATTGGAGTGAGATTATTGATGAAGAGAAGGAAGTATATGAAAGGCTTCTAAGCCTGTTATCTGGCAGTTGTGCTGCATATTTCTGATATGTGCCGTTCACGGTACCTTATGGTGTGTAGGGTTAGATGGGTTGATTTTATCCCCATATTTGGTGTGTTGGGCTGGATGGGTCGATTTTATCCCCACATGGTGTGTAGGGTTGGACAGAGATGGTGTGCAGGGTTGGTGGGCATGTTTTTGATCTGATATACATGTGATATTTATGATGGGCTAAGGCCCTAAGTCTGTATCTAATTTTGTTTCTAAGTGCGCTAAGGTCCACACCATTTCTGTAAAGGGCTCAGGCCCGAATTATGACTGTATTCTGTTATTTGATTGTATGCATGTTGAACCGTGGGGATGCACACATTGAGTTACGAAAACTTACCCCTTTATTTATTTTATCTGTCAGGCAATCCCTAGTAGTAGATGGATTGGTGCAGCGGAGGACTTGACGGTGGCCACTGCCATACACCCTGGACTTTATGGTTTTAATTGCTTAAACTGTTATTTTGGGGTATTTTATGTGATATTGGACATGGACTGTTTTGGGTTTTAATTTGGGATTTTAAATTGTTATTATTGATTTATAAATTGTGACACAACAAATGCGTTTTTCCTAAACTAAACTAAAGGTTTTCGTATGCATGAACGATTTTCAAAGCTTCCACGTAAAAGAGATGTTTTCAAGCAAATCAACCAATATGTATTTTCCGACTAAGTAAAAAATAATAATCTGAACAAGTTTTTGTATTCGAATCGGTTTTCAAAACACTCTTATGTGACATCGCTAGATTCGGCCATAATGTCTAGGCCGGGTTTGGGGTGTTACAAGCACCCTTAGCAAGTCGTGGCATGCACAAAGATATCATTGCTCAAATTTTCTCCATATATTTGCAAAATGGACAACCCAAACTCAAGTTTTAAAGATATTTTACTATTTTGAATTTTATATTTAATGTTATGACCCTAAATCTAACCTCCTAAAGTCATTTTATTAGCTTTTGTTTGTTTCTTTTTTTCTTTGAATTTAAAAGTAAGAATAGAAAAGCGTCAACAATAGATCAATGAAGCAACTTTGGCAATCTAGTGAGACCATTCCAATCCATGATTTGATTTTTATCCTCATTAAATTCCTGTTGTTGTTGGACTTGTTTTTTGAACATACGTAAAAGAGATATAGATGCCACCATAATATTAATTCTTAAACTAGACTCAGTTAAATTTGTTGTTTTTATTTGTATTGTTTTCGGTTCTTTTCTTTTCTTTGTGTTTCCACGTTATAAGTACCATCATACTTTGATAGAACAAATTTTTGATGCTTCAAGAAAAGGATTGATCTACTTTGATCTACAATTTGTGAACTTAAATAGGAAAGTTTATTAATTTTTTGCTTACTTTTGGAACATTAGGGACAATGTTCAGTTCAAGTGTGGGGTGAAATTAGTTTAGTCATGATTTTATGTCAATTTTTTTAATTTTTTTTCAATTTTTGCATGATGCATAATAGTTTACATGGAATCTTAACTTGACGAGATGCTAGAATATTTGTATATGCCTATGGGAATTGTGACTTTGTTGTAATGAATATTTTCAAACCCTGTATTTCACGAAAGTTCTTTTAGTACTATTTTACTTCGAGGTTTAAAGTCGTTCATGTAGCTTTCCTTAAGGAAAGTATCATAAGTCGACACTTTTATAGTTTGATCTTTTGGGTTATAAAACAAGCTACCCTTCTTCCCTTTAGGTTAACCAACAAACATGTACTATTTTGTCCATGAATCCAACTTTTTCACATCCTTATCTAATACGCGGGTTGGGCACCCCCAAATCCTAAAATTATATAGGCTTAGCTTCCTACCATGCTACAATTCATATGGAGTTTTAGGTGCAACCTTATTTGGTAAATCATTCAAAATATAATAAGCCATTTGTAATGCATAACCCCAAAAGGATATTGACAATTTTGAATAACTTAACATTGAATGAACCATGTCTAACAAGGGTCTGTTCTTTCTCCCTCTCAAACTATTCTGTTGTGGAGTTCTCGGCACAATTAATTGGGATAATATATCATTCTCTATGAGGTATCCTAAGATCTCGTTTGATAAATATTTCCTCATTGGTCAAACCAAAGTGTCTTTATGGGTAAACCTAATTGTTTTTTCACTTCTACACAATACTCTTGAAATTTATCGAAAGTTTTGCTTTTATGGTGCATTAGGTACACATGCTCATATCTGGAATAATCATTTATAAAAGTCATGTAATAACCGTAACCACCCCATGCACTAATGTTCATGGGGCCATATACATCATTATGTACAAATTCAAAGGATAAAACAACCCCTCTACCTTTTGCATTAAAAGATCACTCAGTTATCTTACCTTTTAAGCAAGATTCACATTGCGGGAGATCAACTTCCTTAAGAGTACTAGATTAATTACAATCTCAAATTAAAGCTGGAAAAATAGGCCTGTGCCCGAAAGCCTACTCGTGTTTATTTGAGCTCATAATAATTTGAGTCTGGGAATACATGGGCTTGTAATAGATTTGAGCTTGAGAAAATGTAAGCCCAAAAAAGCTTAAGTCCAAGAAAATTTAAACTCAAGATTTTAGCTCCTACCTCTCTTTCGATTTTAGCGCTCAGCGTGTTTCACTTCCTCAGCGATCTTCGCCTTATCAACTAGTGCGGCAAAGTCTCACTCCCTCTATAGAGCTATCAGAACCCTAAGGTTATCTCTAAGGCCATCCTCGAAGCGAACACATCGCTCATACTCAATCGCCACCATACCTCGCGCATGGCGACTTAGTCTTAGAAATTTAGCCTCATATTCTGCCACAGATCCATCTCCCTGGGTCACATTTAAATACTCTCTCCTACGGGCATCCACATAACTGGCCCCCACATATTTCCCCTAGAAGGCGAACTTACAGAACTCCCAGGTCTATTGATCGGGCTGAGTGCGCTCCTTAACAGTGAGCCACCATTGATATGCCTCATTACGCAGTAGTGATACAGTACCCTTTAATTTCTGCTCGGGGGTACTGTCCAGCTCGTCCATAATCCTCTTTGTGGCCTCTATCCAGTACTCAGACACATTATAGGCAACTCTAGCAATACCCCTGAAAAGCTCAGCTCCGTTAGACTGGAGTCGTTTCGTAACTGACCTGCGGCCTCCAGCTCCAGTATTGGGCTCAGCGACCCTCTCTAATATCCTCAACATGGCTTGGGACAGTGCGTCATCCCTAGTCGTTCCATCACACGGCCTACCACGTGGTCTACCACACACCGTGTTGCGTCGATAGAGAGCTTTTTGGGCTCTTCACCGAGTCATGTTTTCTGCATTTTGGTTACACACCTAGTTTATTTTTGACACAAAAGCCACTCCAAGCAATCCCAAACCTATAATAGATCAGTATACACTCGATTAATCACTTAATGATTGAATTAAAATGAACTTCAGACATTCAATTCACCCCTTTTGAGCGATTAACCTTACCTCAACACTTCGAATCAATTCGATTACAGTTCCCTACGAGAATGGTCTCTTCCTCCAAAATTCACTGCTGCCCACAATTTAATAAAACACCAATTAAGACCTTAAAGAACACAATCTTACAAAGTATGAAAAATTTGCTTACCAAACCCACGCAATGATTCGTCAAAAGAGGGGAAAGGTTCGGTTGCCAAAGGAAGGGAAGGCAAAATCGAAAGGGATGAGATAAACGAAAGAACAAAGAAAAAAGAGAAGCAGAAAAACAATTAGAAAAAAAATCAGCACAAAGGGAAGTGAAGAACTATTGATCGAAATTTTGAGAAAAATGAGTAAAAACTGAAATTTTGAGTGTAAAATCCAAGACAATACTAAAGTGATTTTGATAAACACTCTACATCCCTTAATTCACTCCTAAAATCTCTCCACATGACTCTCCACTCAAACCACTACAAAATTTCAGTCAAACCACAACACCCACATGGTACAAGCAGTAAAAATAATTCTCCTGCCCGCACAAGGATTTGAACTCCCGACCTCTAACATATCTACACTCCACTTAACCACTAGACCAGTAAGCCCATTTTGATATAAACTTACTAACATTTAAACTTAAGCCTACTGAAAAAGAGTAAGGCTTTATTCATTTAAAAACATAATATCTTGCTCAAGTCAAGGCTTGAACCTAAGACTTCTCAGACACTCCCAGAACACATAACCACTTAAGTAGATAGACAATTGTGTTACAAATTACAAAAGTCGAAATTAAAAGAATCGGGGTGTTACATGCTCCTTTTTTGTTCTAGATTTTGCAATCATGTCGTCGATATAAACTTTAATTTTTTTATGCATCATGTCATGAAATAAGGTTACCATGGCTCTTTGATACGTTGCTCCCGTATTTTTCAATCCAAATGGCATCACCTTATAGTAGAATATTCCCCATATGATTACGAAAGTGCTCTTCTCCATGTCTTCAGGGTGTATCTTTATTTGGTTGTACCCTAATAAGCTATCCATGAAGGAGAAAAGTGAGTAACTTGCCGTGTTATCCACTAATGTGTCAATATAAGGCAATAAAAAATTGTCCTTCGAGCTGGTTTTTTTAAAATCCCTGTAGTCCATGCACAGTCGTACTTTTCTATCTTTTTTAAGGAAGGGGATGATATTGGCCACCCATTTTGAGTATTTAACCACTTGCAGGAAACCAGCATCAAATTGCTTTTTGACCTCCTCTTTTATTTTCAACAGGACGTCGGCATCATTCTTCGGAGCTTCTATTGAAATGGCCTACACTCTTCTTTTATGAGGAACCTGTGTACCACGATATCAGTACTTAGCCTAGGTATATCTCGATATGACCATGCGAAGACATTTTTGAATTCTTAGAGTAACTCAATGAGGTTTCACTTTGCCTCTTCGGTAATGCAAGCTCTAATCTTCACTTCTTTTTCTCACATAGGCTCACAATTTCCACTGACTCTTCGTAGAGCAGAACCTGTTTCCCATCTTGTTCTACCATCCTTAACAAATTAGGAGATAAGCTATAGTTTTGATCACCTTCAAAATCCTGAGGTTCTTCTGGACACATATCTTGCTCAAAAGGAGATTCTAAATCAGTAGCAGTGTCGCTTATATCATTGATATCTGGAGGCCTATTATAGGGATGAAAGAAGATCCAAAGAAGAAAAGAATCTAATAATAACTATTTGTATGGTATGATTATGAATAAAATGAAAGAATAAAAGAATATTTGCTCAAGATGATATGCAAAGATGCATTTTATTGAAATAAAGATGTTGGACATATGCCTATTTCATAAAAGTATTCTTATTGCTCTTAGGCTTAAAGATTACAATGATCTCTTCTGCAGTCCAATTGTTCAAAACAATTTCAGATACATAAGGGCAAATGTTTGATAGATTTTCTCCTCCAATTATTTCTTCGAATATGGCGTTGATGTTCCAATTTCCTAATTTTCCTTTCGGGCCTTTGACCTATTCAAATAATTCCAACTCTTTTGATTAATTAGGGTCTTTTTGAAACTTAATGCATATGATGAAATATAATGCAGATGAATAAAAGCAAAAAAGAAGCATTGATTTTGATTCAATTCTATTAGAACAACTTTACTAGAAAATGAATCTCTTTACATAAAACTGATATTACATATACGGCCTTGTCCTAGTACTCAAAGTGAAGACATCGATCTTTTTCTTCATATTCGGATGTTAAGATTAAATCCACAAACTTTTCTAAGGGATGCATTTATTGTTTCTCTTTTGCTTGATTTGGGGCGTGGCCCATTGCTCACTGTCCCCATGATGCTCATTAGCTTCTTTAAGAAAATCAAAACGTTGACGGCTCTAGAATAAGCTTTGTCAGCTTGAATCCTTAGGTAATGAAGTAAAGTTATGTACTCCTCCATAGTGGGCACCAAATTTACCTTTCTAAAAGTGAAATTGCTATATGTAGGATTCCAATATTAGGCTACAGCTCGAAACAAGTGTTTATCCCCTTTAATATCGAGTAGATAAGGCAAATCACCATAGCAGGTTGGCTTCGTCATCTTATTGGTCCCATACCTCTTTCAACTATTGGAGGTTATTCTGAGTCACCTATGCGAGTGAAATCCCATAATTTTGACATGTACTCCTTCGTCAAACTATCATCCTTCTCTCATTGTGTTTTCTTGACTGTATTCAGATGGCCGCATTATCTACCACTTTATCAAGAAATCCCTTTTCCATGACAAGCTTTCTATTTAGCAACTGAATATGAATCAACACCCTTTTTCTATGATGAAAATGCAATGCAATCATAACCAAAACAAAATAAAACAAGTTAGTACATTTTATATAAATATATAATAAAATAATAAATAATAAATAGAGCACCTATTCGGGTGACCAATAGGGTTTTGTATGGTTTTACCTAGGGTAGGTTTCTAGGGCTCGTTATATACAGTTCGGTTCTAAAGTAAAGGTACCTAAACCAACAGATTTCTCAATCCTCACCCATTATAGGCTTATACAAACCGAGTTTGCTTGTAACGCCTCAAGTTTTTAAATTTATGTTCTAATAAAATATGGCATAACTGACTGTCTACTTTAGTGGTTAAGTGTTCTGGGAGTGTTTGGGAGGTCCCAAGTTCAAGTCTTAGTTTGGGCAAATTTTGGGTTTTTATTGAATAAAGCCTTACCTTTGGTTAGTAGGCTTATAAGAATTTATTTGTAAAAGCATGTTAGAATGGGCCTATTGGTCTAGTGGATAAGTGGAGTGTTGATGTGATAGAGATCCTGTGTTCGAATCCTTGTGCGTGCAAGGAAGTTGTTTCTTTTGTACTGATACTGTGTAGAAGTTTTGAGGAGGGGTAAAATACTGAGTATTCAAGGTGTGTGGGGAGGTAGTGGACGATTAGAGGTGTTTGAGTGGTAGTGGGGAAGTGTGGGAGCGAATTTAGGGATTAGAGGGGGGAATCAAATCAGTTTTTTTGTTTTCTGAAGATTTCGATCTCCTCTCAATTTCCCATTCTCTTGATATTATTCTTTTCCTTTTGTCAAACTGCCATTGTTTCCTTCCCTTTTCTTTTTCATTTTCTATTTGATTATGGGTGCCTTCACCTTGTTCAGCCAGTTAACGCACTCAATCAGTAAGTGTTTGTTTCTACTTTTAAGGTTCTTCGTAGTTAAATTACTAAGGATGTTTATCTTTTGGTTTTGCAGAGTAGGTGAAAAACAAGAATCGGCTGTTGCTCCTGCAGTGGAGTGAGTGTTAACGAATTCGGGTTGTTGGTAAGTTTTTTGTTGGTGTTTTGTTTATCAACTTATTTGGGTTACAATTGAATATCGATTTAAGTGTTGATAGGTTTTGGACAAATTTAGGTTCTGGAGTGCTTAAGGTTGCGAGATTATCGAAAATAAATCAGGTGTGTTCCCGAAAACACAGAAAATGAGAACCAACGAAAACTAAAAAATAAAACTGTCAACGCCACACGGGCGTGTGGTCTCTCGTGTGGTAGGCCGTGTGGCAGTACACGGCTATGTGACTGATGAACCAAGCTGTGCGTGCGTGACACGAGCGCATGACACGGTCGTATGATGGCCGACGAGACGCTGGTAATTCAATCACCTTCGTTTCTGCTCACTTCCGCCGCAACCATTCGACGAACCCCCAAGGGTCTGTCAGTCTTCCAAGATAGAGGGCGAGACGCTGGCAAAAAGATAAAAGATTTTGTTTTTATTTATTACTATATATATTTCGAAAATAATAAAAGAATGAATATAAAAAAGAAAACCTTACTTTTTTCGAATCGATTGGTAATTTTTGTATTCAATTTTTTATGTATATTTTCTCCGTCCAGAAAAAGAAAATACATTGATATTTAGTGGCTTTTATAGCTAATTTACAAAACTATTCGTTACTATTTTTTGTTTTTTTCTTTGTTGTTTTTTTTTGCTTAGTGTGTTTGGTCTTTTGCATGTTGCTTTTGCAAGTGGTGATGCAGGCTAGGGGACGTGCGACATCAAGGCTAGGGTGTGGCTAGGTTTCCTTCTTTGCTCTTTTTTTTTTTTTTACTGAAAATAGTTTAGCTTTTAGGCCATTTGGGCCATTGGGGTTTTCTGATTTTTGGGTTTTGTAATTTAGGCTTTTTGGGTTTAGTGTAATTTGAGCTTATAACTGTTGTAAAAGGACTTTTGACATTTGGACCTTTTTTATTTATTTTTGGTTTTTTGGGGTCTTGGGCCCGGCCAAAATAGGCCCACTACACATATAATATCATAAAATAATAAATTTTACCTACAATAAGTATTTTAATTATTTTATATAAAATAATTTTATTAAATATATAAAATTTATATTTTTTATAAGGCAAATTTGAATGTGTTGTCATTTTATAAAAGTAAAATGAATTATTACGACCTGAGCCCAAATTCGAAAAAATTTAAGTTCGGAAGGGCTCGAGATAAAAAAAATCCGAGTCAGAAGTAAACCCTATCTGAGCCCGACCGTTTGCTCGCTCTATCTCAAACCCCATCAAAGTAGCAAAAAAGAAAAAAAAAACAGTATAGAGAACATTCTAATCGAGTCTAAATCAGGAATCTTCAAAATAAAATTTTCAAGTTATTCAATCCAATCTCCTTAAAACAAGGAATTCAATTTGACCCAATCTTAAGGATTTGCTCCTTTTTAAGAATCAATCTTCAATGATGGGCCAAGATACATCAAAGGTAACAGCACAACTATTTTGTTAAAAAAATAATTAACTTTGTTAAAAAAATAATTAACTTTAAATAAGGTAAGTTATGGAAATTACGCATTGTTAAATATAATTATAACGATTGATAATA
Source organism: Gossypium stocksii (assembly GCA_020496765.1). Lineage (NCBI taxonomy): Eukaryota > Viridiplantae > Streptophyta > Magnoliopsida > Malvales > Malvaceae > Gossypium > Gossypium stocksii. The sequence continues at coordinate 88,350,197 of CM035620.1, forward strand.
TTATTCTCGTAATTCTTTTAATAAATTATATTTTTTAATTTAATAAATTAATAAAATATATAAATATTAAAGTGAATGATTTAAGGATTGATGCATAAATTTTATTATTTAAAAGGTCGAAAGGAAAGGAAGAATTCACGTACTTGAATTTATTTCACAAAAAAAATTCTTTCAAATAGTGTTTGGATCAAGAGAACGTGCTTTCTGTTGTAATGCATTTTCTTTACAACATCAAGGTATAGTGTTAATGCTTTCTTTTTCACTTTCAAATTTCAATCAAAATCAAAGCAAAACTTTCTCGATATAAATTGAGTATTAGTTTGATTGGTATGGTTATTGTTGCCAATATAAGAGAATATGGATTCAAGTGTGCTGAAGCATATTATCCTCTTATTTATAGGTTGAGGAGGACTATGAATAATTTTAAACATTATATAAAAAAAACAAGATATAATCATTACATATAATAAAATTGTTAAAAAAAAATTTCTCCCCTTAAAAACGAAAATTATTCATTAAATAATAATTTAAGACACCAACTATACAATATTGACTATTTTGTTTTAAAGAAGGCTTAACTTCAACTTGACAATTTTTTTTTTATATTGAGTTTTGATTTTTTTTTTTTTTTTGAAGTTAGGTCCTGAATTTAATTATTATTCTTATATTAGAGTCTAAATTATTTTTTGTTCAAATTAGGCTCTGAATTTGGTAAATGTTCCCATATTGGGAGTTCAACTTTTCTTCATCCAAGTTAGTTCTTGAAAACTTTAAAGTTTAAGCCTTAATATAAGAATAATTACCAAGTTCATGCCTAACGTGGGAACAATTGCCAAGTCCAAGGCCCCACTTGAATCAAAATAAATTTCAGGCCTCAATGTGTGAAAAGTTGACAAGTCCAAGTCCCAATGTAGTAACAATTGTCAAGTTTAGGATCTACAATGAACAAAAAAAATAGTTCAAACTCCAATATGTGAAAAGTTATCAAATCCAAGTTCCAAATAGTGATTTAATCTTTTAAAGAAAGAACAAAAGCCTTTTGTTTCAAATTACTGCGTACGACATTTAGTTTACGGCATATAAGATTATTTTTTGTAATATATTACTGAAGTGTAAAATTACTTAGCAAATTATAAGGTATGTTAGGTTATTTTACTTGGTTAATTTGATTAAAATGTAAAATTTTAATTGTTTAGTTAACGGAATATATAATTATCTAAAAACACATTTTATTAAATTGCCGATGTTATAAAAAATTCTTTCCTTAGTTTCCTTAGTTTTCATTTTTATCTCAGTTCAGAACAGTTATGTGCTTGGGCTTTGGCCTATTACAGTAACATTAATCGATGCAGTAACAGGTTTAACAGAATATAGATCCTACCCATTCAGCCTCTATACTCCATCTTCGTCTAACCCTACACTCTATGTAAGGATAAAATCAACTCACCGATCCCTATACTCCAAGTAGTACCGGTTGCGGCAGTATACAGTAATATATATCTGGGCTGCTAGTGATTTAGGCTCGAAGCCTTTCAGTACACTTCCTCTGATCAATATGAAACCCATCCCCATACAATGCATCATGCAATCATGTCATGTCATATCAGAATATCCTACATGTATTCAGTATAGTCAAAATAGCATGCTAAGTATAGTTATACATGTACATACATATATTTATATCACACAGGGGTGTAACAGTCATTCAGTCAATTAGGGGTCTAGGTAAGCTTACCGACCCTACAGTAGGTCTACAGTCGTCTCGAGCGACCTGTGCAACATTAGTAGTCAAACAGTGACAATGGGCCCACAGTCCATATTACGAGCCCATATGGGCCCAAAAGCCCATGTGGCCCATATGACCTAAAATAACCACACAGCCTGGCCCAATAATTTTTACACGCTCGTGTGGTTCACACATGTAGAGCCCACATGCCTGTGGGGTTCACACGTGTGGAGCCCACATGCCTGTGGGGTTCACACGTGTGGAGCCCACATGCCTGTGGGGTCCACACGACCCAACTCGGTCGAATTCTGCCCAATACAGCCCAACCCATGAAATCGCTCATTGCCGGCCTCGTCAATTATACGCCCATGTTTAGTCATGTGGCTTACCTACATGGGCGCAGGCACGCTCGTATAGCGTTGACGTTCACTTATTCCGGCTTTTACTGATTTCTATAATCAAAGTCATGTTTATACACATACACGCACACCTGGTTTCTATTTGTTGAAAAAAACCACCTCGAGCCTTGAAACCTACGTTTGACCGAACCATTACCAATTAATCTCTTAAACTTTTACTTAATCGAAACATACGAGTTGAATACGTATTAAACTAATAACAACATTACCTTCGATCGAGTAAAGAGGGAGGTTTCATCCACTTCAATGCCAAAGAATATCTTTTACTCCTCGAATAATTCCTAGACATCAACCACAATCAAATAGGCATTGATTCCAAGCAATAACATAACCATATATCCAAAAGCCCTTACCAACGATAGACACTGCCCTAAACGCTCCAACCTCAGCAGCAGTACAGATTGATCACCGCCTTACTCCTACCACTATTATAACAATCCTCTTAGCCACCAATTAAGAAACAAAAGACACGAGACGAAACATCACTTACCAATTGCACAACAGTAAACAGAGACAACAGGTTGCGGCAACAAAAAGCAGAGTAGAAACAATAGTAGTCGGCAGTAAAAGAAAAAGAGGGAAAAGAAAATGGCCGAAATCACAGCATTAATTGGCGCCCAAGGAGAAGAGCAGTTGACAAGTCAATAAAGAAAAATCCAACACCAAGGTCAGGATTTTGGGTAGAAAAGGATTACTAAATCCGGCTAAGGGAACAAAAGAAAGAAAAAATGTTTAGAATTTCAGTAAGGAAAAGTAAGAAAAAAACAGAGAAGCAGAAAGACCCAAAAGAAGAATTTTTGGCACAATGGGGAGAAGGGAGAGGTATGACCGAATTTTTTAGTAACCCACACTTCAAATTTGGCACAACTCTCCCACTACACTCAAATTCTTTCTTTTTCTCCCCAAAATCCTCAACCGATATCCCACTTATCCAAATCCCCTCACAATCGAAAATCTCCCCAATATCCTCCCAAATATTCGGTCACACACCCCACACTTCTTAACCACTCAGTGTTTCTGTCAAACACCAACACTCATATAGCACAAGTAATAAAAAATAATCCTTGCTTGAGAAAGTACTCAAACTCTTGACCTCTTGCAACATCAACACTCCACTTAACCACTAGACCAGCAGGCCCATTCTGACATATCTTATCCATATTTATTTATAAGCCTACTGATTAGAGTTAGGGGTTTATTCAATTAAAAAAAAATTTGCCCAAGCTAAGGCTTGAACTTGGGACTTCTCAGACACTTTCCAAAACACTTAACCACTAAAGCAGACAGATATTTGTGTCACAACAAACGAAAATAAAAAAAAAGAAATTTAAAGAATTATTGGGCCGTTACAGATAGCTCGCGGAGAAAGTTCGCATAAGCCTCGTAGGAATGGGATCATGAGCTATGCCCATAAGAGAGATCGTAAGCCTAGCAAGGGACCCTAGCTCGTGACTAGTGGGTATGAAGTTCGTTAGAGGTGTCAGTCTCAAGATAAAAAAGGACCACGTGCTCCGCAGACACACGTCCAATAAGCTAGAGGATACTTGATATGCGTGATATGAAGTAATAAAATTTATAAACTATGATCGTACCCAAACTAACTATTATCACGATTTAAGGCAAGCGTACCTATCGAATAGTAGTATAGCTTAGTGGCAAGACCGAGATATCGTACCTAAGGGAACCGAAAGTACTAGTAATAGCTTTCTTTCTATTATTTAACCTTAGAATAAAAGGGGATTTTATTAAACTAAACTAATTATTAAACTAAGCTAAGAATGCACAAAAAGTGAATTGGGGAAAAACTCTTAGGAAAACTGATTAACTTGGACAATACTCAAGGGAGAATCCACCTAGACTTCACTTGTTATCAACTCTTAAACTAGATGATTTATTCACTTGACTTGATCCGTAGAAATCCCTAACTTATGTTAATATCTCTCTCGAGACTAAAAACAACTAACCCTAGGTTGATTAATTGAAATCTCTTTCTAATTCAAACCCCTAGTGTTGCCTTAACTCGTTTTATGGACTCCCTTATTAGGTTTGACCCTAATCCGACAGATTTTCGTCATTCTATCTCTAGGATTACAATCAACTCCGCTTAATTGTGTTGGATCTACTCCTATGCTGGGACTTTTGCTCCTCTACATAAGCACATTCGACTTAAATCAATATCCCAGAAATATCAATTTAAGAGTTAAAAACACAATTAGAAATAAATCAAATATTTATCATATAATTCAAGATAAAATAATAACAAGATCTGTCTTAGGCTTCATCCCCCTCAAGTATTTGGGGGATTTAGTTCATAATTATAAAAGAAAACATCTCAGAAGAATAATGATAACAAAACATAAAGAACCCGAAAACCCCTGTAGGAATTTGAAGGGAGATCTTCAGTCTTGAAGGAGAATTTGGCTTCTGAGATGGATCAATCGGCTTTCTTTGGAGTAGTTCCTTGCTTCTACTCTCTGTGTTGGTGTGAAAATAGCACCCTTAGTAGGGAATCAAGCACACCTTTTGTAGTTGCCTCTTAGGGTCTTTATATAGAGCTTTAAAATGACTTTCTTAGCCCCTAAGTAGCCTTATCCGAGTGAAATTGAATTTCCTCACGACAGGGACACGCCCGTGTGCCATGCCCGTGCGGATTGAGGCCCAGGCCGTGCTCAGGCCTGTTAAGGTGGCACGGCCGTGTGGTCTGGCCGTACGAGTCGGGGTTAGGCAGTGTTTGAGCTCAAGGTGGCACGGCCGTGTGACACGGCTGTGTGGCAAACCTCCAGGCCGTGTTGTTTTCATTTTTTGGCCTATTTTCTCCGTTTTCGGCCCGTTTCTCGTTCCTTTCACTTCCCTAAGCTCACCTGAGTATAAAACATGAAATTGAAGGTTTAAGAGCATCAATTTACACAAATCAAGGGGTAATTCATCCAGAAATTGGGCTAAACATGAGGTAAAAATATGTATAATTTATTGCTTATCAATACCCAGAGAATGTTAGCACCAGAGATAAGAAATGTCAGTGTCATTGGCCCCAAGACCGAAACAAAATAGTGGGTCCTATTGTGACCTATAACAGTAGCAGTAGGAACATATATAAATACCCCCTGCGTTTCCCTTAATACGATACGAAAAAAATATTACTCAACATATATATACCAGTAATTTAAGTAACATTTTATTAATATTTTTTAAATTAATTCCTTAAGCAGTAATGATTAAATCTGATCATAAGTCGGGTCCAGTTCAGGTCAGGTCAATACAAAATTTTATACTCGTTTTCTAGGTCCGGCCCGAAAAATAGGCTTAAATTTTATTCAAGCCCGGCTCAGATAAACAATGAACCCGAGCTCAACCCGGTCCGCATATTAAAAATTTTATATAAAAACAAATTTAAAAAATATAATACATCAAATACACTAAAAACATTAAAATAAATGTTTTCCAACAAATTAAAAATACATCTAAAAAAGTTTTTATACTAATACTAAGATAGTTGCAACTTAGCAAGCAAATGACTCTAAACTAGTTGTAAAATTAATAATAATAAAACAAAAATTATTCAATATCCAAATAAAAATAACAAACTGTTAGCAATATAATAGCAAAATGGCAGCAAAATATCAAAATTGTAGCAAATAGCAGCTAAACAACAGTGAAAAAAATTAGGTAAATTTGGGTTGAACTTAGGCCAAAAAAGTCTTACCCAAGGCTCGACCTGTTTAAAAGGTTTTATTTTTTGTTCAAGTCTATTTTTCGAACCTATATTTTTACCCAAACCTCTCACTTTTCAAACTGCTTAACCCATGATCAAGTCTAGTAATAATACAATATCAACTTAATTATTCTGAAATGATTTTAAATATTTGTTTCCTAAATTTAATTACTTGACAGTAATAAGTTCTATAATTAGTCAAGCTAAAATAATTTTCTTTATTAGAAAATGTAGAGTAAAAATAAAAGGAAAATAATTCACGATTCTCTTGGTATTATTTTAGGTAATTAAATATATGTTTAGTCATCAATCTAAAAGTAAAATTGGAAGCGTATAAGTTAAGAATAAATTGTATTTTCTGTAATATGATAACCTGTCACGTATCGATAATTTGCGGTGACAAATGACGAAAATTTAATTATACCACATTAAATTATATATCGTAATTATAGCTCTAAATTGTTATAGTATATTATTCCATCGAATATAGAAATGATCAAAGTTACAGATAATAAAAAATAAAAGCAAACAAAGTCGAAAATGAAAGTTGCAGTGGACCAAAATTATATATAAGAAAGGATAAAATTATTATAAAATCAATATTATTTAAAAAATTTACTGGTGAGATTACTCTCTATATATTATCAAATTTCAATAATATTATTCAAGAAAATCTTTAAAATCTAAATAAAAGAATATAATTTTGAAATTATTGGAACTTACTTGAATTACAAACTTCTGCTTTTTTAGGAATATGAAGTTTAAAAAACTATAAAAATAACCTAATTTTAAGATTAATTATAAGAATAACTTGATTTTTACAATAGCGACATCATTTTAAAAATTTTCTTTAAAAAAATAATTTTTTTGGTGCCGCCTAACAAATTGATAGTATCAGATTGAAGTGTGCAGGGACAAAACGTTCAGGAACTTGATGAAGTAATTACTTTTTTTAGATCAGTTGAAAAAAGAGTGGGGCATAAGAGTATAGGGGCACCTAATTAAACTTTTGATCTGTTTACATGTTACATTTGTCCCCTTTTGAAATTAAATTTAAATAACCTTTTAAAATATATAAGAATAACAAAAATAAGCCTTTCTCGTTTTTTTATTTTTTTAAAAACAATAAACTTAAAAATATATATAATTCTTATTTAAATTATTCAATATGTCCCTCGAAAAACTTCTTCAAGTTTTTCTAAATTTAAACATTTTAAATTCATTCCCTAGCATATTTTAAATTTAACTTTAAAAAATTTAATTAGATATTGTCATACTCTTATGGGACACTCTCTTTTAACCAATCTAAAAGGGGTAATTACTTCATTAGACTCCTAAACGTTTTGTCTCTGCACACTTCAGTTGGCGACACCAAAATTTATTTTTCTCTTTTTAGATTTTTAAGGTAGTTCTCACCTAGAAAAATAAGGACATCCAACTCTGTTATAAAAATCACATCATTTTTATAATTAATTTTGGAATTAGATATTTTCATAATCTTTTTAACTTAATAGGTCAAATTCCTAAAAAAAACCCACAAAACTCGCATAATAGAGTTTTTTTTAATGTCAATACTTTCTTTACACTTCAGTGTAGTGTCGGTGCCACCAAAATGAGGCAAAAGTTCTGAAAGTTGAGCTCAATGCTGGTTATCAAAGCTTTTGAAAAGTCAAAACAAATTCCAAAACTGACCACCGAAGGGCCTTCAGTGAACCACTCAGCGTCACTCAATTGATTTTGGTAGTCCAACCGCTCGGATTTCCGATCAAAGTTCTTGAGCGACTAAAATTTTAGGTTTTCAATGTCGGTTCTTGGTCATAGTCATGATGTTGTTGTAATGATTGGGCTACCTCCCTAGTTCGATAGATCCCATACAAAATCTCTACTTCTATTTTGCTAAAAAAAATTAATAGTATATAATTATACGAAGTCTAAACTTCATTTGTGTAATATAATTGAGATGTGGGTAATTAATTCAGTCTTAATTTAAATAATATTAAAAAAAATGAGTTTGACCAGTATGTTTTTAGTATTCAATAAGAATTTAATTGTTGTATAGTAAAATAGCAACCAAAGAAAACTTTGCAGTAGCTTTTCACTAGCAAAAGTACATTTTGGCTTTAAAAAACAAAGCCTTATATTCATAATAGTTTGATGTAATCAATACGCAAATAGTAAGTTTTCCCCCTTGGACAAAATCTTACCATCTTAAAAGTCTAAAGATAAAACCATAGTTCAAAAATCAATGGCTAGAATAACCCCCCAAAATAACAATCACAATATACCACTATATTATAAATCCCCAGAGGAAAGAGCGGTTAAGTTGGTAGTTAAGACCTAAACTGGCGACCAATGTAAGTTTGTCCGAAAGACCAACTGGATGGAACAACATTGTAAGAGACAACAGCACGGCCATCGCTGGTTGTGACAACAAACGATAGACTTTGTCCATTAAGGTAAGTATTGCTTTGCCAGTTCTGTCCCCAGTTTCTGGACATTGGTTGCCATTTGGTCCTTGATCCTTTAATGGCTACAGAACGAACATCACCCGCACCTCCAACATTGGTGACCAGCACTAAATTGAAGTAAGAATGTCCATTGATTGTGAACCTTATTCCCCCTCTTCTCTTACACCACACCCTGAAAAAAACGATAAACATTTTAATCAATACGTCGTCAAAATGTAATGCGTCGAGGTTCGGAGATCTAATTTCCATTATCACTTGGACTGGAATTCAAGACAGTGATATAAAGGAGAATAAGCATTTTATAAGTAAATGTATTATAGAAACCCTTATAATAGGAATTAGGTTGCTTTTGATTCTCTCTATTCAAAAAATAAATAAATTGGATTCTTTACATTAAATTAAAGAGTAAATTGATCATTTCTGTTAAAAATTCTATTCATTTGTATTGTAAAAAATTAGTTTTGTTGATAGAATGACCAGACAGTGACACATGATGTGCCATACCGATGTACAAAAATTAATTTTAAACAATAAAAATGATTAAAAATTTTTACAGAATAACTAATTTATTCTTTGATATGATGTATAGAGATTAATTTATTTATTTTTTAAGTAGAGTAAACAAAATATAATCTGACTATTAATATACTAGCCTCCGTTGTACTTTTACAAGATTTTGTGTTACCTTCTGTAAACGACAGGAACAATACCAGCTTTGTATTGGGCAATGTGTAGGAAAATAGGTTGGGAGAGATCAAAGTGGTGGTTAGGAGGGTCACACCAACCTCCCGGAGGGCAGAAATTAGTGGCGGTGACCACAATGGAACCAGGCAGACACCATTGTGGGTCATTAACACACCTGATCTCATAACATGCACCACAGCTCAAGCCATTGTTAAACAATGCAGTGCTCAATGCTGCTGTATTAACACCATACCCTTGGCTGTATAGGTTTCCATAGCCACAAGCTCCACCTGTACAACAAAAAACAGAAAATGTAAATTCATGTCACTATATGTTTCTTGAATTCGGTTTTGAGTTTCTTGTATGCTCAGTACCCATTGTGCCAGAAGCATCACCGCCGCCATAGAAAGTGGCATGAGCATTGATCCAGGGTCCAAGATATCCATGATGGCCGCCATGGTTATGTCTTGGAAAACCATGTACAAAGTTGAGGATTGATGAAAGCAATAAAACTACAAGAAACCCCAGAAGTCCCATTGCCCTGCAAATGATCCAAAACACAAATACTCTATAAACTAATGAAAAATATAAGTATATTTAAATAAAAATTGGAAGAGGAAATAGAGATTGGGAGTAGTAAATGAACCTTGAAAAGAGTTGATTGTGTAACTGAAGAGGTGTTTGAAGGGAATAAATAGAGGGCAGTCAATATTACAACTTACTGACAAATCTGACACTATTAAATTGTTGGACTTGGGACCAAGCAACTTTTATGTCACTAATTACATATTAGTAATTTAATTTTAGCACAACTCGAATTTTATTTTTAAAATTTTTTAATTAGAGTCAAAATAAAGATAAATTATTTAAATTTATTCGATTAATATATAATAAATAGATAAATTTATTTTTCATACTAAATTTTGAACTCAATTTTTTAATCTCAAGTTCAAGTTTAAATAAAAATTCTTAAAATTTTAAAAAGAAAGGCATTAGTGGGTTTTAATTCAAATTTAATTTTTACTTAGGAATTTAAATTGTTTAGGCATGATTCCACAATGATGTTTTCAAAAATAAATGTACCAACACGAGTATCGTTTACACAAATAGGGTTTAGAAGCGGTTTTCAAGGCTCAAACCGCGTGGTATTGATGGGTGTGGATCGGGAAACAAAAGAAAAGCAATCCATGAAGCATTTGAGTAAGGTTTAAGTGAATTTGGATCTTAGTTTGAGTTACTTAAATGAGTTAAACATCACCTTCACAATCATAAATGATAACAATATTTTTTTCATCTATTTTAGGGTTTAAATTTAATCTTGTTCAGATAAAGATAATATTTAAGTAAAATTTTATCAATAATAATAATTTCAAGATTTAAACTCAGTTCAAATACTTGGGAAGAAACCCACTGTCATTTCTTCTAACCATCTGTTGGTTATATGCAAACAATATTGATGCATGTGTCTTCAAACTTTAAAGGCAACATTATTTGGAGAAATAACTATGAACTCCGAATATAAACCATAAAATAAACATAAAGAATGCCAAAAAAATTGATACATGAGAAGAAAGAACATAATTCCGCTTTTTTTTTCTTTAAGCTTGGAATATGATATTGGGGTGAATATTTTATTAACTTGGCATTAATATTAATATATTTTTTCAATTATAAACACAGTAAAAGTATCATGGGGGCGAATGTACTAGGAGTCAACTCGTATTTTGCCTCTTTTATTAAAATAAAAGAGAGCATAATTCATATACATTAAATCAAAGAGAAAATTGGTCTTTTTAATTAAAAACTGGCATGGCTTACGGAATAACCAGACAGTTACACATGTTGTGTCATGTGTACCTCATGTCGACATATATGGACTAGTTTTTAATAATAGAATTGGATGAAATTTTTAACAGAAGAATCAGATTACTCCTTGATCTGACCTAGAATGACTAATTTACTCATTTTTTAGTAGGGATATAAAATACAATCCGGCTTCTAATACAATAACCTTCATGATACTTTTACCTACATAATACCCATATAATATTAAAAAATAAACACATAACAAGAATTTTTTTTTCCCAGCAAATGCAAAATATATAATAAAAGGGTAAAATCATTGTAACTAGTGGTGTTAATTTGGAAAAGGACCAAAAACAAAAACAATGAAACAACATCAACACTCAAACACCAATAAGCATGAAAAGTCCCCTCGTAAAAATTAAAATATCAAAATTCACCAACATGTCTACTCTTCTCAACGTAATCTATCAATATTTTTAGGCATGCTAGACCTAAAACTTGAGAGCTACAAGTACTGTATCCTCTCATTTGGAAAAGGAGATAGGAAATAAAAAAAATAAAAAATAAAAGTGGACAATTAATTAAATTAGGGTTGACCGATAATCTTAGGGTCATGATTCATTGAAGTTGTTGAAATATAAAAACTATGATTAACTATGTCAATTCTTTATATAATATATTACGTGTAAAAAATTATTCAATTGGACAGTAATTCAATTAGTCAATAATAATAACATTTGATTAAATTAGTATCACAATTCAATCATATATTAAATGATAAAAATACGTTTCTTGTACAATATAAATTATATTATTTTAACTGTGTTTGTCATTTTATATTTTTAATAAAAAATACAAACATAATAAAATTTAAACTCGAGCCCTTATAATTTTTTTTAAAAATAATCTTTATAATTTATAATATTTAGATTTTACCATTCAACCAAAACTTCATTTATTATTTATATAATTTTTTATAAATATATTTATTGAATAATTCTATTTTTCAACCACAATTCATATATCATAGTTTAGTATATACATCAGTCAACTTATACAAAAGCAGTCAATTTAATTTCTAAAATCAGAAAATAATAAATAACGTAAAATCAAATTGTAAATAGTAATTTTATATTATTGTAAGAACTTATAAAAATCACGTAGTAAGCAAAAAAAAAAAAAAAAAACCAACTCTTCCCTCATTAGTTACATTCTTGCTTTGACTTTTTTTTTTCACTTATCTAAAAGAATATAATATAATATTTTTATTACTTTGTAACCTTGTATATTAACGTTACTTTTGTTAATGATTTAAATTTTTAATTTAAAAAAACTAAATTTAATTTATTTTCATATTATTTGTTAATATTTTTATTATTTTGACTTTTTCATATTTTTAATATTTTTAATATAGTAAGAATTATTTCTTTCGATATTCTTAATCTTGTCATAAAAAAACTCAACTTTGAGGGAAGATGAACTGACAATGTGCTTTCACAGCTTTCGTCAACAAGGTGAGTGAACGAATTCATAGGTCTACTTTGAAGGATGCTTACATGGTGTATGGGGAGATGGTAAATGTCTACATCGCGTATTGGAACCATAAAAGGAGGTATGATAAGACAACTTTTGCTTTTGTTCGATTCAGATATGAAGTTGACTTGAGGCTTGCGATCCAAAATGTAACAATAGGGTTATTGATGGGCTCAAGATAAGGGTAAATGTAGTTAGCTAGACTTCTTGTTTGTATGCGTTCTCCTATTAATCACTTTATCATCTGAATTTTTTTGGGTTTAATTTTTGAAACACTCAAAGTGCTTCATTATAGTACTTATAAATATTACTGCTGATCTTTTACATTTGCAGAACATCACTATATTTATTATTGTATTTGTTTAATTCATAACCTCAGCACATGCATACCGGAACGCGTTCAATTATGGCAGTATAAGTCTGAAGAAGGAAGTTTTTGGAATAACATGTTCATTGCAAAATATAAAAATGGTGTTAATAATTTACTCCTACAAAATGTACACCAACGTAATAAATCTTGGGTATGGAAGAACATTATTCATCCTTTTGCTATAATGTTGAGCATGGGAATGTTTTTAAAGCTAATATCCGCTACATTGTTAGGAATGGTAAGCTTATTAGTTTCTAGACTGACAAATGGATATGGAATTTCAAAATTAAAAGGTCAAAATTTTCACATGGAAACTAAAGAGGGGAGGATCCCAACTAAATTTGAAATGGCAAAGAGAAGAGTCATCTTGTTAGAATCTGCGATGTGTTCCTTCTGTCAATTGCATTTGAGACAATTGGCCATTTGTTTTTCGAGTGCCATGTTTCATGGAGCTATTGGCAACATTGGTGCGCTAATTTGAACCTTAACTTAGTGCCACAAGGCTAGAATTTTAGTCTGGCAAACCGCGCAGCCTTGGGCAATTCCTTTACTTCAAATCTGCCTAAGTCAACCTAACTCTCAAAATATGAGATTTCACAAAGGAATTTCTCTAAGGGACCAAAATAAAGTAGAAAAAAACTCTCAACCAAAGAAGCAAACAACAAACAGATAAGCCACAAAAAAACAAGCATACTAAATGTTTGAGTAAATGCTCTTAAAGAGTTTCTATTACTTTGAAAAATTACAATTGAGTGGGACCAATGAGATGATTACAAATGAGGGGGAAGGCCTTTATTTATAGTTGAGCTCCCCTCGATCCAACGGTGCAGTTTAAATTACATTGACAATCGAGATCAAAGCTTATCTACAAGTTAATAGTCCTAAGGGATTTAAACTCTATACAATCGTATCCCTTAAGATTACAGATATTAACCATGGTAACTCTAGTTTTACTAGAGTGTTTCACTTGGCCACCGAGGCTTTAAGTAGATGGGCTTCATGCATTCCACGAATCGATCCAGTTCAAGTGGGTTAAATGAGCCCCATTTTATCAGTTGACCTCCATGAGATGCTTTGTGTGCATTTGTCACGGTATTTGATCCACGACCTATGACACTAGTACTACCATATGAATCTAAAAGCTTTTTAAGGCTTGGAACGGTGCCTATTGTGATTCCCATCTTAAGTCTATTGGGAGAATGTTATTTTTTTTCACTTTCTCATGGTTGTTATAGTTGTAAAGAAACGAAATTGTGTTTAATGTAAATGTTTTGGACTTTGTTCAACTCTATGATACCGTTGTTTTGAGACTTGGAAGATGGTGCCAAGCAAAATGGCTGGAAGCTACACTTTCTATCAGTGATTTCTTACTTTGTCCTCCTAATTTTTTCCCTCTACTTAAGGCTAATTTGAGTGGTCATCATTGCAATTGGTTTTCGCCACCTCATAAAGTCTTGAAATTTAATATTGATGGAGCAGCCTAAAATAGTGTGGGCCTGTTGGGATTAGAGGTATTTGAAATATAGTAGTGGCATATCATTGTTGCAATTCTCTAAATCTTTTGGTTGTGCAGACCTTACATGGTTGAATTGGTCGCTCTCAAGGAAGCGTGTTATATTATCTATGCTTCAAGATGGGTGTTTACTGATGGCCTTATTGAATTTGATTGTAGCAATGTACTGAGTTGTATTAACCGCCCTCATATTGCACCGGATATCTTCAAGGATACTATTATATCCATCTATGGTTTTTTTTCCGCAAGTAAGAACTGGGAGATTAATCATGTGTTGGAAAAAATCTAATTTTGAAAACGGTTTGCTTGCACAATGAAAAATTAAAATTTTGAAAATTGGCCCGATTTGTGATATTTATAGCAATAAACCTTAAACCGAAATCGTACATGTGCATTCTGTTAAGCGAATCCTTATGTTTCAGGCTTTCAACCACATGATCTTCTCCACTATTCTCGTACCATAAACTATTTCGAGCATGTGCTCGAACCAATTGAATCAAAACACAACAAGAAAAAGTTTTCTTTTACTTTTTGGGGTGAAAACGAAAATTCTCTTTTCTTTAATAGAAACCAGTAGAATTATTATTCTGGAAAAAAATATTTAATAGTTGAGAATAAATTCTCTCTATTTTTCGACAAAGTAAAAATCTCTTAAAGTTGTGTAAATGGATCTACTAGTGTCATCTATTTATAAGGAGAGAAGGTGGAACCCTTGTTAAATTGTAGAGGTTTGTTTCAAATAGAAAAAAAACTTCCTAGTCCAACTAGGAGAGGGAGAGAGGCTAATAAAGTGTGCCTCCCTTATATATATTATGATTGGGATTCGTGCCTATCTCATATCGGGTCTCATTACGAGTACTTCTTGGTTTTTTTGACACAATACTCTGTAATGTGATTCAACCCGATTTGATTTTTCTATTCCCCAAAATAAACTTTAATATCTCATACTAAACAATTTTCTCATCCTTATTTTACCCTCAGTAAAACTTTGATGATTTTAACCTTGATAAAATTTTTGACATTTTACCCTTGGTAAAATTTTGAGAAAATATGTTTAATATTTCATAACTCAACATGTTCACTGTGACCGAATGGTTTATTTTCATTTTCAAGCTTCAAAACAGCTCAAAAACATAAATTCATTCTTCCAATTATTTTTAAGTTATCCATATAGAATTGCAAATGGATCATTTCCATTTCCATTTTTGGGAACCTACATTCATTTCCAAATGATTCCATTCTTCCATTTTGGAAATACCCATAATCATTCCTGAATGTTTTCCATTTATCATTTCCAATTCATTCTGTTTATTTCTATTCAAACTTGTACTTCATTTCTGGTTTCAACAAGCTAGTGGAGGGACCGATTAGACATATGTAATTAGGGCTCAAATGATTTATAATTAAGTTCCGACTTTTCGCCTATTAATTATAAACTCATTTAGTCATGAAGTCATTCTACTATAGTATCATGACTGAGCTTTCCCTAAATGCATAGCTTTCCAAAAGTAACTACTCAATGCTCGTCTAATGGCATTGTCATAAGTGTGTTACCCTTATAGGATATCCTTCATCTTTTTGGGATAATATCCATTCTCCCAATATGATTCTATTTTCTCTCATGGTAACCATTATATTTTCCTTCATGAAAAGTCAATCATTATCAAACAGTGCTCAAGTCATCCATCACAAAGACGAATGACTCGTGGACACGTTTACTTTTCATCAACTATGTAGTGCCTATGAAAGGATATCATTTACCCATGTATCAAGCTATGAATTCCACTTTTGTGAATAATGCTATATACTATAGAAGTCGTACACCCAATGCACCAGCTTTCGGTTCCTTATCTATTCGAACTCAGATTTTTACTTACATCAAAGTGTATGAGTAACACATACATAGCCCGCCATCCACTCAGGATTTTGGTATGCCATGCTATGAATATCACAAATGAATAAATTAATAAACAGATTCAAGATCTATTCTACTTGGGTCCATTCCAATGTACTTTCAGTCCAGTTAGTCACATCTATGTCTCTATGTTCTGGGAATCATCCACTCTGATGCCCAAGATAAAGCATCTCCCCAATTGGACTTGATAGACTACATATTAGTCTTTCAATTGGTTTGCTCATTTTCAATTAGACAAGGACATGTTTAGGTTCGTCTACTAATATAAGTTGTCTTTCTATATTACAATCCGACCATGTAATACCGCTTAATATTAGTTAAACATTAGACAACTAGTGAGCAACATTTGCTTCCATTTTGCTTTACGTGCAAAAATCATGTGAGAAAAATATACAAAGTATCAATGTAATTTATGAATAATTTTATTTATCAATCTGTTCGAAATATTACAAGTGTACTTAAACAAAAATACTACACTAAAGGCACCAGATCCATCATTATGTTCTTAGAGAATTTAAGATTACTACAGATAGGCTAGCAAAATTTGGTATTGGCAGACTAATTGACTTTCTTCTTGTTAGTCCTATTGGAGCCTAAAAGTCTAGTTGACCATGATAGGTAAGAGACTATCCTTTTGGTGTCTTTACTTTGTAGTTGATTTGGATAGACGACTCTTACTTGTTTTGCTCTTAGTGTGCATCTAGATTGGGATTTAAAGTGTGTTATATGTAGTTGTGGTGCATATATGTGTGGTTGTTATGGGGAGTGGTGTAACTCTCTTATCATCTATCCATTTACTTATGATGTCCAATTTTGTCTGCTGTTTTGGAGCAAGGGTAGACTGTTTTTTCCTAGATTGATCGCAAAAAAGGTGTAGCTGGTATCTACTATAAATGGATATGGCTTTATTGCCTTTGATCTTTTGTAGTTTCACTTTTGGTTGTTATGAGTTGTTGGATGAGCTATGTAGCGTAAGGCTTGCCTTTGTTGTAGGCACTCTTTAATTTAGGATACTGCTTTTGTATTGTCATTGGTTTTTTTATCAATTACGCTTGTATTTTGACATCTCATATCATGATTGATGATTGATTAATAAGAAGCAAAGTGCATTCTTTTCCTTTTTTTTGTTATCTTAGCTATAGCTTCAGCTTGAGTTGGATATGAAAGGGTTTTTAATGAGGCACAATATTTTAAATAAAATATTTTTAATATATCTTCTAAGACCTTAGCTGTCCTATATTTGAACTTTCTCTTCATGTTTGAACAACTTCTTGAACTGCAAATTTTGTAACACCAAAAAAAAATCAATATATTATAAAAGTAGTGCTGAATTAAATAGTGTATAATTGATTTTCGATAAAATGAGGTGGAGATATAAAGATGATAAAAGAGAAGGCTAAGATATGCTAAAGAAAATTTTAAATTAAGAAGTATGTTGAGATATGTTAGTCTAAAGCAATGATTAAATCGTAAATATGTGAAAAGTTTGTGGCCCAAGTGTAAATATTCAAAAACTTGAGGGTCAAAGGGTAAAAATGAGAAAGTTAAAGGACTAAGAGTGAAAATAAATCAATTTATTTAGACATGGAATTGGCATGTAAGGACCAAATTGAATAAGTAGAGAAATAAGAGGGACTAAATTGCAATTTTAACAAAAATAAATGGTGACTCAATGATGGAATTTTGAAGAAATGTGAAAGTCATTTAGTAATAAAGATAATATTTGGGGTGTAATGATGATATGAGAGATATTT
The DNA here is from genome assembly GCA_020496765.1 of Gossypium stocksii. Classification (NCBI taxonomy): domain Eukaryota; kingdom Viridiplantae; phylum Streptophyta; class Magnoliopsida; order Malvales; family Malvaceae; genus Gossypium; species Gossypium stocksii. The sequence goes on from CM035620.1 coordinate 88,368,097, forward strand.
TAAATAATTTATTTAATTAAATAATATATTAATAATTAAATTAGCTATTTTATAATATTTTAATAATAAAATGATACTATAAAAGGGAGGAAAGATGAATAATTTTCTTCATCCTTCCCTCCCCAACTTGAATGGAAAAGTGGAGGGAAAAAATTCCTTCTTTTACAATTTGGTCCTTACCATGAAATCTCTTTTTTTTTCTTCCAAATTATTTGATAATTTCCATAGTCACCCAAAAGGAGAAGTGAAGTAAACATACTAGAGAGTATGTTAAACAATTTAGAAGCAAGAAATTGGTAGATTAAATGAAGAAAATTAGAAGAAAAGGGAAAGACGGTGAGAAAGATGAGAAAGAAATGGAAGTGAGGAAAAAGGGAAAAAAATCTTGACAAAAAAAAGGTAAGTTTTCATACAAACCATACTTGTATCAATAAAATTAAATATGTTGAAAATAAAATGTATTAAATGTGTATTTTAATCTAAATTCTTGAAATAAAAAGTATGTAATGAAGCATGACATGTAGAAACTTGAAATACTAAGCTTTCAAGTAAGAGATAATATGATGTGTGTTGTAAAAATCATTAAGAACTAAGAAATGAGTATGTTGTCTACATATAAATATGAGTGATTAAATTGAATAGAAATCAAAGGCATAAGGACTATGTATGATTAAACGAAAATAATATAAATAACCATATAAAAAGTAGAGAAATTTACTAAAAACAATTTTAGACAGTAATAGTGACTCTACTTTAAAAATTCACCAAAAAATTTAGAAATTGAGTTAGAGGTTGAATCAAATATGAAATTAAATCTTAATGAGTTTAGTTTTTCATAGAAAAAATGGTGCAAGCAATGAAATTATAGATTGTGAGAAATAATAATTTTTATAAGATAAGGTCAGAATGATTTCGAGTTCCCTTTTTTGAATTTTAAAATTTATTATATTCCTAAAATATTAATGAATCTATTTTCAAGGGAAACAAACGGTAACATAATACTAGATCTGCACTAAAAAGACATTTAATTTTTAGTGAAGAAAGGTTAGAGTTGCCTAGTAGCAAAACAAGGGAAGGTCTGAGGAAAAAATTTTGTATTAATTGGCTTATGTGAAAATTTGGAAATTTTATGGTAAAAATTTCATTGAGTCTAGTTTCAAAAACAACAAACGGATCCAAATTTTGAGTTCTGTACAAAAAGATAATAAATAATTTAGTGACTACTACTCAAATGGACAGCTTTACTAAGAGTATACATGTGATTTGTGTAATCACAATTAATGTTACATGAAAGCATGTTATACTAAACACTAAAGAATCTTACATATGTACAATAAGAATGTGGATTGGAGTGGAGGAGGTGTGAAAAGTAGTAGAAGGGTTAAAATATTATGAAGTTGTTATAAGTGTTGAAATGACTAATACATATGAAAAGTTTAAAAGAATTGATGAGATAATAAGTGAATAATGGTTATTTGATGTGTTAATGAAATGTTAGTTAATAAATTGAAGTATTGTGTTGAAGGATATGAAATTTCTATAGTTGCTTCGGCAACGAATGTGACATTCCAATACCTTGACCCAATGACCGAGTCGAGTATGGGGGTGTTACATGTTTTGTCTCCATGTTCTATCCCTTGTTCGAACTGTTGTTTATGTAACGCCCCAAAATTTTAATTGTTGTTTATGCGTATTTATGACACAAATATTTGTCTGCATCAGTGGTTGAATGTTCTGGGTGTGTGTGAAAGGTCTCAAGTTCAAGCCATGTCTTTGGCAAAATTTTAAATTTTTATAAATAAAGCCTTAATCTTGCTCAAAGGGCTTAAGTTTAATTGTTGGTAAATAATTAACAGAATGGGCTTGCTGGTCTGGTGGATAAAGGGAGTGTTAGAGTGTAAAAGGCCCTGTGTTTGAATCCCTACATGAGTAGGGAAGTTGATTTTTACTCAGTGAACTGAAAGAGTTTTAGTTTAGCCGAAATACTGAAGTGGTTGAGATGGATATGGTTTAGTGGGAGCAAAATAGGGGATTTGAGAGTTATCCAATTATTTTCTTCTCTCCTGCCAATAGTCTCTACCAGTTTTCCTCTTCATTCCTTTTTTTATGTTCTGCCGAAATTTTCCCCCCTTCCCTACCGATTTTTCCCTTGTGATTTTATTCATCTCGATTTTCCTTTTTCTTGTTTGGTTATCATGTCGTCTTCGCGTCTTTCGGGTGTTGTAGGTAAGTTACCTTCTTCTTTCTATTACGAATTTCTTGATGAATGAGTAGAGATGTTTTCATCTGTGGATTAATGGTGTAGGAGGAAGTTCGGGTCAGTGAATTTCATGGTTCTCATTTTAACGGTGTTTATGGAGGGTTTTCTTCGGCAGTAAGTCAAGTTAATATCGTTAAGGATTGTTCAAACCTTGTAAAATAGACTGCTAAATCAGTTCTGAATGTTCTTTAATAGGTTTCCAGGCCTAGAGAGTGTTTCGACATCGAAAATAATACAGGTGTGTAATAAATTGCACAGAAAACGAGGTTTTGACGAAAGTTGAAAACCTCACTGTCGACGTTACACAAGCGTGTGGCCGCCCATGTGGTAGGCCGTGTGCCCTAACACGAACGTGGGGTTGACGAGGTCAGGCCGTGCACGCATGACATGGCCGTGTGATGGCCAGGCGAGGCTGTGTACGACACAGAAGATCGATTAATTGGGCAGTGTGGGCCACAAAGGCGTATGGGCCCACACGGGTAGTCCACACGGGCGTGTGGGATTCTGGGCCAAGCCGTGTGATCCACACGGCCAAGGCCAATTTTAGGTCGTGTGACCACATAAGTATGTGGGCTCACACGGGCAAATCACATGGGCGTGTAAGCCCATTTTCACTGATTTGTTTGCTAAGGTTGCATGGGTCGCCCGAGTCGACTATGAACCTACTGTAAGGTCGGTAAGCTTTACTTAAATCCCTAATTGAATGCAATGATTGATTGATTGATATATGTATATATGTTATTGAGCATGATGATATTTCACTAAACTGATATTGTATGTACTGTTACTATTATATGGTATGTCATAACTGTATGTTGTATTGCATGGGGTGGGATGATATGACTGGAGGAAGTGTACTAAAAGGCTTTAAGTTTGATATAATGGCAGCTCAGCTATAAATTACTGATGGCTTTAAGCCTAATATACTAGTAGCTCAGCTATAAATTACTGTTATGTGCCGCGTTCGGTACTATTTGTAAGTGTAAGGATGGGTGGGTGATTTAATCCCCACAGGAGTGCAGGGTTGGACAAGAGATGGTGTATAGATGTTGGTTGGGTAGGGCTTGCATACTGTACACCGCATGACAGTTATTATTACTGTGATGGGCTAATGCCCTACTGATTACTATTATTGTGATGGGCTAAGGCCTTACTGCATGACTGCTTCTGTATTGAGATGGGCTAAGGCCTGAACTGGAACTAAAACTGATACTAATATTGAAAAGGGCTTAGGCCCAGACTGTAATCATTTGCATACTGTCTGTTTGTTTTATATGGGGATTACACATTGAGTTTACGTAAACTCACCCCCTTCTGTTTAATCTGTACAAGTAATCCCCAGACCTAGGCGGATCGATGCAGCGAAGGACTCAGTAGTGGTCACACGACTTCTTTACTACTATTCATTACTTATTTATGATTTTAATTTTATTTGGGAGTATTTTGTTGTAATTATGGCCTCTATGGATTTATTTTTCCTAATTTGGGGATTTATATTGCTTGTGGTTTATAACTGCTAGTATTAGGAAAAACTCGGGTTTTCAAAGAAATAATGATTTATCAAAAATCATGACTAGGCGAACTATTTTAAAAGCTTCCGCGTTGAATAACGTTTTGAAACTTTCGACTAAGTAACTAACTCGATTTTAGAACTAATAAAAGATAATGACAAGTTGTTAAACGGAAAAATGGTTTTGGTAACGATACAATTTTCAAATACACTCTCGTGTGACATCGCCAGATTCGGCCATAACATCTAGGCCGGGTTTGGGTTTTTATAGTCTATATAGACCTTTGGATAGTAGTTTGGGCATGCCTTCAGGGCAACCTAAGTACAATATAAACTTGGCATTTTTTACATTAATCTTCATGATGTGTTACACTATCAACAAATGATCCTCAAGCCATGTTTACTTCTATCCCTAATGATGTTGATCAATTTTGGAGAGGAAGAGAAGGAAGGATCGACTTTATCATCTCATACCTTGTCCTTATCTTTTACTTGGAGACTGAGTTGGTTGCTTTACTTGAATACGAAGGAAGTTATGAAATAAATAGTCAAGATATTTTAAGAGATAAAATTAATTTAAAATTGATGATAAATCTTATTTAATGGTTGATTGGATATAGGGGGGAGTATTCAATCGAGTCGAATGGAGTAAAAAAATTTCGAGTTAGTCAAGTTGACGAATCCTATTTTAGCAACCGAACTCAATTTGAATTTTTTTCGAATCAAGTCGAATCGAGTAAAAAAATTTCGAGTTGAGTCGAGTCGAGTCGAATTAACGAATCTTATTATTTATACTCAACGTTCCATTTACATGGACCGACTATTTTACTAGTAGATGAAGTACAAGCTTTTAGATTAATTTTGAGTAAAGGAAAAAAACGAGAGTGTGGCGACTCGGGAAAAAAAGTAAGACTAATGGGTAAACATTTATAAAACAACGTAGTTTTACCTTTTAACTTGATAGTTTTGACTTTTAATTTTAGAAAAGATAATTATTTATCAAAACGACGTAGTTTTGCCTTTTTATTTGGATTTTTGGATAACTCAAATTAGAGGTAAGCGTTCAATTGAATCGAGTGAAACCATTTCAGTTAAATTAGAAAAATTAATAATGTTAAATTAAAATCTTGTACAATATAACTATTTCCTTATTAGAACACAAAGATTTGAAACAATATATATTTGAAAACTTTTTTAAGCAAAATAATAAAAAAATAAGATATTTTAGTATGATAAACTTGAATCACTAATCACTTATTTAGATTCCAAAATTAATATTTTATTAATATTTTATATATTTTTTAGATTTTTTTAAAATTTATAATTTTTAAAAATATAAATTTTAGAATTTCTATAAATATTTTAAATCTTAAAAATTATTTTCAGAATTTAAAAACTACTTTGATTTTTTTTGTAATTTTTGTTAAGATAGACCAATTTGCTTATTTTCAAAATTGATAGGGACCAAAATGGTATTTATACTAATCTGTTATTCAAATTATTCGAATTATTCGAATTGTAAAAATTTAACTCGACTCGAACTCAAAATATGAAATTTCTTATTCGAGTTGACTCAAACAATTTGAATAACTCAAATAAATTGATTTAATTAACTCGAAATTTGAATTTTTTTCGATTTTTCGAATCGAATCTAATTTTGCTCACCCCTAGCTGGACAAGGACTTGAAGAAGCCTACAAATAGGTTGTTAGTCGACTTATTTTAGGTACTTATGAGAGTGCTTTTGGCTGTGATAAATATTTTTGAAAAATTTGATGGTCTTTTTATAATTTTTTAAAATTTGACTATTTATTTTCCGAATGTTCATGAAATTTTGAAATTTTTAATAAAAGAAGGCAACGTGACACGTTCTAATATCGTCATGTGTCAACTCTTTGTTTTATATGTTTTGAGTTAAATTTAAGTGCCAAAATGAGAAAATGGGTATAGTTTGAGGTCAAAATGAGCATTAAGCAATTACTATTTAATAATTAAAAATATTTTTATTTAAATATAATTATGAAATGTATAAATATAAATATAAGAATAATTTTGAACTTTTAATGTTATAATAAATGTTTAATATATCATTTGTTACATGAGTTTGAAACTTTTTTTTAACGTGATACTTATGTTTTTAGTCCAACGTGGTACACAAAATATATCCATTTTTAGTATTGAAAGGTAAACACCTTAGTGGTTAATTTGGGCTTTAGGGATGATGTAATAAAAGTTATATTTTTCATATTATTCATATTCATTTTACGGTCCATATTCGAAGTTCGTAGTTAATGAAAGTTAATTGTTAATATTATTAAATTTAAATGTTTAGGATTTTGTTAATAAAATAAATTTAATGTTAATTGGGAATTTGTTTAATTTGGGTACCAAATGAAGTATCAAACCTAGAATAAAATAGTAATTTGGGTTTTCAAACTAACACCCCTAACTTGAAATGTAGTTTAGTAAGAAAAATGGAAAATTTCCGAATTATATCCCAACCGAATCGTGAAATAGGTCTTTTTCTTACCTTTACGCAAGGATGGATCCAGGGGGACACCGCCCTTCTTGGGATTTTCAGATTTTTGAACTTTATATATAAATTATCATGTATTTTAGATTTGGTGTCCACATTGTATAACATTCGCTCCCCTTGACCAAATTGTATTTCATATAATCTGCCTTCTTAAGCCATAAGGTTATACTTTATATTAACAAAGTATTTTTCAATTTTTCATTATATAACTTTAATAACAATAATAAAATATTAATGTACGATGGGCCTTGAAAGACTAAACTTAGAGGCTCAATATGAACTTCAAAGCAAAATTCCAAAATTAATTTATTTGACCCATACCCATACATATTAGGTTAGTGACTTTCTTGTATTTTGATTTGTATGTATTGCTAAGGAATTATCTTTCTCTAGTAAGGTGCCAAAACTGCCAACATAAAAAGAAAGAAGTTTGATGCAAGACTGATAGCACATGGTAAAAAAATACAAATTATCTTCCTTTTGACTCCTTACACAAAAGACCTCTTGGTAAATATTTTTGCATAAATTATGATCTTTATTTATTTGACTTTTTTTTCTTTTTCCTAATATGTTGTTGTTTAATATATTATTACAGTATTCAGGTTTTTTGATTAAATTATGGTTAACAAAAAGATTGAATCTTTTTCAAGAAAAGGGTGTCAGAAAACAATAATGATCAATTGGGCTCGACCAATTGGGCCATGTGGGCCCACACGAGTAGTCCACACGGGCATGTGGGATTCAAGGCCAAGCCATGTGATCCACACAGCCAAGGCCAACTTGGGCTGTGTGGGCAACATGGGCAGACCACATGGGCGTGTGAGCCCATTTTCACTTATTTGTTTGCTAAGGTTGCACGGGTCGCCCGAGTCGACTTTGAACCTACTGTAGGGTCGGTAAGCTTTATTTAGATCCCTAATTGAATACAATGACTGAATGGCTGATATATGTATATATGTTATTGAGCATGATGATATTTCACTGAACTGATATTGTATGTACTATTACCATGAGATGGCATGTCATAACTGTATGTTGCATTGCATAGGGTGGGATGATATTGGAGGAAGTGTACTGAAAGGCTTTAAGCCTGATATACTGGCAGCTCAGCTATAAATTATTGATGGCTTTAAGCCTAATATACTGGCAGCTCAGCTGCAAACTACTATTTAGCACCGCAACCAATACTATTTGTAAGTGTGTGGATGGGTGGGTGATTTAATCCCCACAATAAGTGCAGGGTTGGACGAAAATGGTGTATAGCGGATGGTTGGGTAGGACTTGCATACTGAATTCTGCATGATTGCTATTGTTACTGTCACGGGCTAAGACCCTAGTGCATACTGTTATTGTAATGGGCTATGACCCTACTATTTACTGTTACTGTGATAGGCTAAGGCCTCACGCATGACTGCTTCTGTACTGAGACAGTCTAAGGCCCAACTAGACTGATACTGATACTGAGAAAGGGCTTCGACCCAGACTGTGAATATCTGCATGTTGTCTGTTTGTTTTGTATGGGGGTTACACACTGAGTTTATGTAAACTCACCCCTTCTGTTTAATCTGTACAGGTAACCCCCAGACTTAGACGGATCGGAGCGGCGGAGGACTTAGGGGTGGCCATACGACTTCTTACTATTTAATACTTAGCCATGTTTTTTAATTTTAATTTGGGAAAATTTTTGTTATAATCATGGCCTCGGTAGATTTTTACTTATATTTGGATTTTATACTGCTTTATTATTTATATCTGCTAGTCGTAGGTAAAACTCAGGTTTTCAAAAGAATTACATGTTTTTATCATAAATACCCCCAAGTACACGAAATGTTTTAAATGCTTCCGTAATGAATCGCGTGTTGAAAACGATCGACACGATTTTAGAATTAACCAAAGATAATGAAAAGTTGTAAATGGAAAAGTGGTTTTACCGAGATACGATTTTTTAAACATACTCTCATGTGACATCGTTAGATTCAGCCATAACGTCTAGGCCGGGTTTGGGGTGTTACATTTAATAGAATCAAAACTAGGTTGTAAAACTTGACTGTGGATTTGGGTTTAAAATCTTGTTTTTAGGACTAATTTTTGAAGACTGGAATATTTTAATCGAATGTGTGGTACATCGAGTCTCAGGCGCTGATCCTTTAAGTTTTCTGAAACTGTTATATGTACTAAACTGAAACTGCTATGATTCTAAAACTACTATAGGTAGTATACTATACTGAAAACACTCTAGGTAGTGTATACTGGAAACTGTAGAGAAACTGAAAATTGTAGTGAGATTGAGATTTACAGTAACGAACTCTGAATTACCGATACTATTTTACATAAAAATTTGTTAATAAATACTAAAACTGTAAACTAATAAACTATTAATATAGATAAATGTGATTATACTATGAGCACACGAGGTATCCGCGGACGAGGTACTAGAGGCCGAGGTAGAGGCCGTAGAGGGGCTCGAGCTGAGTCTTCCTCACTGGGCGGTCTGCCAAATTTGGACACTAGCAAGACGCCAGTGTCGCTTGTTACAGAAACTGGGTCTGGGTCTCATGATCGTGCAGCTGGGGAAGATGCACTGTCCCAAGCCATGTTAAGGATTCTGGAGAAGGTCACTAGGCCCAATACTGGAGCTAAAGGCCGAGGGTCAGTTACGAAACTACTCCGATCCAATGGAGCTGAGCTCTTCAAGGGTGTCACTAGGGTCACCCCTAATGTGGCCGAGTATTGGATTGAGGCCTAGGGAGATAGATCAGTGGTCGAGTATGAGGCCGAATTTTTGCGACTGAGCTACTATACGCAAGGTATGGTGGCAACTGAGTATGAGCGATGTATTCGCTTCGAGGATGGCCTCAGGGAAAGTTTGAGGATTTTGATAGCTCTAAAAAAGGAGCGAGATTGTAACACCCCTATCTCGAAACCGTCTCCAGGATAGGTAAAGGGGCATTACCAGGCTTATAACTCCGTTCAGAATAGTATTTAACAAACATTTATCAAATATCATATTCTTTCTGTAAATATCATTCAATCATATTCATAACAGACTTAAATCAATCATTTAAAACTTAAAACATGCAATCAGGACTAAATCGATAACATTTAAAAGCTTTAGGAAAATTCAGAAAATTTCACAAGTAAAGGTCACACGGTCGCGTGCCCAGGCCGTGTGCCTCACAGGTCACCAGACACCCCCATGTGTCTAAGCCGTGTGAAAATAGGGCATACCTACTGACTTCACAACACGGCCACCAGACACGTATGTGTGTCTAGCCCGTGTGCCTTATACGGTCAATGGGCACACCTATGTGTCTAAGCCGTGTAACTTACTGACTTATTTATACTATAGTGCAGGGGTTACAAGGTCGAGTCACATGCCCGTGTGCTCTGGCCGTGTGATATGAAATAGGCTTGGTTTAAGCCATTTTCACATCCAATTTGTAATGTCTCTATAAACATCAATTTTTACAACATTGATAAGCATAAATAGGCAACCAATTCAGCCAATTCAAGTCACATTATAGATCATTTCATAACACAAACATATACTAACTTTCATGTGTCCATCTCATACCTAGCAAGATCTTACCAATTCAAGCATGAAACTTACCCATCCAACTTTATCAAAGACCAACATCATTCATCAATTTACCACATTATAGACATACCATATGGAACTTTCATATCAAACCAACCATTGCTAACTCAAGCCATATCTCATAGCTTGGTCAAGTACCAAACTTGTACCAAAATCAACCACATAAGTAGTTATATAATTCAACCTATAAACTAGCCTATACATGCCATATTACCACATTTCAAAGAGTTCAAAAAATACCAATCGTCTTCTGGATAGTGCGATGAAATCTTCGATGACTTCCAACCCGAGCGAGCATTCAAATCACTATAAAATACAGTGAATAAACAGAATAAGCTAATAAGTTTAGTAAGCTCATAAGACTAGTAAGTATTATAAATCATTTAACAATTAATTCAAAATTAGAAACCATCTGATTCAATACTGATTATAATGACAACCTAATAATTCATGTATGAATTCATTAGGTTTCACTTACGTCTCATATGAACCATCAAATATCACTTACATGTCAGAGTCCTCACTGATACGTGAATTAATTCGTATCATTACTTATATCCTCATCTTTATCGTTATTTTTTCGATAAAACATTTTGGGAAATTATCGTATACTTGGTATCTCGAACCTTACGTGCCATATATGTGGTTTAACCACTTGTTTCTCATATCACAAGTATCATTCATTCCATATTTCAATAAGTTAATACCATAATATCCATAATACACATATATCAATAATAATAGTAATTCACCCATTACAACGGTAATTCATTCGTATATACTGTAATTTATTCATTCACAAGAATGAAATCAAACATGTAATGTCTATGTAGTACCTAATTCATATATATAATTCATGTAAGTCATGTAACATCTCATCTCTTTAAATTCAAGTAAATCATGTAACATATCATCTTTATAACTCATGTAACATATAATCCATGTAAATTATTCAATTCATGTAGCACATATCCATGTAAATCATGTAATTTGTATATTATATATTCACGTAAATCATATAACTCTTGTATCATATAATATCCATGTAATTCATGTTGGTATAAATGCCTGTTGAACCTTCGAAAATATCGAGAGATACTCAGGTGATACACACTAAGTATGTAATTGGTAAACCGTCAGTTCATCATGTATGCTTTTTCGAGCCAGAATCAGTATGCTCCTCCTGAGTCGGTAAACTGTAAGCTCAAATGAGCTGAACGGTAAGCCTAAAGGCTGAACGGTAAGCCGAAGGCTGAACGGTAAGCCCGAAGGCTAAACAATAAGCCCGAAGGCTGAATGGTAAGCTCATACGAGCTGTGGTGAGTCCGCAACGAATGCAAAAGCTCGACCAAACGGTAACCCTAGTAACATGTCACTTGTATCCTACGACTTTCTACTGTTCAAACGGGACTCGGTATTTAGCCAAAACATTTTAACCAATAATCAATTTGAAACAACGCCTCATTTATAATTCATATGAATCATGTCACCATTTACTCATGTGATTCTTATTAACCATGTACCATTTTGTATATACACATCATACATCTCATGTAACATTTCCTTTTATAACACATATATTCATATACCATTTCATCTCATATCACATTTACTCATGTAACTTTTGTAACATGTAATCTTTATAATACATATGCATCTCATTTACCTATACATTTCATATGACTCATTTTACTTAAATAATAATTCATTCAATACCAATATTTAGTTCATATATCAGAATTTCATATACATATATATGTGTATATATATATATATATATCAATAGTTCATTTGTATAATAGTAATTCATTTTACACAGTTACAAGCATTTAATAATTCAATTCTAACTTTACGAACTTACCTCAAGTCGCTCGGATAGTAAATATCGATTATTCATCAATTTTTCCTTTTCCCGCGATCTAATCTTGATCTCAACTTATCCATATCTAAATAATATATCAAATTTAGCATATTAACTTCCTAATTATTCAATTTAACACTTTATACACATTTTTGCAAAATTACGCTTTTGTCCCTAATGTTTCACATTTTTACAATTTAGTCCTTATCTTGTAAAATTGCAAATTCATGCAATTTAAGGACAGCCCATGCTAGCCAAATTTTCCATAGTCTCTACTAAGCCCATATTTTCAATTATTTCACATTTCTAACCACACAATTTCTATCTTTTCAATTTAATCCCTATTGCTCAATTTTCTCAAAAATCACTTTATAAAACTTGGATATCTATTAACAACCTTTAATAATCAAACAAGAAATATCAAAATACACATGTATTCAACAATGGAAACTTTCAAAATCATCAATAATTTCCAAAATTAGGTCATGGGCTTTAAAGATTTCATAGCAACGATCTCAAAAACGTAAAAATTATCAAAAACTGAATTAAATACATACCTAATTTAAGCTTGAACAAGGTCGAATAGATGAAGACTTTAAAACCCTTGTTTTTCTTCTAACTTTCGGCAAGCAAGAAGATAATGGCATAAAATTTTTGTTTGTTTTTATTAATTAACATATATTTTCAAAATACCAAAATTAACCTTTAATTAAACAACCAAAAATTAATTTTAATGATGTCCACTACTGTCCATTTAAGTCTTTAAAGGTCTAATTTCAGTTCAAGTACCTCTATTATAAAAGCCATAGCCTTTTAAAGCCATTTATTTAATAGAACTCATGTTTTTTGCGTTATGTGATTTAGTCTTTTTTACCGAATTAACTATTTAATCGGTAACATTTCTTTACGAAATTTTCACACCGTAATACTATCATACTGTAAACATTATTAAAATAATAAAATAAATATTTTGACTCGGTTAAGTGGTCCCGAAACCACCTGTTCTGATCAGACTCAAAATTAGGCTGTTACAGATATTTTTCTGCACTGGTGGAGAAGGCGAAAATCACCGAAGAGGTTAAGCACGCTGAGCGCCAAAATCGCTGATATGCATGATATGAAGTAATAATGTCGCCCTACGTCTAGGGTTGCATGCAACTCCGCTTAATTATGCTAGATCTACTCTTAAACAGGGACTTTTGCTCCTCTGAATAAGCACATCAATACTTGAATTAATACCTAGGATTATTAAAACAAGAATTAAGAACACATAATTAAGAACAATTCAAGTATTTATCATATAACTCAAGATAAAATAATAACAAGATCTGTATTAGGTTTCATCCCCCTCAAGTATTTGGGGGATTTAGTTCATATTTAATAAAAAAAACATCTCAGAAGAATAAAAATAACAAAACATAAAGAACCCAAAAACCCCTGAAAGATTGAAGGGAGATCTTTTGTCTTGATGTAGAATTCGGCTTCTGGGATGAATCAATCGACTTCTCTTAGAGTAATTCTTTGTTTTCACTCTCTGTGTTGGCAGAAATATGGCACTCTCTTCTGGGAGAAAAGGCACACCCTTAGAGTTGCCTCCTAGGGTCTTTATATAAAGCTTTGGAATGTCTTTCTTAGCCTCTAAGTATCCAAATCCGACTGAAATTGCACTTCCTCACGACAGGGACACTCCCGTGTGCCACGCTCGTGTGCCATGACAAGAGGCCGTGTGCGAGACTGTTGATGGTGGCACGACCATGTAACCCAGCTGTGCTTGTCAGGGTTGGGCCGTGTTGTACCTTATGTGGCACGGCCGTGTGATGAATATTTGAGCCATGTTATTTTTACACTTTGGCCCATTTTCTCCTTTTTTGGCCCGTTTTTCATTCTTTTCTCTTCCCTGTGCTCTCCTGAGTATAAAACATGAAATAGAAGGATTAAGAGCACCAATTTCCACAAATTCAATGATAATTCATCTAGAAATTAAGCTAAGCATAGGGTAAAAATATGTATAATTTATCGTTTATCAATCATGACAGAGAGAGAGGTAGGAACAAGAGGGATTTGAAGCCTTTCATTTTTGTTCAGAGGCTTGGGAAAAAGGCCAAAGCTGATGGGCCGGTTAGAGTTGGGGCCCATGTTGCTGCTACTAGACAGCAGCCATGTACTAATTGTGGTAGACGCCATCAGGGTGAGTGTTGGAAAAGGATTAGGGCTTGTTTAAGGTGCAGTTCATTGGAGCACCATATTAGGGAGTGTCTACGGTGGCCCGATCAGATGCAAGCTCCGTGTACTAGTGCTGCACAGCCACTGAAGGTAGTTCAGCAGCCACTGAAAGGCCGTGGTCAGGCTAGAGGTGGTAATGGCATGGGCTGTGGGTAGAGAGCACCGGGCAGAGGTGCTGGTCAGACTGAGTCGAGGCAGCCAGCTCTAGTTTGTGCTGCATGCCGCCACAAGGATAGAAATGCTCCGGACGTCATCATAAGTACATTCATTATTTATGATGTAACATATATTGCATTAATAGATATAGGATCCACCCATTCCTATATAGCTTACTCTGTTACTTAAAACTTGTGGGTTCTTGTTGAGAGTACTTTGAGTGTAATTATTGTATTGAGTCCATTGGGGCAGTCTGTCCGAGTTGACAAGTTATTTAGAAACGTCCCTTTAGAGCTTCAAGGGGCAATCTTTCTGGCAAATTTGATGGAGCTTTTGTTTGGGGAGTTCGATTTGATATTAGCAATGGATTGGCTGGTCAAGCACTATGTTAGTTTGGATTGCACGACTAAAAGGGTCATGTTGAGAACTGAGGAGGACATTGAGGTAGTTGTAATTGGAGAACTTCAAAACTACTTGACGAATGTGATTTCTGCACTGACGGCGAAGAAGTTGGTTCTTAAGGGATGTGAAGCGTTTTTGGCTTACATAAGTGTTTCAGATTTTAGGGTTTCTATTGTTAAAAATATCAAAACAGTAAAGGATTTTTTAGACGTGTTTCCTGAAGTGTTACCTGGATTACCTTCGAGTCATGAAGAGGAGTTTGGGATTGAGCTCCTTCCTAGTACAGCTCCGGTGTCCATGGCTCCTTATAGAATGGCATCGAAGTAGTTTGTAGAGCCTAAGGCTCAGATTTAGGGGCTATTAGATCGTGGGTTCATCTGTCCTAGTGGGTCTCCATAGGGAGCGCAGGTACTATTTGTAAAGAAAGATAGATCCGTGCGTATGTGTATCGATTATCAGTAGTTGAACAAGCTGAAGATTAAGAATAAGTACCCACTTCTGAGAATTGATTATCTGTTTGACCAGTTTCGTGGAGCTTCAGTTTTCTCTAAGATTGACCTTCGTTCAGGGTATCACTAGTTAAGGGTGAAGAAGACTGACGTGCATCAGACGGCGTTTAGGACTCGCTATGGTTACTACAAGTTCCTAGTAATGCCATTTAGACTGACTAATGCACCAGCAGCTTTCATGGATATGATAAACCGAATGTTTCGACCCTATCTGGATAGGTTCATAGTGGTATTTATTGATGACATTCTGGTGTATTCAAGGAATAAGGATGAACATGATGAACACCTTAGAGTGGATCTGCAGATATTACGAGAAAAACAGCTGTATGCCAAGTTTAGTAAATGTGAGTTTTGGTTACGAGAAGTAACATTTCTAGGCCATGTGGTTTCTGGTGAGGGATTAGGGTCGATCCTCGAAAGATTGAGGCAATATTGGAGTGGAAGTAGCCTAAGACTGTATTTGAGATCTGTAGTTTTCTGGGACTGGCAGGGTATTATCGACGATTTGTAATAGGTTTTTCACTGATTGCAGCAGCCTTGACTAAGCTGCTACATAAGGGTGTCTCGTTTAACTGGACTGATGCGTAGCAAGAGAGCTTTAAGAAGCTCAAGACTGTACTGACTGATGCCTCTGTTTTGATATAGTCGGAGTCTAGAAAGGAGTTCACTATTTATAGTGACGCATCACACGTTGGTTTGGGATGTGTATTGATGCATGAGAGTAAGGCGATAGCATATGCGTCTAGTCAACTTAAGACTCATGAGGTGAATTATCCGACGTATGATTTGGAGTTGGCCGCGGTGGTATTTGCACTTAAGATCTAGAGGAATTATCTGTATAGTGAGAAGTGTATCATCTACACAGATCACAAGAGCCTCAAATATCTCCTTACTCAGAAGGAGCTAAATCTTAGGCAATATAGATGGATTGAGCTGCTTAAGGACTACGACTGTACTATTGAGTACTGCCCTGGTAAGGCCAATGTGGTGGCCGACACACTGAGCCGTAGAGCTATAACCGATCTGAGGGTAATGTTTCCTTGCCTTAGCTTATTTGATGATGGTAGTTTGTTGGCTGAACTTCAAGTTAAACCAACGTGGATTGAGCAGATTAAGGGCAAGTAGTTGGAGGACGAGTCACTGGGTCTTCGTTTCTGACAAATTGAGAGTGGTAATACTTCAAATTTTAGACTGAAGAGCGAATGGTACTCTATTTCTGTAGGAGAATTTGTGTACCAAAAGATACTGAATTGAGGCAGTTGATACTGAGAGAGGCGTATAGTAGCCTTTATGCTATGCATCCTGACAAAAATAAAATGTATCGAGATCTTCGTGAATTGTATTAGTGGCCAAGTCTTAAGCGAGAGGTTACTAAGTTTGTGGTTAAGTGTTTGACATGCAAGCAGGTTAAGGCTGAGCATCATTTACCTTCGGATTTGCTACAACCGGTTAAGATTCTGCTTTAGAAGTGGGAGAGTGTGACAATGGACTTCGTTAGTGGGTTACCCCTAACACCCACTAAGAAGGATTCAGTATGGGTCATCATGGATCAATTGACCAAGTTTGCTCACTTTATACCAGTTCGTACTGACTATTTTCTGCAGAAGCTAGCTAAACTATATGTTTCTGAGATAGTGAGACTGCATGGGGTACTGGTTTCGATCATCTCTGATAGGGATCCTTGTTTTACGTCACAGTTCTGGAAAAAACTACATGAAGCTTTAGGTTTAAGGTTAAACTTCAATACTGCGTTCCATCTTCAAATCGATGGTCAATCTAAAAGGGTGATTTAGATACTAGAGGATATGTTAAGGAGTTGTGCTATCAATTTCTGAGGCAGTTGGAAAGATTATTTGTCATTAGCGGAGTTCGCTTACAAAACAGCTACTAGTCTAGCATCCAGATGGCACATTACGAGGTACTATATGGTCATAAGTGCTGTACCTTTTTATGTTGGACTGAGTTAGGTGAGCGATGTGTTTTGGGTCCTAAACTAGTTTCTGAGACAGAGAAAAAGGTTAGGTTGATTCGGGGTCGACTAAAAGCGGCATCGGATAGGCAAAAGTCGTATACAAATCTGAAGCATCATGAGATTGAGTATTTTGTGAGGGACTTCATTTTTCTCAAGGTCTCACCAAGGAAGAAAGTACTGAGGTTTGGTTGCAAGGGCAAGTTGAGCCCTAAGTTTATTGGGCCTTACCGTATTTTGAAGAGAGTGGGACCGGTTGCTTACCGGTTGGAGCTACCTCTAGAGTTAGAATAGATTCATGGCGTGTTTCACGTCTCTATGTTAAAGCACTACTGCTCTGATCCGATGCATATTATTCTAGTAGAGGAGATTGAGGTTAGGCCAGACTTGACCTTTGAGGAGGAGCCGGTTTAGATTTTGGATCGTGACGTTAAGGTTCTGCGAAGGAAATCTATTCCCTTAGTGAAGGTGTTGTGGCATAATCATAGCACTGAGGAAGCAACGTGGGAGCTTGAGGATGCGATACATCAACAGTATCCTTATTTGTTCTGATCAAGAGGTCGAAATTTTATTTTAGGGGGTAGAGTTGTAACGCCCCAAAAATTCGTATATTTAATTTCGTGTATTTGTGACACAAATATTTGTTTGCTTCAGTGGTTATGTGTTCTGGGTGTATATGAAAGGTCCTAAGTTCAAGCCTTGACTTGGGCAAATTTTTATATTTTTATGAATAAAGCTTATCATTAGTCAGTAGGCTTTTAAATTATTGTTGGTAAGTTGATATCAGAATAGGCCTACTGGTCTGGTGGTTAAGAGGTGTGTAAGTGTACTAGAGGTCCTGTGTTCGATTCCCTACTTTGGCTTTATTTTTGAACGATTATAGGGAGAAGTTTGAGTGGCTTTAGAATTCTAAGTAGTGGGGAGTTTGTAGAGAGAATTAAGGGATTATGACTAGGGGGTTATCGAGTTTGATTTGGCATTTGCAATGTTGATTTTTCTTCCTTCTAAAATCTTCTGACGCCATTTTTTCCCCTCTGCTAATTTTCTTTTCTTTTCTCTCCATCTATTGCACTTTAGCCGAAATCCTCTTCTTTTTCTCTACTCCTTTTTGTTCTATATTTTTACAAGTCATCTCTTGGGTACAACCTACAAGTTCGTCAGTAAAGGTAAGTTGGTTATTAAGATTTCTATTTTACTTAATGAGTTCATGTCTAATGGGGATCTAACTTGTGTTTAGGAGGCCATTAATTGGCTGTGGGAGTTCAAGTCGGTGTTGTGGAAGTGAGGAAAAGCTACTGTTCATTCTAAGGTAAGGTTTAGTCACTCGTTGGATGAGTATCTTGTCTTGATTTCGGTATTGGTTCGATTGATAAGTGCTTAACTAAATGAAATATTGGTCAAAAATAGGTTCTAGAGTGCTCGAGAGTGATTCTACAACAAATCGATACCAGGTGTGTACCCTAAAAATATAGAAAACGGGGTTCGACGAAAGCCGAAAACCCC
Source organism: Gossypium stocksii (assembly GCA_020496765.1). Taxonomy (NCBI): domain Eukaryota; kingdom Viridiplantae; phylum Streptophyta; class Magnoliopsida; order Malvales; family Malvaceae; genus Gossypium; species Gossypium stocksii. Next base: position 88,386,623 of record CM035620.1, read on the forward strand.
ACTATCGATGCTACACAGGCGTGTGGTCACCCCTTTGCTAGGCTGATAAATGATAAATTATGCATATTTTTACCTCATGCTTAGCCTATATTTTGGATGAATTATCACTAAATTTGTGAGAATTGGTGCTCTTAATCTTTCTATTTCATGTCTTATACTCATGAGAGAATAGGGAAGAGAAAAGAACGAGAAACGGGCCAAAAACGGAGAAAATAGGCCAAAATGAGAAAACAACACGGCCCAGGGATTCACCACACGGCCGTGGCACACGGCCGTGCCACATAAAGTCCAACACGACCTAACCCCGACAAGCACGGCCAGACGACATGGCCATGCCACCATAACAGGCCCGCACACGGCCTCTTATCAATCCACACAGGCGTGGCACACGGCGTGTCCCTATCATAAGAAAGTTTAATTCTACTCGAAAGAGGATACTTAGAGGCTAAGAAAGCCATTCTAAACTCTATATAAAGACCCTAGGAGGCAACTTCAAGGGTGTGCTTATTTCCCGCTAAGGGAGTACTCTTTTCTCCCAAAAGGAGCGCCTTCTTTCTGCCAACACATGGAGTGAAAGTAAGGAATTACTCCAAGAGAAGCCGATTGATTCATCCCAAAAGCGGGAATTCTACATCAAGACAGAGGATCTTCCTAAATTCCTTCAGGGGTTTTTGGGTTCTTTATGTTTTGTTATCTTATTTCTTCTGAGATGTTTTCTTTATTAATTATGAACTAAATCCCCCAAATATTTGAGGGGGATGAAACCTAAGACAGACCTTCTTATTATTCATTCTTGAATTATATGATAAATACTTGAATTGTTCTTAATTATGTGTTCTTAATTCTTGGTTTAATAATCCTAGGTATTAAGTCAAGAAACTGATGTGCTTAGGCAGAGGAGCAAAAGTCCCTGTTTTAAGAGTAGATCTACCATAATTAAGCGGAGTTGCATGCAACCCTAGACATAGGGCGACATAAATCTGTCGGATTAGGGTCAAACCTAATAGGGGGATCCATAGATCGAATTAATGCAAGACTAGGGGTTTTAACTAGAAAGAGATTTAGTTAATCAACCTAGGATTAGTTGTTCTTATCCTCGACGAAGGTATTAACATAAGTTAGGGATCTCTACTGATCAAGTCAAGTAAAGAAATCGTCTAGTTCAAGAAGTTAATAACAAGTGAAGTCTAGGTGGATTCTCCCTTGAGTATTGCCCAAATCAATCAGTCTTTCCCAAGAGTTTTTCCCCAATTTACTTTTTGTGCATTCTTAGTTTAGTTTTAGAGTTAGTTTCATACAAACCTCTTTTACTTTTAGGTTAGATAATAGAAAGGAAGTAAGTACTAGTACTTTTGGTTCCCTTGGGTACGATAACTCGGTCTTGCCGCTAAACTATACTACTGTTCAATAGATGCGCTTGCCTTAAAATCGTGATATTAGTTAGTTTTTGGTGTGATCAGTTTTTATAAATTTTATTACTACATATCACGCGATATCAAGTTTTTTGCGCCGTTGCCAGGGAACTAAAATATTAAGAAAACTCGATTTCTATTACTCTAGCCATTACTATATTTATTTATTTTTGGTTTTTATTTATTTTTATTTTATTTTAATTTTCTTTGCTTTTTCCTTCTAGGTATTTCTAGTTTATGACTAGAAACAACCTAGCAAGACCATTACTTTTTGACGAAGATTTAGAAGCGATAGTTCGCAGAACTCGCAGAGAGATCAGAAGAAGCCTACATTATCCCGAACAAGAACCTGAACCTACGGAAGAGATGGAAGCAAATCAAAACATTCAACCACCTCTAGTATTACCTGCAGAACCAGATGAAGCACCTCACACTATGTATGATTATGCTAAACCTAGTTTGGCTGGTACTCAAACTAGCATTATTAGACATGCTATTGCTGCTAATAATTTTGAATTAAAACCAACACTATTCAGATGATTCAGCAATTTGTGCAGTTTGATGGTTTACAGGATGAAGATCCCAACTCACATTTAGTTAACTTTTTGGAATTCTACGATACGTTTAAAATTAATTGCGTTTCTGATGATGCCATTCGTCTAAGGCTATTTCCATTCTCTTTGAGAAATTAAGACAAACAGTGGTTAAATTCTTTACCACGATGCTCAATCACTACATGGGAACAGATGATAGAAAAATTTTTACTTAAATATTTTCCTCCAGCTAAAATAGCTAAATTACGAAACGATATCTCTTCTTTTGTGCAGATGGATTTAGAAACACTTTACGATGCCTGGAAGAGATATAAGGATCTTTTGATAAGATGCCCTCACCATGGGTTACCTTTGTGGCTACAAGTTCAAACCTTTCACAACAGTTTGAACCCATCAACAAGGCAAATGATCGATGCAGCCGCAGGAGGAACAATCAACAATAAAACATCCGAAGCAGCTTTTGAGTTTATAGAAGAGATGTCACTGAATAACTATCAGTGGCAAGTCATGCGGACAAAGCCGAAAAAAGCCACAGGAGTTTATAATATTGATGATGTCACTATGCTTACTAACCAAGTAGAACTTCTAAATAAAAAGTTTGATAATTTTGTTGGTTCTACGCAGGCACAACAAGTGATGTAGTGCGACACAACGCCAGGAAATATGTTTACTCCAGACTGTTCATCTTACGGCACAGAACTTGAGCAAGCCAATTAAATGGGTAACAATTTTAGATCTCAAAATAATCCTTATAGTAACACTTATAATGCAGGTTGGCGGAACCACCCCAATTTTTCTTGGGGAGGATAAGAGAATCAAAGACAACAACCCCCTTCGGGATTTCAGCAGCCACCACCACAGCAGAAGAAGAAGCCAAATCTCGAAGAGATGTTCACCAAATTCATGGCCATGTCAGAAACCCGTTTTCAAAATACTGAGATGGCATTAAAGAACCAGCAAGTATCGATTAAAGGACTTGAGAATCAAATTGGCCAACTCACAAAGTTAATACCAGAAAGACCACAAGATGGACTACCAAGTAACACTAAGACCAACCCTAAAGAACAACTTCATGCCATGGACACAATAGATAAAGAAGCGTTAACCAAAACTGACCCAAAATTATGCGAGGAGCCTGAGGTGAGTAAAGGTAAGGTAGAGGTAAGCAATAACAAGCCAGACATCAAAGAACACAAGCCTCATATCTCATACCCAAATGCGCTAAAGAAAGATCGGACAGACGAGCAATTTGGTAAGTTTCTTAAACTTTTAAAGAAATTACATATTAACTTACCATTTGTTGAAGCAATTTTGCAGATGCCAAACGTTGTTAAATTCTTAAGAGAACCCTTGACAAACAAGCGAAAGCTGGATGAGAAACCTCATGTGGAACTAAGTGCAGTATGCTCAGCTATTCTATAGAACAAATTGCCAACCAAACTAAAAGATCCAGGGAGTTTTACTATTCCTTGTTTACTTGGTAACCTAGATGCCAAAAATGCTTTAGCTGATTTAAGGGCTAGTATAAATGTTATGCCGTATAAACTGTTTAAACAACTAGGTCTTGGAAACCCTAAGAAAACCAAGATGAGCATTGAACTAGCTGACAAAACTATTAGGGCACCTAAGGGAATAATTGAAGATGTACTTGTCAAAATTGATAAATTTATATTTCCAGTTGACTTTGTTGTTTTAGATATTGATGAGGACAATAATGTACCCCTAATTCTAGGGCGACCCTTTTTAGCAACTGCTAGGACAAAATTTGATTTAGAAATAGGCGAACTCACATTACGTGTAGGTGATGACACAGTCACTTTACAAGCTCAGAACTCGATTAAGACAGCAGATAATAATATAGCTATGAGTCCTTGTAAAAACACTGAACTCACCACCCAATCTTCAGTGCAAGATACACTCTACATAGAGGCAACCAACCAACAGACAAGTCCATCCGAGGGATATGCACCTGAAAAGTGAATGCTTCAAATCAAGGAAGTAGATGAGTGACTAAACTATCATGAAAAGCCCAAAACATGCCACACCAACCTAGAGCATCACCAAGACGACCCTTAAGTAAAAACGTATCAAATTAATATAGGGGATAAGATAATCTTAGGGGAAGACGACCCTCGAATCTTAAATTCAAAAAAACATACAAGTGACATACCCTACCTCACGGTAATGAAAATTTTCCCCTATGGTACAGTAGAAATAAAACATGAGTCACTCGGCACTTTCAAGGTAAACCAAACTCAACTCAAGTCTTACGTTAATAATAAAATTGCAAGAGGATAGAAGAGTATCAACTCTTCAAGCCACCGTGAATGAACAAGCTTGAGAAAAGTCGAGCTTAGACTATAAACAAGCGCTTCTCAGGAGGCAACTCGAGCACTGACTTAGTAAATTCTTTTATTTCAGTTTTCTAATACAACAACTAACCCTTTTTATGCAGAAATTTAGGACCACACGGGCACGCACACAGGCGTGCCTCAGGCCATGTGTACACTTTGAGCAGAGACACGGTCGTGCAACTTGGTTGTGTACAAGCAGGGTAAAATTTTCCCTAAGGCACGGGCTACAATAAATAGCCACGGCCGTGCGATATGGCCGTGGCCAACACTGTCAATTCCAACATGGGCGTGTGACCCCATACACGACCGTGGGAGAAGCGAACATCGAAGGACAAGGTCGTGCGACACGGCCGTGTGCCTCAACACGCCCTTGCAACACGAGCGTGTGTCTCGAGCTAGGTGCGCCAAAATCCCTGAGATTTTTTGTTTTTCCATTTTATTTTATTTCATCTTTTTCTTTATTTGAATTTTAGTATTCTCAGGACTAGTTTATGTTATTTCAGTTATTTTATATCGGTTATTTCCTAATGAGTAATTGTTCTAATCCTGAAATACCTAAAATCCCTTAAGTGCTATCGCAATTTCAAAACCATGAACTTCAAGTATTCCTTCCTCCAAGACAACTTTCACAATTCAAGGGTTCCATCCAATATTCAGGGAGTTTTACTTCTCTCCCCAACTTTGATCTTGTGCTTCTTTTGCTATTAATGTTATATTTGTACATTGAGGGCAATGTACATCTTAAGTGTGGGGGGGAACTTACTTTTAGTTATTGCATTCTCCTTAAAACCCCTAAAAATTTTTCAAACTAACATTTTGCATTGTTCTCAAAATTTCGAATTATCACTTTCACTCTTTGCATTATCTTCAATCTCATATTAGGAATTAATTCTGATTGATTTATGATTTTTATTGATATGTTGAGAATTAAGACATAGGTGCTTATACTTTGATTATTCAAACTTGAAAACATTAGGGAATCAAGCATGATAAGTTGAAATTTTTAAGAATTTAATTTTTTTTCTTTCTAGATTATTTTCCCTAATTTTAAGTGTTATCTTGAGATTTGAAATTCATAGGATTGACATCAAAAGCCATAATTCTAGTGAGATTTTTTAGCCTTTTGAGCATACATTCTTTCATGCTCACTTTTATTATTGCTTTGAGTGAGTCAATACTGATTTGTTATTCTAGAACTTGCTTCGATTATACATGTCGAGACCACATCATTGATTTGATATATTAAGATGATAAAGGCACCTAGGATCTAACCCACTTACTCCATAAAAGCCTACCTCCATAAATTAACCCCTAGTAAACCCTATTGAGCCTAACAACCCATTCTTTGACTTACCTCTAATATTAACCCGTAACCCCTTTTTTGTTGAATTCCATTCAATTAATTTGATCCCTATTTTTGTCGAGATTTGAGTTGAATTATTATCTAGCTTTACTCTTTTTTCTAGTTTGTAAAGTTGTAAAAATTCAATTTATTGTATTCGATTTGAATTGTTCTAAAAAAAAGTAAAAAAAAAACATATATACAATTAATTCAGTGTAATTCATGTTATAGTTAATATTTTTGCATATTTCTATTAGAAGCTATCAAATCCAGAATAATATCATCATAAGGCTTAACTCGAGGAATATATTCTAGTGATAGAGATTTTTATAGCTAGATGATTTTTCAATTTAATCTCGATCCTAACCCTTTCTTTTCAGCTTGTGACAACACCCCTAACCAAAGCCCCATTACAACCATTGAAAGACCTTTTGATCAATGTGTCATATCAATATATAGTGGTGGAGATTTGATTTTCTTGCAAGCATATGGTAATAACTTTTCAGGATTGAATAAAGAGTGCTAAATTCTTGAGCCCTAAACACTTTGAGTGGATAGAGTGAATCCTTAGTGAGGATGTCAAATCTTGTATTGAAAAGTGATTACTTAAGAGAAGGGAGAAGACCTATATTTCTGTGATAAAATTCTCGACTTAGAGTGTTTGAATCTTTAATGTTCTTTTGATTGAATTTTCATTTTATGATTACTTGCGGATTAGTTTGAAACATTATTGATAAGAATTGTAAGTTGAGAAGAATGATTCTTAACTGTGAGTTGAGATTTTGCTTGAGGACAAGCAAAGGCTTAAGTGTGGGGGTATTTGATAAACGATAAATTATACATATTTTTACCTCATGCTTAGCCTATATTTTGGATGAATTATCACTAAATTTGTGAGAATTGGTGCTCTTAATCTTTCTATTTCATGTCTTATACTCAAGAGAGCATAGGGAAGAGAAAAGAACGAGAAACGGGCCAAAACAGAGAAAATAGGCCAAAATGAGAGAACGACACGGCCCAGGGATTCACCACACGGCCTTGGCACGCGGTCGTGCCACATAAAGTCCAACACGGCCTAACCCCGACAAGCACAGCCAGACCACACGACCGTGCCACCATCAACAGGCCCGCACACGGCCTCTTATCGATCCACACGGGCGTGGCACATGGGCATGTCCCTATCATGAAGAAGTTTAATTCTACTTGAAAAAGGATACTTAGGGGCTAAGAAAGCTATTCTAAACTCTATATAAAGACCCTAGGAGGCAACTTCAAGGGTGTGCTTATTTCCAGCTAAGGGAGTACTCTTTTCTCTCAAAAGGAACGTCTTCTTTCTGCCAACACAAGGAGTGAAAGCAAGGAATTACTCCAAGAGAAGCCGATTGATTCATCTCAGAAGTCAGAATTCTACATCAAGACAGAGGATCTTCCTAAATTCCTTCAGGGGTTTTTGGGTTCTTTATGTTTTGTTATCTTATTTCTTCTGAGATGTTTTCTTTATTAATTATGAACTAACTCCCCCAAATACTTGAGGGGGATGAAACCTAAGACAGAACTTGTTATTATTCATTCTTGAATTATATGATAAATACTTGAATTGTTCTTAATTATGTATTCTTAATTCTTGGTTTAATAATCCTAGGTATTAAGTCAAGAAACTGATGTGCTTAGGTAGAGGAGCAAAAGTCCCTGTTTTAAGAGTAGATCTACCATAATTAAGTGGAGTTGCATGCAACCTTAGACATAAGGCAACATAAATCTGCCGAATTAGGGTCAAACCTAATAAGGGGATCCATAGATCGAATTAATGCAAGACTAGGGGTTTTAACTAGAAAGGGATTTCAGTTAATCAACCTAGGATTAGTTGTTCTTATCATCGACAGAGGTATTAACATAAGTTAGGGATCTTTACGGAGTCTAGTGAAGAAATCATCTAGTTCAAGAAGTTAATAACAAGTGAAGTCTAGGTGGATTCTCCCTTGAGTATTGCCCAAATCAATCAATCTTTCCCAAGAGTTTTTCCCCAATTTACTTTTTGTGCATTCTTAGTTTAGTTTTAGAATTAGTTTCATACAAACCTCTTTTACTTTTAGGTTAGATAATAGAAAGGAAGTAAGTACTAGTACTTTTGGTTCCCTTGGGTACGATAACTCGGTCTTGCCGCTAAACTATACTACTGTTCGATAGGTGCGCTTGCCTTAAAATCGTGATATTAGTTAGTTTTTGGTGTGATCAGCTTTTATAAATTTTATTACTACATATCACATGATATCATAGGCCGTGTGCTAGGACATCGGTGTGTGACCTACGAGGTTAGGCCGTGCGCAAAGGACACGGTCATGTGATAGCCGAGCAAGGCCGTATATGACACACGGGCTCGACTCATTAGGCTGTATGAGCCACACAGGTATGTGAGCCCACTCGAGTAGTCCACACGGGCATATGGTATTCTGGTCTAGGCCATATGATCCATGCGGCTAAGGCCAACTGGGCCGTATGGGCCATACGGGCAGACCACATGGGCGTGTAAGCCCATTTTCACTTATTTGTTTGCTAAGGTTGCACGGATCGCCCGAGTCGACTGTGAACCTACTGGAGGGTCGATACGCTTTACTTATATCCCTAATTGAATGCAATGACTGAATGACTGATATATGTATATATGTTATAGAGTATGATGATAGTTCACTGAACTGATATTGTATGTACTGTTACCATGAGATGGCATGTCATAACTGTATGTTGCATTGCATGGGGTGGGATGATATTGGAGGAAGTGTACTAAAAGGCTTTAAACCTGATATACTGGCAGCTCAACTGCAAATTACTAATGGCTTTAAGCCTAATAAACTAGTTGCTCAGCTGCAAACTACTGTTTTGTGCCATAACCGGTACTTTTTGTACGTGTAGGGATGGGTGGGTGATTTAATCCCCATAGTGGATGGTTGGGTAGGACTTGCATACTGAATTCTGTATGACTGCTATTGTTACAGTAATGGGCTACGACCCTACTATTTACTGTTACTGTGATGGGCTAAGGCCCCACTGTGTGACTACTTCTGTACTGATACAAGCTAAAGTTTAAACTAGACTGATACTGATACTAAGAAAGGGCTTAGGCCTAGACTGTGAATATTTGCATGTTGTCTGTTTGTTTTATATGGGTGTTACACACTAAGTTTACATAAACTTACCCTTTCTGTTTAATCTGTATAGGTAACCCCCAAACTTAGATGGATCGAAGCAGTGGAGAACTCAGGGGTGGCCACACAACTTCTTATTGGTTAATACTTAGCCATGGCTTTAAATTTTAATTTGGGAGAATTTTTGTTGTAATCATGGCCTCGATGGATTTTTACTTAAATTTGGGTTTTATACTTCTTTACGATTTATATCTGCTAATGGTAGGTAAAACTCGGGTTTTCAAAAGAATTACATATTTTTATCATAAATATTGACAAGTACACGAACTATTTTAAAAGCTTTCGCAATGAATCACGTTTCGAAAATGATCGACACGATTTTAGAATTAACAAAAGATAATGAAAAGTTGTAAATGGAAAAGCAGTTTTATCGACAATCCGATTTTTCTAACATACTCTCATGTGACATTATCAGATTCGGGCATAACGTCTAGGCCGGGTTTGGGGTGTTACACGTCCACTGCTGCTAGTTCGGTTTGGTCCAGCCACTGGTTGTACGTCGACCTGGTTTAACCTGTTTTTGGGTTTTGATTTCTAGTTCAAATTTCGATCTCGGGTCCAATTTTTAAGTTCTATTACTCATTAGGCCAATTGTCTAACTTGAAATTTAATTTCCAAAAATACCATATTTATATTAATTAATTTGATTAATTTAATTTTACTTAATCAAATTTAATTTTTCTCAAAAATAACTGAGATTTTCCAAATTAATTTTTCAAGAAAATTCTTTAATCAAATTCTCTAGTTGAACAATTCTCACGACCACCTAATTTAAATCCACATCGAATAAATCGACTCAATTAAATTATTTCCATAGTCGTAGAATTTTCTTCTGATTCAAAGACAGTTCGAGCGAGCTTTTGTTAAGCTAGCAGAGGGAAAAATTAGACATATACAATTAGGCTCGATTAATTACAATTATATCAAGAAGTATCGTTCCAATAATTCGCAATTTACTTAATCATGGAGTCAATCCACAAGAAGTGCCAAGATTGAAAGCTCTTTATTGTATACTCTTTATAAAGTAATTTATCCAACTACTTTGTCCAATGACCTCGCCATGTGTATGTTACTCTCATATGATATTCTTGATTCCTTTAGGTTAAATCCATTCACTCAATACAATAATGTTTTATCTCATTGTCACCATTGTGTCTTCCTAATGATTAATATAATTACAGACAATAAATGACTGTGATAAATTGCTCATTCAAGAACAAGTAACCCGTGACCACGTTTCATATTTATCAATCTATACAATGCCAACAAGAGGATATTGTTAACTCTTTAATCGAGCTATGAATTCCATTGTTTCTAGTAAATTCATGTCATACACAAGTCATGTACCCAACATACTAGCTGTTGGCTCGATCATCTTTAAAGCATAAGCCCCCACTTATATCAAAGCACATGAGTTACATACGCATGATCAATGACTAACTCAAGATTTAGGTAAGTCACACCATTAACATTACAAATGAATTAATTCACAAATGGTTTAGAATTAATTCAACTTGGATCCGATCCAATATATCATTCTTCTAATGAGTACATCTATGTCTCTACCCGTGGAGTCAGCTTCTCTAATAGTCAAGACTAACCATCTCCTCAATTTGAATTGTAGATGACATAATAATCCTTCTAAGTATTTGAATCAAATGCTTACTTTGAATCTTTTACGGGATTACGGAATCGTTTAAGTTATCTACTGAATTAAGTTGTCTTTCTCACAATGTAAACATTTTTACAATGCCACTTATTGTCCATTTGAACTTAGACAATCAATAAGCTAATATTTGCTTGTCACAATTTTGCTATGTATGCAAAACATGAAAGACAGAAACATAAAAGATATAATAGTGAAATGTGAAATTAACTTTATTCATTTATTCATCATTCAAATACATATAAAACAATTACATGTTTACTACAATATGAGTAGATTTTCCAACACCATCAAGTTACACTACTTTCTATTTTATTCAATTTAGTCATCTATCTCAATAATCAATCTCAATCATAGCAACACAATTCAAATAATCATTTTTAATTCACCTCAATGTCAAATTACGAAAAATATCACAAATATGCAATAATTAAATTTATACCAAATCATAGAAATACAAATCGAAAGCTCACATCACCCGTTGTTAGCTCTCGCTTTTCCTTTCCATCTCGATGGCCTTGCATCGTCTTTAGCTACAAATAATGATTTAAGAATGACACAATATCAAATTCCATATCAAACCACATTTAAATTCAAAGTCATACATGTTTTTCAATTTATGCATAACTTTCAATCTAGAGCTTTGGATTAAAATTTGAATTCACTTTTACTCATTAGGGATCTTCTACTTTCTATTCCTATCGAAATTTCATATTAGTTTCTCATTTTAACCAATTTGGACCCTAATGTAAGAAACTAACAATTAAGCTTTACAATTTTGTCCTTTTCATAAACTAAACTTAATTTCTATAAATTTCACACCTAATTCTTCAAGAAATCAACAATGGAAACTTTCTAAAATTTTAACAGTTTTATAAATTAGTACATGAGTTAGCTAAATCAAGCTCTCATGACCTCAAATCTATAAAAATTACAAGAAAATGACTTGAATTCACGTACCAATTTGTGGCCAAAAGCTTTGAAAAGCTTGGAGAATTTCCTTTTAATTTCAACATTGGTGGATGATCTAATGGATGAAGATGATGGCTTTCTCCTCATTGTCCACTATCGCAATATATATAGTATGATTAGATTAATTAGTTTTCATTAATTAACTTAATTAAGGTTTATTTTAATTTAATTGCTTACAAACCAACTTAATGATTCCCATCAATATCGTCCACTATATAATGTTTATTATTGGTTTACTAACCATTTTAGTCCCTTGAACAATTATTATTTAAGTCCCCAAGCCTTTTCCTGATTAAAAATCTATAGTGATTAATTTTTTTACATTTTAGTCCATTGGTCTTAATTAACCACAATTTCAGCTAAATTGTCTAACCAAATTTCAATTCATTTATACATTGTAACGTTCCAAAAATTTAATCTTTAATTTGATAAAATTCATTGTAAATAAGTATCTTCCCCAGTGGTTAAGTGATTTTTGTGTGTGTATGACATCTTAAGTTCAATTCTATAGGTGAGCAAATGGTGTTATATTTTTGCTTGGGGCTAACTTAGGGGTTGCCTTTATACTTGAGTTTGGGTTGATTTCAAACCCTTAAAAATCTGATTAGGTGCCAGATTTTAAGGTGGTTGTTTTTCTTTTTAAATTTTCTTTTTATTTTTCCTTTATATTCTTTTTCCAAAATTTCCTTTCCAGTTTCACGACCTCTCACCTTTTGTTCTTTATTTTGTATTTTTATTTTATTTTATTATTTTTCCAAGACCTGCTCCCACTTTGGCACATTTTTTTCCCTATTTCCCGTTTTGCTTTCTTTACATCGCCATTCTAAATTTTTCATGCTACCAAAATTTCTTCTTTCTTTTGTTACGTCTTTGTCAATTTTGTTTCTTTCTTTTTTTCCCTGTGGGGTTAATTTACCTTGCAATACTTTCGGTTCCCCATTTTGTGTGCTGTTGAAATTCTAGAAGTGTTTTTTCATTTCGTCGATTGTTTTTCTAAGAGGTAAAGTGTATTCATTCACTATTCTAAGTGTTTGTTGTTTGGTTTTTAGGTGTTGGTTTGTGATAATTTTATGTTTCAAGTTTTTTTATTGATTTCAATCCGTGTTAAGAAGAAGAACAAGAGCCGATCGACGGTCTTCCAGCGACTTAGGCATTGTTCCGTTGTTGTTTTATTTTGGGGTAAGTGTTCGAATACATTTTTGGGGGTCGGTTGAATACATTTGAAGTTGAATTTTTGTTGGGTTTCGGGTTTCACAAACTATTACTAAAATTTGGTTGTGATAATTATCGGGTTAGGTGTTGGTTTATTCGATTTTGAAATCGTCGTCAGAAAATATCCAAGTGTGTAATGAGAAACCGAGAAAACAGCAAACGAAAAAAGCCAAAATTGGACACTATCAATGCCACACGGCTGTGTGAGACACGGTTTGGGCTATTTTAGGCCATGTAGGCCACACGGACGTGTGGGACAAAATTCATAATTTTACCCTAAGATCGTATACATTATCCCAATCGACTATGGGCCTTTTGTGGAGTCAGTAGGTGGTTAAATATACCATAAAACATGAAATTTGGTCATCTGTTATTATGAACTCTTATATCTGTAAGTGCTTATGAGGTGTCATATGATAATTCAAACTGAGTGTAATACTAAATATGTATATGATTTGCATTTGAAATGTTATGCATGATTTCTGTCTGATTATATCTAATTTTGGGGTAGGATATATATTATGTGGAGGAAATGTTCCTGTGAGAGGCGATATCTTGCCCATTATACTGGCAGCACTGCTGCAAATTTTCTAAAAGGTGTCATATTAACACTAAGTGGTGTGTAGGGTTGGATGGGTCTGTAAGACCCTACATGGTGTGTAGGGATGGTCGGAGATAATGTGTAGCGAATGGGGGTAGAATTGTAAATTTGCATATGATTTTGATTCTATATGGGATATTCATTTGTATCTGCTCTGTTATGTAATATATCTGAAGTTAAATTTGTGACTCTGTTTCATTTAAGCTACACATTGAGTTATAAAAACTCACTTTCTATTTGTCTGTCCCTTTCAGGTAACCCTTAGACTTAGGTGGGCCGGTACGACGGGAGTTGGGTTATATCCACATTTTCGTAAACACAATTTATTTAAATTTGACTTATTTAAATTCTGGTTTGGGAGTTTTGTAAATTATGGACTCTCTAAACATTTGGGTTAATTTTTTGTTTGGATTTTATTTTCAATTTTTGCATAATACTGTTAAAACGATTTATCGAAAATATTTTCTTTCTTGCAAACAATCGATTTCAAGAAAAGAAACATGGTTTTCCAAAATATAATGGTCTAAGAATTTCCACTACAAAGTAACTGATTTTTAAAAAATGTAATTGAACATGGATTCAACTAAAAAGCTAACTAAGTATAATTTCTATTGAATTGGAGTTTCTTTAGTAACGGAATTTTTGTTGTTTTTTTAACCTTTTTGGAAAGCTAAATTTTCAACCATTTTACGTAACAGCTCTAGATTCGGCCATAACGTCTAGGCTGGGTTTGGGGTGTTACATGCACTAACTCCATAAATATCCCTATTCAATATTTACAGAATCAATTTACGAAAACAAGATTCTGAAACTGCATTTTTTGACACCATTGGCAATTGCGTCATTACAAAAACCCTAGGAAAAAAACTAATAAATGAAACATCAAGGGGAATGGGACTACTGGCAATTGATGATATCAACATTGATGGAAATCCAGCCTATGTGATTGGAGATCTCATGAATTAGATTCATATAGGTAATAACAAAGCAATTAGTTGATTTGTTAAGCACTATAAAAATTGTGTCCTTCCTATGGTGTAAACAATGCTAAAACTGCAATGAAGTGAGGATGAGTACAAACTCTTAATCAAATTCATATTCTTTTATAGGTGATGTTTTAATTTTCCGAATACACATGAAGGATTAACCTATATTAGTGTTAAATGGGTTGCTTCTATGAGATTTATGATAGTCTCTAGAGCACTCATGAAAAACCAAGCACGCACATGGCCTATTAACACACAATCGTGTTGAACAACATTATATAAGTATAATGTGATTGATGAGAATTTTAATTTATATGAAGAATTATTTGTTCATAGAAACTTTATGTTTCACTAATTATTTTGTAAATTATGTCTCATTCTTTCTAGTTCTTGTTCATAACCCAAAAGAGACCTGAGTTGATGCATTATATCTAAAAAGAAGGTACTCAGCAAATTTTATCCCTAGTTCTTTTGAAATATGTAGGGGATTGTTGGAAAAACGAAGATATTTCAAAAGAACTAGGTCCTACATTCTTTAAGAAAACCTTAAGATTCTTGTTTATAAGCCATTATACTTCATTGGGCTAGTAAAAACCAAATTGGGAAAGGGGACTCGTGTGCTGGGCCCAAAAGGTCGGTGTAATGTACATCCTAAGCCTTTTGTTTTTGGACTTTTTTTTATTGAATTTTTTAGAGTCTAAGAAAAGTAAATTACTTCACTAGTAGCACTTATATTTAGCCAAGCTAAAAATAGTTTAACTGATTAAAGTTATATTTAGTCAAGTCCAGATTCATTGAACTTTTTTAAACTATTTTTGGCTAAGTCAATATAACATCTCTTGCCCGACTCAATCGTCAAGTCCGAGATACATGATGCCACATTCGATGTCAAAGCAACTACAGCTAATTCTCATACAATTTAACCATTCCAATATGCTTACAAGTATAAAACACATTATCGATATGTTGTATAATCATTTATGGGTTTTATATGAGCTTACAAAAGCTCTTTTGTTATCCCGAAGTCGGTTAAGGACTTAATCAAAATGTTTTCAAAACTCATGGGCTGATATCGCGACACCATGGTTATCTTGTAGCAACCTTATCAATCAGTGAGTGTTGTCGCAAATTTAGAAAACTCGAGGTCGTGATGTTACTCATTGTCTATTTAGGTTGCGATGTTGGGAACTTTTCGTCGCTACGTACCCTTTGTTTTAGCAAAAATCACTTTGAAACACATTCAATGTTTCCTACCAAAAACATTTTAACATATATAAGCTCATTCCATATTCATCAAGACATCATATCATGCCAACCTATGCTAAATAAATCTTATGAAACTTTTGAAACCAAGGGTCATATGGCACAAAACTCATGATAAAAAAAACTAGGCATAACTATGTAATTTACCCACCTTAATACACAAATCCTACCATTAGCATTTACATTATAGATGACCATTTACATAATAAGGGGCCCTACATACATGCCACAATGATAGGTACCAAATGAACATATTTTTCCTGACTTGATGATAGTGTGATATCCACATTGATCTAGCTTTAAGAGCTTCCTAACTAGAACATGGCACATATTATCACAACAAAGTGAGCATCAAAAACATAAGTATCCATATATGTCAAACACTATAACATGACCGAAACAATCATCAAACTATACCAATTCATATAAGATCATTATCATTTCATTTACTTGCACTAATCTAGTAGTCAATTTCAATACAATTTGTAACCACATATCTTGATAACTTATCAAATCTGGTTCATTTTCATTTTCTAATTTCAAAGTTCAATTTTAAAATATTGTCTAATGAAACCCTAGTAAATTAGACTCGGACACACAGGTGAACAACACAACACCAAGATAGCTTGTTTTAGCATAAACTACACCACAACAAAGCACCAAAGTGTAAAGCCCGTAGGCATCAAATGTATATATGTATTCAAATACATCCCTCTACCACACCAAGGTCTCCAAAGAGACAGTGAATACTTAATGATCTACAACAAATGTTGGATCCTGAAGTAACAGATCATAATCTCCACATCATCAAATAACTCATACACAAACTCACATATGACCCCATTGGCATGCCGACTATATCGTAGCCTTTTACTAAGTTCACATGGGCATCAATCATCTATATTTGCATAAACATAAGATGTAACCATCACATATCAATTTTTAAATTCATCGATCAAGTTTCAACATAAATCATACATATAATTAATAATGCATTTAAGTTCTCTTGTCATTATTCTAGTTACCAATCACTAGATATAGTAACATTCACTTAGAGCAACTCAACTCAATTCAATTATGTTACTAGCCAAGTATGTCAATTTCCACCAAAACCTTAACATAAGTTCAAATATAGATAAAAATGAAAATAAACACAAGCATACCTATTTAACAAGGAAGGGTAGTAAGTTCCATAAGAACTTACCTTTCAAAAAACAAAATGAGTGAATTTCCTAGGGACTACTCCACAATTTTAGCCTCTCTTCTGCAAGCTCCACTTTATCCAATTATTGTTTTATACAAATATATATACATACCAAATCAATATCATATACTAACACACAATAGTTACTGAATGGCTCACAACAACAATGCCTTGAATGCATGACCCTAATTAATCCCTTTTTGAATACACACATAATTTTCATTTTATTCAATTCAATCCCTAAACTCAGGATAATCATATTTTTCGATCCCTAACTTCAGATCAAAATTGGATTTCACATTCTTTTATTAAGGACCCTATACTTTCTATTTGTAGCACAATTTCATGATAGGTTTTCCATTTATTTAATTTAGTCCCTACTGTCACAAAGCTAACAAACAAATTTATTTAAATTTACAATTTAGTCCCTATCATGATCTAAACTTAATAACTATCAAATTCAAGCCTAATTCATCAATTTAACAACAATGAAAACTTACTAAAAAGTTAACAATTGAACAAATTGATACATGAGTTAGCTAAATTAAGCTCTCATGATCATATATCTATAAAAAGTTACATGAAAAAAGGTTTGGTTTTCTTACCAAAATGGTGGCTGAATGTTTAGCTTAAGCTTAAGGCTTTCTCCCTTTTGCTTCAATGGAGAAAATGAGAATATTTTCATCTCTCCTCCCACTAACCAACATATATATATATATATATATATATCTTAACAAGGATTTAATTAATCTAATTTAATTAACTTAACTAAGCCTTAATTATGTTAATTTTATTATTAAATAATCTAAGTGATAAACATCATCAATGTCCACTATCTCAAAATGGAAAATGGTTTAATAATCATTTTCACCCTTTGATTAATTGCAATATAGGTCCTTAAATATTTTCTTAATTAAAACTCAATAGCGATTGGATTTTTATAATTTAGTCCTTGAGTTTTAATTAATTAACTTATCGGCTAAATTACTTGACCATTTTTTATTATATTCTCATATTAACTCCATAAATATTTCTATTTTATATTTACAAGCTCGGTTACGAAAATAGGGTTTCGAAACCACATTTTTTGATACCATTGAAAATTAGGCCGTTGCAATAATCCACTTACCTTTACTATTTTTAGCTAGTAAAATTCATATATATACACACACATCATGGCTCACTTTCACTCTAAATGCACCTTAAAAAATCTATTATTCTCCTCTCATTACTGATTTCCTCCTTTTGAGTTTGTTGAGTATTTTTTGTTGTGATCTATTATTGATTCATGTTCTCTTTTTATAATGGAAACAATTGTTGAATATTGAGAGATATGCTATACAATGAAATATCCTTAAGAACAGTATCTAGCACACTTTAAACTATTTAACTCGTATTTTTAATTTATTAATTTGGTGCAATATTTGCCAATGAATTTTCGGCCAGACAACAAATGTGTACTTGCAAACTATTCGATTAGTTTGAAAAAGAAAATTCTAATTTACCTCAATTATTTCTAAGCAAAAAGTGACTCAAATTGTCCACAAAAGAAATGAGAAAGCGGTTAAAATTTTATGTTGACATCTTAAGATTTAAGGTTGAAATCGTGAAGCTAACATTTTTTTCTTAAATTGTAATGTAAATTTAGATTATTGAATTTTTATTTATTTATATTTAATATATCATTTAAATTAATTGGAATGTGAATTTGAGCAATATTAAATTACTTTTTATTATATAAACCAACTATTAATTTTTTTTTTAAACAAAAGATGATCACAAGGATCAAAACATATTTTTTACGTAACATCTTTAATAACAGCGTTATAAATTTTTTTAAGATAATCCATATCGAAAAATCACATCTTAACTACACATTTTAATACAAATTAAGTCAGCCACACTATTGCATGACCGATGAGACCAAACTAAATTGGCGGACTTAAACAAGCTAAAAGCTTCTTTACACTTTCTAATTCTACTGCCAATAATGGTAATGTCCTCTTCACCAAACGAACTATTAATTAAACGTAGTAAACAATCTAACTTTAATATCCAACTGAGATTAGACTTTAAAATTTTGAACTCGATCGAGTATGATCCAAACTTCTATATTAGACAACACTTTTGGTGTCAGTTGTGGTGTCTATATTACATCTTCTTCTCCCATGATGCTGACCACAAGCTCTCGCAGACGTCAGTTGTGATATGAGGCAGCCGATAGACATGTTAATAAAAGTGATCAGCAATTTTCCATTTGAGGGACCAAGGTCTCCTCAAATTTATCTTTGATTGTGTTGTAATTTGACTTAAGGCATGAATTAAGTTATGACTTCATATTCGTATTAAAAATTGATTCAAATGGAATTTAAATGCGGTATTCTGCAGATTTTCTTCTGACACTTTTAGATGATTCCGATGCTAAATAACTTATTTAGTAGACATAGATAAAAACAAATATTATAATGACATTTAAAGCAGCACATTTATCATAAATGTTGGGATCAAACTAAGAGTAATTATATACATATATCTGGATCTACAATTAAAACAAGGCACAGAGAGAAGAGTTAAAATGGATCCCAATAATTTCGTCTCGGTGTTCTAAAATGGTGCCGACATCATTAAGTAATAATATAAGATTAATGATAAAGGGCAAAAAGTGTCAGTGCCTGAAAAATAACAGTTGCTGAATAAAGATATTTGTGTTTTGGATTGTACAGGTATGGAAGTATGACAGTTGCCACACACATGATGTATCGCGTGCCTACACACCTGCAACCATTGAATATAAACTTGTTTTGTCTTTTAAACCTTTCTTAAGTGTACTAGTTGAGTTTTCGTGCAGTACTAGAATTTGCCCATGTATTGACCATCTAATGTCTATACAACTTGATTTTGATCTTTAATGAAAGATTCACCTTCGTAATCACTCGGTAAGGATTAATTCAACTAAGATCTGACCCTTTGTCAAAACAAAGAAACCGAGGCAAGATCTAAGGGAGTCGATCATGGTGAAAGTTTCTTGGGCGATTGAAGTTTTCTCTTGAAATAATCACAAATTAGAAGAAGTAAATAAGTCTAAATCTTGAGCAAGAATAAGTCGATAATCCCTCTAAGAAAGAGAGTAGCCATCCGTTAGGATAGAAGAAAGAGATAGTCAATATCTTCATCGCTTAATTAGACATATATGTGATCTTCTTATCACATAATTAGGGTAAGATCTCTAGCTTATATCGCTCAGCCCTTGGGCACTAAGTAAGACCATGTTTTCGAATTAAACATTAAGTTGTTATTTAAAATTATCACTACTCGATTGAGGAGCACGTGGGTTCGAATGTGTTGAAGCGCATTATTTTCCTATTTAAGGGTTAGGGAAAGACTATGAATAGTTCTAAGTATTGTATCAAAAATAGTACCTATAATGAGATATCATATCTATATTGTGATAGCATTTATCTACCTTATTCAATTCTAAACATATTTAGATCATATCCAAACTTGAATCCATCCTGCATAAAGTACAGATATTATGGAAAGATACACCTATTAAATATTTATATAAAAGAATTTTCTATTTATTATTTTTACTATTATGCTTGGAGGATTGACAACTTTCCTCTACATGCCTCAAAATCATCATATTTTGTTACCATTATCTTTTATTTCTTTATTTTTTTAACAGAAAATTACTATATAAATATTTGAAGTGTAAAAATGATTTAGTATGTTGTAAAATCTATGTGCTTCTACACTCAAAAGTTCATGTTTTAAGCTTAGAGGGGTCTCGAAAACTCATATTATGTCTTTGACATATCCATACATTATTCGAAACAATTTTGAAATGTTGCAAATTGTTTCAAAAAATTTTTACTAAGATGTAAAATGGGTGTTTCGTTAAAAAATTTTAGTATGAGCAATGAACATATTAGTGTGATATCACTTATCCATTTTGAGTATCTGATTAAGTAAGGAATATTACAAAATTAATTTATTTAAAACTAAAATTTTACTAAGATAGTTTTAAAATATTTCAAGGTGTTGAGCAATCTTCGAAATTATCAAACTCAATTTTTAAAAGATAGTATCGTATTTTAGAATATCAATTTTACATGATTACTTTAGGATAAAACATGTTTAATAATTAATTTTATTAAGGTTACTTTTTAAAATAATGTCGAGTTTTTTTGGCATGTTTAATAATTTTAGTTTAATTTTTTTTAGGATGAAAATGTTGAAATTCAAGATGAAATTACTGATATGGTATTAAACTATTAGAAAAAGATAATATCTCTATTTTGTACAATTATTTCTCATCTATAGAATAAAAAACTCGAAAAAATTTCTTTAAAAATTAAATAGGCCTCGAAATTTTGAGTGAATTATTTTGTTTAAATAAATGCTAAAATAAAAATTCATTTTATCACAAAAGAGTATAGTTTTAAAATGAAATAAAAAGAATTTTGACTTAGGTTGGTACCTCTGCACTAACACCATTAATTTTTGCTAACGTGACACTGGTAACCAATCTACTGGTGACACATGGTAGTCTCTCAATATGTCACGTGGTAGATATAAATTTCAAAAATTAAAAAAAATTCAAATATATATAAATTAATAAAAAAATATTTTTTTCATATAAAAATGAACCTAAACAAAAAATATATATATACTCTTATTTGTTTATTTATTTTTAAAGATTAAAAAATTAATTTATGCTCTTTTTATAGCATATTGAGAAGGTTTCATATGTCACCACCAGATTGGTTATCAGTGTCACATTACCACAAACTAAAGATGTTAGTGCGGAGGTACCAACTTGGATGATAGAAAACAAGTTCAGATATCAACTAAATACAAAAATAAAAATAAAAAGTTCAACTACTAACTAAATATTTTTGAACAAGTTCAAAGAACAAACTACATATTAACCCTATTTTTAAATATTAAAATAAATTCTTTTATAAGACAATATTATTTAATAATATTTTAATAATAGGTGTCGTGAGACACTAATATTTTCTTTACACATAATCGTACTATCAAACCCAAATTTTATTTTTATAATTTAAATATTGTTGTTTTAAAAAAAATAATTAAATAAAAAATTTTATAGGTGACTATTACACCTTAACCAAAAAAAGTTGATGTCGACTTTTTTTTTTTTTTGGTTTGGCAGTGAAAGAAAACCATTACAATAGCATATATAACAAACTTTAGGTTATTTTATCAAACTGACTTAAAAATTTTTAATATTTATAAAAATGACACAAGTTCAAAAATAATCACTAAAATGACTTGAAATGAACAATAGAATGGGGTTTTAAGAACCCAATGGCCGACACCACCTAGTGTTTTGGACCCATGATTACCTGATGATTGTGTCAGGCTTTAAAAAAAAAATTTACTTTGAGAACCCAATGGCCGACACCAGAGTTTTTTTTTAAATCGTATCATACTGGTATACAAAAATACCAGTATTTAAAAAAATTTTGAGTGCTGGCCTGTAGATGGCTGGCACCAGATACTTTTTTTGTGTCCCAATATAATTTTTTTTTTACTTTTGTACACTGATGGTCGGCATCATAAAATTTTTTTAAAAAAATAAAAATTTTACTTTTGGGTGCTGGGCATGTATTGGCCAGCACCAGGGTAAAAAAAAATTTTAATTTTTGGGTGCTGGCACGTATTGGTCTGCACCAGAGTAAAAAAAAAAAATTTGAGTGCTGGGCATGTATTGGCCAGCACCAGAATTAAAAAAAATTGGGTGCTGGGCATGTATTGGTCAGCACCAGAAACATAAAAAAAAAATTTGGATGCTGGCCATGTAATGGTTGGCACTAGGTATTTTTTTTGTTTCCCAATGCAATTTTTTTTTACTTTGGTACACTGATGGCCGGCACTAGAGATGTAAAAAAAAAATTCTGGCCAGCACCAAACCTTATATATATAGTGGGTGGTTTGGGTTCTGATAGTGTAAATGGATAAGAAAATATTTTTTTTGAGAGAGGCATCAAAATGAAAGTATTTTATAGTATATCATCAAATGAGTTTTTTGTAATGGATTGTATATGGGAGTTTTTCGTAGTGTACAACCGAATTTCAGGGTTGAATTATATACTGTCATGTTTTAACGGAGTTGAATTATATACTGTCATGTCCACCCTAAAGGTTATACTATTAAGGGTTGGATGACTTTCTGTGCCATATATGGCTAATCGAGGTGTCCAACATAGATGGACATTATCTATGGTGCAATAGTGTTTATTCCACAAGTAGGTTGTGGTTGGAACCGATTGGTAGAGTCTCCATGCAAAGGTATCTCAGGGGACAATAAAAGAAGAAAGGACCTGGAGCTTTTAAGAAGTTATATTTTCCCTTGATTTATGCAGCTGGTTTTTTGTTTCTTTTTAATTTTGCTGACCATTTCAGCTATCCAATTATCCTGTACTGATGCAACGTAGACTTGATTCAAGAAGAAGACGATTAATTGTAAAGAAACTACTATTGAAAATAATTATATTATTTCTTTAGAATGTTTATATTTTTTTTATATCAGTAAATTTAATGTAGTTGTTTAGGATTTAAGGTTTCATTTTTTATATTTTCGTGTATTAATTTCTTAGAATGTTTGTATTTTTTGTATCTGTAAATTTAATTTAGTCTATATTATATGTAGTTTGAATTTAAAATTTTCGTGTATTAATTTAATCCATATGTTTGTATTTTGTTGGGTGTTTAAATTTAATTTAGTGCGTATTATTTTTGTTTGAATTTTATATTTTTTTATTAATATTTTAGAATGTTTGCATTTTATTGTGTTTGTAAATTTAATTTGTCAATTTCTATTACTTATTCAAATTATATTTTTTTAATTAAATATTTTGAAGTCATTTATTAAAATAAATAATTATTTTAGAGAAAGTAAACTAATATTAAAAACGTAATAATTACAAAATAAAGTAAAAATTTACAGATAAAAATTAAAATTGTCGTGATCCCGGCGACATCCCCGGCGCTGGCGTGTAACGGTCCGGATGCATCCGTCTGCGATGCCGTTCACCTTGCTGAGGCGTTTGATAATTGCTCAGTCTGGCCTCCGGTGTCCTGTCAGTATACTTAGAAAAGTAGAATAATCATATACACCATAATCGGGAGTTAATGAGTATTGCGTGAACAGAGGTGCCTATGGAAAAATATCCTTAGTGGTAGGTGTATGTGCTTCAAGATCGAGCTCCGGGTGGTATGAGGACAATTTAGACCATGTCGAATGTTAAGGCTCGAGGTCATCACCAAAAATATCCTCGAACGATGGAGGAATTTGTTGCTTGAGCTCTGGGTGGTATAATGATGAACCAGATGTTTCATATTGGGGCTCGAGATCAAGGTTCGAGGCAATATCGGATTTGATATTCCTGAATGGCGAAACTCAGTTACAGCGCAGTCGTGCGTTCCTTTGTTGCCATCGGGAAGATTCCGGTTGCACGTCTCTTTGGATCAGCATGTAACGACCTTGGAATATAAAGGGCTTCCTGTGTGCCATATACCATGCTACGTACTCGCGCGTAGAAGAGAACCCTCCCTCTAAGACATATAATGGAAGGCACCTTGAATGTCGATCATTCCATAGAAAGATATATGGTTCATGTTTTTATACCCAATTTAGACCCGAACCCTTTTTGTCCATTCTATGGACTTCTGTGATGTCGACGGGAGGGTTCGGGATAGGTTGTGCGCAATCGAACTATCTCAAAACTTGAACTCCATCGTGTCACTCCACTATATAGAAATGAATCAACGGTACATTTGACACGAACAGCTGTTGTTGCTCGATAACCCGTGATGGTATGAGCGTCGCGATATCTTCCTCAACATATGGCATCCATGAAAACTGTATAATATAGACAACACTTTATTATTTAATTTTTTTCTTATGCAATTATTGCATTTAAAAAAGAAAGATTCAGAATCGTATTTTACGCCATCCCTGGAATGAGTATCTATCATCATACAGTACATAGGTACGGTGAACGATCGCCCGATTCCCAGTACAGATGCCCAACTAAAAAAACAAATAAATTATCAGATTATTTTTTCTATGCAAAAAAAGAGTATACTATACTATACAATTAAAAAATAGATGGCAAAATTTAACTATATATTTACCTATTAACGAGTGGCCACACATAAAATTGGTGGCTCACTGGTGCCAGAAATGGCATTCGGTATAATGCCCAAGACTGCAGTAGAAGGCAGCAACCGCCCATTGTTTTCGTAAATGGCTTTGTCGCTCGACAAAGCTTGCAGTATAAGTATGCCAACACTGCAGAGCCCCAACTAAATCTTCTGGCAAGCTCAAGATATCTAATAAGGGGAGATACATTATTGGGACTTTATTTTGATTGACGTCCAGCAATAATATCCCACCTATAAGTCAAAGAATGAACGCTCTTGCAACGTAGATAATGTTTATCTGCATTGGACTGTTCAGAAGATGCTGGAAGTTTTCTTTTAACCAAGTAAATTTAATATAGGTTAATCGTCCTTCCTCGTCGTTGGGGGCACTCTTCCAAGTAACCGCTCGCAAGTGCCCCACAAATCGGGCAGTCTTCTAAGCCCAGTCACTGCTTCGCCGTTTATAGACAGCCCTAGTTGGACTGCTACGTCTTGTAGTGTAATAATTACCTCCCCACTTAGGAGGTGGAACGTATGTGTCTCCGGGTGCCATCTTTCAACTAAAGCTGATATTAAATCGATATGAGACTACCCCAAAACCCGCGACATTCAAATACGGCAAAACTTTTCGATCGGGAAAATAACCGGGATCATGCAACTGGGGTTTCATAATTTGGTACAGATCCTGCGTTTATAGTAAATATAGAATTTTATATTTCTCGTTTAAAAAAGAATTTTTAAAGAATATTTAAAATTAAATGAAACATTTTTTCTAGTTTACCTTATGCACATAGGCTGCAATGTAGTTGTTGTCATTTAAAATAATATTAGGGTTAGGATCCATGGAGTGATCGGCGGTGGTCAGCAATGGTTGGCAGTGAACAGCAGTTGTCGGAAGTGCTTGAAGGTGCTCGGTGGTCATAGGTAGGCGGAAGAGTAGCACATTTATAGTAGGGGACCATAGTGGCTGAAGTGAGAGGAAAAATTAAAAGAAAAAAAAAAAACTTGCATGTGGCCGACCATTGGAAGGCCAAATTGGCCTTGGTCAATGACACAGGCTTGACAAGTCATTTCACCCCTTTTTTTTTTCATTTTATTTATATTTTTATTTCATTTCATTTACATTTCTATTCATTTAAATTATCTATCGTTCCATTTAAATTTAATTATTTAAATTTTTAAAATTCTTATTTTCATTTCAATATTTGTTTTCATCTAAATTTATAATTTATTTTTATTTAAACTTTCATTCCATTTCATAATCATCATTTCATTTTATATTCATTTAACATTTCATTTCATTTCATTTCATATTCATTATAAATTACATTTTATTTCATATTCATACTTCATTTAAATTTTTTGTCAATTTAAATACCATTCCATTACAAAGGTTTAAATTTGTTTAAAATAAAAAAAAATTCTCATTTCAGTTTTTTGGGGTTTTTTAGGCCTGACACCCCCATTTATCAAGCCTGATAACATGTCATTTCATTTTTTTCCCTCCTTGCTAGTGCCACCCAAAGCCAGCCCAATTCTCAAGCCTATGTCTAAAGCAGGCCTGCCTCATATGTCAGATCACTATTTTTTTTCATTTTATTCCAATTTCATTTCCATTTTATTTGATTTTCCATTTCATTTAAATTATATTTTTTTAATTTAAATTTAATTTTATTGTCATTTCATTTAATTTATCTATCTTCCCATTTTAATTTAACTTTTTTCTCATTTCATTTATATTATTTTTTATTTAAATTTATTTTTTTCCTTATTTCATTTAAATTATCTATCTTTCCATGCAAATTTAATTTTTTTTCTAATTTCATTTAAATTGAATTCTTTCCTCATTTCATTTAAATTTATCTTTCTTTCAATTTTAATTTAAAATTTTTCTCATTTCATTTACATTATTTATCTTTGCATGCAAATTTAAATTTTTTCTCATTTCATTTAAATTATCTATCTTTCCTTCTAAACTTAATTTTTTTTCTCAATTCATTTATATTATTTTTTCAATTAAATTTATTTTTTTCTCATTTCATTTAAATTATCAATCTTTTCATGTAATTTTAATTTTTTCCTCATACCATTTATCTAATTTTTCATATTTTTACAATATTTTTACAAGAACATGTGCTCAATAATATATCATTTATCATCTTCAAGTCCGGCATTACGAGATAATTGACCAAAAATATAAAAACGATGTGGGCATGTTGACCGGTTGTGTCCGCATGTTCGACACATAGTGCACAGTTTGGGTTCGCATGTCTCCCTGACATCCATGTCATTTCAAATGCTCGTTGATTATGGTCGACCTTTAAGATGTCTATGGAAACTACGGTCAGGCACCATCTCGAAAGCAGGCGGTGGAACTTCCCAATTTAAGACATCAAGCATTACAGGAAATTCGTTCCCCCATATACACAATGTACATTGCAACGTGTAGATCTCGTCTATGAATTATTCAACATTTAAATTTGCTCTCGCACACTCTGCATGAACATGCGCACACGGATATCAAAGAGTCTGAAATATCCCTCACTCGCATCGCTTGTTTCATAGATCAACTATGTACGACTTAGGTGAAAGACCCGAACGGCGAACGGCCGATGTACTCTTGAACTCGGAAAGTCTCTAAGCTACACGAATACAATTCTGCGTTCATTGTTAGTACCCTTCGACTATTTACCGCCGTAGCCTTTCGGACGGCCTCAACATACACATGCCCAGCCTCGATCTGCGTAGCTTGTCTCAACTCCATCCTAGGCATCAATGTGACCAACCTATAGAATGTTACCGAGAAAACAGCAGAAATCGGCAGATAAAGTGTACGCCTCAATACAGAGTTGACCGCCTCTGCCAGGTTGATCGTCATCTACCTGTATCGAAACCTCTCATCGTAACTTTGAGTCCATTGCTAGTTCTTTATGCTACCCAACCATGTCCGAAGATTTGTTGGTAAAAATCATCATTTTATAAACAACAACAAATTTAATAAGTAATTTTTGAAATAAAAAAAATTTACCCATGTTTATGAGTTCTTTTTTCCAATCTTTATTCTTATAATCTCGGTGGAAGTTTACCGCGATGTGTTGGATGCAATAAACAGACCTCCACGGAACCCCTAATCGCCTTATCACAGAAAGTAATTCATTCGATCTATCAAATATAAGGTAAATGTTGTCCTTTCTGACAACGTGCCTCTACAGATTTCTGAGGAAAAATTCTTAAGACTTGAAGCACTCACGCTCCACGATGGCAAAAGTAATCGGAAGTACATTTTGGTTGTCGTATTGTGCAACAGCAATCAGGAGTATTTGCGTGTATTTACCGTACAACCATGTCCAGTCCACTTGTACCATTAGCTTGCAGTGAAGGAAGGCCCTAACATACGGCTCGAATGTTTAAAACAATCGATGAAAAACTCATTTCCCCGATTGTATCTCTCCGTCCGAGCCTTCATACGACAATGTTCGCAAATCAGTCACTGTCTCGGGCACATACTCCTACATTCCAGCTATCCATCCTTGAAGCTCGTTGTATGACGCATCCTAGTCACCATACAACTCTCGCATCACCATTTGTTTTACCCACCATGCCTATCGGTACAACACTTTATACTTGAATCGAGCTTGCATGTCTACAATAAGGACCGACACCTGAAGGGTAAGCGACTCTTTCACCAAAAGGATGATGCAGTTGTATATTGTTTTTGCATCTAACTTTCTATGGTCTTGTAACATACGAGGGGATGTGTATATGTGTGGACCTTCTAGTTTTCTTATCATCCACATCTGTGTTCGCTGCATTAACGCGGCTTGAACACTCCATTTACAACCACTTGACGCTTTCTAACATTCTCCTACGTACAAAAACTATGTCGACTTCGTTACTTTATAATCCACACCTAACTTCAAGCTAAGTTGTTTTATAACATGTAAACAATATTTTTTATTATCGAATTGTTGTCCTACAAACAACTCTTCATCGCCGAATTTGTCATAAAGTAGGTGAGCTGGCACAATATTTGTATATATCGGGAACTTGCATGCAAGAGCTGCATTAGGATCCACATTGGTCATGAAGAACCTTGGATTATTTCTTATAACTATACCAGGGCCTGTGTTCTCAGCCGAATGGGGGTTTGCATTTTCACCCTCCACCGGCCTTTCCTCGTCTATGTCTTCAAGGATGTCATCCAAATCGGGGTAACTGAAATAATTTTTGGGATCACAGTGGGACTGATCATCATTATCGGACCCTTCATCACCATCTTCTATGGTGGCCAACACCTCTAGATGGATCTCTAGACAAGGATATGAGTTTGGGTGTTATACAAACATCCATCGATGTTTAGATTTTCTGGAGTTGACATTGACCTTTCAAAACCCGAGTGATGTTCCTAGGAGATGTTAAGATCAAAATCAATTCTAGAGCGCTGGCTTGCTAGATTTTCTATCTTAGGGGGCAATAAATTGCTATCATTGTCACTAGATCATCATCATCTTCAAGCTCCATTTCGGATAACTTAAACGGATCAGTTGAACCGAAAATTTGTAAAACAGTCTCAACATTTGTTTTTCGCAACGGGTTGCTATCTTTGTACTGATTTTTCATTTTAAATCAACCAGCGAAACACGCTTGTTGAATCTCATTCCTATTTTTTTTTACTTTGAAATACACAGTCTTCTTCAGTTGTATTTATCATTTCTCCATCGAAATGAACATAAACAAACAAAATTTGAGAACTCATCTTAAAAAAATTTTGCTTCCTTCTCAACAAAGAAAAAACTAATATTTTTAATATTGATTTTCAACTAATAAAGCAAAGAAAAAATAAACAAAAACTCAAATGAAAGATAAAACACCTATACATATAAAATAAATTTGGTGTTGACCATCTACAGGCCAGCACCCAAAAAAAAATTTTTTTTTATAATTCACTGGTGCAGGCCATCAGTGTCTAAATGTAAAAGAAATTGCCTTTTTTTTTAAGGTACTTGGTGTCACCCATCACATGGCTAGCACAATTTTTTTTAATTTAGTAGTGCTGGCTATCAGTGTACCAATGCAAAAAAATTTGCATTGGGACACAAAAAAAGGTATCTGGTACTGGCCATTACATGGCTAGCACCAAAAAAAATTTTTTTTACATCTCTGTTGCTGGCCATCTACTGGCCAGTACTAAAAAAAAAAACTTTTTTACATCTCTTGGTGCTGACCATCAGTGTACCAAAGTAAAAAAATTGTATTAAGACACGAAAAAGGTACCTAGTGCCAGCCAATACATGCCCAACACCCAAAAAAAATTTTTTTTACTCTAGTGCCGGCCAATACGTGGACAGCACCCAAAAATTAAAAAAATATATTTTACTCTAGTGCCGGCCAATACATGCCCAGCACCCAAAAATTTAATTGTTTTTACTCTGGTGTCTGTCAATACATGCCCAGCACCAATTTTTTTTTAAATTTTAATGGTGCCGGCAATCAGTGTACAAAACTAAAAAAATTTGCATTAGGACACGAAAAAAGTGCCTAGTGCCGGACATCTACAGGTCAGCACCAAAAAATTTTAATACTAGTATATACTGTTTTAAAAAAATACCTTGGTGCCGGCCATTGGGTTCCAAAGTAAAAAATAATAATAATTTCTTAAAGTCTGACACAATCATTAGGTAATCATGAGGCCAAAGCACTAGGTGGTGCCAGCTATTGGGTTCTCAAAACCCCATTCTACTGTTCATTTCAGGTCATTTTAGTGATTGTTTTTGAACTTGGGTCATTTTTATAAATATCAAAATTTTTTAGGTCAATTTGGTAAAATATCTCAAACGTTATCATGATAAGTTGTGAATATCAATAAGGGATAATATTATTTTTAGTCGTTGAACTTAGTAATTAGGATCATTTTGGTGTCCATATTTTTTTTGTTCACTTTAGTACCTAAACTTGATAATTAAATTCATTTTGGTCTCTGAACTTGGATTAAGTCAAATTTTGATAATGTAACCAGTATTCTTGAAACATGATTGGATTGATTGGTGGGACCATTGGACTAAGAATCAATCGGTATACTATTCCAAACAAAGGGGTTGAACTCATTGAATCGGAAACTACTCGAAACCAATAAAAAAACTAAGACAAAAACTAGTTGTTGAACAAGTTAAATCGATTTAATAATTTTTTATTTTTTTTGAATTTTAAATTAATTATTTAATTCTTGTTGGTCTAGAAGTTGAATTGATCAAACCAATTGAATCGAGAACTAATGGTTTGACCAATTCAACCACTGGTCGAGTATGAGTAATTTTAAACTTTGTATCAAAAAGAAAAAATATTATAACAACATGTAATGATATTAAAGTTAAAAAAATCCAAGCCATGTCCATTATAGCATTAAATCTAAGTACTAGAATTTGAGCAATTGTAGAAAACGAACCTTGTTTGCAGAATTTTCGAAATCTCACGAATATCGAAAGTTAATAATTCAATTTTAGAGAAGGGATTGTATGAAACTAAAATGCCATGATATTTGTATCTCATTCCAATAGTTTAATGCTACATCAACTTTTTTCTCCTAAATTGGAAAGGGATGCAAATAATGTGGCATTTCAGTTTCATACAATTTTTTCATTTCAATTTTATTATTATAAAAAAATAAGACAATTATAAGTTAATTCTTTTTTTTTAGTTCAATGAAATATAAGTTCATTCAAGTGATATATACATGTACACGTGATAAATTTAGTTTTTAATGTTTACATATTTTGTCAATTTAATTTTTTTTAGTTAAATTTGATCATTAATCCTTTAAAAAAAGTCAAATATTTTTTTAACATAAATATTGACCTAAAACATTAATTTGTTAATAATGTTAACGTGACAACCCTTGTGACAGTCCATTTGTACTTCATGTTGACATAATATTATTTATTTTATATATCACGTCAACAAATAATTTGACAATTATAAAAAATTGTTCAAAAATTTTAAAAAGTTTCACAAAAAAATTAAAATAAAAGTAGTATGAAGTACACGTAGATTGCTAATTTGCCATGCAGGCTAACATATTTAAAATTTTAACATTTTAGTCAGTATTTCTATTTAAAGAAAACAACATTTCAACTCTTTTCTAAAATGCTAATAGTCAAATTTAGCTAAAAAAATAATGGACAAATTAACAAAAAGAAAATATACATTAAAAGCTAAATTTAGCATTATCCTAATGTACACTTAGAATTTAGCACAACCAGCTTTGTAAATTCTTCAATTTCGAAGAAATTAAATTTCTCAATGTAAAATTAATCAGTAAAAGCATCATGGTTGCCCTTATATTAAGAGTTAGATCGTATTTTGTTATTTTTACTCAAAAATGGGCAAATTAGTCCCTATACATTGGATCAAAAAGCAAATTGATCATTCTGTTAAAAATTTCATTCATTTCCACTGTTAAAAATTGGTCCATGTATATTAGAATGAGGTACATGTAACATATCAAGTTAAACTGTTTAGTTATTTTGTCAACCATGTCAATTTTTAGTAGTAAAAATAGATAAAATATTTTTAACAAAAAAGATCAAATCGCTCTTTAATCTAACATACGAGGACTAATTTGTAGTACAAGGCCCTCCATAGTAATTTTACCCAAGATAAGTTTTTCATTTACTAAATGAAAAACTACCATGAATTCAAGCATGTTTCATCTTATAATATGAGTAAATGAAAAACTACCATGAATTCAAGCATGTTTCATCTTATAATATGTATAATAAACAGCATAAGTAGATCACGGAGAAATTAAGCAGGAAATACAGAATTACAACACCATATATATATATATATATATATATATATAAAATGTATGTATGTATGTATATGTATATAAATCTCAGTCTTGCTAAAGAAGAACATCATAATATAAGATTGAAACAAGTCAAACTGCAAATCTGGGATTCTCAACTCCATGGAAGAAAAAAAGAAGATTAGAGAGAGATGAGGCCTTCCCTGACGAGCAAACCAAACATGAGAACGAGGAGACCAACAGTGACACACTGAGTTGGGGAGATGAAAGTCTGGGAATATGCTGATAAAGTCACTGCTGCTCCAACTATTCCGATCAACAAAGAGCTCATGTTTTGATTCATCTTTTCTTTTTTTCTTCGTCTATAGCTGAAGATTGAAGAATGTGAAGGAAGTGATGAAATAGTCTTCAGTCTTTTTGGGTACCCTTTCGTCGTTCCCATTGGGTTTTATGACTTTCACGCAATCAATATCAAAAAGTCAACCCTTTTTGGGATCTTCGACGCCTTTTCCATTTTTTTTAATTAAAACATTAAAATATGTTATACATTTTTTAATTAAATTTTATAAGTACTAAATTATAAATTTATGAAAATTACAACAACTTATAACATATTTTAACCAAATTATAATGTTGCTCAACAACTCCTACCATTTTACACCTTCACTACATATCAATGTTTTGATTGGTTTAGTGTTTTAATAAGATTTTTTTTTTATTTACGTCTATTTACTAATTAAATATTTTTTTAAAATAAATTATATAAAAATGTAAATATTAATATTAATTTACTTTCACCACTATCTACTTTATTCATATGGACTTGTCCATGGGTCAGGCCAGGTCTTGACTGAATTTTAGATTCGTTTAACAGGTTCGAGTCTGATCCAATTCAAAAAATGTGCATAATTTTTTTTCCAAATCCGACCCGTATCACATTTTTTATATTATTCTCTATATAGTTTTTAAAATATATATATAATACACCAAAAACACTAAAAACATTAAAATAAATTATTCCCAAAAAATTGAAAATAAATTTAAAAAATTAAAAAACTTTATATTTAAATAACATTAAGATACGTGCAGCTTAACAAGCAAATACCTCTAAAATAGTGGTAAATTTAACAATAAAATAAAAGTTATACAATATCCAAATAATAACAATAAAATAGTAGCAACTTAATAGTGAAATGACAACAAAACACTGAGAAAACAATAATTTCTTTTTCTTTATGCAAATCGGGCCCGAGCCAAGAAGCCTTTACCTAAGGTCCAACTCGTTTTCTAAACGGAATTTTTTTTTCTCAAGCTTATTTTTCGAGTCTATATTATCTAAACTCTCCTCTTTTTCAATCTGGCCTTCAAGCCAGACATATCTGACATATCTACTTGTATTGAACTATTATTTTTTAAATTCAAATTGTACTGACTTTGACTTGAATTACTATTAATAATTATAATAAGTGTATTTAAATTTAAATAAAAATATGAAATTAATAGTAATGTTATAAATTATATATTATGGATGTCCATAATCCCAAATGAAGTAACCTTAAAGCCTTTCATTTTATTATTTGTAAATAAATGGATGCTAAAAGACTTGCAAGAAAAAACAGAACACAAACATGACACCCATACACAAATCTATCAAAATCCATATAATATGATTTATAAACAGATCAAAGTCCATATAAATTCAAGCATTAAAATACTCGAATTCAACTAGCATGATAGCTTGAGCTACTCAAGTTCGACTCAACAAAGATGAAGCCAAATTTGGGTTATCTCGCACCAAAGCAAAGTAACTTGGAAGCACTTATATATTGTTTACATCCTGACAATGTTGGCTCCTTAAGGATGATTAACGGGAACTATCATGCCTAACTAAAACTTAAAGGCTTTAAAGCAATTTGTCACCTAACACTGCACAAGATTCGTTGGTTTTAAACTTACTTTGGATTTTGAATTAAATAAAAAGTCTATGAGAGCCTTTTCTTCAGCTTCAATTAGGCTATAACCAGCATCTTTCCTTACCCCAGTGTCATCCATCATCTTCCTTACTTTCTCAACTCGATCCCACTCGCCTTTTGAAGCATATATATTCGAAAGTAATACATAATCTCCGCTCTCATCCTGTCTTATTTTGAGTAGTCTCACATTTGCACGCCTTCCCAACTCGACATTTCCATGAATTCTACAAGCCCCAAGCAGAGTCCTCCATATAATGGCATTCGGTTCAATCAACATCGAGTCTATGAACTTGAATGCTTCATCCAATAGCCCAGCACGCCCTAGCATATCCACCATACACCCGTAATGCCTAATATTTGGCTCGATGTTATAACCATCTCTCATAAGCTTGAAATATTGACGACCCTCATTTACTCTCCCAGCATGACTGCAAGCAACTAAGACTCCAACAAAGGTGATCTCATTCGGCCTAACTTTGGACCTCCTCATCTGGGTAAACAGATTGATTGATTCCTCAGCATGGCCATGAATTGCCAACCCTCCTATTACTGAGTTCCATGTCGACACATCTTTTTCTCTCATATCTCGGAAAACTTTTAGTGCCCTCCCAATGCTGCCGCATTTTGCATACATGTCAATAAGTGCATTCCCAAGTAAAACATTAAAGCCACTGCTTGAGACCATCTCCGAGAGAGACCAATGTATCTTCATCCCAACTTGCAAATCCCCCAAATCTGCACAAGCATTCAACAAACTCAACATGGTAACCTCATCTGGCCTCTCCCCGACAGTCTTCATCTCTTCAAACATCTCCAATGCCTTCTTACATTCACCGGACAGAACATACCCTGCAATCATAGCATTCCAAGTCACAACATCCTTCTTCAGAACTTCATTAAAAAGTTTCCTTGCACTCTCCATCTCCCCTCTTTTCGCATATGCTGTAATCATAACATTCCAAGAAACCAAGTCCTTCACTGGCATGTCATCAAAATACCTCCTTGCCACATCAAGTTCCCCTCTTTTTGCATACCCTGAAGTCAAAGCTGACCAAGGCACAACATCCCTTTTTGCCGAATCATCGAAAAGCTCACTTGCAACACTCAAATCACCACAATTAGCATGAAAATAAATAAGGGTATTCCTTAAAAAATTATTCTCCATAAACCCCATTTTCAAAGCCTTCCCTTGAATCCCAAACCCCATTTTACTCCAACAAAGTTTGGTGCATGCTTTAAGAACAAAAGGAAAGGTAAAGCCATCCGGCTGAATTCCGCGTTTTGCCATCTGGGTATATCTTAAAATGGCTTTTAAAGGGTTTTGGCTTTGAGCTGAGCCTCTTATAATTGTATTCCACATGAAAATATCTGGTTCAGGAATTCTATCGAACACTTTATGAGCATAGTTTAAAGTACCTGAAATTTCCATGGCGGCCTTGAAAATGAGCTCCCGTAAGGCTGATGGGTTGGAGTTGAAGCCTTTGGTGATGAGAAAACCATGGATTTGCATTAAGGATCGGAGGTTTACGCATTGTGACCAAAAGGTCGTTGATGACTGTTGATGGCGGTTGATGCACCTGTCGTTTGGTCGTTTTCTTATCATTTACATGTCGTTTTTGGAGTTCCGCATGAAATGAGACCGTGTGATAGCCTCCGTTTTTTTATTTGAGAATATATCTTTCATTAATTAAAATAAATTATATCATTTTAAACTTAATTTAATTTTTTTAAGAAGAAGTATATAATAATTAGAAAAAGTCGATTGAGTCTGAGTTTGATTGGCATGGATATTGTTATCAATGCAAAAGGACATGTGTTCGAATGCGCTGATTCGCATTATCCTCTATTTATGGGTTGAGGAAATGCTATAGGTAGTTTTAGACATTATCTTAAAAAGAATAAATATGATCAGAACATATGAAATTATTCAAAAATAATAATTAAAAATAAAATATTTTCCTCTAGATTAAATTAATATGAAATTTTATTTAAATAATTTAAAATCAAATTATTACGAAACATGACACAAGTTTTTTTATATGTGAAAATTGTATTGAATTTATAAATAATACAACTACGATATAAAAAATTTTAAAATGTAATAAAAAATAAAAATCATTATAATAAGAAAAAATAAATTTCAATAAAAGAATAATACACTAACCAAACATAACATAATAAATTACTTTCTACACCCTAGACACCTACCATGTTTTGAAGGTAGAACATGTACAAGTTGTATAGCATCTTCCTTTGATCTATTTTATAGATATTTTGCCCCCACGCTATTTTTTTTATATTATACATGTTTTTTTTATAGTTCATGTTCGGGATTTATAGTTACTTCATACTACTTTAGCACCTCTATAATAACATTAAAATGTGATGATATGATACTCTAAGTCAAAAACACGATATCACATGACTAACTTAAAATTACAACATTTGATGACCATTAATAATTTTTTTTAAAATTATAAAATTTATTTCACATCGAGAATGAACTTAAACAAATAATATATTTTGTAATAACAAATTTTCGTAACATAAATTACAATATATATTATCGGATTACACAATTTCTTATCAACTTCATAATATATTTTCTACTTCAACAATTTCCGCAAAATTTTGTGATTTTATAATATATGGTACCCCATTACAATATGTTGTAATACATTGTAACACAAATCACAATATATATTACTCATTACACATATTTCTTACAAGATTTCGGTTACAAAAATCATTATCCAATTACAAAATTATTACATATAGTGTAATATATTGGGTAACATAAATTATAATACATATTACTTAATTATACAATTTCTTACCTTTCGAGTTAATTAAATTGATGAGTCATATTTTATCCTAGTTCGATTTAACTTTTTTTTAAATCTAATAAAATCGTTCAAATTAACTTAAAAAATCAAACATAAATAAGTTTGAATCGTTAATTAATTTATTTAAATTCTAAAATTATTATTTTAAAATATTCACTTAAACTCAAATCTCGAATTAACTCAAATAATTCAAATAATTTGTTTTGATTTACTTAAAACTTAAATTTTCATTTTATTTTATTTTCAATCAAATCGAGTTTTATCCAAAAACAAACTCATCAAATTATAACGCTATCTAGAATTCAATTCTTTTTTTAAGGAATTTGATTATTGTTCTTCATTGGTTATTATTTTCTTTTGTTTTCTCAAGAAACTATGAAACGAACCAAAATTAATTCAAACTAGTTTTTTTTAATTTCAGCGAAAGAATCTCTTCACCCATCCTATTTTGATGAGATATATGAAATTTGAAATCCAAACAAAACAGTCACCAGAAGGATTGAAAAAGAAAAAAGCAGATTCGTTTGTAAAAATTAAAGATTAGTTGATGAATCTGGAAGAAAATGAATGTAAGGGGGCATTACTGACAGCAAAAACATGGATTTAAAGTTAATGCTGCAAAGCGGATCCCTTTCTTCACTTTTGCACCTTTGAGATTAGGCAAATAATCAGGAATATTGCTCATTATGCCTAGGTAATTAGTGCATTACTATTATTCCAAACATAAATTAAAAGAAATATTGAAGAAGATGAAGAAGAAGATGAAGAAATCACCAGAACTGGGTTCATCAGTTTCGCCCGCCCACCACTTGGAGAGATGGAGCATGGTTGCCTCTTATATATCGTGGCTTTTAGGGCATAACATGTAAGACCCATTCACACCATATCTCTGGTATATAATATGATGTAATATTCTGATTGGAGAATCAGCAACCGTGGGGATTGGACGGTTCAGATTAGGAATGTCAACATAAATAATTACTTTATATCATCTTATAAATAAAAATTTTCAGATTTTATATTTGGAAAAATAAACTAACGGGTTAGCATTCAATCAAATCGAGTAAAAAAATTTTAAGTTAATCTAGTTAACGAATCTTATTTTATCATATTAACTCAATTTGAAATTTTTTCGAATTGGGTCTAAGGGAATGAAATTAAAGTTGAATCGAATCGAGTTAAATTATTCAAGTTAAATTAAAAAAGTTAAACATGTCAAATTAAAACTTTATTGCAGTATAACTAATTCCATGTTAAATCATATAAATTTGAAACCATATATATTTAAAAAAAATTCAAAGCAAAATAAGAAGGAAAAAAATATTTTAGTATAATAAACTTGAATCATTAATTAACTTATTTAGATCCTAAAATTATAATTTTAAAAAAATTATATCTTTTTCAAAAAATTTATATATTCTTTAGATTTTTTTAAATTTTTTATATATTTTTAAAAATAGAAATTTTAGAATTTTTACAAAAATTTTAATTTTAAAATTTATTTTTAATTTTTTTAATAAATAAAGAATAAAAGATTACATGCTCAACTATAATAGATCAAATCATTTGAAGGTCGTAGGGCATTCAAATTCTAATTTTGTTGGGTGCCAAGATAGGATGAAATCTACATCAAGCTATATTTACTTGTTAATTGGAGGAGTTATATCTCGGAAAAGTGTCAAACAGACACTTGTAGCTTCTTCTACTATGGTAATAGAGTTTTTAGTATGCTATAAGGCATCAAACTATGGAATATGATTGTGGAACTTTTTCACTGAGCTTCACATTTTGAAGAATGCAAAAAAATCACTCAAATTATTTTATGACAATAAGTCAGCGGTGTTGTATTTTAGCAATAATAGGAGCTCATTTAAGTCGAAATATATTGACATAAAGCTCTTAATTGTGAAAGAAAGAGTGCAAAATGGACAAATATCCATAGAGCACATTGAGACATGTTAGAATTAAGTGACTCGAATCTTATTTAAATAAAATACAATGGTAAAATAAAATAAAAGTAAAATCCATATAGAACTACGATTCTTTTATTTTATTTTACAATAAGGTTTTTTAAACCTTATTAAACTCCGTCTATTTTATATTGATTAGGATAAGGTGTTTCAATCTTACTAGAATATGGCTTTACAAGCCTATAAATAGACATAGTCTATTCATCTTGTATTCATTCGAATTCAACATAGTGAATTTTCTTCTCCTCTGACTGTTGTTTTTTCCCGAAAGGGTTTTTACGTAAAATCTATGTGTTCTTTATTTTTTTTTACGATATATTGTCATTACCGATATTATATATTTTCACAAATTTGTATTAGAGCTTCCGGGTTTTTTCATCTCTATCACGGTAATGGCGTCTTTGAAGTATGAAATTTCACTGTTGGATCGCAACACCAGATTTGCGTTGTGGCAGATTAAGATGCAAGTAGTTATTGCGCAGATGGATCTAGAGGAAGCCCTGATAGGGATAGATAAGATTCCTTCAACATTAACGATGAAGAGAAGAAGCGTAAGGATCGAAAGGCATTAACACAGTTACATCTGCATTTGTCTAACGAAATTTTGCAAGATGTGATGAATGAGAAGACCACCGCTGGATTATGGAAAAGGCTGGAACAAATATGCATGTCGAAAACTCTAACTAACAAGCTGCTTATGAAGCAACGTCTTTATGCTCATTGTTTGGAGGAAGGTGCATCTGTACACGAACACTTAACAGTGTTTAAAGAAATTCTCTCAAACTTGGAGGCCATGGAGGTTCAATATAACAAAGAAGATTTAGGGTTGATTCTACTTTGTTTGTTACCCCCGTCTTACCCAACCTTTAGATACACGATTTTATATAGCCGCAAGTCTCTCACAGTTGATGAGGTTTATGATTCTTTAACTTCTTATGATGAGATGAAGCATCTTGTGGTTAAAACTGACTCTCAGGGTGAGGGTCTCATTGTTCGTGGTAGACAAATCAGAATGATGATGATGATCGTGGAAGGACACAAGAACGGAATCCTCGTGGTAAATCTAAGGGTAGACCAAAGTCTTCAAACAGAAGTAAAACTTATAACTTCTGCAAGAAGAAAGGGCACATTAAATCTGAGTGCTATAAGCTACAGAATAAGATCAAAAGGGAGGCTGCAAATCAAAAGGGAAAACAACCAAAAAATTCCGGTGAAGCTGATGTTGTAGAAGACTATAGTGATGGTGAACTTCTAGTCGCTTCAGTCATCAATTCTAAAGTGAGCGAGGAGTGGATCCTTAATTCGGGCTACACCTTCCACATGAGTTCCAATAGAGATTGGTTTACAAATTACGAAACAGTGTTTGAAGGTGTCGTTTTGATGGGAAATAATGCTTCGTGTAAAATCACAAGTGTTGGAATGATTAAAATTAATATGTTTGATGGAGTTGTTAGAAAACTTAGTGACATACGACATGTTCCAGAATTGAAGAGAAATTTAATTTCGTTAAGTACTCTTGATTTAAAAGGGTGCAAATACACATTTGAAAGTGGGGTTTTGAATATTTCTAAAGGTTCCCTCATTGTGATGAAAGGGCAAAGAAAGACTGCCAAGTTATATGTTCTTCAAGGTTCTACTGTTACTGGTGATGCAGCTGTCGCTTCCTCTTCCTTGTCAAATGATGATATTACTAAAGTTTGGCATATGCGCCTAGGGCATATGAGTGAGAATGGTATGGTAGAATTGAGCAACAGAGGACTTTTTGATGGGTAAGGAATTTGCAAGCTGAAGTTCTGTGAGCACTGCGTTCTTTGGGAAGCAAAAGAGAGTTCGATTCACCAGAGGAATCCATAACACGAAGGGAATGTTGGAGTATATTCATTCTGATCTGTGAGGGCCATCCAGAGTGCTTTCGAGAGGTGGAGCTAATTATATGCTAACTTTTATTGATTATTTTTCCAAAAAAGTTTGGGCGTTCTTCTTGAAGCAGAAAGGCGATGTGTTTTTCGCATTTAAGTCTTGGAAAACTATGATTGAAAAACAGACGGGAAAATAAATAAAACACTTCCGCACAGACAATGGCTTAGAGTTATGTTCTGATGAGTTTAATAAACTGTGCAAGTCAGAAGGGATCGTGAGATACTTGACAGTTCGTCATACTCCACAGCAAAATGGCATTGTAGAACGAATGAATAGAACGATAATGGAGAAGGTTCAGTGTATGTTGTCAAATGCCAACTTACCAAAGTCATTTTGGGCTGAAGCAGCCTCTACTGTATTTTTTTGATCAACCAATCTCCATCCATTGTTATTGAGAAAAAGACTCCACAAGAGGTATGGTCTGGTAACCCTGCTGACTATTCTGATTTAAAGATTTTTAGATATCCCGCGTATGCTCATGTTGTGATTAGTAGAGATGTTGTTTTTGATGAAACTGCTATGCTACCTAACTTATCTCTTAAAGACTCTTCCAATAAAGAAAATCAAAAACAGGTGGAGTTTTAGATTAATACAGAATCTACAACAGAGTCGACTTGTCAAACTAGTATAAAAATTGATAATAGAATTATTTCTTCACCACAATATTCTATAGTCAAAAACATAACTAAAAGAGAAATTAAACCTCCAAAGAAGTATGCCGAGGCTGATCTAGTTGCTTCTGCTTTAAATATGGCTGAAGATATAGATATAAATCAAGAGCCATCTAATTATTCTGAGGCTGTTAGTTGTGAAGACTCAGAAAAGTGGATGTTTGCTATGCAATAGAAGATGGAATCACTCCACAAAAACAAAACATAGGATCTTGTAAAACTTCCTGAAGGTAAAAAGGTTGTTCGTTGTAAATAAGTGTATAAAAGGAAAGAAGGGACTCTAGGAGTTGAAGAACCTATATATAAAGTAAAACTTATTGCAAAAGGTTACAGTCAAATTCCAGGAGTGGACTTTACAGATGTGTTCTCCCCAGTTGTGAAGCATAGTTTGATCCAAGCTTTGCTTGGTATTATGGCCATGCATGATTTGGAGCTTGAGCAGTTAGATGTTAAAACTGCATTTTTGCATGGAGAACTTGAGGAGGATATTTATATGCAACAACAGAGGGTTTTACAGTCTCAAAAAAAAAAAGACTATGTTTGCTTGCTAAAAAAGTCCATTTACGTTTTGAAATAGTCACCAAGACAGTGGTATAAGAGATTTGATTCCTTTATGACTTCTCATGATTTCAAAAGAAATAGCTTTGACAGTTGTGTTTACTATAAGAAAAACAATGATGGTTTTTTTGTATATCTACTCCTTTATGTTGATGACATGTTGATAGCAGCAAAAGATAAAGAAGAGATAAGAAAGGTCAAAGCCCAACTAAGTGAAGAATTTAAGATAAAAGATTTGGGACTAGCAAAAAAGATACTTGGTATGGAAATTCTTAAAGATAGAAAAGCAAGTAAGTTGTACCTAAGTCAGAAAGGGTACATTGAGAAAGTTCTTTGCAGGTTCAATATGCAGAGTGCTAAGCCTGTTAATATTCCTTTAGTAGCTCATTTTAGACTTTCATTAGCTTTGCCTCCATAATCAAATGATGAGATTGAGTACACGTCACATGTTCCATACTCTAGTGCAGTGGGATCTCTCATGTATGCTATGGTTTGTTCAGTCCAGATTTATCATACGCAGTCAGTGCAGTTAGCAGATACATAGTGAATCCCGGTAAAGAATATTAGAAAGTAGTTCAGTGGATTTTAAGATACTTACGAGGTACTACTGATGTTTGCTTACAGTTTGAAAGAACTAGAGATGGAGTCATTGGTTATGTTGATGCTGATTTTGCTGGAGACCTTGATAGAAGAAGATCTCTCATAGGTTATGTCTTTACAATTGAAGGTTGTGCAATCAGTTGAAAAGTGTAACGACCTCAAAAGTATGGATATCGGAAAATAAGTTATCGGATCTCCGTTTTCAGTAAACGGACTCATAAATATTTATTAAAAATATTTATGAATTTAATTATGTGTTTAATTAGGCTTTGATTAGATAAATTTAGCCTAATTTAAGATAATTAGTAGAAAGGACTAAATTGAAATAGGAGTAAAAGTTGAATTAAAGATTAATAGAAATTATAAAGGACCAAAATGGCAATTATGCCATTTGTTATTTGATGAGGCGGCAATTGTTGATAAAAATCTAAGATTTTATTGTTGTATTATATTAAATTATAATTAATTTATAGTTTTATATTAAATATTATTATTTTGTAAATTAATTAATTAATTGACAAATGTATGATGATAAAATTGTACAAGTGTAATAATAAAATGTATACAAATGTTTGTAAATAATAGATATTTATTAAGTTATAAATATATATATATATATAGAAAACAAAACAAAGAAAACAAACAAACAAAAGAAAGAAAAAGAGAAGCAGAGAGCAAACGGGAAAGGAAGGGAGAAAAAGAGAAAGAAAAAGAAAAAGGAAAAACTATGGTTTTGATGCTTAAAGCTTCAATAGGTAAGTCAATTAGGCCCTTCCCTCTTAATTTTGATGTTTCATAAGCTTTAGAACAAAGTTTTGATGAATTTAAGTGAAGATCTTTGAAGTTTTAAGGTTTGTGAACATAGTATGTGTTGAACAAAATGTTGGAATAGGGGTTTAATTGATAGAATTTGAAATGAGAATGAAAGAGAGGATTAAATTGTAAAAGATGCCATAAATTTTATGTAGTAGGGATTGAATTGGAATAAGTTTTAGATTTGAGTTCTAATATGAATATTGGGTAGTTAAGTTAAATATGAGAAGAGACTAAGTAGAATTGAAGTATGAATTGAGTTGTAAAAGTAATTAAACTTAGTTGGAAATTATGTGCAAAATAAGCTATAAGAAAACAGTTTTGAGACAGCAGTAATAGTTTAACTTTGAAAAATCACCAAAAATAGTAGAAATTGAATTAGAAGTTGAATGAGATATAGAATTAAAGCTTAATGAGTCTATTTTTAGATAAAAGAAACAGAACAAGCAAAGGAAGTCTATAAATTGAGATATTTAAATTTTTGTAAGACTGGTTCAGGAAGATTTCGAGATACTCTGTTTTAAGTTTAGAAAATCATTAAAAATTGTACAAAAATATTTATGAGTTGTAATTTATATTTTCAGAATCCTCAGTGAGTCTAGTTTCAAGAGAAATAGACGAGAACATTATCCGAGTCCTGAGCTATGAGATAATTGAACTTTAGTACAGGAGGGTCGGAACTGTCAGACAGTGAATCAGGGGTAACTTTGAGAAATAAACTGTATTAATTGGTAAAATTAAAAATTCTGGAAATTTTATGGTATAAAGGTACATGAGTCTAGTTTCAGGAAAAATTAACAGAACTTGATTTGGAGTTTCGTAGCTCCAAATATGAATAATTTAGTGACTGTTGCGCGGGTAGACAGCTTTAAAAGAATATATAATAGGATGGTGTAAA
The DNA here is from genome assembly GCA_020496765.1 of Gossypium stocksii. Classification (NCBI taxonomy): domain Eukaryota; kingdom Viridiplantae; phylum Streptophyta; class Magnoliopsida; order Malvales; family Malvaceae; genus Gossypium; species Gossypium stocksii. The sequence goes on from CM035620.1 coordinate 88,431,620, forward strand.
AAGAAAGTAGAATAAAGAGGAAGAATAGGAATTGAATAAAAGTTTAATTACTTAAATTTTAATGCTGTAATTAATAATGCAAATTATTATTATTTCCGTAGTAAACAAAGAATTCGAGACATCGAGCAAGGAAGGAAAAGAGAAAAACAATTGAGGAGTAAAAACGAGAAATCCAGGTTAGTATTACTATAATTCAAATTTGATTAATTGTTAACTTTTAAATTGATATGTATATAATAAGCAAATTGAGGTAAGTAAAAGAATAAATTGTATGTGAATTACATGGAAATTTCTAGTTAATATGGTTTGAATTAGAAGAATTAATGTGGTATTGAATTATATATATATATATATATATATATGGGATTGAGTAATTGATTTGAATGTGAACATTAGAAATTATAAATTGAATAATATTGAAATGAGGTACGAACATATATAAGCATTTGATAAAATATTGATTGGAAAGTGGAAAATGTATTGAATTGAATACATGAGGAATTGTGATTGGAATGCCTTTGAATTGAATGTGATTGAGTTGTAATGTGACTTGGAAGTAAATAATGTGAATATGTGAATTTGAACTTGAATCCGAATGATTCTGATCAATCGAAAGTGAAAATGATATGGATATGTGATTTCGGTACCCTATTAACTTGTCGGACTAGATTTGATACAAATGGCATGCCATTGGATTTGTGATGTGATGAGGAGATTTGTAGCTCGGATGAGGAGATGATTCTGTTATTATATGCTTCGGTTTATCCGAAGTGGCATTTCATGCCTTACTGGTGTGTTTGGGAGGATATGATATACTGGTGTGTTTGGGAGGATATGATATACTGGTGTGTTTGGGAGGCTATATTATACTGGTGTGTTACGGAGAATTTCATTATTTTGGTGTGTTTGGGTTGGATATTCTGGTGTGTTTGGGTGGAATCCGCGTATCTGTCAGAGTCCGAGCCTTGTTAATAGGGTAAACAATTGAAATGAAAATTTGAAAATGAGATTAATTGTTTTGGCACTATTGAAAAGTGTGAGAAATAATGTATAAGTTAAATTATGAATTGATGTTATGACATATAGATAAAATTAATACACAGTTAAAGTATGATATTATTGTTAAGATAATTTAAGTAGAAATGTATGAGAAATTCAATTGTTATATGATTATTAATAAAACTTATCTATTAAATATGATTAATTGAACTATGGAAGAGATGAGAAAGTGAAATTGTGAATTGATATGGGATTTGAGAATACGAACCTAAGGTTCACAATTTGATTAAGATTGAATTTCTGATATATGATATTAGTGGTTACAAGTTGATATAGAAATGATATTGAATAAAGTGATAAATTACATGAATTGTCTATAAGATGAAATGAATTATTGGAATAAAATGTGAAAAATCTAAAGAAATTGAGTTAATGAAGTAAGATATGAATACAATTAAATACAAGATTTGAAATATTGCTTATTGTTAGTATTGATCTAGCTAGTTTGAAGTATAGGATAAATTCTGAAAAATTTTAAGCAGAATTTGATTGTATAGAAATTCTCGATTAATGTAATAGATTTGAATTATGGTAATACCACTGAGTATATCTATACTCAGCGTACGGTTGTTTCCGTGCGCAGGTTAAATGAATACAGTGTTTGGTCCAGTATCCAGATCAACCCCAACTTCAGAGTATTGTTAATAATGTATTTTAGCGTTAGTAATGGTGGCATGTACCTAGGTAATGAATAGGTTGAGTAAATGAGTCTTGTAATTATGGTTGTGAAATGATGATTTAAATTATTATTTGTAAACTAATATGACATATTAAATATAAGTATGAAATGGAATTAACTAAAGTTTATTTTTATGAATTTAATTAGTGTAGGTATGATTAATGAACAAATAGATAAATAAATTGTTTAAAAATGGTTAGATATGTTTTTATATGTAAATATATTGGTTGCTACATAAATTGTACATTGATTTTGGGTTAAAATGTGCAGGAAGGTTAATTTAGTGTCTAAGACTCATAATTGAGTCCACACGGCCTGGCACACGGGTGTGTGGATTGGCCGTGTGTGAAAAATCAGAATGCTCCATGGGTAAAGAACACGGGCATGTCATGGGGTCACACGGGCGTGTCCCCAAATCTACACGGGCGTGTGAGCCCAGTATTTGAGAAAAATTTTAAAATGTTCGTAAAATTTCCTGAGTATTCGAATTAGTCCCGAATACTTTTAACTCGTATTTTTGGATCTCGAAGATCCATACATGGGACTATAAGGATAATTTATATTATGTTTGTTAATAATTGTGTATTAATTGTAAATTGTCCATTGATTCCGGTAATGCTCCGTAACCCTGTTCCGGCGATGGTTCGGGGTTAAGGGGTGTTACAAAAAGCCACTTTGCAAACTACAGTCGTTTTGTCTACCATTGAAATTGAGTACATGGCGATTACTAAGGCTTGTAAAGAAGCTATTTGGTTGAAGGGATTATTTAGTGAACTCAATGAAGACCTTCAAATCAGTACAGTATTTTGTGACAGTCAAAGTGGCATCTTCCTTGTAAAAGATCAAATGTTTCATGAGAGAACAAAACACATTGATATTCGGTATCATTTTGTTCGTGATATTATTGCTCGTGGTGATATTGTTGTGAACAAAATTAGTACTCATGAAAATCCTGCAAATATGATGAGTAAGTCACTTCCTATAACCAAGTTTGAGCATTGCTTAGACTTGGTTGGTGTTAATTGTTGAAGTTAAACCCTTTCATTAAAAGTTCGCGATGAAGAACTTGTTCATTGAGAATTCGTGTCAAGGTGGAGATTGTTAAATTTAAGTGACCCGAATCCTTATTTAAATAAAATACAATGGTAAAATAAAATAAAAGTAAAATCCATATAGAATTACACTTCTTTTATTTTATTTTACAATAAGGTTTTTCAAACCTTATTAAACTCCATCTATTTTATATTGATTAGGATAAGGTGTTTCAATCTTACTAGAATATGGCTTTAAAAGCCTATAAATAGACATAGTCTATTCCTCTTGTATTCATAGTGAATTTTCTTCTCCTCTGCCCGTGGTTTTTTCCCGAAAGGGTTTCCACATAAAATCTATATGTTCTTTATTTTTTTTGCGATATATTGTCATTACCAATATTATATATTTTCACAAGACAAACTCTATAATAATGGATCCGCTGACAAAAGGTTTATCACTCAAAGTCTTTCATGAGCACATTCTTCATATGTGTTATATTATTTAAGGACATCATGGTTTTGCGGGAGTTTGTATTTTATTTGCTTTATGTTTGTTTTCAAACATTTATGTATTCTATTTTTTTTCTAATCAGAAATGAAATATTCATTTTATTCACTCTATTTGATATTGGCCTCGCTTAAGTTTAAGGAGAATTAATTAAAAATAGGCATGTTTGATTCACATTGCATATAATTTTTATACTATGCATCCATGATTGATCTATGTCATTTAACTATATTTGTATATGTGACCATTGATGAGTTTAGTCATGATTAATATGACTATTGTGATCCTATATGGATATCATTGATTGACGAGATTGTTATAGAATATTTGTTATATGATAGCAAATTTTTAGCTTATAAGTTTGTACATTTATCAAGAAACATATATTCTCCAAGTGGGAGATTATTGGATTAAAATTCTCAATTATGGACACATATGTGCAAGTATAATGCTATTTTAAAGTGTGATACAAAATTAAGTGACCAATTATGTTATAAGTATCATAGGTAATAAAGTGTCATGAAAATAATGTGTAGATAGCATAAGTTGTATTTATAATTTGATGAGCGACCAAATTATAAATACCTAAAATTGATTTAATAATTAGTTATTTAAAAAGAGGTAGTGGTACTCAAGAAATAAATATATATCTCATAATTCTTTTCTATTCTCATCAGAGAGTTATACTAAGAGATAAACTATTTTTTTTTGAAAAATCAAAATTTTCTAGGCAATCTCTAACAATAAATTCAAATACGCTTATTCTGCATATAATTTTATTCTTGATTATTAGATATGACAGATCCTATTTAATTAAATTTTATATGAAATCTTATTTTACGATTTTAACAATATACTGAATTGGTAATTTTTTTAGAATGATACTTCATTTGTTTTATTCTAGATAATTAAAAGGAGTGTGTATTTTTGTTTGGACTCTGATTGATCAGCTCGCGTTATGGTATAGGTATTTTGGTGGTTGTGTTTTTAAGGGTGTGATGAAGAACGATGAGGCTACTGTCTTATTGAGACATTTGCAGGCTTTTGATGCCATCTAATGTTGATATTATGACAATCCAAATAACATTTGTGTTTTTTTGGAAATTAATATAAATTAGAAAGACTAATTTAGTGCTTGATATCGACTCCAATTTTGTTCTTGATTGGATTGGGTTTCCTTATGCACATCATCAAGCAATTCTATGAATTTATTACTCTTTCATGGTCTCACTCAATGTTGAAAAGATTAGTGACGACTACTTTGTTTTATTTCCATGTGAGGCAAATTGGATGATGGATGTTTTAGCCAATGCAAGCGAATTGATTGGTTTTCATGTATGCTTTTTGGTATAATTGTCATATTTTCGACAATTGAGATCTAGCTTAATTGCTATTAGTATTGTTACCAGTATAAGAGGATATGGGTTAAGTGCGTTGAAACGTATTTATCTTCCTATTTAAAGGTTAGGAGGGATTGTAGGTAATTCTAAGTATTGTATCAAAAAAATTTTGTTATATTTTCAATGTAAAAAAGTGTTTTACACGGTGCTTTTGAAAAATTTGATAGCGTTTACCATTATGATTCATAAGTGTTTTGAGAAGATAAAATGTCTATCTTAGGCATTATGCTGTGAGTATAATATTTAATGAGAGGATAAAAATAATAATTTTAACTTTTTAGTTTGGATTAAAATCTTAGTTTAAAATTAAAGTTTGGTTTAAAAAGACGCTTTTTTATCAATTTTTTTGGTTTGAAATCATGGTTTAGGTTGAAAAACTGATTTAGGTTGAAAAGTGATTTTCAACCTCAATAGTAAACACTAGGGGTGAGCATTCAATCGAATTGAGTCAAATTGAGTAAAAAAAATTCAAGTTAGTCGAGTTAACGAATCCTATTTTAACAACCGAACTCAATTTGAAATTTTTTCGAATCGAGTCAAAAAATTTCGAATCAAATCAAGTTGAGTTAACAAATCCTATTATTTATACTCAATGTTGCGTTTACATGGACCGCTTATTTAACTAGTAGGCAAAGTACAAAATTATTTAACTACATAAACAATATAATTATTTTGCCTTTTAACTTAATGGGTAAACATTTATCAAAACGATGTAGTTTTGCCTTTTCTTATTCAGATTTTCGGATAACTTGAATCGGTAATTCATATTCGAGTTAAATCAAAAATTTTGATTTTTTATTCGAGTTGATCCGAATAATTCGAATAACTCAAACTATTTAATTCAAAATTTAATTTTTTATCAAGTTTTTCAAATCTAATTGAATTTTGTTCACCCCTAGTAAACACACCCTTAGTTATACTTGACACTTAATTACTATTTTTAATGATCTAACATTACAAATCTTGGTAGATTCAATTTTGTATCATACGTAGGCTTAATAAATTATTTGGCAAATTAGTTTGACGTATTTTGCTAATTCAGTATCTATATTTTTTTAATTCTTATGTCATACATATATTTGACAAAAATTATACATTTTAGTACTTGAAGAGAACAGTGTTCACTTTTTAGTGTTTAAATTCCAATTTTAGGATTGAATCGATCAAAATTCATAATTAACTTTAATCTTAAAATGCCGAAAAATCACAACCATAAGACGTATTTAACAAATTAAACAAATTCACAATTAATGTTAAATTTATTCAAATAATAGAATCATTAAAATTCAAATATAATAATATTAACAATGATTTTTCATCAAATCAATCTTAAAATCTGAATTAAATGCTAAAAGTTTAATACCATTACCTTTAGTTACCAAATGCATAACTATTGCCAAATACATGTGCTACATTGGACCAATAATATAGGCATTAAGGTAAATTTGGCCCCTAAAATTTACTCATTTGATCATTTTGGCTATTATTCTTTTTTTAGGTCATTTTGACCCTCAACCTTTAAATTTTAGTTAAATTGCTTGTTTTTTGACGGAAAAATTGATTGAACTACTAAAATTTTTATGACATTAACGTGGCTGCTGATGTGACATTTTACATATACTTTACTGCTAATATAGATAAAGTTTTTATGAACTTTTTTTTAAATTTTATTTATTTTTTAAAATGTTTTTATTTTTATTTTTTAAATTTTGATAAATTATACGTAGATCGCCACGCTAGTGGCTACATCAATGTTGTTAAAATTTTAATAGTTCACTTAATTTTTCCATCCAAAAGCAAATAATTTAACTAAAATTTAAAAGTTAATGGTCAAAATAACCCACAAAAAAGAATAAGGGGCAAGATGACAAAATGAATTAACGTTAGAGACTAAATTTATCATTATGCTAATAATATATGAATCCTGATATTTATTATGCTTTGAACAAGATGAGCCTAATAATATATATATATATGAGTTATTATTTGGTACATTAGCAGTAGATTTTTTATTCTATAAGTAGTTTTATAAAATTGTCATCTCTCTCTTTTTTAAAATATTTTATTATATCTCTATATGACACTTGTCAACTTATTGTTCTTGATTGTGAAGTTTAACAATTTCATTGACAATGTACCAAATATTATTACTATATGTATCTATCTATCTATCTATATAATAGTAATGTCATATTACAAAAAAGGAAACAAATAGTCATGTTTACTTTATAGTTTTTTGACACATGCCTTTTGTTTAATTTTTTTCTTTATAATTTTTCATGTTAAATCAGGGGTGAAGCTAGAACAACTTTTAAGGGGGCCGAATAAAATTTTAACTTTTTATAGTCTATATCTTTATATTTTTTAAAGGATTAAATCAATTTTTTATAATTTTAAGGGGGGCCAAAGTGCAATTTTACCTTTACTAATTTAAAATTTTAAAAATTTCTAAAGGGATTAAATAATAAATTTTCATTTTAAGGGGGGCCAGGGCCACTGCCAGCCCCCTGGCTACGCCTCTGTGTTAAATATAAAGTTGATTTTAGATATAAATTATATCTTTATCTTATGATTTTATAATATTAGGGGTGAGGATGAGAGTAACACGGTTTGAATCCGTGCTAAACAGATATTTGACAATAACTTTAACCATCACTCCATTCAATTAAAATTAATAAATATTAAATTGTTAAACTTAATATATAATTTAAAAAATAGATATATATTAATAATATTTATCAAATTAAATTTATATTTTTCAAATACAATAAGAGTTAATTGCATTTATTGATTAAACTAAAACAAACATAAATATAAATTTACAAAAAAGAAGAAGAGAATATTAACAATTTTATCACAATAAAAATTTAATTTAACATTGAAAATATATATAATAAATAATATGTAAGAATGTATTAGTAATATTATTTAAATTATAATATATTAGTATTAATATTCAAATTATGATAATTTTATTATTATTAACTATTATTAAAATTAAACAATATTAATGTGACTATTTTTAAATTAGTTAAATATTTTTAAAAAATATTTTCTAATTACATTACTTTTTAATTTATTAAATATTTTTTAAGAAATTTATTAAAAATTTTAAACAAAAATTAATATTATAAAAACATCATAAATTTAATATACACAACTAGATTTGTTATGGGTCGACCTACCCATTCAAGCCCGAGGGCCCGTCTAAAATTTGAGAGGATTTGGGCAAAAAAAAATTAAACCTGTTTAGAATATGAGTTGAGCTTAGACTTGTACATTTAAGACCTGAGTCAAGTTCGGCCCCTTTTTTACGTAATTTTTTATATTATTATTTTTTGTATATTATTAATTTATAACACATAAAAAATTAAATCTATAATAGTATGTAGTATGATGTAAACATTGAAAAAAATATTAAGTTATGATTATATATAAAATTTTAATGAATAAAAAATATATAAAAAAGTATTAAACATTAAGTTAAAAATGATTTAAATATACATCTACTTATTTAAAAAAATTATAAACGCACTTAAAATGGGTTTGAATTAGTTATTTATAAATATGGATGGACTTGAATAAAATTTTAAATCCAACTCGACCCATGAATACCTCTATAAATAATTGATCCATACATTATACAGTAATACAAATAGAGGTGATCATGATCCGGGTCGAGTCTCAATAGAATTTAGGCCTATTTTCTAGGCCTAACCTAAAAAATGACCCTAAAATTTTACCCAAATTCGGCCCGAATAAAAATGCTAAAACTCGAGCTTGACCCACCAATATTATATTTTTTTATATTGTTATTTTTATATAAAAATAAATTTAAAAAATATAATACATAAATAACACCAAAATATGTGCAACTTAGCAAGCAAATGCATCTAAAATAGTAACAAAATTAATATTAAAATAAAGATTATACAAGATCCAAATAATAACAATAAAATAATAACAATATAATAGCAAAATGACAATAAAACTGTGACAAAACAACAACAGTTTTTTTTACAAATTCGGATCAAGCCCGAGCAAAAAAAGACTTACCCAAAACTTATTTTTTTCTCAAATCTGATTTACATTTTTACCCATATGATATAAATACAAATCAATTATAACCTAGTTGTAAGAAAACTCTGAATCAGATGTGAAACGGAAGAAACGGAACAAGTTGGGTATACACACTGAGGCGGCTTTACTAGAAATATTTGATTTGGATACAAACTAGTTGGGTGGCTTGCAATAATTATTGTAAACACCATTCAAACTCAAAATCAAAAATCAATTCCACCTTTGCATGGCCTTTGAACACCATTCAACGTATTTTCTGTTTTTAATTTTTTATATATTTTAAAATTTTCTTAAATCTTAGAGAATTTTAATTTTTAATAAAAATTATATCTTTCGTTATATTTTTAAATTTTATTTTTATAATATTTTCTAGATAATATATTTTTTTATTTTTTATATTTATATAATTTGATAAAAGAATATACCTTTTAGAAAAAGATGTCAAATAACTCTGTTTGATTGTCCACTAGTTTTTCTTTTTTAATTGTGTTAAAAATTAAATTAAAAATATAATAAGACAAATTGAAAAATAAATGTACTTAAGATATAAAAAAATTAGACTAAAAAATTTACATACCAAAATGAAAAATGTATCCAACAACGTAAGATGACAAAAAATTTTTCTTCCCTTAATCAAATAATAGAAAGTTCCTCAACTTTAAAATTCAAGGTCGCCTCAACCCTTTATTGGGTCACGCTAGAATGAAAAATCCAACGTTCAACCAGTCTCTATCCGCCACGTTAGCAAAGTAATTAAACTCCACAAAAACCTAAACCTAACCCTGGTTAAAAGGAAAACCGGTCCCCACCAAATTTAAAAATAAAAGAAAACAGGAAACAAAACGACAACCGAATTCGCGTATATTAACCCGTTTGATTTTAAGGAAAAGAAAGAAGGAGCCTCTTCGCATTTCGAAGAAGTCGCAGAGGGAGAGAGAGAGTTGAAACGATTTCGTTTTGGTGTTAGAAAACAAATGGCGGTTTCATCATGTTCATTTACTCTTAGCCCTAGGGTTTTTAATCCATATTCTTCATTTGAGTGCCGTCCAGATCCCGATTTCTCCAGTGCGCCGATCGGGGACAAGCCTCGTCTTGCCTCCAGCCGAAGGGTGACGGCTTCGTCGCTTTACGCCGGAGGTATCAGTAGCCGAGGTTTGTCTTCTCTGATCTTTCGTTTCCCGCCTAATTTCGTGCGCCAGCTTAGCATCAAGGCTCGCCGCAACTGTAGCAATATCGGTGTTGCTCAAATCGTCGCTGCTTCGTGGTCGAATGGTCCTGCTCCAGATTCCCCCTCCTTGGCGGCGGCTGCTTCTGCTCAGGCAGCGGCAGCCGCCGTCACCGTCACCGTCACTAATGACGGGCCGGCTGTAGAAAGTTGTATTGACAACTGTAGTGTACAGATTGGCGGTTCAGATAATTCGACGACAACGTTTTTGAGCTCCGATGGGAGCATCACTGTTCATGCTGGTAAATCAATTTATATCATTTTTAATTTCATTGAAATGTATATATCTTTTTATGTTTTCCTTTTAAAAAGTTCTTTTCTTTTGATTTTGAAAGGAAAAATAAAAGAAAGCGATATTTGTGGTCTAAATTAAATTCATTTATTTGAGATAATTAGTAATTTAATAATTACAACAATTTGTGTATGTTAATAAAATCTTTATAAGTAATAATTATTTATTTATAGTTTCCTATTTTTTATTCTGATTAGATCCTTACATATTCGTGGAAAATAAGTCTCTAAAAATTATTTTGCTTTTCTTTTTTTGCAGGTGAAAGATTAGGTCGCGGTATTGTTACTGATGCAATAACCACCCCAGTGGTTAATACTTCTGCTTACTTCTTTAAGAAAACTCAGGAGCTTATTGACTTCAAGGTATAGTAAGTAGTAACTATAGCATTAATAAATCTGTTGTCACGGTGGTTAATGTTTGCATTGGTATATTAGTGTACTTGTTAAGGTTTCTATTTTAATAAATGTCTTGGTTCACTGTATGTAAAGAAGCAGTTTTCATGGTCGAGTACCATGGATTAAAAATTTCCAAAATACAATGCAAAAAGACCTCTTTTGCTTATTTGCTCAATTAGTAATCGAGTATCGAAAGGATGAGTTCTTAAAAGCATTTGTCGTTTGACCCATAAATTCCAGTGGAGTAATCTTCCATGTGATCTTGCTGCAGGAGAAACGCCATCAAAGTTTTGAATATGGGCGATATGGAAATCCAACCACAGTCGTTGCAGAGGAGAAGATAAGGTTTGGCTGCCTCTTTTGATCATCTATTAGTTGTACTGTTTGGTTGTTTAAATGGTTTAGAAACATTCATGAGGTGCTCTTTCTTGGTTCAGCGCACTTGAGGGGGCTGAATCGACCCTGATTATGGCATCTGGTATGTGTGCTAGCACAGTCATGCTGATGGCATTAGTTCCTGCTGGGGGACATATGGTGACAACAACGGATTGCTACCGGAAAACTAGGATGTTCATTGAGAACTTTCTGCCTAAAATGGGAATCTTGGTATGGCTTCCGGTTTTGTTCTTGTTACTCTTCTGTGTCATTCTATTGTTTTCTAAGAATCTTGGTGAGTGAAATGCCCAGGGTTTTTGTGCATTCTTGTTTTACAAAGGGCAGTGATGTTGAAATCGCTACTATTAGGATATTGATGCACCGAAGTAATGTATGTATAGAGTAAAAGTTTGTACCTGTAACCATTCCTTTATCGGGTTTGTTGTTATATATAAGAAGTGCAATTGCAGTAAGAACATAATGTTGTATGCAGCAAACTGGCAATTTTAATAGCCACTTGCTGAAATGGCTGTATTTATTTGGACTAATATATTGACGTATTTCTAATTGAGTTCTGGCTATCATTCAATATGCAGGTTACTGTTATTGACCCTGCAGATGTGGATGGCCTAGAGGCTGCACTCAACAAAAACAAAGTCAGTGGCATAGAAAGTGGTTCCCTTGTTTTTCTAGATTTGTCTTTTTATTTTTGCTTTGGAAATGACAATTCATCCTTTAGAGTGAATTCTGATTCCATTCAGGTTTCTCTTTTCTTTACCGAGTCTCCAACAAATCCTTTCCTGAGATGTGTTGACATAGAAAGAGTTTCAAAGCTCTGTCACAGCAAAGGAGCACTTGTCTGCATTGATGGTACCTTCGCTACACCTCTTAACCAGAAGGCCCTGGCCCTTGGTGCTGATCTTGTTTTGCACTCTGCAACAAAATTCATTGGGGGGCACAACGATGTACGCACTTGCTCTTATTAATTTAGCCAGTCTGAAATCCATTCTTGCTGTTGGTTATTTTCAATTCTAGCAATAAACTAGTTTAATTCTTCATGTCACAGGTTCTTGCTGGTTGCATAAGTGGTCCAGAGAAGTTGATTACTGAAATTCGTACTTTGCATCATATTTTGGGTGGTACTCTCAACCCGGTGAGTTGTCCTGACCTTAATCTTAGTTAAGTAGTTTTCATGGTGTCCTTCATGTTTTTGTCAAACTAAGTATTATATTTGTCATCCCTAAGTTGATTCATTTGGTAATTATACTCAGTTAAGATGAGACTAGATTGTAAAGGTGGTTGTTGGATTTCTAGTCTAAGAAGAATGTGTTATTTCAGGAATGATGCTTTAATAATGACTTCCACCTAATTCTTCAAGATTTGTGCCATTTTAGTTCTTGTTATAAGTTGCAAGGGTCACAAAGTAACATGTTTTATTTCGATATATAAACAGAATGCCGCTTACCTAATCATTAGAGGCATGAAGACACTGCATCTTCGCGTGCAGCAACAGAATTCAACAGCATTAAGGATGGCCGAAGTTTTAGAGGCACATCCTAGGGTATGAATTGCAGTGACGTTGCCTTTTGTACATTCTTGTTTCTGTATATTCCATTTAAGCAACTCAATTTAACTAAGTTGCTTTATGTGGTTGCTGTCAACATTTTATGATTTCTTTATGCAACTTTGAACTTCCTGGAGAGGATTTGGTTTACTTCTGTGTGATAGTGCCATTGCATCTGTGTGATATGTATGCCAATTGGGGTTGTCATAATTTGTAACTATGTATTTGTCTGATTTATCATTTCTTATTTTTCTAATTTGGACGTCTTTCCTAATCTCTTGGCTTATCAAATATCAATGGCAGGTGAGACGTGTCTATTATCCAGGCTTGCCAAGTCATCCTGAACATGAAATTGCCAAGCAGCAAATGACTGGCTTTGGTGGTGTGGTCAGTTTTGAGGTTTGTTTTCTTCAACTACTTTAACCTTACACCTCGGAAATTCACCTTTATTATCTATTACTTCATTTGGTATTATTGATGCAAAATTTATTTGACATTAATGTATTCTAAATCATTCAGGTGGATGGAGATTTGATGACCACCATCAAGTTTGTTGATGCATTAAAGATACCATACATTGCTCCATCATTTGGTGGCTGTGAGAGCATAGTGGATCAGCCTGCTATAATGTCCTATTGGTATGACATTATTTCTGTTTATGTGTTGATCCGTATTGCTTGTGTTTATCCATCTAGGCAACTGACTTGACTTTATATGAACTTCGGTATAGGCAACATTTGAATATATGCATAAAACGCAACGAGACTGTAATTGACCCAGATATGCATTATAAGCTTTAGTACGAATTGTCATCTTATGTTATTGCATAGGTTTGTTAAGTATTTAGTAGTGACTTGGCTGTGGACATAGATCGAGATTAGTATTGACATAGGGTTCTTTTACATGATTATGTCCTTGTTTGGGGTTGTAAGACTCAATAAATTTTTTCCTCTACAAAACAGGGATCTTAGCCAAGCTGAGAGGCGCAAGTATGGGATTGAGGATAACTTGGTTCGTTTCAGCTTCGGAGTGGAAGACTTCGAAGATTTGAAGGCTGATGTACTGCAGGCACTGGAGACCATATAATGGCGCTAATCTCCGTTGTTTGGGTTTAGGTTTAAATGACCAACCTAGTTATTTTGGTGTTTCAATTGGTATTTGAGCTCTGAAGTTCCGTGTCGTGTTTCGTTTTAGGTGGATCATTGACCCCCCAGTAATAATTTGGAACTTTGTTTGTAATCCCATCAATGGGGGGATTGATTTTCAATTTTTTTATGAATGTTTATCAGGGGATTAAACAAACAAAATTAGAAAGAAGCCTGAGGAGGAATTTGAGTTGGGGGCTTTGGCCCCCTTTGAAGGGCGTTGGATATTAAATAATAAAAGTTGAATGAATATAAAGCTATTATGAATATGATTATGACTATAATTTACTTTTTGCCGATGCTGCGGCTGGTTGTCGTTTGTGCTGGAGTATATGTATTTTCTGATTCCCTTGGATCGAGATTGACGTGTGGTTGTTGTCTCTCTTTTAGACCCGCTCGGTTCTCTTCATTCTTGCTATTTCGGCTTTTTTTGCCATACAAACCTTGGTAGTCGGCAGTGTCTTCGACTTATACTTTCGGTTGTTGGTGGGGTCATCATTTTTCTCACGATGGCGGTGGTTGTGGATATTTTCGGCTTTCATGGGTTTTGACTGGTGTTCTCATGCGTTGTTTTAGGTTAATTATATCATATACTTTGTGAGTCTATAGAACATCAGCAGAAGCTTCACTACTAGTTCTAGCACAAGTACTCTTGACAAACCAATTATGTATTTACCATGTTATTTATGTTATATTTAAATCTATGATTAAATTGATCTCATGAATTAATTAAGTATTAATTTAACTTAAAGATACTATTAAACCGAAATTATTTAAATCACTCTCTAAAACTATAATGAGACTTGTTGGAACATAAAAGTCTTAATTTTGCCAACACAAGTATATGAATTAGGCTCCACCTGGAAATGTTAAAAGTAAATTTGGATTCTTCTTATGAAAGAGATTTGAAAGTCTGATGTGCAAATATCATGATTCGACATTAGGAGAGAGTTGTCATGCAGATCCATTCACGACTATATTGGACGGCAAAACTCTTATTACTAGACTATTTAGGTTAAAAGGGTAAATTGCACCTGATGTCATTAAATTATTAGAAAGTTTATGTTTTAGTCATTCAATTTCAAAAAGTTACAAAACGTCACTGAACTATTCAAAAGTTTTTTATTAAGTCATTGAGCTGTTAAAATCGTTGTTGTATGGTCTTCTCTATTCACATCGGTTACACCAATCGAAAGTCTCCTTCCCTTTCTCTTCTATAATTTAGTGTTTTTTTTTGTGTGCGTGTGAATAAAAAGATATAACAAGATCAAACTAAATGAACAAAAGCACTAGTAGGTTTTCCTTGCTCAAGGAGATCAATCAACTCCCTAGGCGCATCTATTATTCTCTACATACCATCAATCCAAACAGCTAAATGATCAACAACTTGATTTCTCTCCCTAGGGACATGTCTAACTATCCAATGCTCCTTGTACATTTGCTTAATTTGTCGAACCAAGATTGAATTTGATACCTCAACTAGCCATCTTGAATAGCATTGAGTGCCTCCAAGCAATCTGTCTGAATTAAAGCTTTAACATACCCCTTTTCTTGTAACAAGAGTAAACCATCCTAGATACTCCGGAATCAGCATCAAAGACTAAACAAACATCTAAATTATGATTGAACCCGACTATTCAATCTCCAAACTGATCTATCATTGCACCACCAGCAAATGCGTTTATAAAACAGTTTTAAACACCACAAATCTGCGAATCAAAACTCAAACACCTTTCTTCCTTGATCTCTGACACTGACCGTCAGATTAACTTGGATCTAAGGTATGTTTTTCTACTTGTCAATAGGTACTGATCTACTGTACTGATCGTCGAATTATTCCTTGGAGCTCACTAGTTGGATTATTCTCTTTTTTTTTTCAAAAAAATACTTAACAAACCAATTACTTAAAATAAAAACTTTTGACTAGCTTAGTAACTTAAATGAAAACTTTTAAATAGTTCAGTGACCATTTTATAACTTTTTGAAATTGAGGAACTAAAATATAATTACTTTTTAAAAAATAAACCAAAACGCAGTCTTACTAAAGTGACCTAGGTTAAGTTCTGCAATTATTTTGCAAAAGTTGTATTTGTACTTTAATTTAATCAATTCTAGTCCTATACTTTTTGAAGTCGTCAATTCTAGTCTTTTTATTTTTTGAGTTTTAGAATTTTAATTCTAACTTAAACTATAGCAATTAAACCTGTTTAATTAAATTTAATTATTAGTCTTGTTCTATGCTAATGATTGTAGATTTGATTCACATCTTCTAATCGGATCAATCCAAGTTTATACACTTTTCGAATTTTGAAATTCCAGTATTGACAGAAATGACAGTCATTAATACACTAATTTTTTATTGAATAATATATAAAAGTAATAATGTGATAGGTTATTACACATATGATAATATGTTTGTTGCATAGATTTTAGGAATAACAAAACTTAATTCAATGAATTTAATCGTTACCATTATGGTGAGGACTAAAATTTTAAAACTTGAAAAAATATCTAAATTAAAACTTAAAAAATTATTTAATAGGTTTTATATTTTTTTTCATTTTTAATAAAATTTCAATTTTAGAAGTGTTTATTTGCTTTTGAAGCACGTCTTTTTAGTCTTGCTTATGCATATAGCTTTAGTTCTACAAGTGATTTTAAGGATGGTTTTGTTATTGTCCTCTCTAGTTTGGTGAATGCTCGACTCTTTTATCGATTTTTGCTCGCCGTTTTAAACCATCGAGACTGATTTTCTTATCGTATTAAGTTTTTGCAATCACTCTAAATATGTCGTGCTTAAATTGTGATAAAGCCAATTATTAACATATTATGATGTTTTGTTGATGCTGAGGCTAAATCTTTTATTGTGTTGATGGAACTTATCATTTACCATTTACGATGAATATTTGTTTTTTTTCTTCTAAATTGTATGATTCGATTTATTGAATGAATTAATAAATTGGGGTTGGATTGTCTGTTTGTTTGTTTTTATTTTTTTTTTATTTTTTTAGAAATGGTTTGTCTCTTTTGTTATGTTCTATTTTCATTATCTTATGATAATAATTTAGTTTTAAAAAATAATAACTTTAAAATAATTTTTATATTATTTTTGTTTCTTTCGTTTTCCATTTTCCATTAGATTCCAAATTCCTGCTTACGCTTGAAGATTCTCGTCTTTTTTATTTATTTATGTTTTTCTTTTTCTTTTTCAATTTTGGAATAATTATTCTTTTTTCTTCCTTAATCGACTAACACTAGGAGAATAAAAACCCCAGGAAAATTCTCCATTGAAATTGTCAAAGAAATAAAAATTTTCAATGAAATTTGGTAAAGAGTTCAAGACCCATCTAGAGGAGACTTTACCTGAGTGGAGGGACAAATTCCTATGTTACAAACCCCTCAAGAAACTCCTCAAAAACATCCCTTCAACCCCATCGCTTGATCCCCATCATCAACGGCCTGTATTTGCTGACGCCACCAACACTGCTGTTACTCCCGTCGGTCATGATCATCAACACCCTCCGCTTGATTTGCAAGATTGGTTTGTTAGAATTCTGAATGAAGAGCTTGAAAAATTCAATGATTTTTATGTTGATAAAGAAGAAGAGTTCGTTATTCGCTTTCAGGTGTCCACCCCCTTTTTACCCACTCTTTTCTCTTCACTTCTTTTGCTTTTATTATTTTCTTTTGGGGGGAGGGGTTAAGTATATGATTTTGTGTTACAAATGAATTAATGGGTTATTGGGATTTTCTTAATTTTTTCATTTAAAGTAAATGTTTTGTTTTTAGCTTATAGATTGTTGGGTTATTGACAAATTTTTGGACTAAGAACAGTTATTTGTCTCCGGCAAAGCTCATTTGTTAATGAGAATTTAGAAACTTTGATTCTTGGCATAGATTAAATGACAGTGTTTTCAATGCCCTTGATTCTTATATTGTGCTCAAAATTCCTATATTGCTTGCAATTTTTGGAAAGTTCATTGTCTTATGAATCGGTCATGGATGATTGAAGCTTTAAAATTTTTCGAATTGATGTACTCCATGGTGCTAATAAGATATCTCTGGGAGATTATAACCATACAATGTTGTTTGCATCTTAGTTTCCACATATTTTGAGTGCTCCTTTTGTTAAGTTGGTAAGTTGAAACAAAACCTCCATGAAAATCCATTTATCAATATTCTCTAGAATTGTTTACGCCTTCGAGCTATCTGGAATTGGTATAATGTATTTTAGATAAGTAGCTTGTGTGGGTTCATTTCTCTCAATAGTGCGAAATTTGTTTTAGTCCTTTGAATCTAGTGGAGTTGTTTAAAGAATCTAAATTGGTCAATTGTGCATAATATGCCTTGACCTCAAGTTCATCTTTTGTTACTTTCGGTAATGCTACTTGCTTATTGAGCTGGTTTTAATCTGGTTCTCATTCTCGCCATGGCTTTCTTATTCCCAAATATTAAGTGGCCAACTAACCTTTTTGATCTATTTTAACTTTCCGTAAATCATAATTGATTTGAGCACATGCTTCTGCTTGAGAGTCTGTGTTGAACATGGGTACTTGAAGAAAAATGAAATGTCAAGAGTAACATAGCTTGAGAGTGTTCTTTTAGGATTCTTAGTCCAATAATCTTCATTAAAGTTATCTGCAAGTCATTGATGTTGTATTTCTAATATTTTTTTATGTGATTGTAACTTTATAACAGGAGCTGAAGGAAAGAATTGAACAAATTAAGGAGAGCAGTGGGAAGGGTGGAGTTTTTGCATCAGAGAGTGAGTTTAGTGAAGAAATGATGGATATCCGCAAGGATCTTGTCACCATTCATGGGGAGATGGTGCTTCTGAAAAATTACAGTGCCCTCAATTTTGCAGGTATGGAAATCACAACATCTACGTTTTTATATCTGTAGCCTGCAAGTTTCTAAAGCGTCTGCATGCTTCTGCTTCAATAGGAATTGTTAAAATTTTAAAGAAGTACGATAAACGAACCGGGGGATTGTTGCGACTGCAATTCACTCAGCTTGTTCTTCACCAACCTTTCTTCACAACAGAATCTCTTACAAGGCTAGTTCATGAGTGCGAGGCAAATCTCGAGCTTCTCTTTCCCCTGGGAGCTGAAGTAATTGAATCTACTCCACAAGGAGAACCAAACCCATCATCAAATAACACTGCAAAGCGCTCACGGGAAGCTTCATCGTCGAATCTGGGAGAGGAAACATTGGATATTTACCGTAGCACACTGGCTGCAATGAAAGCAATACGCGGTCTTCAAAAGGCAAGCTCCACCTATAATCCATTATCGTTCTCGGCTTTCCTTAAGAACCAGGATGATGACAGTGGTGCTGTAACAGCTGAAAACTCTGCTTCAAATTCTTCACCCACTTTGCAAAAAGGTAAGGAGTCTGATAAAGAGGATGCACAATCTGTGCAACAACGATAGGTTTTCGATTTTCCCGGATACTTTTTATCTTTGACTTTCATTTTGTTTCTTTGAACAACTGACAAGTTAATAATGTGTTTGAAGCTGTGTTTTGCAATCTGTTTCATAGTATGTTAGCTGGGTTTGAGATTGTAACTTCACTGATATCTATTGATTTTGAATGTTTTACCCTTCTTTCTGGTATAATTATTAACTTTGAGCCTATACCGTTCCCAATGGTATAATTCTTTGATGTCAGCTTTGGACTTTGGTGTCATCTGTTATGGTCCTACTGCCTTATAAGCTGGTGTAGATTGTGACATTTAGGACCTGAGCTGGTTTTAGGATACTAGTATCGGATGAAATAGAGCTGTAATGGAATGCTATTCCGAAAATGGAAATGAAATTGAATAAGTAAAAATGATATTTGGTTGGATTGAATTGAGTTATGGAATAAGGTAAAAATGACAATTTTATTCCTAAATTAAAAAAAAAATTATCTTTTAATAGGTTATACTTTTAAATATATTATATTTATTAATAAAATAAAATTTATTATGATAAATTATTTGTAGAAAATTAATAGAATTTACTTTTTTTGAAAATAAAAGTTAATAGAATTTTTTATTTTTATAATTACAATATAAAATGACATTGTCATGAAATAAATGGTATTTTATTGATATTATTAGTAAATTTAATTAATTAGTGGCAATAAAAGTTTATATTTACTATGATTTATGTTAAAAAGAAACATTTTATTTTTTATCTTTACTTTTTGAAATATATATATATATATATATTCACTTTGTTCTCACGCTTATCTCTCTTCTCTAACCCCATCTTTAATTATTCAACACAGTTTCTAACCCAGAATCCAACCAGCCTCCACCACCTTCGGCCATCATCCACCGCCAGTCGCCAATCTAAGATGTTCTCAAATTAAGCCAGAAACCACCAATCTAGGATGTTCTGAAAACCCTTCTTCTGCCGCTCTTCACCTGTTGATTTCTAAGCATGTTTTCTCTCCTCCTTTTCATTGCTGCCACCAAGTTCCAAGCATCAATTCCTCTTGTAACAACAACAACTTAAAACCCATGTGCTCTTTGTCTCTTAAATATTTTGCATATAAAAATGGCTTTTTTTAATGAATCATTTCAAGTTGATTTACTTTTTTAAAGTTTGATTTGAGTGTGAGATTGTTGATGATGAAAGAAAAAAAAAATGAAATCGTTTAGAATTTTCAGTTTAAGGAAGGGTGTTTTCAGAGAGAATAAGAAGGGTCATTCAGTGGAGAGGCTGGAATAGCCAATCTGGTACCTCCTCCCCTGAATACATTCAATAATTGTTCGGAATGCATTCAAAATTCGTCATTCAACATTTTGAGCTTTCAATGAACCAAACATTTGTTTTACTGTAAAATTTTGAATTCTGCCATATGCAATAACTTAAAAAGATATAGCGTATCAACTTAAAAAGATGAGCCTCCTTCAATGGCCTATTCTCAGCCAAATCTACTTATCATGTCAATGTGAAGCAAAGCAGGGTTCTTTCAGGAAATCAAATGTTTGCTGTCCTGTGCTTGAGTATCTAAAAATAATTATTTTGGATAATTCGCATTAGGCCTATCCAAAGGTTCTATTAGGATTTCAAATTCTTTTGACGTGCATTTTGGCAAAAGATTTGGAGTATGAGTTTTATTTCCATCAAGGGTTTTCATTTTCTCGACTGATGGTTCTGTAGCTTTAGTGAGTGGAGTCATTCGAGATCCCGCAAGGGACTGGCTGGGAGGGGGGGCGTCGGGTATCCCGGTGGAGGCTGGAGCCGTATATGAAGGCCTTCGTTTTCCTTGGGATAGGAGGTTCCGATAGGTTGAGTTGGGAAGTGATAATGTGTTGGGGACGCCTTGTTGGAGGTGCGATAATTCCAACAATTGTGTCGGCAGCCATGGAGTGCGGTTAATACACACTTGGCGGAAATTCAATCGGGTTGCTGATTTGAACTTTGGTGTTATGCGTATTTTTTAGAATGTTCTACCTACTTTGAGTTTAGTTATTACAGACAGAGTATAGGGACCTGATTAAATTGGGGTAAATTTGATAAGAATGTCAATTTTAATAAAAAATAGATTAATTTTGGAGAGAGAAATAGAAAATGCATCTTGCTGAAAGTATTTTTAACTGAGTTGACAAGAAAGCATGTCATGTAAGAAATTTTTTTTACTGATTTGTCTAAATACATGTTCTATTTTTTAGATGGTTAAATATTAGTAGTTTTTTCCTTGAATATCGAGAAATTTAAAAAAATATTAAATAAAAAATAAAAATGTGAGTAAGAGATGAATTGAACTTGAGACTTAAAAGAAAAAACCATTAACATTGAATCATTTAACCGCAGGACTAGTTCAATTGAAAATATATCCTGCTAGACATATTTTATATTTCTCTCTTTAAAATTAATCTATTTTTCCTGTTATCTTCCAAAATCGATATATATTATTAATTTACCCAAATAAATTGCCCTACTATTTGTTTCTACCAAAAAAACTGAATTTACTTGATTGATTAAAAATAATAAAAAATTTCATCTTTTGTAAGGAATATCGAAAGGGAATTTAAGTAATTAAAATATCTTCTTGAGATTTCACCGAAAAAGGGTTTTTAAAATTTATCATAATTTTATTTTATTCAATGCACATAATCTCATTATAAAATAAAAAAAATTATAAATTATTTAATTTTAATATATATTTTTAAAAATCTATATTATTATATGTGTATTACATATTTTTAAATTATTTTATTTTCAATATCATTAATCTTCTTTTATAAAAGTTATTATATAAAAATATATTTTGAAATTTAAATCATAAAACCATTATTTAAGGCTTGCCTTAAACAGGTGTACCAATCATTCAAAACCATTTGTTTGATAGATTTTTTTTTCTTTATAAGGAAAATTAAGTGGATGGCATTATTTTGTGAAATGAAAGCGAGAGGATGAAATTGAAAGTTTCGTCCAACTAAAATTATAAAAATCTTAGAAACTACCGCTGGCTGGTGTCATTAGAAAATAGGGCAAATTCTAAAAACAATCATTTATATTTGATTAAATTTACATTTTGGTCATTGATATTTATTTGTTATGATTTTGTCTAATTCGTTAGAGGTATTACAGAAATATAATGTGGTACAAATTATATCATTAAATGCTGATGTGCTTCTACCTAATCTAAAACACTTTTTTGAAAAAATTATTTTTGTTAACTTTTTTCACTTTTATATATTACTTTATTTCATTTTTATTTTCTTATTCATTCCTTTCTGTTTAAAGCTCTCAAATACCAACCATCCCCCTCAGCTAAACCGGCCACCACCATTACCACCCCAAACCATCTCACCATGGGTCACCACCATTCACTTCTCCCACCATCACATTTTCCTTAACTCTCTCTTGGACCCTTGACAACCATCATCAACCTAAGCTACTCTCAACTGTTAGAAACATTCCACCACTTACAATCACCCCTCAAAAAAACACCAGTTAGACCCTAAATCTAAGCTCTCTCGCCACCATCTTCACCATTTTAGCTCAGCCATCACACGTAACAGGCCATCACCAAGCCCCACTTCAACCATTCTCACCACTACAGTAAATACTTTTACAGAACCAATCTCCATTACCAACCTCAAAACCAATTACCCGTAAAATCAATAAACGCAATCAAATTTTTAAAAAAAAAAGTAAAGGATAAGCCCCTTTGTTCAAACAATGACATGCGAATCAATGAAAGGATTAGAAAAAAAATGGAAGCAAAATAAAGTAAAACCAAAAAAAAAAAAAAAAAAAAAGAGGAGACTTATCTTGAATCTACCATGCATGGCACTCCGAGCATTTATCTTCCAATCCGAATCGCGAAAAGGCCAAGCCCGACAATATGAGCAACATACTATGAAAACAAGATAATCTAACGACCGGCAACGACATGATGACAGGAGGCCATGCAACTACGTTTATTATAAATCTAGGAAAATCCATGATGATTTTGATGAAATGGAAGACATACTCAAAAAGAGCATGAGAAAACTAGCTTAGAATGTGAAGTTTGAGCTCCACTGGTCGCTGGTGATCATGACAACCGGCATTGCACAATGACCCCACACAGAAGTTAATGGATTTTGGGTTTGGCCCATATGCATAAAAAAGAAACCTATACATTGATATATACAATTTTTGTGTTACATAGAAATTATGTGAAAGCCCAGTTTACATAATTTGTATCATATTAGACTTTCCGTAACACTTCTAACATTAGGTTACGATAATGTTTTAGTGATTCAAATATTATAAATTGATGATATAACGATTAAATCACAATAAATTAAGCACCAATGACCAAAACATAAATTTAGTAACTATATTTATAATTTACCCCTAAAATATATTACCCTATTACATTTATTTATTACCCCAATCATAATATGAACTTAATCATATATGTAACCCTATTGTAAATAGGTGGATCTTCTTGCAGGGTTTCAGTGTGATAAATGGCCAGAATACTTTGTAAATAAAAACTTCTAAGCATTATATCATATCGTAAATCGTTATAAGCAAGAACATCACATGCGTAAGCATTTTATTATATCTTAAGCATTAAGTAGTTAATATGCAAGTAGATCATGGCATAATATTATCATCATCAGATTAATAATCAACAAGCACAATTGCGCTAACCCTAATGTTCGGGCATTTTATTGACGATCAAACACTGACACACACAAAAAACACACGGAAATGGTAGAAGAAACGATCAAAGGTGGCATGCCTCGATCATTTATTTAATAGCTATTACTGCAGATTTCCATTTGTAGAGGGAACGGCCAGTCTGATTAGTCATCATAGTCATCATGGCGCTTATGGTGGTGGTGCTTATAGCCGTGGTGGTGACGCTTCTCTTCATCATCATCATCATCACTGTCGTCATCGCCCTGCAATGTTAACAAATGAGATTTTAGATAAAGCAAGCAATCATAATAAACATGAACGGACTATGACAACATAGTTCACCACACAATTCCAATTTCCATTATACGATGGTATAAATTCACCGAGATGATGAAGATGATAGAAAAGAATTAAATCTATCAAGGCATCAGAAGAATATAACGCAACAGATGAATCAGAGAAAACTAATGCAATTGACGAAGCAGCTATTTGGTCTTTGCCTGGTGCAGATTCTCAGCTGACAATACGCAGGTGCAGGTTGGCTGGGATAGATTCATAAATATGATACGGAAGAGAGCCGAACAACAGACAATTCAACCAACACCAACACCAAGCTACAAGAATGGAAGTGCTACATTGCATCAAGGATACCGATGGATAGAGACTTTCCAAATGACAAACATAGCAGCTAGTTCTGCTAATACTACAGACTGGAATGGAATAGTTGGTAAACTCAGAGCAGCTTCTATCAAGTTTTTGTACCACGAAACTACGGCTATAAAACAAACAACCACTAATGGATTTTCATGTTACTGTTACATGCTAAAATCAACACACAAGAAAAATATTCTACTCAGTTTCAACTCTAATTCAATGGCTGATAATAATCAAACAAATCACACATTTTCAACCACATCCTACATAATCCTAAACAATTACAGCAGGATCGATCACCCTGATCTATCTCAGGTTTATAGTTAAGAGGCACAAATCTCAACAAGCAAAGACTAGAGTCTAAAATAGCAAGAACAAGGAAATCTAACGTCATATAATTAGCAAAGTCATCAAAGAAACACTAAATCAACTTGGGTTTTTCTCCATTAAATTAAACTGAATTAAGGCTACTCACATGTTTCTTGCGGCCATATCCTTCTTCCTCGGATCTACCATAACTTGGCTTCCTATATCCTTCTTCCTCTTCCTCGGATCTACCATAACTTGGCTTCCTGTATCCTTCTTCCTCTTCCTCGGATCTACCATAACTTGGCTTCCTATATCCTTCTTCCTCTTCCTCGGATCTACCATAACTTGGTTTCCTCTCATACCCGGACCCGTATTCAGTCTCTGTCCTAACTCCATAACCCGATCCATACTCGCCCTCAGTCCTCCGACCGTATCCGGTTCCATATTCGGATCCGCCTCCTACATATTCTGCCTTTCGGCCATACCCAGACCCGTATTCAGATTCGGGTTCCCCATAGCTGGGTCTCCTCCCATATTCTCCGTGCTCTGGTTTCCTGCCATACTCAGATCCGTACTCGGACTCTTGTTCGCCATATTCGGGTCTCCGGCCATACCCAGATTCAAATTCAGGAGGCGGAGGCTGCTCAAATTCGGGTCTCCGTCGATACCCAGATCCAAACTCAGGCGGCGGAGGCTGCTCAAATTCTGATCTCCCGCCGGATCCGAAATCCGGTTGATGTGAATGCTCATATGCCGGCCTACGGCCATACCCAGATCCAAACTCCTCAGGAGGCTGCTCGAATTCAGGTCTTCGGCCAAAATCAGATTCAAATTCGGATACGGGTCGTCCGAACTCCGGTCTGCGTCCATGACCAGATTCGAATTGCTCATATTCAGGTTTCCTTCCATAGTCACCAGATCCAGCACCAAAAGCAGGTGCAGGTTCGAATCGTCCAGGTCGAGGTTTGGGTTTAAGATAGCTACTGTATTCAGTTTCGAGAGCTTCATCGGCATAAGCTAAGTGCGCGTAACCGGAAGAGAAATCGGGACGCGCGTAATCAAAGTCGCCATCGGAGGGTGTAGCGGAAGGGTAGCAAGTCTCATCGGAGGATTCCAAAGGACGACCGTAAGTTAGTTCGAGATTGTATCCACCACCGTAAGGCGTCGGATCGAATTCGTCGAACTCGTCAACGTCATCTTCGCCACCCCTCGAGTAGTACGGCATCGTTTCACTTAACTGTCAAAAGGAAAAAGTTGCTGCTGAAAAATGGGCGAAATCGTGAGTGGTCCGCACTGAGGGTAAGCTGTTTAAATAGATAAATACAGGAGAGCTTGAATATAGGATAATAAGATTAGACAGCGACGTCCATGGCAGGGATTTAGGAATTGAATAAAAACGGCTGCGTTTTGAGAGGAAACAGAGAATTGATTGATTTTTATCTTAATTTAATAAAATATTATTATTAAATTGCCATTGCCGACAAGACGATGATGTCATGTTCATATTTGGGTTTGGTCTGAATTATCAAATGTGGAAGATGCATTAAGCTGAAACCGCACACTCAATGGACTGAAAATGAAAAATCATACTAATTTTAAATCCAAAAATATGAATCCTTAAATTTGTCTAATATCTCAACTTTCTTTTTTACTTAGTTAATACTCAAGGGCAAAGTCAGAACAATTTTGTAGGGGGTCAGATGAAATTTTAATTTTTTATTATCTATATCTTTATAATTTTTAAAAGATCAAATTGAATTTTTATAATTTTAGGGGGCAAAGTACAATATTATCTTTACTAATTTAAAATTTTTAAAAAATCTCAATGGCTTAAATAGTAATTTTATATTTTAGGGGGCCGGAGCCCCTGCCAGCCCCTCTAGATTCGCCCCTATTAATACTTCAACTTATATTTTGCTATCTAGATTGTAACCTTAACACTAATATCGTTATTTTAAATTGGCGTGACACTGTTAATTAATCTTATAGTAACATATGAAAGCATCTCAGTATGACACATGTCGAACATATATTAAAAAAAGTAAAAATAGTTTAAAAATATAAATTAATTTTAAAAAGTATTGGCCTTTTGAACAAGTTCAAGTTACCAACTAGATATTTGTTAGATAAGTTCAATGGCAAACTACAAATTAATCCTTAAAAAATTAACACTGTTAACAAAATGGGGCAATATATGCGACATAATACAAGTTTATGTATCAATTAAATTAAAAAAAAATTAAGTACCAACTAAGAACTTTTAGACAAATTCAAAAGGTGAACTACATATTAACCTTTTACTATATGAATAGGGTTGAACACAAGTTGAAACAATATAATTTAACATATATTCTAACTTTTTTTTTATTTAAGCTTAACGAAAGTGAAATTCAGATATATTTTCGACATCTATATTCATTTCAAAATGATTTTGTCTCATTTATTTTGCTTAAATCACAAATAGTATTTTAATTATTCACTTTTTCTAAGTTGCTATTTAACTTTTTTGTAGTATCTAAATTATACTCCGTTCTTTAAAATGGTACTTAAAATATATTATTTTTTTCAATTTAGTACCTGAACTATACCCCATTATTTAAAGTGGTATCTAAAGTATACTCTATTACCCATATTACCCCAACCGTTAAAAAATTCTTCTTATCCAATCATTTTGTGAAACCGCAAGACTTTTAAATTAAAAGAATAAAATTAAATTAAATTAAATTAAAACATTTCAATCTTTTTACACTTTGTCCATCCCACAATTCTTTTTTTTAATGCACTTTATTTTAACTGGTAGATTTTTTTTTCAATTCTTTTTCCATTTTTTTCTACTTAATTTCTACCTAGTATTTGACTTTCATGCTTTATTAGAGTTTTTTTATATAGTAGAGGTTCACCTAACATTAACTATTTTATATAAAATACAACAGAAAAAGTTAGTTTTAAGCAAAACTAACACATTGATTTTAAATTGAGATGAGAAAAGAATCAAAATCAAGGTTTAAAAACTGAAAAAAAAAAGTTTGTTGGAATTAAGGTTATGTTGCCAAAAGCAGAGTTTGGATGATTTTTTTGATGGGTTCTTGAATTTTCCATCACCCGAGCTCTTAAGTAAAGAACAAAATATGTGAATATGTTCACATATATATATATATAGTTAAAAAATTTCATGTGTCACAAAATGATTAGCTAAGAGTTTTTTTTTTTTTTTTACGGCCTGGGTAATTTGGGTAATTGAGTATAGTTTAGGTACCACTTTGAGTCACAAAGTATAATTTAGGTACCAACTAGAGAAAAAAATAATTTAAGTACCACTTTGAATAACGTAATATAATTTAAGTATCATTTATAATAGATTAAAAAAAACTCAGATATCAACTTGAGAAAAAGAAGATAGTTTAAGTGCTATTTTGGATTTAATACTTTTTTAATGCAAATAATTATTGAGGTAGTTGAATTATTTTGTTGTTGGTTTCAATGTGCATCTTTATAAGAAAATAAGAAGTTTTCTTTGATCATATTTATCAATTGAAACAATAGCATGTTAGTATTTTAATACTTTTTTTTGATACAATACTTAAAACTACTCATAGTTCCTTCCCAACCCTTAAATAGGAAGATAATACGCTCCAACGCACTCGAACCCACATCCTCTTGCACCGGCAACAATATCGATAGCAATCGAACTAAAACTTAATTAGCTAATATTTCAATACTTATTAATTGAATAAATATATATTCAATTTTCTTTTTGACGATTTAGACAGAGGTGAAGTTATTAAAGATAGCAACTCAAGGTTTAAGGCCAAACAACACAATATCATTTAACCCTTTTTTTAGTGTACAATACTTTCAAAATTTTGTCCCAATAGATGAGCTATAAATTTATTTGGTTTGGCATTGTTTGCCATTTGCTTGATTGAGTGCTTTCAATTTTTTTTACATATTAAATGAGATATAATATAAAAAATATTTTATGTAATTATATATTTATTTGCACTATTTTTTATATTCTTATATAAAGTTTATTAATAATGTTATAGTTAATATTGTTATAACATTATATCCTTCCATAGCATGGGTTTAAAACTACTTAATGACTAAAATAAGTAGATTAGAGAAATTGGAAAAGATGGAAACAATTCTCCACAAGTTGATCCATCACCAGAACTCTAACTTTCTTGTTGTTTATCATAAGTTATGACTAGAAAACCAGTCGTAGTATATCTATTATGCTCCCATTAGGCGATGTTTACAATCATCTATAGCTAATTAGTTTCCCTTCCTTGGTATTTCATTTCCAAACATTGAGGGTGTAGACTAAATTGAAATGTTAAATAAGCTTAATTGTTAATTTTGTAATACTAGGGACTAAATTGAATAAATGTAAAATTTATTATGAAATTTTGCTAGGAATAGAAAGTACACAGTCCTTAATAAAAGAATGTGAAATCGGATTTTAATCCGAAGCTAACTATTGAAAGATATGCTTATCTCGAGTTCAGAGACTAAATTGAATAAAATGCAAAATATGTGTGGCTTTGTATTTAGATGTGGATTGAATTAAATCCAATACTATTTTATTTATTGAATTATCAATCACAGCAAAAGATAACGTCGGGCCGTCGAGAGGGAAAGGAAAAGCGAGAGCCATCAACGAGAGATGCCAAATTTCGGTTTGTACTTTTATGACTTGAGAACAATTTATTTCTTTGCATATTCATGTTATATTGCATGATTGAGTATCAATGTGAGTTAATAATAATCATATAGATTGATTTGCTATGATTGATATTGATTATCGAGATAATGGAATGAATTAAATAAAATAGAAAGTTGTATGATTTAGTGAGACATGATTTGTAATATAAGAATGGATTGAAACATGTTATATGATATGAGATACTGTGTGTAGATGATAAATTGAAATGTGATTTTGAAATTGAATTTGAAATTATATATTAATTGGATTGAATTTAAATTAAATGAGATTAATGAATGTTATGTGATAGTACAGTGTACAGGGTATGAAAATAAAAATGTGACCAATCATAGGCTATGACGAGCAAATGCAAATGATTACAAGGTATGTGTAACAGCCTGATTTTCAGTGGTAACGGAAATGGTGATTCAAAGTCACCAATTCCAATGAGTAAGCTCGTAAATTTTATTATTTAATATTTACGAGTCAAATGTGGTTTTAGGAAGATTTTTGAATTAATAATTTGTGTTTTATATGGATTTATTTGGTTAAATGGTTTAGAAAACGAGGTGCTACAACCTCAATTTTATAAAATGAGCCATAAATATTTTTATAAATATTTATGGAGTGCCATTAAGGTAGTATTAAAGTTTTGTTAGAAAATTTTAACGTTTTGATAGCTAATTAATTAAAAAGGACTAAATTGAAAAAGGTGCAAAACTTGCTAAAGTGATTAAATAGCATAAATGGTAAATAAAGGAGGACTAAACGGACAAATATGCCAAGTGGAATGGTTGAGGCGGCATAAGTGTAAAAAAAATCATGTGAATTAAGGGAAAAATTGGAAATAAATGATATTTAGGTACCAAATTGAAAAATCTAAAAGTTTCTAGACCATTTCTTCTCCAATTTTCTATCCAAAAAAACCATTGAAGAGCTCTCAAAGCTGGTTTTCATATTGTAGCTTTAAGTGAGTTTAATTCTTGCCTTTTTCTTGTAACTTTTGTATTTTTAAGACTTTTACTATTAGGTCCAACTAGTTATTTCATTAGTTTTTGATTTTATTGAGAATTTTAAAAGTTACCATTGATTAACACTAGAGATTTTTCATGAAATAACATGGATTTAGAGCTTTATTTTTGTTGTATGATATTTTTAATACTTAATTTTGTTATATATTGATTTTAGGACTAAATTGTAAAGAATTAAATAATTAGGGTTTATTATTAAATTTCTATGTATCAAGGGCTGTAAGGTAGCCTAGAATATTTAGATAAATTATCAATTGAGAAAAATTAAATCATTTGATAGACTAATTAGTAAGGGGACTAGATTGCAAAAGTTGTAAAAATTGGGGTAATTGTGTAATTTCAAAAATTGAGAGGTATTAATTGTGAAGTAAATTGGAACTAAAATATATGCTAATGAATGAGTAATTTTATATATTAGATCAAGAGCTTGTAGATACTCGTGAAAAAAGAAAATTAGCAGAATAGTCCCTGAACTTCTACAAATTTTACAATTTGACCTAGGTAAGTTTGTATGGTTAAATTTTGTTAATTAAATTGAATTGGGGAATGATATTATGTATTTTAGTATATTGTTGAAAAATGGAATATTGTTAAATTATAAATTTGAAGTGAATATCTGATTTAAATGGAACGCGGGATTGAGTGCAATCGTTATGTGGCAAAAGACAGCAAAGGAAGAATTGACGGCAAATTACCCAAGTAAACTGAGGTTCTGCATTTGTTCTGAACTTTCATGTTTACTTTCCGTTTAGCTCTCATGAGCTTCTGTTTAACTCATATGAGTTTCCGTTCAATCCTAATGGGTTTCCGTTCAGCTCTTTTGAGCTTCTGTTTAATCCTTATGGATTTCCGTTCAGCTCTTATGAGCTTCCGTTCAACCCTTATAGGTTTTAGTTTGGCACTTATGTGCTTCTGTTTAGCCTTCGGGCTTCTGAAAACGATATACTTATATTCGTAAGTCGTTTTCAGATTAGGTAAGATTTGGTAAGTGACATTTAAAATTGTTTTTGGAAGACTTATTGTTATTTTTGGTATTGATCTGAAATAAATGTATTTATCGATTGAAGTTGTGATTGATAGGGAAATTACAATGAATGAATTTATTTAAATTGACGTGTTATAGTAGGTTCGGTAAGATTTATATTTAACCCATCAAACTTACTAAGCTTCATTAAGCTTACTCATGTTGTTCAATGTTCTTGTAGAATTTCGTGAGGTCAGAAGATTGGATCAGCACATCAAGTCACACTATCCAGCTTATTCCGATAGTTTTTGCAACGTACACTATAGTTTATATGGCATGTATAGGGTTGATGTGGATTAGATGTCCTATATAGAGGTTTTGAATGATGTTTTGTTTATATAATCTACCTAGATACATCTATATATATTGGTTTGGAAATGAAGTAAATTGTGATGTAGTTATGATGGATGTATGTTTATAGGTAATTAGTTAGTAGTAAACTTTAGTAAAATTTGTTAAGTAGACTAAATAGGTAAGTTTGAGTATTTAAAGTATATGTGATGTTATGTTATGCTTAAAACATGATTTTGATTTGTTTTGATTGCTTGTTTTGGGATGTATTGATGTATCAAAATGTTATGTATGGGTTAATATGAAAATGGGTAAGAAATGTGGCATTAAAATAGCCTATTTTCGTCCATACGGGTAGAGACACGAGCGTGTGTCTCAGCCGTGTGTGACAACGGCCAAGCACATGGGTGTGTGGTTTAGTCGTGTGCCCCCTGCATCTATTAAATTGCAAAACAGAAAACCCAAGATTTTTCAAACAGCCTAGCATACGGGCGTCTGACTTGCCCGTGTGACCCCTGCACCTTAATTTCACAAATTAATATGTTCACACGACCTAGCACACGGGCGTGTAGCTTGGCCGTGTGACCCAAGTCAGAGAGTTATATGGCATGGACACGGGCCGGGACACGGCTATATGCTCCACATTGAATGCCCACATGGCCTAAGACACGAGCATGTCTCGTACCACATGGGGGTGTGTCTCCTGCACCTAGGAAGAATTTTGAAATTTTGCGAAAAATTTTCTGAGTTTTCAGTTTAGTCCTGATTCATTTCTAATGTGTATTTTGGGCCTCGAGGGCTCATATAAGGGACAATATAAGTGATTATGATTAGTTTTCTAATATGTATGTTAAGTGATATGAAAAGTTCGTGCTTGATTGGAAAGGTTCGGTAATGCTCCGTAATCCTGTTCCAGCGACAGATTAGGGTTAGGGGTGTTACGGTATAAAAATAAGAATGTGTCTGATTACAGGCTATGACAGGTAAATGCAAATGATTGCAAGGTATGATAATGCAAATATAAATATTTGATGCCCGTGTGAACTTAGTAAAAGGTTAGGATACGATTGGCATGGCAATAATGTCTTATGCGCATTTGTACGGGATGTTTGATTATATGGAGATTATGACAGGTTGTATCGAGACCTAGAATCTCTTGCGGATCATTGTTATTATTTGTTTCTACGGAGACTTTGGTGTGGTGGAGGGATGTATTTGCATATGAATATGCATTTGATGCTTACAGGCTTGGCACTTCGGTGCTTTGGTGTGCTATAGTTTTGTTTATATGAGCTATCTTGGTGTGGTGTAATTCACTCGTGTATCCGAGTCCATTTTACTAAGATTCCATTGGGCAAAACATTTAAATCAAAACTTGAAATTGGAAAATTAAATTAAATAAATTTTGATAAACTATTATAATGTATGACTTGACTTGAAATTGTAACGCCCCTAACCCCAATCCGTCACCAGAATAGAGTTACGGAGCATTACCGGAGTTACCAATTTATTTATTAGACATTTTATTTCATCTAGCATTCATATTTACATGTCATGATAAATATCATTCTTTTGTCGTTTCTTCATAAACATAAATCAATTAATTCATTATATCAATATTTTATGTACCATCACTCGTATTTCCTTATGTCACATGATTCCATGTAACACTTACCATTTTTGTCAAATTAGTGAACATCTTACGGGATTGAGTACTTCGTTTCCTTGATGCCATAGTCCAATTGTGGTCTTACACATTTTCACATAATAATGCCATAGTCCAACTATGGTCTTATATGTAAGTACATAGTCACATTTTCACATATTACCATGGTCAACCCATGGTCTTTTCCGTCAATTCATCATATATCATTGAACGAAAGCATTCATTCCTGCGTTCTACTCAATTTGACCTTTTAGTTTCTTTTTTGTGCTTTTACAATGTTCACACTTTAAATACAAACATATGAAATGATTCATCATTTCTTTCATTTACTAATAAATAATCATTAAGTTCAGCTATATGAACTTACAATTCGATGTTTATATCATAACAATAATCATAATTTCATAATAAATATTTGAAATAAAACATTATATCATTTCTAATTCAACCTTTATCATTTATAATCGGACATGTGATCAATTTATACACAATTCATTTATATATTTTCCTCCTCCTCCACTCCATCCCACATCCTTAATGTATATAGCACACTTATTAGTAACATTATCCATAGTTTCACTATTTACTTATGTATATTCAAAGTTGTCCATCTATGTCATAGTAACTAAATTATTTATATCTTGAGCTACGGAACTCCAAATTAAGATCCGCTAATTTTCCTTGAAACTAGATTCACATATCTTATTATTATAAAATTTTCAGAATTTTTGGTTCAGCCAATAAGTACAGTTTACTCTTTAAAGTCACCCTTATTCTGCTGTCTGACAGTTCCGATCTTTCTTCACTAAAAATTAATTATCTCCTCGTACAAGATTCGGATGATGATCCCATTTAGTTCTATTGAAAATAGACTCATTTAGGATTTTAAAAATATAAATTTAAACCCATAATTATTTTTATCCAATTTTTGATGATTTTCCAAAGTCAGAACAGGGGAACCCAAAATAATTCTGGCCTTGTCTCATAAAACTTATTATATCTCATGATTCACAATTTCATTACTTACACCGTTTCTTCTATAAGAAACTAGACTCAATAAGATTTAATTTCCTATTTTTTTAATCCTCTAATTCGATTTCTAAAATTTTTGGTGATTTTTCAAAGTTAGACTACTGCTCCTGTCCAAAACTGTTTCTTATAGCTTATTTTGCAATTAAATCCTTTACCCAATTCTAACTTGAAATTCTATCAATTTAACCCCTAATTCACCAACTAATTCAACATAAACTATACTTGAAAATCTATAAACTCTTAAAATATCAACTTAATTTCATCAAAACCTTATTTTAAAACTTCTAAATCATCAAAATTAAAAGAAAAGGACTTGATTAACTTACTTTTTAAAGCTTAAAGCTTTTAAACCATAGTTTCTCCTTTTCTTTTTCTTTCCCTTTTTCTTTCCTTCTTACTCGTTTTGCTCTCTGTTTCTTTTCTCCTTGTTTTCTTCTTTTTCTGTTTTATATCATATATATATATATATATATATATATATATAGTAGTTAATAATAATAATTAAAATAATTATAATAAATATCTTCTAATAACACATATTTTTATTACACTTGTCACTACTTAATTTGTTTATCACATAATATCTTATAATATCATTATTTAATTAACAAATATCTATTTAATAAATAATACATGCATTACAACTATATTATATACATTATTACACATGTATTTTATCTCCACCCTATATTTGTCATAAATCTAATTTTATTATCAATTGAAAATCTCATAATTTAATTATTTATATAATAGCTCATTTAAATTAATACACTTGTGTTTTATTTTTGCCATATACTTATCTTATTTTATTTTATTTCATAATATAATAATAATATTTAATATAATTTATACTTTAATAAAATAATAATAAACTAATTAATTAATAAGTAAATATCTAAGAAAAATCTTAAATTTTTTCAAATGTTTGCCGTCTTAACTATTAGGAATGGTTTATTTGCCATTTTGGTCCTCCTTTCTTTCTATTAATCTATAATTCAACTTTTACCCCTTCTTCAATTTAGTCCTTTTTACTATTTATCCTAAATTAGATTAAATTCACTTAATCAAAGTTTAATTAAACACATAACTAATTTCATAAATATTTTTAATAAATATTTAAGAACTCAATTTACTAAAACAAAGGCCCTACAACTTGCTTTTTTCGATGTACGTAAATTTTAGGCCATTACACGACACCTCGTTTTTAACTCGATTATTTAATAATTTCTCTTTAATTTGTAATTTCACCTATTTAAAAATATTTCTAACATTTCACTCAACTTTTAAATATTAATTTTATTTTAATTCTCCTAATCTCACTTGTCGGATTTAGTGATCTCACATCACTGTTCCGACACCACTTCAATTTAGGCTGTTATAGAAATGGTATGAAATTATGAATTGATAATAGTATTAATATGAAACTATATGAGTGCATATATATAATTCGCGATAAGGAAGTATATAAAAGATTATGCGATCTATTTAGAATGGAACCCTAAGAACCGAATTAAATACGAATGAGTCAATATACTCCAGAAAGAGATTCAAAGGGTAAGATAACTGGTTAAATGGTATTAATTGAACATGAAAATTGAATAGTTTAATGTCAAAGGTATACATGTTTGATAAAGATTAGCACTTAACAAATGATATGATTTGGTCAATTTTATTGTAACGTTGAATGGCATGATATGATAAGTTTAAATGTTAATATCAAATGAATTGATGTATAAAGATGGCTATATGCATATTTCATATGATATTGGAAGCTTTTAGCATGTATGTGTATGTAATATGGCTAAAAATTGAACTTGATTGATTATATTCATTTGATTAGCACTTATGTTATATTGATTTGAATCATGGAAGTACCATTCAGCTTTATCGCTCAGCATACGATTTGTTTATTTCATGTCCATGTCTAAGTAAATCTCGAAGCCCCGAAACATGATTCAACATCCAGCTAGTGATCCTTGACTCAACAATGTTTGTATAGTTCCTTTCGTTTTGATATTTAGGCTAGTGATGGTTAACTTGATATGGCTGATTGGTATTGTTTATGTTGTGTACTGAGATTGTTGAAGTTGAAATGAAATTAGTATGCATATGTGATCTTTAGGTTGTATGTAATTTATTGATACTAAATGGTCAAATAGTTGGTATGTGGAAAATGTCATTGATAACAATTAGAAATGGTGTTTGATGTAATGTATACCTAAAGTGGCGTTAAATGCATAGAAATGAGCATATGATTACGGTGTTTTTACTTAAATGAATGGAAGAATTAGCTTGTATGTTTGGGTAAATTGAATAGGTATCTAATTGGATCTTTTGGAAACAGACGGTCACGTCGCGACGTTGGCCTTTTAACATTGTGACGAGGTTAAATTAGTGAGTTGCGTCGCGACAAGAAACTCTTGAAGTTGCAACGTTAACCCGATATTTTATAAATTTTAAATTTGGTCTTAATTCGACCTCGAGTTAGTAAAAGAACTTTTGTAAGCTTGTATAAGATACAGAAATGATCTGATAGTTAGTGTCAGAGATTGAAGGAGAAAGTTGTTTGGATTTTGATCCATAGATTCATGACCTTCAAAACTATTTCATGAAAAGAACTAGACTATAGAAGAGAAAGGGAAGAAAAGCTTTCAATTGGTGCAAGCAGTGCGAATGGAAAAAAACCATACAGGAGTGATTTTAATAGTTCAACGATCATTTTGTAACTTTTTAAAGTTGAGTGATCAGAACGTAAATTTACTAATAATTTAGTGATCTCGAGTGTAGTTTATTCTATTGTTTCTATTGACAAATATCCCTTTTTCATATTGTTTCTATTCGCAATACTTAAATTTTGGTTTTGGTCTTTATACTACGCTTAATTTTGAGATTTAATATCTATATATTAAATTTTGACATAATTTGGTACCTCCAACTTTTATAAGGTTATTAGTTAGTTTAAATATTTTTTATTAAAATATTAACGTAAAATTTTAAGAATTAACACTGTAATTTTTTTATTAAATTTAAATTCATTACAATATTATTTTTATTACATGAATATCAAATATTTTTTTTTAATTTCAAAACGTAACACTAATAAATTTAACATTAAAATTCTAATTGTATTTAAAATTTTAAACTCCAAAAAAAATAATTTAATTCTTAAAAATAAAAATATTAATTATTTCATAGTGGCCCACTATTTTAGAGTTGGTACGCATGCAATCTCCAAATAACATGCCAATGCCATGTGCGCAAAAATAAGGACACATCAGATATGCTTATCTTTCACTCTCGTAATCAATCAATGGACCCAAAAAATAAAAATAAAAATAATTAGTCTTTATTTTCCAAACTTAGAATTTCGAAAAGGAAATTCCAGATAATGAGTGAAGTTATTGTTTCTTCATTTCATGCTTTTAGAGCTGAAAATTTCAGCAATGGAAAAGGGCAAGTGAAGCTGAAGAAACCCGAATTCCAATGCCACGCAAATATCAAGTCCAAAGCACACAAATACTTAATCAGAAATGAGTTAGCAGCTACATATTCTGCAAGAATTTCCACTGATATCCCTCTTTATGAGATTCCTGGGGTAACCCCATTAGCTCATTTCTTGCTTATATATGAAATGGGTTTTGATTAATAAATGTTGTTGGTGAATGTGGGTGGGTGGGGTTGATTTCTTGAACAGGCTTTCTTTGATGAATATTTGGAGGATAAACCCAGAATTTTTAAGGCAATGTTTCCTGACCAAGATAGGAGCCAACAGCTTAATCAGGTTTGTCTTTCCTTTTCTTTTGGCTTTCTTCTTTAGTTATGGTTGTTGTATTGAGCTTATATTAGTCCATTTGGGTAAGTGTGGGTATATCAAGATATATTATATTTATACATTATTCATTTGCAAACAGCTGCATCAATAATTCAGAAATGGTGTTATAGCTTTTAGCATATACTTGTTTGACACAGACTCGAATTGTATTACCCCATT
Source organism: Gossypium stocksii (assembly GCA_020496765.1). Lineage (NCBI taxonomy): Eukaryota > Viridiplantae > Streptophyta > Magnoliopsida > Malvales > Malvaceae > Gossypium > Gossypium stocksii. Next base: position 88,470,218 of record CM035620.1, read on the forward strand.
CCCTACCGAAAAAAGAAATCCAGAATTGGTTTTATTTTCACTAGAGTAAGAAGCCTGCAAAATGTATTATTGTAGCCAAAACTACAATTTTAGTAAAAGAATTAATAATCCAGAAAAAAAGGGATTATGTTATTGAATACAATATTTTGATGAACTGGTAGCTATTTTGCTATGCTTTGACACAACAAAGATTGTTGTTCCCTTTTAAAATGGGCATTTTGTTTGTGCTTATTGGGTTTCCACATAGTGGAATGAGCTATATTTCTTCCTCCCACTTCTCTTTTTTCCTTGAAGAACCTATGTCCAACACATATTTGGAGATGACCCTCCAAGTGCTCTTTCTCTCTCTCTTTTAAGAGAAGTACTCTCTAAATACGTGAAAAAACTTATAAAGTTGAACATACTTTTGTCGAACACATACCTTATCCGACACTTATACCTAGGTCCGAGTAACATAGGGAATGAGTGTTTATTCTGCTTTCCTGTTTTGTGGTCTTCGTTTCCATGGTAGCTGGAGTCTGAAGAACTAATATTATTTCCTAATGAGGAATGAAAGAGAAATGAAGAAATCGTAGTTAACTTGAGTCATTCAAGCAGCAATCTTTTGGTAGTAATTGGCGTATTGTTCAACAGTAAAATTCATATGTTCTTGTATGCTGTTTGAACTAGGCAAAGGCTTGAAAGTACTTGGCTGATTTAATATTGTCTGTCTTGTTCACATAGCTTTAGTTGATTGCAAAAAACACGACTAAACAGGCCTTTAACACATTGTCACTTGCCGAGGACATAAAGAACTGCAACAATGTAATGGAAAGAAGTGCATTATTTCTAAGAAAATTTGACCATAAATGCTAGATAAGCTAAGCCTTGAGTTAATAGATTTTCTAGTTGTTCCATTTTCTTAGATGGCATGATCCGAAAGACATTATTCCTCGATACAAGCTTGGGGTTTTGGAGGTTCATAACTTGTAGCTGACATATAATTACCAGTTATGAACCTCATGCTCACGTGTAGTTGTGGTTGTTAAACTTGTGCAGGACGAATGGAGAATTCAGATGTTGCCTCTGCAGTTATTGGTTCTAAATGTATGGCCGGTAGTGGACTTAAGGTTGAGATGCAAATCAGGAGGTAGAGATTACCCACCGGAAGTCCCTCACGATATCACAAAAGTTCTAGAGCTCGACATTGTAAACAAACCTTTGCACATTGCACTGAAAGTTCTTTCATTTTTATGTGAATCATCCATTCCTCTTATACGATAGAAAGCTCGTGTTTTGCAGACAAGATGGGAGCTTCAAGGGCTTGATAATGTTGTTGATCCATCTCATTTCACACTTATTGTGAAAGGAACATTATACCCTGATAGAAGAAGGCATAGAAGCCGGCTTAAGGGTCATTTAGAGATGCACGTAAAATTCATCCTTCCTCCTGCACTCGCTCTGGTTCCCAAAAATATTCGTGACGGTCTTGGAAAAGGGGTCAGAACATCAAAAGAAACCTTCAGACCATATACAATTCTTTGAATTCAATATGTTGTGCATGATTTTAGCGACGCATCTCAGGAAGTCGTATTGTTGACAGGTAATGACAAAGCTGGTTGGGAGCATGAAGCAGAAAGTAGACGGTAGCTTGCTCGCGGATTATAGAAAATTCAAGAGGGAGAGATCCGGTAAACGCGTATAGGCCGGGCTTGCCACATCTTCAGCAAATTGGAGAGTAACAGAGTAAAAATACTGTTGCATTGATATGCATTGCCATTTTAAGATGTGAGAAAAATAAGAACACTATAAAGTTAGAGAAAGTCTAACACCATTGTTGTTTGGGGATACTGATTTATTATTTATTTGGAATATCTGACTTGTAGGGATATTATTGATAATTGATAAATATAATTGAAAAGAACGACTAAAAATTGGAGATGCGGGGGATCGAACCCCGTGCCTCTCGCATGCAAAGCGAGCGCTCTACCATTTGAGCTACATCCCCTTTTGTTAATCGTTTGTCAATCGTTTGTCAGATATTTTAAATGGCTCATTTTATTGGTTTGATTTTCGTATTCTAAAATTGGGACAACCAACCACAAAGGTATAGTATCAAATTAAACCCTTAATGATCATCTCTTTTGTTATTTTTGATTTTTTTAATATTTAACTTTCAATTTTTTAAAAAGAGTTGAATTTAACCGTTAACCTTTTAAAAAAAATTTTAAATTGTTCTTTTTTTAAAATGCAAATTCTGACTTATGTTAAAATTTTAAATATAGCAGCTTGCATACAATTCATGTGTACAAATATTATTATATCAGTATGAAATACACGTGAATGATCATGCAAATTATCACGCAACACCATTAAAAAGAAAATTTGTAGTCACTATTTTTACTGAAAAATTGATTTGACTTTTTTGAGAGATTAATGACTAAATTTGTTGAAAATAAATATAAAAACCAAATTGACAAAAATATATATAAATGTTGAAATCTAAATTTATCATTATGACTTTCAATACAATAAAATTATTATGTGAGTCGATGTGGATGTGATTGTAACCGCAGGGAAATGTAGACATGAAATATAAAATTCTATTGCAAATCAAATGCTAAAACAATGGGAATATATACATCTTTGTATTGGGGGGACAGAAAGAGCAATATTTTTGGCATGGTACATGTCCAAGGACTAAATGTTTAAGCCTAATTTAGAAATGCAATGATCACCAGAAATCAGAACAAGAACATGATCCCTGCTTAAAACAATGAAACCGGTTCCGATCTCGGACTATGATTTCCCGATTGTATATCTTGGAAACAATCTTAATGGCAGCGTGACAGTCACGGCATATGCGTATGTTCTTGAAAATATACAGAGGCTTACCAGGTCCTGTGCTTAGAAGTCCGAAACAGACTGCCAGCTTCTCGCTGTGCGAAAACAATGCCTGCTCCTTCTCCAACTCGTCTCCAGGAAACACTTGTGCAGACAGATTCGGAACATAACCGGCTGATTGTAACCTTTGAATCATATCTTCTAACATGATGTAAATTTCCCGGGTTTTCGGGTGTGATTTATCACCTGAACTGAACTGATGAAGTTGGCCATCTACATGGATAGAACTCATTCCAGGAACCTTACTAATTCCTTTAGTTTTAAGAACTTTCCTAAGGGCATTCGCTTTGTCTGGCTTACCTGCCAATGCATACATATTTGAAAGCAGGATATGATATTCCGTGTTACGAGGATTCATCAGAATGAGCTTTTGAAGAAGGCGTTCAGCTAATTGTAGCTTTCCATGTGAATTGCAGGAACCCAGAAGAGATCCCAAAACAACCTCATTTGGAGGTATTGGCATTTTGTTTATCAATGTCTCAGCTTCCTCCAAACGACCAGCCCTTCCAAGTAGATCCACCATACAAGCATAGTGATCGACCTTAGGTGTTATACCATACACAGATTGGAGACTATCAAAATAATATGATCCTTGATCTATCAGACCAGAATGGCTGCAAGCAATTAGAACAGCGATAAAGGTTAAATCATCTGGCATAACTTCCTTGATCATCCTTGGGAACATATTGATCACAAGTTGACCTCTTCCGTGCATAGCTAGCCCACTAAGAAGAGCATTCCATGACACCACATTCCTTCGGGGCATGCACTCGAAAACTTTGATTGCAGTATCTATCCTGCCACATTTGGCATACATATCCAACAAGGCAGTTTCCACCATGATGTCCATCTCCATCCCCATCATCTTCAAGCCATAAACATGAACCCATCTACCCATCGCCACATCTCCAGACTGTGCACAAGCTGACAATAAAGAACAAAGTGTTATATAATTCAATTTAATACCCAAAAGAAACACTATCTGGCTCAAAAGCAAAAAGCCTTCCTTGCTAAATCCATTCCCTACATAACCAACAATCATTATTGTCCATGCAACTTCGTTGCAGTGTGGCATATCATCGAACACCTCCCTTCCATTACTTACACCCTCCCACTTCAACACCCCATCCAAAACCACGGTCCATGATACAACATTCTTCTCCTTCATCTCACTGAAAACCCTTCTCATCTCTTCCACCATCCCAGACTTGCCATACATATCCATCAGCGCATTACACACTTTCAACCTCCTTTCGAAACCCATCTTCACCACACGTCCATGACCCTGACTCCCCACCCCAACATCCCGCAACCATGCACACGCACTAAACAAGCAAACCATCGCCACATCATCAATTTCAGCACTTTTTTCAAGCATTTGAGCAAACAAAAGTAAAGAATCATGAGGCCTATTTTGGCGAGAAAAGGAAGACATGAGGGAAGTCCAGTCCGCAGCATCCTTGCTCGAGTGGGGAATTTCATCGAACAATTTCTGAGCAGAGGATATATCACCACAAGATGCATAAAGGTGGAGGAGCGTGTTGAGAAGAAAGGAATTTTCAGTTGTAGAAAGGCCCGTAGTGAGGACCATGGCATGGAGTTTTTTGCCAGTGGTGAGAGCAGATCGTTGAGCACATATGCGAATGAAGGGACGAAGGTAGCGAGGGGAAAAGGAAGGGAAGGCTCGGAGGATTGGCCATTTCATCTGTTTTTGTTTTCCTTAGCAACAATGAACACCGAAATGGTATATAATAATTCTTGGTTGATTGAGCTGCGAATCACAGAACTCGGCCCATTAATTAATAAAAAAAAACATCTGAAACCCGATGTGATACATGGAAAAACATAAAAATATTATGGACCAAAAAAATTAATACGATCACAACCTAAATACAGTGAATACTGAATATATGTTAAGAAAACTGAATATTTCAAAGGTGAGGTGCGAGAGTTAGTAAAACCATTTCTTGGAAGTCAGCACATAAAATTGAAGTGACGAAAAATTCAGTTCTTAGGATTAACAAAGCATACATTTATATTGGCACTCAACATGGACAAGCTCGCAAGGACAAACAAAGACAAACCAAGCAGAACCAACAGGGCGAAGATACAAATAATTGACTATTTAGCAAGTTTGAAGTACAAAACAAGAGCGATCGCAATGATAAGGACGGCAATAATGGTGCCAATGATCCACTTGTTCCTGCTCATCCTCCTAGAAATAGCAGTCAAAATTTTCTTGCTCTTGCCGATGTTGTCATCTACTCCATGGAGCTGCAATAGAAAGGGAAACACAACTTCAAATAGATAGCTGAGGCTTAATATACAAAATTTTGAAGTCTAACTACCATATAAGCCCTTGACATAGCAAGTTCTTGGAATCTAAACGTTTGCAATCAACCATTACATCATAAGATGAGACAATTTAAGGTCTAACTATTGTATAAGCCTTTGATATAGTGAACTTGAATGACATTACAACTGAAATACGAGAATGTAAAGCTAATGATAGAGAACTGGAGGTACCGTGTTATTGGCATGTAAGAGAGCCTGTCGCTGTGAATGCAAATCCTGAAGAATTGAAACCCCAAGCTCTTCTGTTTCTAACATGGTTCTCCTGCTGTCCTTAATTCTGTCACCGCTCTGATTCAACCGTTCTGTAGCCATCATTAATCTTGATCTTTGATCAGCTGATGCCTGTTGCATAGTCATCAATTATAAGTAAATCAAAAGCCTAATTAGAGAAGACCAGTGATAAAACCACAGCAAGTTAAACTGAAGGTAGGCGAACCAAAAGATACCGTGAGAGTATCAGCCATGCCGGACTCTAACAACTCATCTCGAGCAGCCGCATTCAAATTACCAGATGCGATTCTTTTAACTTCACTTTTCAGATTGTTTAGATCTGATTTATATTCCCTTAACTTAGCAAGAAGTACAGCCTTAACATTTGGCTGCAAACTTCTTGCCTCGAGGTCCATCTTTCGAATCTGAAAAATGTAAATAGCAACATCAAGTTCAACACCCAAAATATAGGAAAAACTAAAAAAGATTATTTGAAACAGACAATTAACCAGGTACCATACCAGAGCTTCTGCATCTTCCACTCCAGCTCTTACATCAGAAAGTTTTTGTTTCTTCTGCTCTGAACATAAGAAAAACAAATAAGAAATTTGAGCAAGAATTGGCTCATTATGGAGGTTGAAACTCTAACAAATTGAGAAGTTTCTTATTGAGCACCTCTGATGAATTAACAAATTAACGTACTGCATCATTCAACAAAAACAGATGCAAATTTATTCAGACTCATGTATCTGCATTGTCTGCCAGCCAAAATCTTCAGTATCACCTTACAAATTCACCAATTCACAGAAAAGATGCATAGGTGACCAGACACAATCTTTTTCCTTAAAATGGAGTAAAAGATTAAAAGTTCTGTTCCCAAGTAGATATGCATTTAATCTTTCTGTTTCCCTTGAATTGGGTACTCTTAGCCTAAGACCCCAAGTTACTCAGACTCAAGTGTAAGTGTCCAATATGGATATATATATATCCGACATGAGTATGTTCAATTTTATCTAAATTTTTCCATATATTTAGAGGGCTGGGAAAATTATATCCTTATACCCATATCTAGATATGTGCCAGACAAGGGTACCTAAAGAAAAATGAAAGCCCGATCAACATAGCTCTAAGCCATATAAGCTCTATGATAATTGTTTACAAGGCCAAACCTTTATCAATTGACAGCTGAATTTAATTCTACCTTTTCCATTTTCTTTCTGTGTATTCTTTTTAGATGCATTTATACTAATTATCGAACTCTTTACATTTATAAACTCTTTATCGAACTCTTGTGGATCATTATTCTTGGATAATTCAGAAATTCAAATGAAAAATGCAACTATTACATCCATTCAAAGATTCTTAGTACAAAACCAAAGTCCTCTTAAAGCTAATGTCAAAGCACATCAATATGTTCACCAACTGCAACCTAATTTCAACAGCATAAATCCAACATTATAAATCAGGATAACATTCTAAATTCTCGGTTTATTGCCTAAAATTCAGACCATTTAAACTCTTCGCTTAAATATATTTAACTTAAAAGTTCCAAAATCAAGACCTTTCCCCTTATCTACATTAATCCCTCAAAAGAATTCTTACAAACTGAGAAAATCTTGATTAATTAATTATTAACTAATTAAACAATTAATATATATAAAACTCAAAGTAGAGAAAAAAAGATCGGATCTTCTTTTCTTCGTTCAAACATCTCCCAATTAAGCATTCTAAGTTTTCTTTTTAAAGAGAAAGAAAAAAATCAAATACAATCTGTAATCAGAGTATAAATCTGAAAAAAGGAAAAAAATCAGTAGAATCCTCACGCTAAATTAGAAAGAACATAACGAATTATGCAACCACATATCCGCAATTAGGAGCACAAAAATAAAGAAATTAACAAAAATAATTCAAAAAAAAAAGGTTTATCCGTATAAAGATTTGAATTGTAACCTCCGGCAAGAGCACCAGCAGCCGTACACTTCTTGGAAAGATTCGCCGATAGCTCGCAATACTGCCGTTCATATCCTTCGAAAACTTCACTCATCTTTTAAATTTTTTTTCCTAAAAAAAATTCTCCTTAAATTCAACTGAAAATCAGTAAAATAAAATTAAACACCGGCTAAAAGAATAATCGAAAATTTTAAGGAAAAAAAGAGAAGAAATTAGAGAGAGTATGAGAAAACCTGAAAGGAAGATGATCGATCGATCCTCAATGGTGGCTTTTCCAAATTTCTCCTTTCATTTTGCATAAAAGACGATAAAACGACAGCGGTTTTGGTCTCTTATGGTTATCGTTTTACTTTTCCGTGTAGGGGGGTAATGATAAAGACACGCAGATAGTGTGATTAGTTTTGGGAATTTCAAAGCCTGTGGCTGACACGTAGATAAAGCATGTGGTTATAATGGGGGCTCTGTTCAAGTTTCCTGAACTCTTAGCATGATTAGTGTTTGCACTGTATGCCCGTCATTATGCCTAAGAAATTATACGAAAATTGGGTGAAAATAACAAAGAGGCCCCTTTACTGGGATTGAATTGCATTTTGCCCTTTTACAAAATAATAATAATAATAGTAGAAAATTAACCTCTATAAAGGAGTAAAGTATTTCTTAGGTTGAAAATTTTATCGATTTCTATTGTTAAAAATTAGATTTTGTACATCAGTATATGGTACACGTAGCGCACCACGTGTCACTTTCTAGTTATCCTATTAGTCACATTAATTTTTAACGGTATAGATAGATCAAATTTTTAACAAAAATAATTAATTTACTCTTTAATTCACTTATTTTTAAGTAAAATGGGCGAAATACAATCATAGTTTAATATTACATAATATTTAAGTATACTTAAAATACACCTCACAATGTAATTAAATTAAGACATTTCATTTGCTAATTAAACAAACTCATAAATTTGGGGATAGTATAGAGAGGTGAGGTGTAATTTTCATTATTGTGGATCTCTTTAGATTTTATATTTTTAATTTTAAAATAATAATATAGAAATTTTGAAATGGTATAAAAAAGTAAAAATATATACAAAATGTCGAAGTTGATTTGAAATTAAAGAATAATTTGTCCTAATAAATATATTTTTAGATTTAAAATTAATAATAGTAATATAAAAAATCTGGTAACAAATGATTCTATTTGAATTTGAATTTGGCTCATAAAGGCAAGGGTGTTCAGTTGGTTAACCGACCCGAAATATCATTAATTGAATTAACTGACCTTTCAAAAATTTTAACCCTTAACCAAACCGAAATTTTTTCAAAAAAATTAACCGAACCGAAAATTATATATATTTTTTATTTTTGGTTAAAATAAGTATAAAATTAACCGAATTAACAGAATTAACCGAATTACCCGAATTAACAGAATTATTTTTGTTTTTGTTTTTATTTATTAAATTATTTGTAATTTTTATGACTGGGTTGGGTAATTGGATTGGGTAATTAATTTTAGTTTGATTGGATTTATGTTGGATTGAGTTTGAGTGAATAGTAAGCTATCTATATATTATAATTTAATTTATTATTTTTTTCGGTTAGACTGAAAAAATTCTGTTAACCAACCGGTTTCGAACCGAATTAACCGTTGACCGAAAACTCAAAAATTATCAACTAACCCTGATCGAAAAAATTCGGTTAACTGACCGATTAACCGAATTCGACCGGTTAACCGAATTTTTTCGGTTTTAGCAGAATTTTGCACACCCCTACATAAAGGTGAAACATAAGCTTCACTCACTAGTATCTAAGCAATTTTTCCCATTGCTTTTACAGAATTTCCCTCTTGTATCATCAAACCGTCACCCATTAATACAACACCAACATTATTTGATTCCAAATTTAGGGCAATGCCTATAGTACCCTCTTCAAATTCTACTAATTCACCTGCTATTACTTCATCAAGACCATGAATATGTACAACGCCGTCTCCCACTTGAAGGATGGTATCAGTATTTACAATCTTTACTTCTCTATTATATTGCGCAATACCATTCTACCAACATAAAAAAAGATGATGTAGGAGCAAGAGAATATGATAAATCCGCAAAACCCAAAGTCCAACCCGAGTAACAAGTCCTAAGAAGGAAAAATGAATAAGAAGTTAGAATACCAAAGGACTAGGGAGGTATGTCCACTAGAATTGTAGTTACTCTACTCCCAAACATTCAGAAACCCGTTTTGACCCTTAGTCGTGCAAGCCTAAAACCCAAAAGACGTTAACAAGCTTTTATTTTATACCAGCTAATGTGATATTTGAACAACGAAACGTGCATCTCATATTTCTAGTATTTTGTACCAAAAATAGGGACTAATCAATCTTCTCATTTCTAAACCCATAAATTAAAAGATAGATGTAATAATTTATTTTGGTTGGGTAAGTTCTCCACAATTAACTTCAATTCGCTTGTCATTCATATAGTTTCTCCAATTTAAAACTTTAAAATAACTCATGAAATCAAAGAATTGGTGCATTTACAGTGGAGGGGGAGTAAAAAAGAACCATCAAAACACTAATAGCATAATTTTCGGGGAAAAAAGAATACAAATGACCAAAGGTTACTTCTATCATATCATAATTCATAAAAACTCTCCTTTGGTTACATACAACATTGTGGAAATTCTAATTATATCAAGGCATTGCCTTCAGCCTCCAAAATTACCCATCTAAAATTTAGGGTTATAAAACAAAAAAGGTTTTAGTCAAAACTACCAAAAAATAGTTATTTACATAGAATATTCTCATTCTTATTCACACGCATCATAGGAGATTCATTGACAAGTCAATGGAAATATATAACCTTCTCATGCTAGAGGACACGGAGCTGAGCGAGGAAAGCGGCGCACAGGTCCAAAAAGAGAAACTGTGCCCCCTCAACCCTCTGAAGATCCAGCAAATACTTTTCCTCGCGAGTTTTATAAAGCTATCAACATCCATGGCAGCCAAAACACAAGTTAGCACTATTATTTAAGGCATTCTATAATCTACAACCAAGCATTGCAACATTACCTGCACTTCAAACTTGACAACATTTGGGGCCCTGGAAACACCATCATTTTCTATAATGGTCAAATCATCTCCAAAGTAGTGATTGCTGTGCACGGGATTGTTAACCAAGCCTTCATTAAGGCCAGGAATGCTAGCAAGCCACCTACACTTCATGTTGTAATGACCAATCTTCTTCCAATACACATTGAGTTCTTGAAAGGCTTTGAGAACTTCTGTCATGATTTCACGAGGGTGGGCACGAGACTAGAAAAACAAAAACAACACAATGTTACTACTCTGCACCTGCTACATACTAAATGTATAGTCCAATTGTCCAATCTTTTCAACTAGTAAAGGTATCAACCATTTTATCTTTCTGATTATAAATCATTCACTGCCAATCATTTTTGAAATAAAAGCATAGACCTCAGAATGCCTACACATATTTAACTATAAATAAAACAGAAAAGACACTGGGAAAACCGCTTGAAAGGCACAAACTCAACCTGAAGTCCAAGAGCCCACTTTCTTTCAAGGCCCCTTAAACCCATTGTCTGATAATCAGCATATCCTGTAAGGCGGTGTCCAACAGCTGGAACTGTAGGTTCATTTGGATGGATGCGATTGAAGCCAGATTCCTAACAATTATTTAAAAAAAAAAAATAGAATTTCACCCAATATGGAAGTCAGCAAAATAAAACTAATAAAAGATTATGTGAATCAACTAAATTAACAGAAATAGGTCTCAACAGTGGACTCTATTAAATAATGAATGATGAGTTTTTTAAAATTCAATCTAAGAGGCAGACTTAGAAAAGAAATATTAGAAATAAATTGAAAAAGTAAAAATAAGTACGCACCATAGTTTCTTGAAACTCAGCTCCAAGATAGCCACTGGAGACCCGGAACAGATTGTCCAATAGTAAGTAGTAAGCAACAGTTCCCTGGAAGATAATCAGATGCAATAAGAAACAGTCTAAACAAACATGAAAACAAGGAGTTAGAAAAGTTCAAACCTCATTTTGAATTCTGTTCCGAAGAGATTCGACCAAATGATTCCGGTCGAATCCCATTCTAATCACTTCCTGAAGGATCTCCTCATCAATCTGTAATTACATTTCAATCAGAGAGTAGAGCATGACATAATAAAAAGTATGAAAATATCTAATATGGCGGAATTCAAAAATTCTGGGGCACCACCAAATGGCTAGCTAAAACTTATTTATATGATCCAGAAAGCATTTCGATGAGGCTTGAGGCAGTAACCAAAAATTGGATGTTAGGAAATAGATAATAGCAAGGAAACAACTTATCCGAGCAAAGCTATTTCCCAGAGTCAAATAACAAGCAAGGAGAGCTCGATAATTCAAAATTATCCCATTTTAACATAACAGCATAAGTGCTCAAAAGGTTTTCCCGAGGATACAAACCTCTGGAACCAAAATGTAGCAAAACCACATTCAAAAGCCGGAAAGAGTTCATAATTTTAGGGCATACAGTCCGAGCTATATTTATTCAGCCATAATGGTCAACTTTCACATCATGCCAATCCTTTTCAGGGTTTAACATAGCAGTACATAGGCAAATTTACAACCAAGTTGAATCAGGAAAAAAATAGCAACAACCTTTTTCGCTTGTTGCATTGAATCTGGTGGGGGGACAGCTAAATATCTTGGAAGATGCGCTTGAAACCATGGGTGCTGGCGAATCTCAGGAATGGTCATTCTCTTCATTGGATCAACAACAAGCATCCGTGGGATTAAATCTCTAGCACCAGGAGATAAATGGCTTGGAAGAGTATATATGCCACCCTGAAGGACATAATACAAATTCCAAGCAGTCAGCACTTTCAGGATTCAAGCAAGAAAAAGGGTTGAAAGCATATTCTGTAGTTTAGGGAGAAAACAGCAGCAAATCTAGAGAACTAATGCTGAAAATACTAGGACAGAAGTTGGAACATTAGAAAGCCATAAGGTTATAAAAACCTCTAATTTCTGAAGACTGTTAATTTAAAGAAAAATGGTAATGTTGCCTGTAAAGCTATTTTACAGCTTAGTTATACTAGGGTTATAAATAAAGTTTTAGTCCTAAATCTGACTTAAAATCCGAAACATTTATCTATATGACTACTAACAAATAAATAAGACAAATAATAAAATAACATAATAGTAAAAAAAAGCTCCTGCATCAAATATGTTATTTAGAAATAATTGACAGGGTAGAGAAACAACGTCGTGAGGATTAGATACCATAAGCAAAAAATAAAGAGCTATCCATCATTGTCATCCAAGAGATATCTCAGACAAAAAAAAAATTGAAAATTTTATGCTACATACCTTTATTTTCTTAAAGAGGTTGGGAATGTTTTCATCATCAAAAGGAAGAGTGCCGCAAAGAAGGGCATACAATATAACACCACAGCTCCATACATCCACTTCAGGTCCAGCATACAGCTTCCCAGAGATAACCTATAACAATGGAGATCCATTTACTCTTGGGTAATATCATCTTAACATAATAAAATTTTCTATTAAGTAAAAGAAGACAACATTCCACCTTTTGAAAATCATAAATGTAAGATATTCATCATTGATTCACAAACTCCTACCTCTGGGGCAGCATAGTTTGGGCTTCCACAACTTGTCTTCAGAAAATGACCATCTCTCATTATGTTGCTCAAGCCAAAATCAGCAATCTTCACATTGCATCTGGAATCCAGAAGTAAATTTTCAGGCTTAAGGTCTCGATGAACCACCATGTTTCTGTGGCAGTACTCCACCCCAGAAATTATCTGCATCCAAACACAGATTTCATACTAATAGTTTCCTAGGAAAAGAAAATAAATAAATACTAATACACAAGAACACAAACCTGCTGGAAAAAGTTGCGAGCCTCGTCCTCCTGCAACCTTCCTTTCTCTACAATATAATCAAAGAGTTCTCCAGACTTCACATACTCCATAACCACAAAAATGTCAGTTGCTGTCTCTATCACCTCATAGAGTCGAATGATGTGAGGATGCATAAACAATCTCAAAATTTTAATCTCTCTTCTAACTGCACCAAAATATAAGCCTCTTTCAATAAATAATACCATAGAATTTGACTAACATATGCAAGAAGTCACGTGTAAGACAAGTCGAGAAAGCTACTTGTTAGTGAATTATTTAATTTCGATTTTTTGGATTTAGTTCTGATTGTTTCCCAGAATTTCCTTATTAATATAACTAAAACTTTCTAAATAAATTAGGATACTTTGCTGTCATATTTTGTTTTCCTTACTAGAACATGAAATTAGGATTTTACATCTTATTTCCTAATTTGTAAACCTTCATTTAAGAGGAAATTATTTATGAGTGTTGAAGTTTCAAATTAAAGGTAGGCACTCCCTTACTGTTCTAAGAGGCGCGCACCGTAGGCAAAAACAGGAATTGACTTATGGGCAAGGGCCCTTGCTTTGAATCTGATTTTTGTGTAAAATCATCCGAAGACTCAATCCCAAATTCAGGAACATAACATGCTAAAGGATCCCTCTTTATTTTACTCAGCAATAAATAATAATGAAATTTGATCTTTCAAAAAAAATGATCTTTTTCTTCGGAAAACAAAGTCACAAGTAGCAAAAACAATAAGCACACTGAACCTAAGAAATTCGATTCTTCAATATGAAAAACATAAAAATCATTCAGAACAAAAAAAAAAAAAAAAAACAAGTGAGCAATAAATTAAGAAACGATAAACTAGAAATAAGAAAAAGGAATCTTTATTCAAATTAACAATATTCCTATCTTTTCTACTTCAAAAACTAAACAAAACCCAAAAGATTTCAATCATTAAAAACCAAAAAACTAAATTCAATCAAACCTTTTTCCTCCATCTCCATATTCTTAATCTTCCTTCGGTTAAGAATCTTAATGGCAACTTTGTGACCAGTCAAAATGTGCTCAGCAATTTTGACCTTTCCAAAAGAACCAATTCCAAGCGTTTTTCCAAGCTTATAATTAGGTAATACATTATCCACTCCACTTCCTCCTCTTCCACCCGATCCATCCATTACTCCCCTTCAACCAGAAAAAAAAAAGAGAAAGAAAATCAAAATCAATTAAATCAGAGCCGTTAAAACATCGTAAAAAGTAAGTAGCAAAAGATTACCTGATTTGATCGGAAATGCCTAGGCTAGGGTTTCTTTTATTGTAGAATCCGAACGGTGAAGAGCGAAAGAGAACGAATAAGAGAGGGATTTCTAATTGATTATTCTTAGCAGTTAAAATTATAAGCTTTTCTTTTTATTATTATTTTTCGGGGGGGTGGGGGGGGAGTTTTATTGATTCGTGGGGGAGATGGTTTACCAAATTTGCCCTTTGGAATTGACAGAATGACCGTGATGTGTCCCATTGCCTTTGTCCTTTTCTGTACTTTCAGGGGATGTTTTCGAGGGGCAATTTTCAGGCATTAAAATATTCGGACCGGAACGTTGGATTGATATCAATCAAATCTATTTAGCTGGGAGTTCGGTAATAATATCCTATTATATTCTATTTGCATTTTAGCCCTCTAATTTAAAAAAAAACTTTTTTAATTTTTATTTAATTCTTTTATTTTGAAAATTTTTAAGCTTACTTTCAAATCATCTCAAAATAAATAAAAAAATTAACATTTATTCCTTTGATTGATGTGACATTCACGTGAATATCACATCATTAATTAATTATATTTTAAAACTTTAAAAATTTAAAAAATTATATAATTATTTTAAAAATATTTTTAATATATTTTATTTTTAAAATTATTTATTTATTTATGTGATATTTATATGGATGCCAATGTGAGTAAAATTAATCAAAATTAAATTTTTTCATCTATTTTGAGTGATTTGATAACAATGCAAATTTAATAGCTAAAAGAAACAAAAATAAATAAATAAAAAATTAAAATGACTTTTTTTAAAATAAAATTGAAAGATCAAATAAGTCATTATACATTTTTTGTTAAAAGATAATAAGTTAACAAAAAAAACAAAGACTGAATACCTAACAGATTAAGATTCGAATTTCACCATTCGTAATTGTGAATCGAGTTTTGTAACATTATTTAAAAATCAACTTTTTTTTTAACTATTATCATGTAATTTGCCGCTATCAGCATGTATTTTCTACATTAATAAATGGTATATTCGTGTTCTAAATATAAAATCCTTCATTGCATTTTTATTAGATGTTTGTGCATATCATTACTTTTCAATAATATTAACTTGACACACTATTTAATTTTAAATGTAGATTGTATTAAGGGTGAAGTTAGAAATTCTTTTTGGAAAGATTAAAATTAAATTGTATAACTTTATAATAATAAAAATATAATTTTACCATTTTAATAGTTTATCTTTATAATTTTTAAATAAATTTTATCATTTTTGGGAGATAAAAGTACAATTTTATCATTATTAATTTAAAATTTTATAAATTATAAATAGACCTAAATGAAAAATTTTTCATTTTAAGGGCGGTCCAGACCTCTGCTAACCCTCTTGGCTTCGTCACTGCATCATACGAGTATGCACACTAGTAATACAATATAGCTTATGTCCATTCTTCATTGCCTTTGGGGGTTTTAAACATATTTTTCCACTACAGAAGCAATGAAGAATATTTGGCTTTTTGAGTCAAAACTGCAGTAAAAAAGTGATTTCCCACCCAAACATAGAAAGTGCTTAAAATATCATTATTTATATTAATTATTTTAAAGGTATATAAAAATTATATTAATTTATATTTAATGTAATAATATATTTAAATATTTCATGTATTATTATATTAATCTATTTAAATATAATTTTTTAGTATATTTAAAATTTAAAAACATTTTATGTATCATTACTTTTATGTATTTAAAAATTATACTTCATATGCAATTATATTAAATTATTTAAATAATTTTTAACTTTCAACCATGATGTTCAAAGAGGATATTTGAAGAGATTTTTTTTATAATTTTTGAAATTATATTTTTTTATAATTTTTTTCTTATAATTTATAAGTTATTTGTTGACATAACATACAAGATAAAATAATATCTAACCGGCAATAAAAATTTGAAGATCAAATTACTTCAAATAAAAGAGTAAAGACTAAATTGAAATAAAAGCGTATAGTTCAATCGCTATATTTATTATTATTTGTATATAATAATTCAAAATAAAAATTTAATATCCTAATTTTAATAGAGAAATTATTTAACTCTGTTGTCTAATATACAAAAATCAATCTCCTTTAGAGTGACTTCTAGTTAGATAAATATTAGGAATTTATATTTATTTTAATCACTTTTATGTAAAATTCCCTAAATAGGCACCTTGTCCACCCACTTTAAGCCTTTCATAAGTATTCTTTTGTTAAATTGCTTAGTTAGGGGTTGGAAGGATCCGGTTCCCTTAAAATAGAAAATTTTTTATTCACGGACTTTAAATTTTTTAAAAATTTAAATTAGTAAAAGTAAAACTTCATTTTGAATTTCATTTAGGTCCCTTTATATATCACGAAGGATTCGTGAATCTTCATTGCTTAGTTAGGGATTGTATCAAGGGTTGATAAATAGTTTTGATTAATGTTTAATTATGTTTGAATAAAATTATTAGTATTTAATAATAGATAATAGGAGTTAGTTGAGACAGCAATGGTCTCTCCTAATTTAATCAATAGTCGAGGGTTTAGTTTTCACGTTAAGTTTAGAGTAACTTTAAAACTCGTTATCAGTGTTTACCTCCTTAATGTTCCTAAAGAATGTAGAGGATTAGCCACTCGGCTCTCTCCAGTAGATATCTTAGGAAATAAAAGAATTTATTAGTATTTATTTACAAGTCCTCCGTAGTTTTTGTTTAATTTAATGATGTGTTATGTTGTTAATCATTAATTATGCATGAGACTAATGAATTGATGGTACATCAAA
Source organism: Gossypium stocksii (assembly GCA_020496765.1). Taxonomy (NCBI): domain Eukaryota; kingdom Viridiplantae; phylum Streptophyta; class Magnoliopsida; order Malvales; family Malvaceae; genus Gossypium; species Gossypium stocksii. Next base: position 88,487,608 of record CM035620.1, read on the forward strand.
TATTATTTCATTAAAAATATATAAAAGTAAGAAATATTTTACTTTGTATTTTATTTAAAATAATAAGTAAATCTAATAAAAAATACACATCCCAAATAAAAAAATTACTCAAACTTTAGACTAAAACCATATACCAAATAAGTCTATGGCCACCTCCTCCCCTAATGGCCTCCATATACGAACGTAGATGGAGAGGGAATAGCCGGATGAGAGGAGGTGAGAAGCCATGCCTACACATAAAAAAGTACACTACTATAAAGCTTGAGCAATATTTTATTTGATATATGTGTTTTTTATTATTAGATCAACTTATTATTTTATATAAAATACAATGTATTTTTTTATATATATTTAAAATATTTATGTATTTTTATATGTATTTAATTTTTTTAGAATTTAACTTAATTGAGATAATATGTAATGTTGAGGGTTGATTTGTTTAAATATGATTAAATTGATATAATATGTAAAAATTGAGGGTCAAATTTATTATTATATTAATTTTTAAATTGTCATCTCACCCTTCTGTCAAAAATTTAATGGCACTTAATAGAAAAGGACAAAAAAAAAAACCCAATTTGTTGGGTGACTATTGTAAAAGTGCTAAAAGTTGATTAAAAAAAAAATGAACTTAAGCATAGTTGGGTGATTTATAATGTAATTTTACTTTGAACCATTAAGGCTATAATATTTATATACATTTGATATTAATGCCGATAAAATAAAAATATTAATAAATAATAAACACCCGTTATAAGTAGTAAAGGACAAACTAGCACAATAATGGCTTTAGCTTTAGCATAAATAGAATATTATAGTACGTTGACAATTGGCTCTGTTCCAACTCAAACACAATATATTTGGAGTGATTGCAAGCACTTAATACGATAAGGAAATTAGCCTTGGATGGTTCAAAATGGTGGGCATAAATTGGAAAAGGAATCAAGTATCTACCAAACTAGAAAGGACAATGACAAAACTAGTTTTAAAATCACTCGTAAAAGCAAGACAAAAAATCATATTACAAGAGTAGACAAAAACTTCTAAAAGTGAGATTTATTAAACAATGAAAAAACAAACAAAAATATATAAAACTTAAGGCAACACGGGTCCAAACCGATTCATGAAATCATTTATTATTCTGAAATACTCTCAAAACATAAACAAATTAAAAATCCAATGAAGAGCCACCCACCTTCTAAAAGAAATCACTAGTGGTCAGTAGTGTTTCAGCAATAATAAACACCATCATCTGTTTATCATAATTGGTGAAAATAATAATAATACTCATAAAATAAATCTACAAACTAAAAAAAGAAAACGCACATGCAGTGAATGAGAAAAAAAAAAGAAAAAGAATATTAATGGACAAGAGAAAAAAAGTAGGCGATAACTAACCCGGAAACTAATACCCTCAACAAAACAAAACAATAAAAAAACTAACGACTTTTACATTTACTCCTTAAAAAAAATTATAAATTATTATTACCTAATCATGATCCAACGAATCGGAGTATTCAACCGACCAACAAATGCTCCACCGAAAAAACGGAGGTGGCACCTTCAGACAAGACAGAAAGCTCTAAATCTTTGTTACAAAAATAGTAAACCACCCACCCAATAAAAACAAATTTTGCGAGAAGAAAGCTAAATTCTAGGAGGAAAAAAATCCGTTAATTGGTTTTAGCCTTTAAATTCTCTCCTCTCACTTTTAATTCTCTGAAACGCCCACTCCCCCACCAAAGATTTTTTTTTTAAAGAATTGGCAGCTTTGCTGCTTATGATTTACGAATGTACTGCGATATGACCCAATCTTGATGCCTTGACATATTCTTGCTTTTATCTTTTGTTACCTTCTCTTTTACAAACTCTTAGAAATACACCCCATTGCTAGAAAAAGGCTGGGGTCTTTTCTAGGGGTTTATTTGTTCTAAAGGTATCCTCTTTTTTTATTTCATTTTGATCCATTTTTGTTTACTTTTCTGGGTTTTTCTCTGTTTTTTTTCTTTGTTATGTTTTCCGTTTTTTCTTATATTATTCATTTCACATTGTTTTAATTAATTTTTTCAAAAGTTAAGACAATAATTTGGTGTTAACAGTGTTGTGCAATAAAGCTGTTTTAATGGGGAGTTGCGTATCAACATCGGATAAAAGAATTACGACACAAAAAAGAAACCGCCCATGGTCAAAGAAACGTCGTGGGAAGCTTTCCGGTTCGGTCTCCGATGGAAGCAAGAAAAGGAAAAGCAATGGTTGTGTAACAGATATAGCTGTTAGCGAATATGTTCGTATGGATTTCGAGAAGGGTGCAACCACTACTTGTAGAAGATCTGAGGTTTCCAACTCTACATTCCATTTAACCCAATTGCAGTGGCATCTTAGCCAAATGGATGCCAAAGGTACCTAACTTCTATTTTTGTTAAGAATTTATATGCATGCTATTAGAGTGTGATTTAAAAAAATCATTCCACCAATTATTATTGAAAAGACTCAAGTTAATAAGCAAGTTGAATTCACTTACTATGATACCTGAATTAGTATTGAAAAATTTTAAGTTTAATCGAGCCAATTTGAACACTATGATTAAGGTTGTAAATGAATCAGGTTAAACGAACGAATCTCTAGTATATTCATTTGTTTATTTTTAAGTTTGTTTATGTCCGGTTTATGTTCATCAAGGTTTAAAATTATACATATACTAATAGAACAATAAATAAATTTTAAATAATTTATTAAACGAGCTTGTTCATAAAGATAATCAAACTGAAGAAGCTTTGTTAGTGCTCAGATAATTTATTTAACTTAATAGACGACAAAAATGAAACTCATAAGTTGATAAAAATGAAGTTTGATTGAAACATCGTAATTGGAAAAGATGATTGACCAGAAGAAGTATGGTACTTTGCAGTATCTTGCCATGAGGATACTTGGTTTGATTCGGTTAGTATTATGGAATCGGAATCAGATGAGGAATTCATCAGTGTTTATGGAGGTAACAAGCATATTTCACCTCTCTATATGTTTGAGTAGCATAGGGAATACATGATTATGAGGTAACCTTTTTAATTTTAGATGGTTTTCCAACAATGGGCACTGCAATTGGGAATATATCAAGCGCTCAAGTACTTCAATACGGAGCTTCATCATGCTTCGTGGAAGGCAAGTGCAAATACGAACAATACCATGAAAGTTACCTGAAAATTGACGGTGGTAGATTGAGCAAAGAAGAAACGAAAGAATCCAACGCTCGGTTTTCAACCATGAGTAGCCATGGTCATGAGCTTTCGCGCTTTGGAAAGGAGGCCGATGACTGGAAGAAGAAGAAGCTATCGGATTGTTCTCCTGGATGCTTTAAAAGTGTGAAAGATGAAAGGCGATCTGGCTTTTGTAAAATGCTTCCTTCTATCAATTTCAATGAGAAGATTTTGGCAACTAATATGGCTTCCCAATCTCAAAGACGAAAATCTGCCGTTTATCGGCTATCTGTTAAGAGGACTTCATGTGATGCAGAAGAATGTAAGTTCTTGTCATGTTTCAACATACTCATCTGTATCTAATACTCACATCTGCATTTGCAGATTCATCGAAACAATTTTTATATCGTCCAAGAGCAGGATATGCAATTCCATGCAGCAAGGATGAGAAAGCAAATAGAGACTGTTGGTCTCAGATTCCATCTTCAAAATTTCAACTTCGGGGCGAGACCTATTTTAAGTACGATGACTCTTATCTATATTGCTTGGGTTCTTCATTTTTTCTGATATGCTTATGATTTATTTGGCATGCAGAGATAAAAGGAAGTGTCCTGCATCCGACTTCTCCCCATATACTCCCATAGGTGTTGATTTATTCATATGCCCAAGAAAGATAAATCACATTGCTCAACATGTAGAGCTTCCTTATTTCAAACCAAATGGGAAAATCCCTCCTCTTCTAATTGTAAACATTCAAGTATGTTTTGGAATGGGTTTGACTCCATTTTATCCTGCTTTCTTATATCAATATCGTACTTATTATGTATGCTTTCGCAGTTGCCGACTTATCCCGCTGCAATGTTCCTCGGCGATGGCGACGGTGAAGGAATGAGCCTTGTTCTTTATTTCAAAGTTTCCGAGGATTTCGACAATAACATCTCTCCTCAATGTTTGGAAAACATCAAGGTAAACTTTAAGCAAATTTATGTAATATTGATAAAGACACTAGGGTATGATCTTCTAAGAAGTTTTTGAATTTGGTTCAGAAATTTATTGATGACGAAGTGGAGAAAGTGAAAGGGTTTACGAAAGATTCCAACGTTCTTTTCAGAGAAAGGTTGAAGATCATGGCCGGGTTGGTTAATCCTGATGATCTCAATTTGAATTCTACGGAAAAGAAACTTGTCAATGCTTATAATGAAAAACCAGTTCTCTCACGCCCTCAACACAATTTTTTTAAGGTATTTCGTCTTCTACACTCCATTTTCTTTGAAATACTTGATACCACTTATCCGGTTATCGGATCCAAGTTCATGAAGCTATATTCGTTAGCAAAACAACTCCAATTCAATCATACATTTCATGTTGATACAAACAAAATTTTAAAACATTTACAAGGGCCCAATAGAAATAAACCTAATTAAAAGAGTTTGTAAAACGTTTTTGAAACACGTTTCGGTTCCAAGCATGTTTACGAAAGCAATCGTGAATCTACAGTACATTTGAAAGGACGTGTCATCCTTTGTCTAGACGGTACGCCGTTCTTACTCTTCATCACAATCATACTTGGCATGAAAGGATGTCACTAAATATGACACCCCACATTCGATTCAGTCGTTAAATTTGAGTATGTGACATCTTATTACAATATCGAAGTAACTTAGACTATTTCATTCATTGCACTAAATAATTTAACCTAGTCGAATACCAAAATCATGAAAATATCTAAAATCTAGAATAAACACAATATTGATTTTAGAATACATTAATTGGATATATCTTAGTTCAATTCGTGTCCATGAACACATTCATGAATCTTCAGAAGTGATTAGGGATTTGGTGTTGAAACAGTAAGTGAATTCAAAACATAGAAATAAGAGACGTCACGACATCCCTACATGTATTAGATATATATATCGGTATATTCGATACTTGTATATGAATCGTGGCACCATAAACGAGGTAGGAGGTTGTTGACTGTGTCTGTGATTATTATTGTAGGGTTCAAATTACTTCGAGATTGATTTAGACATACATCGCTTCAGTTTCATATCGAGGAAGGGACTTGAATCGTTTCGAGATCGTTTAAAAAATGGAATACTTGACCTCGGTTTAACCATCCAGGTAACAAAACAATAATAATCTGATTGTGTTTTGTAGTCTAAATCCATTGTGATCTAATGATTGTTTGACATATGATGACTAGCAGGCACAAAAACAAGAAGAATTGCCAGAGGAAGTGTTGTGTTGTTTGAGGTTGAACAAGATCGACTTCTCCGATAATGGTCAAATCCCTACACTTATGACAATGGATGAATAATTAACAATTTTTTAAAAAGCTTAGTCACTGCCACATTTCTAGCATTTTAACAGAGCAAAGAAAAGAAACATCTTTTACTGTAAATGTATTGATTAAATGTTTTAGTTGGGTTGAAATAACATTGTAACACAAAATCCTCTATATTACCATAGATTGCATTTTAGTTCTTTTATTGAAAAATGGACAGGTTAGTTCATGTACGTTAAATGAGTGAGCAAAATAGTCCCTCCGTTAAAATTGCACCATTAAATGTTTGTTTGAGTTTTTATATAAAAGACATAATAATAAAATTAGCCCTCAACTTTTACATATTTATTCAGTTTGACCTATTTATTGAAAGTAAACTAGAAAAGTTTGAGTCTGATAAGGCTAACAAATTTGACTCCTATTCTTTTAACGGGTCGGTATTGTTATTTTTTTAATAAAAATTATAATTTTAAAATTTTTATAACTTTTTTTCATGAATTTTGTTTATAAATTTTATGCTTTTTTAATATATATATATATATATATTAGAATGGTTTAATTGTTTTTTTTTTAATTTGTTACTAAGGCCTTTTTGACCCTTTTGTCTTATTAGTTTAAAAAATATCTAATTTGCTTCCAATAAAAGAATAGAGGACAAATTAAATAAATTTGTAAAGATTAAAGGCTAAATTTGTTATTATACATTATATATATATAAATGCCAACTTTTAACCGATGTGCTATTTTGCTCACCCATCTAATATACAGGGTTAATTTATCTATTTTTTCAATAGAGGAACTAAAATGTAATCTAGAGTATAGTAGAGAAGATTTGGTGATACTTTTAACCATTCTTTACCATTTTTTCCCTTTTTGTGCATGTTTGTTTTACATTGGCTTGCGAATTTAAATTTACCATTAATTAAATATTAAAGTGCAAAAAAAAGTTAATAGTATATGTTTTTATAATAAAATTTAAACTAGAAAAATATCTATAATTATTAAAAATCATGTCCTACTACTATATACGACCAATATTAAAGACATGAAAATGAATTTTTTGAATTAAACGAAGTTCGAAAATGGAAATATATTATTTGATCATAGTGAATCGTTGATTGTGGAAACATTAAATATATTTTTTCATGAATTTTTTTACGGTAAAATTGTCATGATTTTAATTTAATTGGAAATACATCGAGAAGTTTATTTTGGGAAATAGAAAAACAAATCTTGGGTCGGATCTAATTATAAAGTATTGAGTTAAAAGCCCAAAAAGTATTAATTTTACATTTATTCAATTTGGTCCCTAATGTAACAAAGTTGATAAACAAGTTAAAATAACTTACAATCTAGTCATTTTCATATTTTAAGCTTAAAATCTATTAATTTCAAGCCTAATTCTTCAAGAAATCAACAATGAAAATTTTCTAAAACTTTAACAATTTTACAAATTGGTACATCAACGAGCTAAATCAAACTCCCATAACCTCAAATCTATAAAAAAAATTATAAGAAAATAACTTGAAATTACCTACTAATCAATGGCCTAATGTTTCAACATTTTCCTTGGTTCTCTTCTTCGAGTTACGACAATGGAGAATGGTGAAAGAGGAAGATGACATCTTTCCACTAATTTAACATATTTATAGTTAGATTAAAACCTAATTAATTTAACTTAACTAATCTTAACATAGTTTAATTAACTTAAGACAACATTAATCAATCTTAGTAGAATCCTTCATCATCATCCACTATTATATAATAAAAAATGGTTTAATTACCATTTTAGACCTTTATTTAATTTCTATTTAAGGCCTCAAGTCTTTGATCTATTAAAAACCTATAGTAATTGGACTTTATGATTTAGTCCCTAGGCCATAATTAACTATTAATTCAACAAAATTACTATATCAATCTTTAATATATTTTTATATAAGCTTCGTAAATATTCATATTTAATATTTACGAATTTGGTATATTAAAATGAGGTTTCGAAATAGCATTTTTCGGTACCACGAAAAATCAGGTCGCTACATATTAAACTTTAACCTATAGGTTACTGGATCAATTGTTGAATAAATCATTCACTGAGTGAGACTCTACATAATAGGATTATTTCCGAATTGTGTTTTCAAACTTTGTGTGTTTATCTCTCTTTTTACTCTCTTTACTTTTTTGCCTTTCTTCACTATATCGTTTGTACTCGTACCTAGACATCAAATTTTATATCAGTTTGAACAAGAAGCAAACTAATTGCTTTTACAAAATCTAAAAGTATATATTTTTTAATTTCTTCCTGAAAGTTAGAATTTTTAGAAATTTTATATTTTTATTTATTTTTCATTTGACTTTTTAAATTTTTTACAGGAGGATTTTGTAATTTTATTAGAATTAGGTTAAATTAAGATAATACATAAATGTCGAGAGTTAATTTCTTTATATTCATGATCAAATTGAAAAATATATATTAATTGTTAAATTTGTATTATACCAATTTTAGAATCGTCACGATAGTTAATAGAATTGGACAAAAAATACAAACACATAGGAGAGAGTAATTTTCAGTAAAAATCGAGAAACTCGACTAAACCATGCCAACCAGTTTGAGCAGTTTTTTCAGTTATAGGTTCGATGTTGTTGATTTTTTTTATCGGTAACTAGTTTTTAAATTTTCAAATTGACTCAATCGAAAAGATTGACTTAATTTAATATATTTTTAATTATTTAAAATATATTTATAATTTATAAAATAAATATTATTCAAGTCCAATAACCTAATCCAATAATTAAAGTCAGTTAATTTAATTAATTGGTCGAACAGATCAACTTAAAATCGATTCAATTATATTTTTTTTTATCTTTAATCCAATTAGATCGTTTTTTTATAGTCGATTAATTCAATTTAATGAAAAATAACCAAAAAAACCGAATATTCTCCCCTTAAAAATACATTAATTAGGTGATATTTTGTAAATTTGATGATTAGAAAATTAAACTAAGTTTCGATGGGTTGACCCGCAGTGTAGTTATTCCTCTTATTTTTTCTTAAAAAAGATGGTCATTTTCATTTGTAATGTTTAGGCCTTCTGCTCGGAGTTGAAGATTACACGAAACTATCAGAAGAAACTATGGCATTTACACGGACAAAAACGACAAAACTAAGAATCTGAGAAACAATGAAATCGAAAATACAATCTTTCATTTTAAAAAATTTCTCTCTAATATATGAAGTGAGAAAACAAGGGAAAGAAGCAGAGGGAAATAGTGGGAAAAATGGCGGAGCAAGGAACAAGCTCAAAGCTTTCAGCTCCAACACGTCCAACAATAACTTTGCCACCAACACCAGCCATGGACAGTTTGTTTTCAAATGGTTCAGGGCTAAGCCCAGGACCTATCTCAGCTTTTTTCTCCAACCAGGACTCAACAGAGAATAGGTCTTTCTCTCAGCTATCAGCCGGTGCTATGGCTTCACCTGGATCTAGATTACCTTACAATTCAATGGATGGTTCATTTATGGATGTGTGTTTTAAAGATGGAGGTGAAAAAAGATCTGAACCTTTGAACTTTGGTGTTCCTAACTCTGCTTTATTCACTGTGCCTCCTGGGCTAAGCCCTTCTGGCTTGCTTAATTCTCCTGCCTTCTATTGCCTTTCTCCACAGGTAAATTGGGTTCGATTATGTTCTTTTAGTTATGGTATAGGGTTCAATTTTTGTTCCATAATATGTGCAGAGTCCTTTCGGAATATCCCACCAGCAAGCATTGCAACAGGTTACAGCTCAAGCTGCCATAGCACAATCCTTAAATCATGAAGAAACTTCATCTCAGATGGCTCCTTCAGCTTCTGGCCTTCAAAGTTCTACAATGGAGTACGCTGAAGCTTCTCAATTTGATAGTAAAAATCAGCCTTCTGTTGTGGATAAACCTGCTGAAGATGGCTACAACTGGCGTAAGTATGGACAGAAGCCAATTAAAGGCTGTGAATATTCGAGAAGCTACTATAAATGTACGCATTTGAAATGCCCTGTCAAGAAGAAGGTTGAGCGATCTACCGATGGCCTAATAACTGAGATTCTATACAAAGGTGCACACAATCATGAAAAGTCTCCACCAAACAAACAAGGGATGGGCAGTAGCGACGGAAATGCAAATTCACAGGCTCCTGAACTAGGTTCTTGGGGTTTAACCGGAAACTTGAACAAGTTCAATGCTGTTGTACCAGTGTGTTCGATACCTGGGAAAAATCATGAATCTACTGAAGCTGCAGAATTGCCTGGATCAAGTGAGAACGAGGGACATTGTGACGAAGAGGGTAGAGACGAAAGAGATAATAATGATGAACCGAATCCGAAAAGAAGGTGAGTTTCAAATCAAATGTAACTGATCATGCAAATTTATGTATCTTTACCATCGATGGTTCTTAGTGCAGTGTGCTTTTGACTGCAGGAATGCTGCTACGGAAGCTGCGGTAGCCTTCTCACATAAGACAGTCACGGAACCGAAAATTGTTGTGCAAACGAGAAGTGAAGTTGAACTCTTAGATGATGGCTATCGGTGGCGCAAATATGGTCAGAAAGTTGTCAAAGGGAACCCTCATCCAAGGTACAATGGACTATCATATAATTTTTTTTATCTATGGTTCTATTCTAGGCTGCTCTGACTCGTCATTCTTGAAGTACCCTTTTTTGTACCTGTGTTTGGCACGTATTGAGACATGGATTTGGGGATATGAACCAGTTGAAAAAATGGTGTTTAGCATTGGTATGAACCTTTGAGTGCATTACAATGGCAAACTGACATCTTAGAATTTATCTTCAAAGCAGTATGATCTATTTTCATGGAGCATTTTAATACTAGGCATACACCGATAGGACTGCTAATGATTGTGACCTACATTAATCGGACTTGGGGCATGAGTCTCGGTCACGGTGATCTACTTCACCATCTGGTGCTATTTGTTTTGCTTTTTGAGTTCTATATTTCAATCACAAGTAGTTTAATATTTCGGTTTCATTTCTTATACATCTAAGTTATTCCAACAGGAGCTACTACAAATGCACGAATGAAGGATGCAATGTTCGGAAACATGTGGAAAGAGCTTCCATGGATCCGAGAGCTGTCATAACAACATACGAGGGAAAACATAATCATGATGTCCCAACTTCCCGAAATGGTGTCCACACGCAGCTAACAACAATTTGCCGCAGCCAAAACCATACAAGGTGATGGCTGAGAAGCATCCTTTACTTGGAGAGATGGATTTCGGAACAAATGCAAATGGCAGCAAGGGTGCAAATAAGAGTGCAACTCCCCTGAGGTCCGGTTGCTGATATGTGCCAACTAACAACGAGTATGCATATGGCAGAAAGGGTGAAACAACTGGCTGCTGAACCATAATTTGACTAGCTGAAGTGCCGTATTGACAGTCCAATTTTGTATTGGAGTTCTTTTAAGTAATGTTGTATATTTGTTTTACAGTCTTAGGTAAGGTGTTATTCAAGTTATCAAGCTTGTTTCTGTTGATTTATAATGCATTAGATTCAAACATTTTGATGTATAGGCCAAGTAATCACTTCAAAAGCCAGGGTTCCCTTTTATCTGTCAATGATCTACAGATACCAGTTGTATCAACTCAGTGTGTATTGATCAATATTTGTAAGGCCGGTTCTTCATTGCATTTGTCTCCACAGAAGCAACAATTAACTTTTGGGGTTAAAACTGAAAATGAAAAAGTGCTTTTCCACCCAAATCTAAAACCTTGAACTCTTTCCACAAATTCAATACTTTAATTTACGTTGTTTTGCCACTTCGTTGGTACTCTCTCTTAAGCTTATCCCATGCTTCCTTTGCAGTCTCACAAATCATTAACCTTGTGCATATAGATGGCTTATGTTTCACGAACTGTTGAGCTTAAGGACCTTTTACACTGCTTCGTATATATTGGCATAACTTATCAAGTTTTTCAATAAAAAAACTTCTTGACTTTGAGTTGAAGTATGCTCAAAGATCAATTATGAAATAATTGTAATCAAATATTTGTTTACCTAATTTATTAATAAAGATATTGCAATTATTATTTTCAATCTTTTTATTTCTATGTTAAATAAACTGTTTAATAATAAAGTCCTAAAAATAATATGATTTTTCTTAAATATCATTAATCAAGTATTATTGCAGGTTTGGACAATAACAATGTATTGAAATTAATATGTGCTTGATTAGTGATGATATGTTACAGATACGTGCTACCAAGTCAACACATAAGTATATGTTAGAGAATTATATATTAGATTGACCCACTATGAGAATACTTCTTAGATGATCATCTAATAGTCACATCATTTCTTATAGTGAGAATTATATGTATGATTCTTAGATATTAGATTATCATAGTTCTAACATCGCCACTCGTATGCTTTGATACAATCAAATGTCTTCCGTAAATGGTTGTACTATAAAGACTTATATTGGGTATACCACAATCTATGTAGTGATATATGAATGATTAAGATAATATTTATCCCTCCTACATAATGGGAGTATATTTCGGTCCTCCTTAATTAGGTGAGAGTAGAAATGCATGATCGTGCTCAAATGAGTTGATATGGGATATCAAACTCATTTCTTCATCTTAGCCTACTCGGGATTCAAGAAACAAAGGTTGGATTATGCAAGTGTAATTGCTCCATGACTTGTGTTCAATCCGTATATCAAAGATAAAAAGATATACTATATGATTATATTATTACATAAATGTTATGTTGAATTACGAGTTTTTGCAATTTTAGTAACAGTGATGCATTGTTAGATGTCACTGTTTTTAATATTGAAATTGTTTTGATGTTAGTGTCAATGTTATAAGATCCTATAAAATCACACCTAGTGATTTAAACAACCTGAATAAAAATAATTAAGATTATAATTAATCTATGAACGAATTAAACTAATTAAATAATTTAATTTGATAATAATAAAATTATATATGAAATATGTGTATAGTTGACACATATATTTAAAGAGGGTTCAAATTAAAATACCATGAAATATGTTTCACATATTTTAATTTGGATAAATCTATTTCCACATATTTATTAAATAAAGGTATTTAGTATTTTCATTTGAAGGATTCATATAAATTGATATAATTTTGAGAAGTATATCTTGTTTAAATAATTATTTCTTATTTGTCCTCAAAGCAAAATGTATAAATAAATATTGACTTAATGATTATTTAATATTTAATTAATATTAAGTTGTAGAATGTATCAGATCTTGATGCGAGAAGACAATTTATATTAGTAGGTAAATCTAAATAGTTTGTAGTCGAAAGATTTAAAATTGAGCAAATTGATTCAAGGGATTATTATGTTGTCGATCAAGTTCAATTAGAGAGATTTCTTGTCTTGGGTACTAGAATAAATGATTCCCATATAATTGTGATTGTCTAAATTGACAATACATTAGACAAGACTCAAGTTAAATTCGTTTATAATTTTTTTCATTTGTACCATTCATGGTATAATTTACCTAATCCTAAGTAAGTAATTGAGCGTGCATATATAACTTGTATATTTTGATATATTAAAAACTTGAGTTAAATTCATTTATGAAAAAAGAATGTGATCACAAGTCTAGTTCCTATACTATGGTAATTCCACATAGGCTAATGAGGTGGAAAAAATTGACCGAGGCATGATTTCATTGGTCCAAATTTTCTATTGATTTTTTTAAACGTGAAAGGATTAAACCATTTAGCGTTTCACACTTTAAGTCCTAATTTGAAAAAAAAATAAAAAGGACTAAAGTGAAAAATAATATAAAAGTAGGAGAATTATTTATTGATCCTTCCCACCTAGAGGTGTGCATGGGTTGGGCGGCTTGGCCCGGCCCAAAGGCCTGCTCGAAATTTGGGAGGGTTTGGGCAAAACTATAGGCTCAAAAAAGAGGCTTGGACAGAGTCTCGGTAAGGCATTTTTGGCCCGGCCCGGCCCGAATTCACTAAAGACAAAAAAATGTTTTTTTAATATTATTTTCTTATTGTTTTCTCCTAATTTTGCTACCATTTTACTATTATGTTGCTACTATTTTATTGTTATTGTTTAGATATTGTATAAAACTTATTTTATTGTTAATTTTGTTATTATTTTAAAGACATTTGTTAATTTTGTCATTATTTTAGAGACATTTACTTATTAAGTTGCATTTATTTTATTGTTATTTAAGTATACATATTTTTTAAAATTTATTTTTAATTTGTTGAAAAATATTTATTTTGATGTTTTTAGTATTTTTAATGGTTTATATATATTTTAAAATTATATAAAAATTAATATGGGTGGGTCGGGCTGGGCTCAGGTTTTTACATTTTTATTCGGGTCGGGCTTGGGCAAAATTTTAGGCCCATTTTTCGGGCCGGGCTGGGCCCGAACCTGACCCGGCCCGGCCCATGCACACCTCTATTCCCACCACATTATTCATGATTTATTTTTAATTATTTAATGACATTTCAACAATTTTTTATATAATTAACACATAATTTTGATAATTTTTAACATTGAACCCTAAACCCCGAACTCGAATCCTAAATCCGAATCCAAACCTTGAACCAAATGTTTGAGTTCAAAATTTAAGATTTAGAATTTAAAATTCAAAATTAAAATATACTAAATTTATGAATTAATAACTTAAAAAATTTATTGAAATATTATTAAATAATTAAAAAGAATCTGACGTGGTAGGGAGGATCACAAAATAATTTGTCTAAAGGGGGACATAAAATGACCCAGCCCGGGAGCCCCAAGGTGCATTAAGTTGAAAAAAGAAAAAGAAAAAGAAAAACTCCGAACAATTCTAACAACATGCGGAAGAAGCTATGATGCAGACGAACGAATTTCATGGAAACGCGGCCTTTTCCGGTGGCGGATTCATGCCTTCTCAATCCACTCAGACCGTCCCCGATCGTCCCTCCTCCTCCTCCAAAGTATATTTTATCATATATTTTTGGCATTATTCTTTTGTCTATCCTCTCCAGTTTTTCTTGTTTTTCTTTTTTCAATTAATTGTTTATGAAACTAACATTGATCTAATATAAGCATAGGCTAATCTTTTCTGGTTTATGTTGAGGTTTCTTTCAATTTCTTATTTTTTTATTTATTTCATATTTAATTTCGTCTTTTTTTATCTGCTTTTGTTACTTGTTTCAGAAGATAAATAATCAAAAGTTAAATCATAATATTTGTTAAAATTAAAAACATATATGATGATAATGTAACTCGAATTCTGGTTAAAATATAAATGATTACTTTTCAATTAAAATGCACTTTAAAGAAAAGAACAAAAGTTAGTAGTTAACTAGTAATCAAACTAATTCTAGTATTCCCCCCCTTGCTTGAAATATTAACGTAAAATTTGGTTCTTGTTTCACTGTAGTTCTCTTGAGCCAAAAAGGTTTATAATTATTATTTTGAATTATTCAGAGTGATGTACGGTGCTCAATGCCACTTACAGTGAAGCAGTTGAAGGATCTCTCAAGAGGTGGAGAATATGGTATTTCCATTGATGGTGTTGATGTCAACAATGTAGGCTTTGATCTTCTTTTTCTTCTCCATAAATAATTAATACTTTTCTAAATGGTTTATGAAATTTGAAATTTTGGTTTTTTGTTTTTAGATTGTGCTAGTGGGGATGGTATCCAAGATAGACAATGCTGTCTCAGATTGTACTCTTAGAGTTGATGATAGCACAGGATGGGTTGAATGCGTTAATTTTCCCTCTTCTTTTAGTTATTCTGTTTAAGTTTTCTATGCTACTAAACGTTTATATATATATATATATATATGTTGTGTAGGATTCATGAACAAGTATTCTACACACACTCATATCTCTGTGTGTGTATGAATTCTTACATTATGTTTCTTCTTTTCACTTTTTTTTTTTTATCGGAACAATATAAAGTTAAATAGCATTAACAGTTAATCAGACCACATAATGTCCTGGTCTAATTCAGTTCTTTGTCTAAGTCTACTATTCTCTGACTATGCTTTTGTCACTTCTATTTCTCTCAATTGGGTGTGTTCAGTGGTTAGACTTTTTAAAGACTAAAGTTTAAAATCACATTGGCAAGGTTTAAATTTTGGTGTTTGGAGTAGACTTCATTAATGGATTTCATGATATTTCATGGTTTTTTAGAATAATTTTAGGACTACTTTTGGAAAATCAATACAAATTAGATTTATTTTAGTATTAATACTTCCAGTTAGTCTTCATAGTGCTAGTTATACCAAATAAATCAGGAACATTATGGAATGATATATATTGAAATTTAGTTCATAGTCTTGTATTTCAAAGGAATGGAAATTTTCCTATCTGAGTTGTTATTTGATTCTGATTTTGCCATTGTTATGTTCATGTCAAATTTTTGGATGTTGTACATAGACTTCTAATCTTTGAACTTTGGTGTTGCTTTCAGGCCTGTTACTGATTTTAATGAGATTGCAAGCCACTTCATTTTGAGTGTATATATGTTCATTTGTACAACACCAATTTGAGGGTAAGAGTTGAGGCTCTAGTTTGCGAAATGACATTTTCAGCTTATTTGAATGTACATATTTATGTTTTTATTGTTAGGAACTATTTGTTTTATCTCAACTTTGTATGTTTGGTGGCATGACCACTGAGCCTGAAGTGGCAAATTCAAATTTTGGTAACCCAACAAAGGGCTATGGCTACCAAACTAACCTGACAAACCAGGTGAAGGAACTAAATAGTGGTAGAATACTTTGCTAAGTTCCTTCATTTACTTGATCCTTATCTAGCCCTTTTTTTTTTTTTGCAGTTTTCTGGCCAGTATAACACTGTCGAAGAACAGATCTGTGGTGTTAGTTCAAGGGTCTTACAATACTTGCGTCGGCCCGCGTGCCTGTGAATTGCCTATGATATCGTCTAAAACCAAGTGTGTTATGTGAGCCTGTTTGATTTGGTTGAATTTCCAATGAATTGCATTAAACTGAACTTCTAATGAGCATGCAGATTTGAACAGGCTCCTATTTTTCATTAAAAATGGAAAAGTTCACAAAATTATCTTATAAGCTAGTATAACTTATCTAGATGACATAACCTAATGATAAAACAAGTGACTCTTATGGGATAAATATGTCCAGCATTTCAGGTCTTTACACATTTAGAAATTGGCTTGTATTTGACTATTTGCAGTTTGGGTGATTTGTTTTGATCAGTACTGTGAGGGTAAAGTAATTCCACTCTTTTTCTTTCCCTTTAATCGTTGAAATGGTGTTATAGATATTTGGTTTTTGTGTGTTAGACAAAGCATTGTTAAGTTTCAGTTATGTTTTCAGTGCATCAGAGACTGGGGTACCCTCTGTTGTGGCTCGAGAACTAAATGTGTCATATGATAAAATCAGGTCTGTTTCTTTCACTGTTTGGTTCATTAATGCAAACACTAATTTGATTGTAACCATAAGCAATAAGCAAAGAGTGTACTTTGGGTTGTACAAGAAATCTTTAGAGTTTCTTGTATCTGAGGGCCTCGTTTACCCGACCATTGATGATCACTACAAATTTACAGATGCTTGAGGTATGTCCAGGTGATGTACAAACTAAAATGTAGTGTAAGTCGGTTAGTCTATACCATCTATTTTGTCCATCTCTTTATCTAAATATTAGATTGTTCTCGCTCTCTATGTAGATATCTCTATATATACATGCTACATGATGCTAGTACTTTTATGCATATCAGCAAGATCAATGCTTTTGCTACTTTGGTCAATCTCTCTAGTTAATATTTGGTTTAATGGGTTCAACTCCACAGCGAGTAAGTGCAATGGTGAGCAATGATGTAATAATTGGACTGAATTGGTAGTAGATCCGGTTCAATGGAACCTATGTGATTGGTGATTTAACATCTCATATATAATTGGATTTTCTTGATTGGGCAAGAATCAGAAAATACATACAAATGGAGTTTAAGCCTTTTTTAACTCCTATCGCTAGAGTAGTTTAACTTGAATAAAAGTTAATATCACTCAAGGAAATAATAATTTTCTTAGGGTGAGTTTGGATGAACGGTGCTTTTATTTGCAATTAGTGTAAAAATAACAGTGACAATGAGATTAAATACTATAACGATATTGTAGCGTAAGATAAAAAATAAGTTAAACATACCACACCACACTGCACCACCCATTTAAACTCACACTTAATCATTCATTACATTAATTTGATGAAACTCTTAACATGATATTAGATTATAATACATATATAATGTAAGTCAAAAATACTTATTAAAAGTTTATATAAAAATCAGATGAAGATTTGATTGAAATGGTTAAATTAAATGTTTAAAAGAAATATGATATCTTAAGTTTAAATCTTACTATATTTAGATTTTTATTGATTTTATATAAACATTCTCATAATAATGTAACTTAATTTGTTAAAGGCATGTCTTTTAGTCATTTCACATTTAATTTGGTACTTAATTGACTCGTGATATCGATTCAATTAGAAATAAATATAATCTATATCTATAATATATATATTAAAGCACAAGTTTGGGAAAATTTTTACATTTATTAGTATAATTTTGTTGTTTATTATATTACTGAATTTGCTATTTTAAGATAAATAGACTTTTGTTAAATGAATTTATATCAATATTATTATAAAAAGTCTAATTGAATTGGTGTCGTCTTTTAATCGAATGTCAACTTAGTTGTTAAGTTCTTAAAAGGTCGATTTTAACAAAGCAATAATTATTACTTTTAGGACATTATTGTTTTTTTCGTATAAAATCTAAACATATATATATACATATATAACAAGATTTGAACCTAAAAAAGATTTTATAACATTCACCTCTAACTTAACCATTTCAACCAAAGTCATATTTAATTTTTATATAAATTTTTAATAAATTTATTATATCATTGTTTTTATCTACATAATGGGTGTGTCATAATCTAGTAATAAATAAAATAAGTTTAATTTTATGTTAAATGATATTATATTTAAATTATTATATTTTCATTAACAAAAAAGTAAAAATAAATTATATTACCTTTTTCAAAATTGCAAATTTTAATTATTTATATTATTTATAAAACATTTTATTAATCACAGTCTCTTGGAACATGGAAAGTTATAAATGAGAAGCAGCAGCTACAACAACAAAAGAAAAAGCCTTTGCGCCACTCGGACTATAATCCGGAATTTATCTGATAGTCTCGCTACGCACCTCTATCCAATCATCGATCCCAATGGTTTGAGGGGAAGTCCATTTTTCGCGCTTTAGAAAGCAAGTTGGTGGGGTTCGGAGACATGCATTCCTTTTTCTGTTATAAACCTGGCATGAAAGCCGTTTTTGAATCTGTCCTCGGACTTGGGGATTCCCCTTCTTCTTCACTTCTTCCCTTTGAGGATTGGATGCTCTAGAGGTCTCAACGAGCAAGAGGCATGGTACGAGAGTCAAATGCCACACCCAGGCCGAGAAACCCGGGCAACCACCCTCCCCCTATGCGCCGATCGCTAGCGCATCCAGGGCCCCGGCACCTAGCTCAGCTGGAGAGGCCTAGCCTGATCTGAGAAGTGCTAATTCGGTTCGTCGGATAGACTTCATTCAAGAACGCCGCCGCCCCTGAAAAAAATAAGAAAACAAGTGCTTCGTTTCAGATCAGTGAATAAACCGAAACGAAAGAAGTGGCTTATGTAGTGGTCGGCATTCCTACGTGCTCCTCGCCCCCCTACTTAAGAATCCAAAGGTCACCTTTGGATGTTGTCGTGACGCTTTGGTTACGAAGGTTACCGGGGTCTAGGTTTATGGATGGATTCGGTCACCTCAAACTCAATCAATATCAACAACATGTCGTGACCGGTTAGGCTTGGTTGATTTTGTCAGAAAAGAAAGTGAGTTTTGAGGGGATTGTTGTCACCCATCAATCAGGTCCTAACTTAGTTAGAGAAGTTATTTTAATGTTTCTTCGCGTTTAAAATAAATTATATTATTTAAAGGTATTTTAATCTTTTTAGCTAAAAACAATAATAACATGCATATGATGAAATTTGAATCTATGTCAATTGGGTTAGCAAAATCTTAAATTTACCACTCATCTAAGGTTTTATTTTAATAAATTTATACATATTAATTTTTTTATTCACACTTAATTACCTCCATCAATTGTATATATATACTATTAATAAAATCTCTGATTAAGTTGGTGTCACAGGTTAACCTTAGGAAATTATAAAAATATTCTTCCGTAATTAAAATAAGTCATATTATTTTAAGGTATTTTAGTCTTTTTATTTTAACAAAAACCAAGAAAAATATCATATGGTGGGATTTGAACCTGTGCCAATTGTAGGAAAACCTTAAATTTATCACTCAACAAAAGTTTTAATTTTAATGTTTTTTATACATATTTTAATATGCACAAATTATTATAATTATTATGATTAATTAGTTTCAAACCATACGTTTCATTATTTATTGGATGTTATTCTTAAACACATATTTGTGTTCTAAATTCATGGTTTCTATGCGCATACATGTGTGACAAGATTTTTAGTATTAATAATATTGTTGATTGAGATGGTGTCACAAATTAACTTAATACCAACTTAGAATTAATGACAACACCATGATAAATAACTGTATTCATATAGTAATTTTAATCTGATGCATTTATGTATTTAAACTTCATTTTACTTATAATTTAATCTATTTTTTTTATTTTAATATAGTACATATTAGAGCCCTAATTTATATGATAAGTATTGTTTTGATAAACATATATAATAATTAACATTATATTTCTTATATAAAATTTTATAAATAATACATTGATATAACCTTTAGTATATTGCAATTATATTAATTATAGTTTATTTGCGAACTATTACTCCATATATGCTTTAATAATAATTATTTTTTATTAGTATTATATTTAGGGATTCAACTTGTATTTAATATATTTATAAACAAATTCTTTCCTACTAT
This sequence comes from Gossypium stocksii, assembly GCA_020496765.1. Taxonomy (NCBI): domain Eukaryota; kingdom Viridiplantae; phylum Streptophyta; class Magnoliopsida; order Malvales; family Malvaceae; genus Gossypium; species Gossypium stocksii. Next base: position 88,508,103 of record CM035620.1, read on the forward strand.
ATCAATAATAATTTTTAAATAAACTTAAAAAAATTAACTTTTAACATAAAATGTTATCTCTCACTAAATTTATGTATATAAAGATTAAGTTAAACTATTTTTTATTTTAATTTCATACATATTACATATGTGTTATTATTATTAGTTTCAAATTTTATGTTGGAAAATGTGCTCATACTGAAGTAAATATGTAACTATTTTCTGTATATTTGAACGATGAATAAATAAAGTTAATTTTACATTTCACTGATATATCTTTTGTGCTTCTATCTTTTATATTTTGCATGCATAGCGAAATTGTGACAAACAAATATTAGCTAATCGATTATCTAAGTTCAAACTAATGATAAGTGGCACTAAGTTCAAACTAATGATAAGTGGCGCTCTAAGAATGTTTACATTGCAAGAAAAGTAACTTACTTTAGTAGATAATCTAAACGAGTCTGTAATCTCCTAAAAGAATCAAAGTCAAAATTTGATTCAAATATTTAGAAGAATTATAATGTCGTCTACAATTTCAATTGTGGAGACAGCTCATTTTAATTGTCAGAGCAATTAACTCCACAAGTAAAATCATAGATGTACTCATTAGAAAAATGATATATTGGACTAGACCCAAGTTGAATTAATTTTGAATCCGTTTGTGAATTAATTCACTTATGATGTTTATGGCGTGACTTACCTCAATTCTGAGTTAATCACTGATCATGCATATGTAATTCATGTGCTTTGATATAAGTGAAAGCTTATGCTTTAAAGATGATTGAGCCAATAATCGACTAGTTAGGTACATGACTTGTGTACTGGCCTTGTGTATGAAATTGGGTGATGGTCCAACTGGTGACTGGACCGGATCGATTGGGTCGTCACTTGTTGAAACCAAATTGGCCAGGCCCATTTGGGCAAAGCAGAAACGATTCAGGGTGCCAAGAGGGAGTTGTGCCAACGATGGCATCGCCAAGCACAAAGATTGCGACAATGGCGACCCGACAGCCGTTGAATTGTCAACGACGACGGTTCTTGGCGGTAGAGTAATGGAAAAATCATACTCCTATTGTCAACGACGACGGTTCTTGGCGGTAGAGTAATGGAAAAATCATACTCCTAGTGGGACTCTACCAAGTAATTTGATTTCAAATTAACTTTTCTAAAGATAATATTGTTTTAATAAATTTAATATTTATCTAGATAATATTTTATTAATTTAATATTGATATGAGATATTAAATTTAATTTAATATTTATCTTGATAATATTTTATTAATTTAATATTAATGTAATTAATTCTAATCCTAGTTAAATTCTCTCTAAACTCTCCCTATATAAAGAGAACTTCGGTTATTATTCTCAAACATTTGAATTTAAGAAAAGTTGTAGAGGGATTTTTTTTAAAAATTATTTCAGAAAATTTTTAGAGATATTCTTGTTATTATAACTTGATCTCAAAAGTTTAAAGAAATTACAAAATTGCCTCACTGGTAATTTTGTGAATTTTTTTTAATTTAAAATAAGTCCACACTCAGCAAACGTGAGCTTGAGGATAGCGGAAAATACCACTCCGTCGAAGCGTTCATCCTAGACGAATTATAAAGATACTATTTTGATTGAGTATTTATTACTTTAGATAACACAACCAAGTTTTTATTTTGAAAATTTTTTTAAAACTCTAGTTTTCCCTTAAACCTATTTTTTGCTGCCTTTTTCGAACGTAATTTTTCCAACACCTTACATTTCATTATTTATTGTATGTTATTTTTAAACACATCTATGATCTAAATGTAAATGCATGATTTCCACATGCATATGAGTGCGATGTAATTCTAGTATTATATAGAGAGGAATTCACATATATCTGTATAATTTTTTTAGTTTTACACCTTTTAAAAAGAATAATTCAAACTTGATAAATACAAAAATAACCATATTTATTAATAGGGTTAATGTACTATTTACCCCCAAAGTTACACCCAATTATCACTTTGATACCTATTTTTTTTATCAATTTGGTATCTAAAGTTTTCAAACCTCAAACACGTTACCCTAACCATTACAAAAAAAAATTATTAATAATAATAATAACATGGATCGCTGGAAGCGTGCCACGTCACCTAATTTTATTTTTTTTAAATAAATACAAATTTGTGAAATATTGTTAACATATAATAACCAATTTTTAATATTTCAAGATTAATTTGCTCTTTTATTTATTGTACAAAGATTAATTTACTTATTTTTTGAACTTAAAAGACAATAAAATCTGACTCCTAAATCCTAATGCAATATCTCCATAGTACTTTAATGGACAAGTTTATCATCATCTTTTATATTCTGCAATTTAAAATAATGAGAGATCACATGGATGTTTGATGAACAGTGAGAATCATGTAAAGGACCAACATTACATCAATCAACTTCTTCTTCTACTCTTTCAATCATTGTTGAACCTACAAACATGGATCTTAGAATGGATTTTATTTTTCTAAAAAAAACTCCATACTTGATAATGGAGCATGAATAAATGAATACATGATTTTCAATTTTCAACAGCTAAAAGAGGATATCCATTTGTATATCGAATATTTGTTATGTAAATCCAACTGCAGTTCCAATCATAAGTAGTAACGTATGGTGCAACAGGGAATGTATTTAGTTAGTTCAACTCTGAAAAATCAGAATCCACCATTAAAATGATCCACAAAACCAACACAGATCTCCTCTACTTTGTTTAATGTATTGGTATAGTTCCATACCCAAATTAACAATGATTAGATTTACACAAATCTCATTGAAATGTGTCCCAGATAGGTGTATATTATTTATGAACAAGAAAATAAATTCATTCAACAAAAGAGATGGGTAGAGTCGAAATTCATAAAAGTTTTAAGTTAGGAAAACAAAGGTCATACTCAAAGCCATGATTTATCTTTGATCATTTGTATATCTCGACCATTAGAATTCGCTTATTATGTTGACGGTGGATATGGCTTGTTTTCATGATGTGGAAGATCGACAAATGCATAAATCAATTACATCACTAAAGCACAATAAAAAAAACTACGAAAAAACATAAAACTCCTCCAAAAAAGAGAAAACATCCTTCTTCACTATCAAAAGCATCAAATCTATGTTGAAGGTGGCATGGATCATCTAACTCATGGGTTTTTGAACCAAAGAGGAAAAATAGTAGGAAAAATCTACTTTCACACAAGTAAAAGGTAAAGAAAGGGAGCATACTTTTTACACTAGAGCATGTGACTATACGATCATTTTTAGAAGATAATATGAAATAAATTTTAAGTTGAAACTATATTTAACAATTTCTTCTCTACTTTATATATTACCCAAAGCAACTCATATTGGGTGATCAAGCAAATGTATTACCCTAAGTACTTTTGATCAAGCAAAAGAATTTAGTGATACCAATGGAGGTAAACCTTTAATGTGTTAAACAAAAAATGAAATTTATTGTAACGTGCAGGTTTAGTTTAACTTTTCGAGTCACTGCATATCGGCTATGCAGGTCTTCGTGCCCACTTGTCAAAAACATATATTTCGTTACTACACAACATTTCTCAAAACCAAATCTTGGATTCAAAGACGACAACCCCTCCCTCCCCACTTATACAAAAGAAAAAAATGAAAATTGATTCATAATCATTGGTAATAAAATAAGCAAAAGGTAAATTCTCTGTTCTTTCTTAGTGTTGCTGGCTAATTAGATAATTGTAGCAAAAGTTCATGAGAATCCACCATAAATCCCAAGTTCAAACTCCCTGCCAGTTGAATTCTTTTCTTTTTCCAAATTAAAAATATGAATTCCCCTAAATAAGATAGGAGAAGCATTGGCTGGCATAGTTCTAGAAATTGGTTCACTGCAAACACAGACATAGGCAGCCGGAAAATATGCAAAACTGTTTCACCAATGAACATAATAAATGTATCATGGATGTTCCTGTACCAAAAGTCAAACTCCATTTTGCTCCCTTTACTAAAAAATGGACACTTAGTCCCTTTACGTTAAATCAATGAGTAAACTAGTCATTTCTGTTAAAAATTCATCCATTTATACTATTAAAAAACTGAAGTAACTGACGAAAGAACCAAATAGTTACACATGACATGCCCAATTTTAAACAGTAAAAATGAACAAAATTTTTAACAGAAATGACCAGTTTGCTTTTGAATCTAACCTACAGGGATTAATTTATCCATTTTTTTAGTGGCGCGTATAATGCAATTCGACTACTTTTACCTAGTAGGCATTGGCATAAATCAAAAGTGCACAAAAGATGACGTGAAGCCATCATGAGACAACGGGACAAAGCATTTCCTTTTGCTAAATTCGATGTTAACATATTATAGATAAGACCAAGTCTATACTTGTACAACGTACAAAAAAGTCACTCAACATACATCATTAGGAAACAAAAATTGCCTACTTCACAGGAGAAAAAAATTGCAATCTCTTTTATTGACTTGGGAATCTGGAATTTTCAATCTTGGTCACATACAAAACAACGACCACAAAAATTGAAGGGAATATTTCAAAATTTTAGCAAGCTTCAACAGAAGAACAATTCCTTACCGAAGCAATCACCAGAAGCAACATACCTTCATCTACATGGACCTTCAGCCCACCACTCCCCGCTACCTGTACTAGCACATATTTTGCAGTACACTTGTAATTATAAGCGATTAATGTATAAAGACTAAAGTAGGCAAAAAAGTTAACATCAAAAGGTTCTTATACAAGATGCAAGAAAAGCAAATAGATGAACATAAACTAAAACAGGTATTATGTTTTATGCATAACTCATCAATACTACCAACAGTTCACAAGTTTGATTACTCTAACAGAGGATGTAAAAGTTATTTAGGAGAAGAAGACTTCAACACTTATAAAAGATTAGCAGTACTCATGGTGAGCACAAGAATTGGTCAATGAGTTACCTGACAACAAGAAATCTCCTTATATAATTAGTAATTTGAAGCAATCATCACCATCATTCTGTGATTCTACGCTTTTTGGACATTTTAATATGATTATCGTAGCTCATGGGAGTTGCTCCCTCATCAACAGTTTTATCCCCAAGCCATTCTCTATCTCTACTCTTCATAGAACTCCTATAGGATTATACAACATTTAAATTAAAACTTTCGCAAGTTGAAATACAGAAAGGTTGCTATATAAAACTTTTGAGTTTACTGAAAGACCTATCAAATTCTGAATCTTCTTCAAAATGTCTATCCAACCAACGAATGCTTCCTGTGTGAGCTGATATCAGAGATCCAATGATATGAAGTATTTCCTCATCAAAACTGCAATAAAAGAATCAGTGTAAAAAACCATGTGATGAACATGTCATTAACCACCGCACCTTCCCTTTCTCCGAGGGAAAAATAAAAACACAAGAAATCAGAACTTCAAATAAGTTGTAAATCTCCAATACATATCAACTTGACTTGATGAACCACAATGAAGCATTATTGAGTGGAAAAGCATGCAGAACCGAGGTATAAAGAAGCAACAAGATTATATGATCCACTGGTTCGTAATGGATTAAAAATTAAACAAAGGAAATCACAAAAGTATGGAGGCAAGATATCAATAGGCATAATGAAAATCTAGATTATAAATATATATATTATCAATGAGCAGGGCAAATAAACTTCTCCGCAATCTCAATTTACAATTTTAGATGGTAGAAGAAAATAACCCTAGTAACCATAAAGAATACCATTTCTCTCCAGCTTACAATTAACTACTGATGGTAACTAGAACAGTATAACAATGAAAAACATATTCCATTCCTAAAATTAAAAGGATAGTTTCTTTTGAAAGGAAATTGTCACCTTTTGACTAAAAATCGGATCATGGTTCCAACCTTTATGACATGTCGCTTGTGAGATTTGCTGGCAAATAGTTCCTCTTTGTCTTTCTATGATACAATAAGACACTAAAGTTACTACAGTAATACATGTAGTCTCTTGCCATATACACATACCCAACACACAAAGAAAATAAAAAAATTAAGAACAAGGTAGAAAAGTGTTACGGTTCTATATTTAAATTCTCCACGAATGTTTTCAGCTGTTATGATGGCAGACGAGAAACCGAGAACAATAACATGAATAGATTCTTGAGAAAGCTTCACTACCTTCCCCTCTGAATGTGGCAAAGAAAATTAGTTTAGACAACATCTTAGGCATGCAGATCCATAAATACATACCAGCAGTCACACTACAAGAAAAAAAAAAAAAAACCTGAAATATCATGAAAAAATGGTACCTAAGAGCATATCTGGCTTAGGTGAAAAAAGTAGGAGATTTGCATTTAGTCTAAGACCAAAATAAGGATGAACACCAGAAAGAATTTTCGCCTGTTTATCCAGAATATTGACATCATAGGCCAATAAAACACCATCAAATGTTTCATTGAACCTGCAAGAACAGAATCACTTCATATTATAACAGGACAAAAGGAAGCAAATATTCGCTCATCATTTAATTCTTATAATCAACATTACAAGTGAAGTGCATCATTACAAAACCTATTTATTTAGTATTGATCCCAACGGAGTCAAAGAATCACACTACTAGATCCAGACATTGCAGTTAAATTCAGCCTGTTTAAAAGCTTATATTCTCAACAGTAATAAACTTCTCCATTTGTTTAAAAAGAGCCACATTATCATTAGCTTCATCAACAGAAGTTAAATTTTCAGCTAAACTAGAAAACAGACCAAACTAAATTAAGGTATACTTTATTTAAATCAAAAGCAATATCAACACAAAACAGCTTTTGGTGAAGAAAAAATATTAAACAAAAACAGGAGTTTTGAGTTATATGAAAAATTAAATTTAAGTGAAAGTAAAAGAACTAACTTGAATAGCAAAGAGCCAAGCTCACGGAGAATCGACTGAGACACGTTCCTACTCTTTGATGGGTGTAAATACATCACCAAATTAGCATCTACTACGCTTAATCCTTCCATTTGAAGCTGCAATAAATATCCAAACAAATCCACTATTGCCACTAAACAGATAGCTTTAAAAAAAAATTCTCCTTCTCAACGAAGTAAACAGACGGAAAAACGAGCAGTAGAATAGAAAACAAAAAACAAAATATAGCAGCAGAGACAGAGATCAGACAATTAAAAATCTCTTTACTCAAAATCTTCAAATTAGATTTAGGGTTTGAAAAACTACCTTAATAAATTTCCTAGTCTGTTGGAAAGTTGAACCCGAGAAGAGAAGAGGAGGCTGGGAAAGAATGAGAGGCTTTTCTGGTGGGATAGTTAACAAGAGGAGAGTTAGGTTTGAAATTTTTAAAGAATTTTTCAAATATATATATATATATATATATATAAATTTAGTGATAATGATATTCATTGATAAAATATAACATATAATTATTATTATTTTTTTAAAAAGCACAAGATTGAGTAACATACCAATTTGAAATGAATTTAGATTAGCTTACATGCTCAAAAAAATTTTAATTTGTCAAAATTATTCTTTCTACTTTATATGTAAATATAAAATAATAAAAAATATATGAAAATAAATTTAAAATATGTTGGACAAAATTTATAAATTTTAATCTTTTTACATTTAAATTATCTTTTTAAAAATATTTTATTTTTAAAGTTTTACTCAATTATTGTTAAACTAATAAATTACTTATAAGGAAACGTATGTACTTATTTATAGGCCAAGCCCCATCTTCAGAGCTTCCACCGAATAAAGAAAAAAACATAACCTCCTTCTTGCCCTTCATCACTCTCCCTCAGCAAACACCTCAAGCCACCACACGCCCATCCCTGTCTCCTCGTTCCCGTTGGATTATTCTCAAGAAGCTGCCATGGCCATGGGTAGTAGCGCTGATGGGCAGTCTCGCAAGGCTCACCGCTCTCGCCACTCGAGTGCCTCTGCAAAAAAGAAAACCAAAGCCAAAAACAAGGATCAAAACTCCGACCAGAAGTAGCAAAATCCTATGGTTCCATTGTTTTCCTCCTTTTTACTTGCTATGAATTTGCTCTTCGGCTTTAGCTAATTTCGGCTTTTTTAATTAATCTTTCGTTGTATATATTAGGCATTTGCTTTTCATTCCAATGCGAAAGCGAAGCGATTGCAATCGCGTGCCGTTGAGAAAGAACAACGTAGGCTTCATCTTCCTATTATCGATCGCTCTTATAGCAAGCTGCCTCCATTTGTGGTCGTGTTGCAGGGCCCCCCTCAGCTAAATTTCTTACTTCCACGATTATTCTATATTTTTTGTTATATTTTGGAACCAAAGTAATTGATATTATCTTGTTTGGAACAGAGGAGTTTTTTAATTTAATTGTCCTTTTAGGATGTCTAAATTGGTTTGTCACTATAAGAACTAGGTTAAAAAACAGGTGGTTCCATTTGAATCAGATCTGCCTGTTACATTGAGTGTAAAAGAAAATTATAAGGAAATATAAAGTCCTTTTCTAACATCCTGGACCAATGAAATATATATACTATATTGAGAGCTGCTGCTGAAGGTGAAACGGTGCTGTTTAGCCTAATATTGGATTGAAACTTTAATTTGAGGATGTCCTAATTTCCTCATTTGAGATTTCACTGTTTCATAGTTCTGTGAGGAGCTTTGATATTAAGGATAGCATATGTTTGCGTTGTAATATGTGTTATAAAGAAAGGGTGAAGAAACCTTTGAATAGAGAAAAGAGGGGGAGGGAAGAATTTTCTATCAATATTGATATAATTTGCAAGAAATAACAGAATAATGTAGATTTTAAAGTGCTGGCTTTGGAATTATTTATGTTTGACGTTATCGAGTAGAGAAATCTTGAAGATATAACTGCAGCCTAGAAAACCTGGGAAATTGTTTGTTCCAACTGCCATTTGATGCCTAGTTTCAGATTTTTACCAACTTAGTAATTTGTCTACCTGTCTGTCTGGGTGTGTACAATTAATTCTATGTGGTAACATCTAGAAGTCTTTTCCCATGATTATATTGGTTAACTATTGTTGAACGTTTTACTTGTTGCAGGTTGGAAAGTCTCTTTTAATCAAGACTCTCGTAAAGCATTACACAAAGCATAATTTACCTGATGTTCGAGGACCAATAACCATAGTATCAGGTTGATGTATCCCTAAATTTTAGTAGTTGTTTATATGTACTTATCTTGTTTAGAAATTTTGTGGAGTTGAGGCTCCCTTGTCTGATGTGTGATTCATTGAACTTGTTAGGCAAGCAACGGCGCTTGCAGTTTGTTGAGTGTCCAAATGATATCATATGGTTTCTTAGCTTGCGATATTACTAGAATAACCTTGGCTCCTTGCTAACTTGGTTGTGGTAGCCTCATATCGTATCAGTATCAAGTTTCCCATGGATAGAAGCATCCTCACTGTAGTTGATGATCTAATGTTTAAAAGACTGAATCGTGTTCAGTCCCAGGATTGGTTCACTAGGGATGTCTCTACCTTGATAATAACCTGTCAATCCATATATTTTCTTGTGGATAATTTTTTCCAAGCCCATTTCTTTAGTTAATGATATTGCCTTGAGCTTCTAATGTGCTCATGTTAATTAGTGTTTGCTAATTTGTTGTTCTGTTCCTCATTTCTTTGTTCTATTCTGTGAGTTACATGTCATGTCAACTGGTTGGGGTGAAATTCAGTATTTTCTTTATTATATCCACCACAACCGGTATGTTGATTTATGAATTTGATTTGTTTTTTAGGGTGAAATCTAATTCAGGTGAATAATTATCCAAACACTGGCATCTGATATTTGTAATCTTGAAATAGTGCTAAAGTTCTGAGTACACCAGGGTGAAAGCTCTTAGGATGAATTTGGTTCTTGTCAAGCATTCTGTATGGCTGGTGTTACATGCTTGTTTTTATTTATTTGTTCCAATTAGTACCACTGTTCAGGACTTGCGTTTTTATCAATAAAATTAAATTTGACTTTCTACATGGAAACAAAGTGAAGGATGACAGTGAGAATGAAGAGAGTGATGAAGATGAATTTTTTAAGCCCAAAGGGCGAAGGGCAAAGGTGTGTCCTCGATGTAGGCATGACTGATTTATAATTTCAGAAGCTTGCATATATGGATGCTTCAGTGTGCCATCTTGTTGATAATTTTATTTGTTTATATTTTCTCAACTCTAATATTATTTTTTATTACTGTAAAACTCGATTGAAGGATTAGATGGTGGGAACATCAACACTGATGACTATTCGAAATCCACTAAATTTTCAGAACTTAAGAACTGGAAAGAAGAAGAGCTATATGAGAGTATTCGTGATAGTTTTGTCTCTGGTGATTGGTCTAAAGGTGTCCTCAGAAATCAAATGTCAGAAGCTAAAACTGAAGAAGATGATATGGATGGTAACTTTGAAGGTTTAGAAACTGGTGAGAAGTATGAGAGTCATCAGAAAGATGATTCTAGTAATGGTGGAATCCTAGGAAAATGATGATGCAATTGAGGAGCGGAGGTATAATGACATGATAGAATGTCATTATAATGTTGTAACTTTTTGAGGTTGTAAAATTTTATAGCATATGGTTTATGACATATAAATTAATGAAATCATACAACTTTTTGTTAATAGATGAATATTATGTTTGGATGTGAAATATAATTCTTAATTTATTTATTACTTCTAATATTTTGTTTTTTATTGTAGAATAATTAAATTATTTGTTTCACTAATGATATTTTAGCACAGTAAATATGTATTGCAGTTTAAAAATAATAAAGTAGATTATATAATGATATTTTATAGTATTATATATTATAATTTTATTTCATATAATAATAATTATATTAAGAATTTTATTATATTATATATTATTTTATTAAATTATATTTAATAATAATTATGTTAAAATATGGTTAAATTATTTATTATTTTTATTAAATTATTTTCAATAATAATTTTATTAAAATTTAATAACAATAATTATCTACCTTAAAAAAATTCTGTTAAGGGTATTCTGGTCATTTTAGTTTTTTTCTTTATGCTATTACAATATCATTCCATTCAACCAAACACAAGAATACTATTACAGTTCTATTTATTACATTCAACCAAACAGTTGAATTACTTATTACAGTTCTATTCCATTACAGCTTTATTCAATTACAGTTCTATTCAATTACAGCCTTATTCCATTACAGTGAACCAAACGCAATGTTAGTTTGTGACTTTATTTATGTATTATATAAGGAATGCCACATTATCAATTAATTAATTATTTTAAAATTTAAAAATATAAAAATATATATTTTAAAATTATTATAAATTATAAAAGAATAAAAAAATACTTTTTAAATTAAAAAATAATTAATTATTGACATGGTATATCATGTGGATTCTTTCATTCATTCTAAAATGGTTATTTTTATAAAATTAGAGGGTCAAATAAGTCATTATGCTATTATATATATAGATAAAAGTAAATGTTAAATTGCTTTATTATAGAGACTAGATTAAATTCTTCATTCTACTATTAAATAGATCGATTTAATCTTTTATTTAATTTAATAATAAAAAAACTATTTTAATCCTATTCCTATAATAAAAGTAGTTATCAAATATATTCACCCATATATATATATATATATATATATATATAAAGAGAAACAGTGAGTGAAAGTTTTATATTAGAAAGAAAAAGACAAAGAAGATACAGAGTTTACATTAATGAAGTTTGATACCTTATATTGAAAAGATAAGGTTATCATTTACCCATTTTCACTACTTGTCTCTTCCAGTCTGCATTCTTATAATTTCAATGGAAGTTAGTCGCAATGTGATGGATGCAGTAAACGGATCTTCATGGCGCACCGGAACGCCTAATTGTGGCAATTAATCATTTCCCTCTATCGGAAATGATGCAAATATTATCATTGCTAATAACATACCTCCGCAGGTTGGTAAGGAAGAATTCCCAAGATTCCATATTCTCCTTATCTATGATGGCAAATGTTATCAGGAGCACGTTCTTATTGCCGTATTGAGTAACCATAAGGAGTATGATCTGTGTATATTTTCCATATAGCCAGGTCTCATCCACTTGCACAAACGGCTTGCAGTGGGAAAATGCCCTTACACATAGATCAAACGTCCAGAACATCCGATGGAAAATTCTTTTTCTCCGCTGTAGTTGGTCATCCGGACCGTAATAAAGTCGTGTCTGTAACTCAATGACAGTCCCCGGTACGTACTCCCACATAGCGGCTATCCATCCCTATAGCTCGTTATATGACACATCAAAATCCCCATACAATTGTTTCATTGTCATCTGTTTAGCTATCCACGCCTTTCGATATAATACTCGATACTGAAATCATGCCTGCATTTCAGTAATCAGTACCGAAACTTTAATGGTCGGCATGTCCTTCACCATTGGCATGATACACGTACAGATAGTTTTGGAATCAAGTTTTTGATGATCTTCTATCATACGAGTTGATGTGCATGTGTGAGGCCCAACAAATTTTTGTATCTCCCACATCTTCAAATTTTGAATAAATGCAGCTCGTACCCGCCAATTGCAGCCTTCCGCCGACTTCCAACACTCCTCAATATATAATGTCAGTTTAGACACTGCGACTTTGTAATCCATTGATATATTCATGTTATACCGCTTAATAGCAAATACGCACTCTTCCTTACTTTCGAATCTCTGGCCTACGAATAACTCCTCAGGATTGGAATTTACGGCCAGTCGGTAAGCAGGAAGTATTTTAGGGCACTCCAAGAACTCAGCTGCGTACGCCACGTCGGGGTCTATGAGCGACATGTGTGGCCCAGGATTATTGTGTATCACAATACGTCGCATCTGGTTCCCGACCGAAGACGCGTTAATGTTTCCATCGTCAATCACATCTTCGTCGTCAATATCATTGGGGACATCGTCTACATTAGGATCACTATCACTATCGACCTCTTGATCACAAGGATCACTACTATCGTATCTATCATCACCAACCACATCAATATCGGGTGTGACATTAAGATCGATACTGATCCCACGTATAGTTGATTCACTATCAATGTACGATATTGGAGCCACTATGCACGGTTCTTGAGCTCCATGTTCTTCACCATATATAGTGAGATCTTCATTTTGCTCAATATCGGCTAACTCAACAAATAAGTGGATTGGTGCATTTTTGTCAATCCCATTCCCACATAAAGAGCGATCATTATCTCTACATCTTCGTCGTCTAGAAGTTCTATTTCGGTGAATTTGATAGGATCTGTCGAAATTAGAAACTTGTAGAAAAGTTTCGAGATCCTTCTCTCACAACGTCGTACAATTTTTGCGTTAATCATTCCCTTCATATCATCCAACGAGACATTTCTATTAAATCTTATTGCTATTTGTTGCCGACATTTAAATATGCATCCAACAGTTGTTGTCAAGATGATTCCATCGAAATAAACGCATATGAAAAACTGATTATCCATCCTCAATACTCAATCTGTTAAAAAATAAATAAAATTTCTAAATACAAAACTTACTAACAAATCACAAATAAACAAAATAACTTTTACAAAAAAAAAACATAAAAATAACACTAAACAAAATATATAATACTAACAAAATATTTTTTTCTTATCATAATCTATTCTATTTAAAAATAACAAAAAAAAGTTACCTTTTCTTTCTTCCTTTTTTCTTTCTTCTTTTCTCCCTCTCTTCTTCTGTAATTTTTTTTATTGGAAAAAGTTATTTATTCTTCCTTTCTTTTTTCTCTTCTCCCTCTCTTTTTTTTGCAATTTTTTTTACTGTTGTGTGCCTTCGATGGCTTAAATAGAGGTTTGGGGAGAGGGTGTCGTGTGTGCCACGTCAGTAACTGGTGTCGCCTCTGACAGAGGCTTCACCAGTGCCGCTTTTGGCACACCCTCCTCTCTTTTTTTTAAAAAAAACAGTTTATGTTTTTTTTAATACAGTTTATTTTTTAACTAATTTGGTGACAGATGTCAAAGGGACAGGGTGGTTACGCCTCTGCCAGAGGCAGCACCACCCTAAATGTACTATTTTAGTACATACTTTTGCCTTTGTATTATTTTAGTACTTTTTTTATTTTTTTGTATTAATTTGGTAAAAATCCCCCATGCATTGCTCCAAGTTAATACAGTGACTCAACTCATTTGACCCCCTTCCCCTTTATAGTCGATTACCAACAATTTTTAAAAAATAAAGAAACAAAAAGCCAACTCATTGGTTTGACGTAATTATTCAATTGAGCTAACTAGAAACTGACTCAAAATCCCTACGTAAGAATCCAAGGCTTTCCTTTCTATTCCACTATATCGTTCTTTACCAGCGGAGCCATGAAGTAAGGGTCGAGATTCGGTGGTGAAATCAAGCTTATTTATGATTCCCAGAAATAAGCTGGATCACTTGTTCGACAACCGACTCATCGCAGAGGATGGCTAACAAGCCTTGGTTACTAAACTCATACTCTTCCTCGGCTTGGATAAGGAGTTTCCTAAAGATGCGCACCACAAATCTCCTGCAACTTGTCCAGACGTAGATCGCCACGTGACCTACCGGCACATCAGAGGGGATGCGGCGGGCTAACATTCGGGCCTTGTTCCTCCACCGCTGCAACATTTGCCGAAGCCTCACAATGTGGCGGATTGGTGTACTTTCCAAGCCCTGCTGACATTTTACCAGAGAACCGTTCACTTTTAGAATGGGAAAGAGGGGGAGAGGATTTTATAGAGAAAAAAGGGATCAGAAGAAAGTACCCTTCTAGTTTGATATAATTACAAATTTTTATTTGTTGAACCAATTTCATGTTGCTCCTATTGTTTTACTGTTTCAATTTTATCAAATAAGTTAGATTTTAACGGATAAATTATTATAACTTTCCTATGTTGTTGTTTTTAATTTTATTCAAATACGTACTACTTTATCTAATAATAATTAGATTAAATATTACTCAACAACATAATCTATTATAATATTTAGGGTAATATTAAAACAACTGAATCAAATCAAATATTCTCATTTTAAATTGGTCTCTAGACTTGAAATTATTTAAATTATTAAAGCTATGTTAATTAGTTCATTTTATTATTAAAATCGTTAATTTAATTATTAAATGACTAGTTAAATTTTATGTGGCATAATTTTAAATAAAAATCTAAAAGAAAATGAATAACGTAAATGTCTTAATTTTGAAGTTTCCAAAACTTTTGCAACAATAAACTCCTTTTATTTTTAATTTAATTTTTAAAGTTATGCCTTTTTTTATATTTTAAAATGAAATATTGATAATTGGAGGATGTAAGTATAGAGAATAGTTGAGAAATGTACTGTGCAAGTGACTTTATTAAAACTAGAGCTGCTTTTGAGATTTTGCAAAGTTGGATCAATCTATTCAAAAAACAACCAATCAAACCTCCTTCCAAATAAATCCGTACTGATACAAATAGCTCAAAGACCAGAACCCCCAAGCTTCATACACCTTACTTTGCCTGCAATTATCACTATATTTTATGAAAATCTGAAACCATAATCTCACACCACTGTACATTTTATTCAAACATCACTCTCTCAAATAATAGTAATGTTGCTAGCTGTTTTAGAATTTCCAGGATTCTCTTTTTAGAAGAGAGGTGTTGATAGTGGAACCTAAACTAACAACTAATACTCCATTATAATGATATAGATTTAGTGACCCTTTCACCACATTACGGAACAATACCATCTTTTCTTTCTTCTCTCATACTGTTCTAAACTCAAACAATTTGATTCAGTTAAGTCTATAACATTTGTTTTTCTAAAACCATTATCATACCCCTAATAAAAAAATATGCGTCAAAGTTTGGTTAAAATATCATAAATGTATTTGTACTAAAAATCAGATTACATTTTACTCTTCTACTCAAAAAATGGGTAATTAATATCTTTACGTTGAAGCAAATTTGTTCTTTCTGTTAAAAATTTCATCAATTTGATGTGGATGATGGAATAGCGTACCATGTGTAATTCAATTCAGAAAAATAACAAACAATAAGGAAAAACCTAAAAAAAATTTAAAAATCAGAAAAAATATTGTAAAACCTTTCCAGAATTTAAAAAATATACTTTTATTTTTAAAAACATATAAAATACAAAAATAATGAAAATTCAAAAATAAAAATAAAAAATCATTAAAAATATAGAAAAAAGAACAAAGAATAATATAGATATACATATATGTATAGTAGTTTTTATTAACCTTGAAATTTTTTATTTTTTGAAATTTTGCTTTTTTTTAGTTTTTAAAATTTATTTTCTCATGCGTGAATTTGGTTTGAATCAATTAAAAATTTTAAAATATTAAATAAATAAAGGCTAAATGTAATTCAAATGACAAATAATTTCAACATTGTATTTTAACTCTAAAAATTTAAGTTTATGACCAACTCATAATTCTTTGAATTTAGAATAAATTAAATGAAAAAATAGTTAATGACTTATATTTAAATTAATCAAGTTCAAAAGCATCTAAATTTAAAATAATCAAACTCAAATCTCAAATGAAAAAAAAGGATGATTGAAGAAAATTATGACAACTACGAACTCATTTGCTTGGAAATTTATGGCAATGGCAGCTCCAGTTCGGAATCAAAAGTGATTGAAATACAAACATAAACAGCTTGTAAAGCCCAAAGCATTTTGCACCATTTTAATTTAATTCTTGAGTCTTGACAAGCCTTGAAAGAACCAATTCCATATACATATTGTGTATTAAAAAAAAAAGAGAGAGTATATTTTCATAATTTCTGGAACTATTTTTATAATGTTTGTAACTTTTTTTATTTTTATACTTTTTTTTAATTTTATTGTGAAAAAAAATTCAAGGTAATTAAAAAGTACTATTTATATATCCATTTCATTTCATGTTTCTTTTTTTTTTCTATATTTTTAATGATTTTTTATTTTTCTTTTCACTATTTTTTTATTTTTTTGTTTTTTAAAACGAAAATTAAAATTTTTTATAATTTTTCCTGATATTTAAATTTTTTTTTGAGATTTTTCTTTATTTTCTAAAATTTTCACTTTTTTTTTAATTTTTTTTGCATTTATTTAAAAAACAAAAAAAAGGGGTGATGTATGTAATGACAATCCAATTTGAAGTGATAATTGAGTGCGATTTTAGGAGAAAAATAGTGAATTAACTCTTGTTAGTACCTAAAGTGCATGAAGGAAATGAATGAGAATTTTGTGGACTTATTTGATTTTGCTTGTTATATATGATTGTGACTTTTCAATTATCATATGTATATCATTCAACAAAAACAAGTTCAAACAAATGTTGAAACCTACATTTCTTACACCAAAATGTTAGTAAATATGTTAATTGCAGGCCTGGAGAGTTGTAAAAGGAAAATGTCTCTTACTAAACAACTCATTACTTCTTAAATATCGTAGTTTAATGTTAACAAAAAGCCTATTTCTTGGGTTTGAAAGCCTCCTTTATGGTAGAGACCTCCTCATTAAGGATCTTGATGGGCAGCTAGGAAATGGTAAAAACATTTTTGTTGTTAATGGAAACATTTTCTACAAAGACTTAGTTCCATCTAGCACACTCACATGATCTAATGCCTCGAAATAGATCAAATTACGTCTTTTTCTTGCAATTTTTATAAATTTAGAGTCATGAGAGTTTGGTTTAGTTTGCTTATGTATCAATTTGTGAAACTATTAAAATTTTAAAAAGTTATCACTGATGATTTCTTGAAGAATTAGACTTGAAATTGATAAATTTTAAGCTTAAATTATGAAAAAGATTAGATTGTAAAGTTATTTAGCTTGTTAGTTAACTTCGTTACATTAGAGACCAAATTGAATAAATGTGAAACTTGTCATGAAATTATATTAGAAATAGAAAGTATAATATCCATAATGAGGATATATGAAATTGGATTTTAATCTGAAGCTGGGAATTTAAAGTTATGACTATCCCAAGTTTAGAGACTAAATTGAATAAAATAGAAAATTTTAGGGATATCGAAAAATAAGTTCATATAGGTTCATGCGTATCATAACATTATGAGAATGTTTGGCATTTATTGGTCATATTAAATAATTGTATATATCAAGATTTGGACTAAAGTGGAGCTAATAGGGAAAAAACAAAAATCTCGAATTACTCTTTAAAGTGTCCACTCTTTTCACATTTTGATCAAGTAAGTTCATATGAAATTTACTATTTTATTTTTATGTTATGTATGATGTTGTATTTGATTCCGTTTATATATGTTAGTACAAAATTAGAACATTTGTGAATTTGATATGTACGGCTAGTACGGATTGAATTGAAATATTACGTGATATTTGATTATAATGAAATAGTACAGGGTACAATTGATAAAGTCTGAAAGCGTACAAGACATGTAATTGAACATGCAATCGTATATAGGGTACAATATGAAATATGAATAATTATAGAGATGATTTGTAATATGTGAAATTGATTCCCGTGTGGACTTAGTAAAAGGTTAGGATATGTTTGGCATGCTAATAGGGTCTTGTGCGCACTTGTACAGGAATTATCATAGATTTTAACGGGATCCAACATTTGTTGCAAATTCTTAGGTATTATGTGACATAGGTTTAGCTTAGACGAGTAACTTGATGTGTCGTGATATAGGTTTTACCTCGGACGGGTAACTTAATATATGTATATATTCATCTCGGACGAGCAACTTGGTGTGGTGTAGTTTACTCGTATATCCGAGTCCGTTTTACTAGGGTTCATTTGACCAGACAATATAAATGAACTTGGAAACTTGAAAAGAGGGTGAAATAGATTTTTGGTAATCAAAACGAATTGTCATTAAATGAAATTAGTTGTAATTGATGCATTAATGAAATTAATGGTGGAGAAATGTAATTGCTTTAATTCATGTATGCTTGATATGTTGGGAAATGTGATCATATTGTAGTAAATATGTAATTGTTTTCTATGCATTTGAATGATGAATAAATAAATAAAGTTAATTTTACATTTCACTATTATATCTTGTGTGTTTCTGTCTTTCATGTTTCGATTGTGACAAACGAATATTAGCTTATTCATTGTTTAAGTTCAAACTGTTGATAAGTAGCACTGTAAGAACATTTACATTGCAAGAAAGACAACTTACATTAGTAGATAATTTAAACTAGTCCTTGATCCCGTAAAAGAATCAAAGTGAGCGTTTGATTCAAACACTTAGAAGGATTATTATGTCGTCTACAATTCCAATTAGGGAGATGGCTAGTCTTGGATGTAACAGGGCATTTTTGCCCGGCCCAGACCTAACCCATTACAAACTAACCCCTAACCTAATGACCCAGCCCACAACCTTAAAATTTTTAGAAAAACCTAGCCACCCTTAACCCTAAGTGCCGCACCTAACCTTCTGACACCAGCCACCCGCTCGTCGCCTCCACCACCTGCCCCATTGACCTCTTAGACCTGCAAAGAACACCAAAGCAGCAACAGAGGAGCAGAAACACACAAGAAACAGTGGCCAACAATAACAAGAACGACAAAAAAATATTGTATTTTCATTCGGCTATAAAGCCAAGAACAAGTTAATGTAAATGGGGAGGACTTTAAAAAAAAAAGATTAGAGAATAAAAACAAAGAAATTTCAGAAGGTTGTTCTGATTTTCTCTATTTCGTTTTTTATTTTGTTTTTATTTTTCATTATTTTCGATATTCGAAAGTAATAAAAGAAAGAGGGAATGAGAGACTCATCGGATCTCCCGCGCGACCACGCCATCGCTCCATCGTTCCGTTGTCGGATGGCCTACTCCGGTTTTGCAATCGGACTTGGAAAGAGGGTCGGACCCTTTTCTTTCATTTCTTTCGAGTGCCGAAAGCTTGACTTTCAAGCTTGACTCGAAATGGGGTTGAAAAGCCCATGTTCTCGCACCACCAACCACCGGATGTAGTGGTGGTTCGGCGAACGACGACATATCTCGGCCGGATTTACTTGAGCGTCGGTGGAGAGAAAAGAGAGGCTAGGGATTTCTTTTTTTTTAAAAAAATGAATGACCGACTGCTTCTTCTTTGTTAAAAGGGGATATATTGGTTTTATAAATGGAGGGGTTATTTTCATGATTGGTCCCTCCGTGTTTTCGAGTTCTTTTAATTTAGTCATTCTCTTACTTTTTTTTGTTCCTTTTTTAATTTATTCGCGTAAATTTGTATTTGATTCATTTTGGTCCGTGACTAAACGCAGCGCATAAGGAATCTGGGCTTTTTGCCATTTCGATCCTTATTCTTTCGCAGGCGCTTTAATTTAGTCCCTGGCGCCTCTTTTTATATTTTATAAGTTCTACCTTTGATTTTATCTCGGTTTCATATTCATCCTTAACCTTTAATTCTCTAATCTATTTATTTAGTTTTAAAAAATGCTTCATTATATGTTACTTAAAATATTTTATATACTTTTTATTCTTATTTTTTATTTTTTATATATTATTAGTTTTATCTAGTTTCATGAAATGACTATTTAAAATTGTTTTTTTATATTTTTAAGCTGCTTTATATATACTTCTATCTTAAGCTATATTATATGTATATTATTTTTTAGATTCTTTTCACATATTATATATATTTTTATTTCAAGTTGTTTTACTTACATTACTCTTTTAAAACAATTTTAGTATATTATTTTAAATTTCTCTTTCACATATATATTATTTTAACTTATACATATAAAATTTAAGTTGACCTTAGATATTACTTTTAAAATTATTTTATGTACCTTATTTTGAGTCTATTTTATTTTAAAATGTTCATTGTTGTTTATATTAAGTTTTTTTATATTATTTATTTTACACTTATATTTATATATATATATATATATATATACACATATACATATGTTATCTATTTTAGTTTTCCTTTTATAAACTATTTTACTTTTTCTTTAAATTCCTTTTTTTTTACATATTATATTTTTAAAATCTTTTATTTGTTTCAGCTTGCTAAATTTGCTTACTTAAAATTACTTTATATATTATTTTGAATTACTTTAGATAGTAGCCATTGGAATTACTTTATATATCGAATACTTTAAACTTGTTTTTATATAATATTAACTTAAAATTGTTTTGTTATTTATTTTAACTTGTTTAATGCGTTATTCTTCGATACTATATCATTTCATTGTTCTGTTTAATCTTTTTGTGTATTAGTTTATTTATATATCATTTTAGCCTATTGCGGTTCTTATGGCTTCTTTCATTATTTGTTTTATTATTTTAGTTATTATCTTACACAAAATAAATTTTTTCATAAAAGCAACATTCCGTGTTTGGAAACCCGAGGAAATCGCACTCTAACTTATTGAGTCTCGCTTTTTCTTATCTAGTTCAAATAACGGAATTTTTAAAATTGCGATACAATTTTCGAAATAAAACACTTATCCTTGAATATTCGAGACGTTGTGTTCTAACTTACTGAATATGACGTTTAGATGATTCGGGATAAGATCTTTTGCGAACAAAGGCAATATTTGGTGTTTGAAAATACGTGAAGTCATGCCCTAACTTACTGGGTTTTGATCTCTTTCGTTTAAACTCAAATAACTGAATATCCTTTTCGAACTTTCAATAAAAAAGCATGCTCATTCTCCAAGGTTCTAAATGTCGTATCCTAACTTACTGGACATGACATTTTATTGCTTCGAGGCGAGAATGGCTTTACATTTCGTTTCAATTTATTCAAATGTTTTTAACAAAAGGGATCGTATTTTAAATCCTTTCAAGTTTTCAAATATTCGACACTAAGACACTAATTAATCAACTAGGTACCAATTCTGGGCGTATCGAGGATGCTAATCATTCCTCGTGCGTAACCGACTCCCGAACCTATTTTCTGGATTTCAAATACCAAAATAGTTGTTTTGATAAATTAAACTGTTTATTAAAAACAACCACATTTTGAGGTGACCCGATCATACCTCGAAAAAAATGATTGGTGGCGACTCCCCCGTTTTTCGTTTTCATTTTCAAAATCCAAGTCGACCCCGTTTTTCAAAAAAATGGTTTCGACAGCTTGGCGACTCCACTGGGGAACTAAAAAGAGAGTCAAGCCACGAGTTGATTAACTTTTGTCTTTTTGTCGTAAATTGAAATTTTGATTTTAATATACGGTCCCTTTTTTTGCATTTCATTCATTTTGAATTGAGATCTTCATTATTTTGTTCCTATTTTCTTTATATGTTTCGAGTTTTTTCTGTATACTTGTGCTTGCATTACATGACCGCCGGTCATACCTTTTAAGTGGGAGCGAGAAGCTACTCTTTCGTGAGGTTTTCACCTCCGTGTAGGATAGTGAACCGCTTCTGGAATACATCCGTACCTATGTGCTTCGTGAGATTTTCATCTCCGTGCAGCCATAGGGAAATGTGTTCCCCTGAACTGAACTCGATCCATATGAGCCTATGATGGGTGAGGACCGAGGAATCTGCTGGTTCAGGTACCCCCAACTCTAAAACCAAACCCCATGTAGCAAACCTTAGGAGCCCACCCTAGGTAGAGCCGCGCCGAACCCTAGTGTTACCCAATTAGGTGCTTTGTTTTGTTATTTATCTTTCATGTGCTAATGTGTTTTCTTTTATTTTTATTGCATTGCATTGCATCGCATTGTTATAGAAAGGAGGTGTTGATTCATATTCAATTGCTAAATAGGGGAGTTTGTCATGAGAAAACGAATTTCTTGATAAAGTGGATTATAATGTGGTCGTCCTGATATGGCCCAAGTAAGCACAACGGAAGAAGGTTGATAATTCGTGAAGGAATACAAAACTTTGCCCGAGAATTCAAACCAACAAGGAGTATTCGAGAGCCATTACGTCAGAGGAGCTAAGAAGCATCACGAGGATAAGAGAACCATGGGTCGCGATCAAGCAAAAGAGAGTTACTGGAGGCATCTATTGAAAGCTCGCAAGATCCAACCATAACATCCAGATATGAAGAAAGGAGCGGTGCCTTCACTTGGATTCTAAGGGTAAGACCGCATATGTAATCCGTTTTATGTAAAGAAATCTGTTTTTTAGAAAAGTTCTTCTAATGGAACTGAATATAAGGTCGACACCTCTCTTTCTTGCATTCATTTCATGCATTTGTATTTCATGCATTTGCATCGCATCATTTGCATTTCATGTAGTTGCATTGCATTATTTGCACTGCATTATTTACATTGTATCATTTACATCAGATTTTTACAAAACGACCCTAATTAGATAAAATTATTTCAGTTAACCTAAAAGCCATGGAACGAAGGTTAGAGAGAATAGAGCACAGGCAAATACAGATGCAAGAGTAATTATCCAGAATTTAACAGGATATGCAGAGCCAAATGTTAAAGCTCCAAAGAAATATGATTAGTCAACTAAGACAGTTATTAGCCGAAGGGCTCGAAAGGAGGAAAGACCTAGTGGACAATAGCAAGGATGATAATGAAGACATCGTTTATTCCCCAAGTTTCACTATAATAAGCGTCCAGACTCAACCAGATGCACCTTCGCGAGGGGTACCCGTTACTACCAGACCCCAACAGCATCAAGTCGGTATGTCAGCACCAGTAAACTCCTCAGTAGGCTCAGGTCCCAATCCGGGAGGCAATCCAACCAATTTTATTGTTATTGAAGAAACAAAGAGGGCCAGTATGGAGCGTCCGAAACAATGCGAAGCTTTTAAAAAGCGAAAGTGGAGCTCCCGAGATAATACTTCGAGGGCAATAAAGGGAAAGGAAAGTAAGGTGAAACCGATTACCATAGGCCAGCCAAGAATGACAACTACTAGCCATCAGGTTCCTCAAAAGCAAGAATCCAATCCAAGACCAAGTACTGAAAAGCTCCCATTTATGCCAATTCTAATGTCGTATAAGGAGCTATATCAAAGTTTATTTGATGCGCACGTGGTATCCCTATTTTTATAAAATCGTTGCAGCCCCCATACCCCAAATGGTATGATCCATGTAACATCCCAAAATAGGGCCTAATCGGAATAGTGGTTCGTAACCACAAATTCGAGATAGAACTAATTATTTTTATAATTATTTTGAGGTCTATATTATGATTGCATGATGGTGTGAAAATTTCGTGAAGAAATTCTATGCATAAAGTGTTTAATTTGAAAGTAAGGACTAAATTGAATAAATTGCAAAACTTGCATTCTAGAAGTTTTTAGTATGAAATTACTTTGGAATATTAATTAGGAGGGTTTAAATAGAAATTTGACCAATTTTAAGTTTATGGACAAAAATTGGACATGGAGGGAATTTTTGAAAGTTTAATAAGGAAGGGCATTTTGGTCATTTGGTTATTAACATGAATTAAAAAGGAAAAAGATGACAAAATTGATCATCTTCTTCATTAGTTGCTGCCGATTGTTGCTCTCCACCATAGCTAAGGGTTCTTCAACTTTCAAGCTTCATAGTAAGTGCATCCAAGCCCCGTTTTTAATGATTTTTATGTTTTTGAGATCCCGGTAGCTCGATAAAGCTTATGTTAGTAATATTTTAAGTTAGGATTCATATTTGGAAAAATACCCATAGGTGAAATTTGTGTATTTTGATGTTTTATGATAGAATATGAGGTTTTAAATTATGCTAGACAACTTGAGCTACTCGGTTTTAAGTAAAAACGAGTAAAAGAGCTTAATTGGTAAAAATACCTATTGTACATAAGTGTATGTTATAGTAGGAATTTGAAGATGATATTGGTAAATAAATGATCAGCATGTCTTAAAATACAAGAATTTGTGATAAGTTTTAATTTCCGAGCCTTGGGGCAAAAGTGTAAATATGCAAAAGTTTAGGGGCAAAAATGTAATTTTGCCAAAGTTTGAGTAAAGGTCTGTTTTGATAAATGTTGATATTAAATAAGCTAAATTTGCTATTATAGATCAAGAAGAACGAAATTCAGGAGTAGATAGGGGAAAAGAGAAAGTAAATGACTAAATCGTAAAGTTTAGTCACAATTTGTATTGAGGTAAGTTTACGGTAAATAAATGCAATATTTCATTGTTTTACATTGATGTTGTTAAATTCCAGCATTTATATATTTACTTTATGAAAATATTCAAAGTCGAAACGAAGAAGAGAAGACAGAGAGAAAGTATCAGAAAGCCCCGCTTGAACCTTAGGAATGTTAGGGGATTTGGGTTAACAGACAGGACAGTATTGCGCCATGTAAGCCCATATCGTGTATATGGCCTTGGAGACAGGACAGTATTGCGCCATGTAAGCCCATATCGTGTATATGGCCTTGGAGACAGGACAGTATTGAGCCATGTAAGTCCATATCGTATATATGGCTTTGGAGACAGGAATATTTCATGTAAGACCATGTCAAGGACATGGCATTGGCAGTATTTTATCAGACAGGAATAACCCAAATATCCCTAGTATTCCGAGTGGTTTAACAGGCCATTATAAAGATTGAATTCATGAGTATTTAAAGGTCAGGTGAGAAAGAAAGAAAGTGTATCAAAGCAGGAAGGGTAAGGAAAGTTTAAGATGTTGAATGGTAAAATGTACAATTATTGTCATGATAAATATTGTGATTTATTTGCTTGTAAACTTACTAAGCCTAGTGCTTGCTCCTTTATTTTCTTTCTTATTATAGTTCTTGCCAAGCCTACTCGGGGATCGAAGGAAACGTCGAAGTTCAGATCACACTATCAAAGGAGTTATTTTGGTATAACTAGACGTTTCATTTTGTGTATGGCATGTATAGGGAATTAGTCTTTTATGGAATGATATGTTCAATATATGGTGTTTAAATGCTTGGAAGTGAATAGCTAATGAAATGGCTAACCATGCATGTGTTTAATGGTATGTATGCTTGAATGGTAACTATCACATGAAAACTATGAAAAGTATAAAAGTAGCTTGAAAACAGATGCAAACAGCAGCAGTGACGTGAATTTGAAAAATCACTAAAAATAGTAGGAATGGAATTAAAAGGTGAATAAGGTATGAAATTAAAGCTTAATGAGTCTATTTTCATGTGGAAGAAACAGAGTAGGAAAAAGAGTTGTATATTATGAGAAATTTTCAGTTGAGTGAGACTGACTCTGTGATCCCCTGTTCTGACTTCAAAAATTCACCATAAATTGCACATAAATAATTACGTATTATAGTTTATATGCCTAGATTCCTTATTGAGTCTAATTTCTAATGAAACAAACATCATGCCTATTTGAATTTTGTACAGGGAGAAAATTAGTTCGTAGTGAACATAGGTCAGAGCAGTTGAGCTGTGTAACAGGGGAGAATTTAACTAATAAACTGTACTAATTGGCTAAGTCAAAAATTCTAGAAAAAAATTAGTAGATATATATATGAGTCTAGTTTCAGGGAAAATTTACGGATTCTGATTTCGAGTTTCGGAACTCGAGATATAAATTTTTAAGTGACCTTGACGCAGAAAAATAGTTTATTCCGAAATTTAAAATAAGTGGTTTAAAGTTGTTTAAAAAGCAAGATAAGTTTAGTAACACCTCAAGTTCGACTCCGGCGACGGTATCGGGCGTGGGGCGTTACAATCCAAACGCTCAATGTGAGTGCCATGCAGGAAACACGGGACATTCAATCGAGAATTGCACTGCCTTTAAAAGATAATCGAAAGATTCATCAAAATCGGTATTGTCAAATTTGATGATCCCTCTGATGCAGAAAAATCATTACCGAATTATTCAGATGATGGGGTAAACATTATGAGTACCGTGATGGAGGCGGGCATGAGATCCAATAGTACATCAAGTTCGGGGCTCTAGAGCAAGACATGATATTTGGGAATTTGAATATTAACGACGCATCTATAAGGGGAACCAAGGACTTAAAGGTTTCCAAACCCTTATGTACTGGGAAATGTTTTGAACAATAGGACTGTGGAAGAAGTCCCTGTGTTTTTAGAGCTAACTTAAAGTAATATTCAGAACACGCTTATTGCCTTAAGCCTAGAGGCAATAAGAATCCTTTTGTGAAATAGGCTAGTGTCCAAAATCTTTATTTCAATGAAATGCATCTTATTGAGCAACTATTCTTGTTCTTTACAGATTCTTTTGTTCTTGGACTTTCATTCATATATTCTTTCATTCTTTATTCATGATCTTACCAATGCACATAATCGTCTTTAAATTATTCTTTGAAATTTACTTTTGTACCTACAATAGGTACCCAGATATCAATGACAGAAGCGAACTGTTAATGACTCCCTTTTGAATAAGATATGTGTCTAGAGGGATCTCCGGACTTCGAAGATGATAGAGATAGTGTCTATCTTCCAATTTGTTAAGGATGGTAGAACGAGACGAAAGATAGATCCTAACTTACAAAGGGTCAGTTAACATTGCAAGCTAGGAAAAAAAAGAAGATCGAAGTCTAGCTCACCACCAAACTAAGGCGAGACATCATTGAGTTATTTCAAAAAATTCAAACATGTCTTCACACAATCATACCAAGACATGCATAGGCTACGGAGACGTAAACATGCTGAAATCTTAAAAAAGGTCCACGAGGATATCTAGAGGACACATGCTAGTGGTTATACAATAGCCAAGCTGATCATGAGGCTAAGATATTGCTAGTCCACCATGGAAGAGGACTACATCAGTGTGTCGTAAAGGTCAAATTGAGGAAGGCAAGATTTATGTTTCTTCAAGGACTCTCCACGTGAGGGCACGGATGTTACGGGGCCAGCTTTATCGACTTCAATTCATCTTCATGATGATCAATTACTTCACCAAGAGGGTAAGGTCACTTCACATGCCAAAGTTACTAAGGAAACGGTCACCAAATTCAAATTCAAATTCAGATCCAAATTCAAGTCTAAATCCAAGTCCAAATCTAAATCTAAGTCCAAATCCGAATCCGAATTCAAACCCAAATTCAAAATTCAGATTCAAATTCGAACCCAAATTCAAATCCAAAATTTGAATTCAAGTTTGAATCTAAATTCAAGTTCAAATTCAAACTCGAATAAAAAGGGGAAAAGAAAATGGCAAATTAAAACAAAAAGTGCCAGAAAAGAACATGTCTAAACTGCACAATGTCGAAAGTTTATAGCCTGTTCAAAGATCAGACATCATATCAATGCAGCAAAGACAACCAAAAGCCATTAAAATTTTTTTTTAAAAATGACTGAGACGTGTAAGGGTTGACATGGACAAGTTACCATTTACCCTCCATACTCGTAAAATGTTGGCCAAGACCTTCGCCGGGGCGACACATTTCTCATTGGTCTTGCCCATTGAAGTTGAGATTCTTTCTTCTGAGTTTTACCAAAGCTGAGGCTGAATGAGACAGAATGGATCTAATCCCTGCATAATCAATCGAAGTTAATCTATCACTATCCGATGATTCGGGTTTATGACAAAAATGTTCATCTTAGAGAATTGCTAAAGGGTGACCTCATATTGAAAAAGATCCTTCATATGCCCAAGTACTTAGGCAAAAATAAAGGCCAAATGGAGAAAGACCTTACACAATGAAGAAGGCTTGCACTAATCAAGATAAATGGTAATGACGTGCCCAATTCGATGAATTCAGTCAAGAGGTATGTCACTTACATGCCCAATCTGGTGAATTCAGTTAAAAGTAATTGCACCAAAAAGGAGAGGCCAAGGTGAAAACCTGCAAAGGGCGCCTTGAAACCTTCTAAGAAAGTCGATAAAAAAAAAGAGAAATGAAAAAGAAAAAATCAGCCAAAAGGAAGAAAGAAAAAGGAGAGGCCAAGGTGAAAACCCGCAAAGGGCGCTTTGAGTCCAAAGGGCATTTGAGTTGAAAACCCAAAAAAGATGGCTCAAACTTTGACCAAAAGTGGGGCACGCGGTAGTCTTGCCATGCTTGAATTGACAATAAAGAAGTATGCTACGTCTTGGAGCATCGACAAAGTACTCCGAATCCCCTAGGCATATATTGAGCTTGGAATGGTTCTCAAGAAGTTGGAACAGAGAAGCTTAGGTTGCGATATCTGGGGCACCTAGTTGCCATCTTACTCCTTCTAATTTTGCTATCTTTAATTATTTTATTCGTGTCAAAATACACTCTCAATAAATTTTCTCATTGATTGCATTTGCTTAACTTGCTTGTTTCGAGTTATGCTTTCATTCAATTTCCTTCTTGTCTAATGTCATGATCTTTTTCAAGCATTTTGTATTGAAATAATGATTAGTGGACTAATAACACTTTCATAAAAGGAGTTTTGCGTATTACCCTGGAAGTTTCTAAATAGTACGGGAACCTAAAACAGGACTATTGTTTAGGACTTTCCACGCTTAAGGGTTGGAAATATTTAAGTCCAAATTGAAATCATCTCTTCATATTTTTAGTTAGAGATATTTACTGAACAAAAGAGACAAGATATTGGGTCGGTGATACAATCTCGATGAAAAACAAGTAATCAAGATTATTCTCAAAATGATACTCTGCATCCACGCGAGTATCAGGCATACACATCTAGTCAAGTCACCTAGAGCGTGATCAGTTGATGGAACAAGTCCCTATACCCTTGATTTGCGGCAGGTTGGATTGAAGAGGATGCAGATCCTATACCTCTGAGTTATGATAGATTTTGAATAAGGTACAAGCCTTATGTCCCTTATGTCTCCGAGGTACAATGGACCCTGAAGTTACGATGGGGCAAGCTAGTTGGGCAAAATGCGATTATTTTGGACAAAATACTAGCTGAGCAAGAGGGCAACATACTACGTCGGTGATAGAACCCTGATGGGCAATGAGTGATGCGGCCCTAAATATTAAAAACACCACATTCTCATTCATACAAGTGTCATACATGATACATTTAGTTAGGAGCATTTGATTCATTCTGATCACAGCATCCTAATCATTTTGCATAGGCATAAGCACATAAAACTGGTTATACAGGACAGGTTCCTCAGAGAATAATGTGGCAACACCGGTAAATTCACAGCTCTATCTTCCTGAGCAGCAGTGGAGTAGGCTAAAAAATTCAGATTCTGTTTCCTTGAGATGGTAGTGAGGCAGACTGAAGATTAAAGTCTTCTTGAAATAACAAGGAAGCAGATTGCAAATCTCAGATTTTGTTCCCTCGAGATAGCAGTGGAGCAAATCGAAAATAGTAAAGTTTATTTCTTTGAAGTTTCAGCGGAGAAGATTGAAGTTATGAATCTCTTCTCCCTGAATTCTCATCTCCTCAAAGTTCCAGTGGAGTAGGTTGAGGCTACAAATCCCTTCTCCCTGAGTTTACAATGAGGATCAATTCTTATTTCTTTGAAGTTTCGGCAGAGAAGATTGAAGTTACGAATCTCTTCTCCCTGAATTTTCATTTCCTTGAAGTTTCAGTGGAGTAGGTTGAGGCTACAAATCCCTTCTCCCTGAGTTTACGATGAGGATCAATTCTTATTTCTTTGAAGTTTTAGCAGAGAAGATTAAAGTTACGAATCTCTTCTCCCTGAATTTTCATCTCCTTGAAGTTCCAAGTGGAGTAGGTTGAGGCCACAATCCCTTCTCCTGTAGTTTACATTAAAGATCAAGTCTTATCGCTCTGAAGTTACAGTGGAGCAGACTAAAGATAACGGATCTTATCCCATTGAAGTTGCGGTGGGGTAGATTGAAGTTACAAGTCTTATCTCCCTGAAGTTATAGCGGAGCAGACTGAAGATATTAGATCTTATTTCCCTTAAGTTGCGGTGAAGCAGATCGAATTCAACGAACCCTATCTCTCTGAAGTTGCAGTGGAGTAGGTTACAGTTACAAGTCTTATCTCCCTGAGGTTACAGCGGAACAGACTGAAGATTGTAGATTTTGTCAACCTAAGCAGTAGTGGACCAAGATCGAAGGCAAATCTTGTCTCCCTAACCAGTAGTGGAACACGATTTAAGCCACAACCCTATTTCCCTGACCAGCAGTGGAATAGGCTGAAGATTGTAGATCTTGTCACCCTAAGCAGTAGTGGATCAACATCGAAGGCAAATCTTGTCTCCCTAACCACTAGTGGAACACGATTTAAGCCACAACCCTATCTCTCTGACCAGCAGTGGAATAGGCTGAAAATTGTAGATCTTGTCACCCTAAGCAGTAGTGGACCAAGATCGAAGGCAAATCTTGTCTCCCTAACCACTAATGGAACATGATTTAAGCCATAACCTTATCTCTCTGAAGTTGCAGAAGAGCAGATCACAACAAACCTTATCTCTCTGAAGTTACAGTGGAGCAGGTTAAAGTTACAACTCTTATCTCCCTAAAGTTATAGCGGAGTAGACTGAAGATATCAAATCTTATTTCCCTGAAGTTGCAGTGAAGCAGATCGAAGATAACAGATCTTATACCATTGAAGTTGTAGTGGGGCAGATTGAAGTTACCATGACAAGTCTTATCTCCTTGAAGTTACAGCGGAGCAGACTAAAATTATAAGTATCACATCCCCAAAGTTATAATGGAGCAGATTGAAGCCACAAGTCCTATACCTCTGAAGATGCAGCGGAATAGAACGAGGCTAATTAAAGAAAGAAGCGCTAAGAAATCAAGGCTCGGCAGGGCCGGGCAAAATTGGCCCTTTTAAAGTCTTTGCTCTATTCTTGTTACACGACAATGAGCAAAGAGGGGCAGCTGTAATAGGGCATTTTTACCCGGCCCAGACCTAACCCATTACAAACTAACCCCTAACCTAATGTCCCAGCCCACAAACTTAAAATTTTCAGAAAAACCTAGCCACCCTTAACCCTAGGCGCCGCACCTAACCTTCTGACACCAGCCACCCGCCCGTCGCCTCCACCACCTGCCCCATTGACCTCTTAGACCTACAAAGAACACCAAAGCAGCAATGTATTTTCATTCGGCTATAAAGCCAAGAACAAGTCAATGTAAATGGAGGGACTTTTAAAAAAAAAAGATTAGAGAATAAAAACAAAGAAATTTCAGAAGGTTGTACTGATTTTCTCTATTTCGTTTTTTTATTTTGTTTTTATTTTTCATTATTTTAGATATTCGAAAGTAATAAAAGAAAGAGGGAAGGAGAGACTCACCGGATCTCCCACGCGACCACGCCGTCGCTCTATCGTTCCGTTGTCGGATGGCCTACTCTGGCTTAGCAATCGGACTTGGAAAGGGGGTCGGACCCTTTTCTTTCGTTTCTTTCGAGTGTCGAAAGCTTGACTTTCAAGCTTGACTCGAAATGGGGTTGAAAAGCCTATGATCTTGCACCACCAACCACCGAATGTAGTGGTGGTTCGGTGAACGGCGACATATCTCGGCCGGATTTACTTGAGCGTCGGTGGAGAGAAAAGAGAGGCTAGGGATTTCTTTTTTTTTTTTAAAAAAAATGAATGACCGACTGCTTCTTCTTTGTTAAAAGGGGATATATTGGTTTTATAAATGGAGGGGTTATTTTCATGATTGGTCCCTCCGTGTTTTCGAGTTCTTTTAATTTAGTCATTCTCTTACTTTTTTTTGTTCCTTTTTTAATTTATTCGTGTAACTTTGTATTTGATTCATTTTGGTCCGTGACTAAACGCAGCGCATAAGGAATCTGGGCTTTTTGCCATTTCGATCCTTATTCTTTCGCAGGCGCTTTAATTTAGTCTCTGGCACCTCTTTTTATATTTTATAAGTTCTACCTTTGATTTTATCTCGGTTTCATATTCATCCTTAACCTTTAATTCTCTAATCTATTTATTTAGTTTTAAAAAATGCTTCATTATATGTTACTTAAAATATTTTATATACTTTTTATTTTTATTTTTTATTTTTTATATATTATTAGTTTTATCTAGTTTCATGAAATGACTATTTAAAATTGTTTTTTTATATTTTTAAGCTGCTTTATATATACTTCTATCTTAAGCTATATTATATGTATATTATTTTTTAGATTCTTTTCACATATTATATATATTTTTATTTCAAGTTGTTTTATTTACATTACTCTTTTAAAACAATTTTAGTATATTATTTTAAATTTCTCTTTCACATATATATTATTTTAACTTATACATATAAAATTTAAGTTGACCTTAGATATTACTTTTAAAATTATTTTATGTACCTTATTTTGAGTTTATTTTATTTTAAAATGTTCATTATTGTTTATATTAAGTTTTTTTATATTATTTATTTTACACTTATATATATATATATATATATATACACATATACATATGTTATCTATTTTAGTTTTCCTTTTATAAACTATTTTACTTTTTCTTTAAATTCCTTTTTTTTTTTACATATTATATTTTTAAAATCTTTTATTTGTTTCAGCTTGCTAAATTTGCTTACTTAAAATTACTTTATATATTATTTTGAATTACTTTAGATAGTAGCCATTGGAATTACTTTATATATCGAATACTTTAAACTTGTTTTTATATAATATTAACTTAAAATTGTTTTGTTATTTATTTTAACTTGTTTAATGCGTTATTCTTCGATACTATATCATTTCATTGTTCTGTTTAATCTTTTTGTGTATTAGTTTATTTATATATCATTTTAGCCTATTGCGGTTCTTATGGCTTCTTTCATTATTTGTTTTATTATTTTAGTTATTATCTTACACAAAATAAATGTTTTCATAAAAGCAACATTCCGTGTTTGGAAACCCGAGGAAATCGCACTCTAACTTACTGAGTCTCGCTTTTTCTTATCTAGTTCAAATAACGGAATTTTTAAAATCGCGATACAATTTTCGAAATAAAACACTTATCCTTGAATATTCGAGACGTTGTGTTCTAACTTACTGAATATGACGTTTAGATGATTCGGGATAAGATCTTTTGCGAACAAAGGCAATATTTGGTGTTTGAAAATACGTGAAGTCATGCCCTAACTTACTGGGTTTTGATCTCTTTCGTTTAAACTCAAATAACCGAATATCCTTTTCGAACTTTCAATAAAAAGCACGCTCGTTCTCCAAGGTTCTAAATGTCGTATCCTAACTTACTGGACATGACATTTTATTGCTTCGAAGCGAGGATGGCTTTACATTTCGTTTCAATTTATTCAAATATTTTTAACAAAAGGGATCGTATTTTAAATCCTTTCAAGTTTTCAAATATTCGACACTAAGACACTAATTAATCAACTAGGTACCAATTCTGGGCGTATCGAGAATGCTAATCATTCCTCATGCGTAACCGACTCCCGAACCTGTTTTCTGGATTTCAAATACCAAAATAGTTGTTTTGATAAATTAAACTGTTTATTAAAAACAACCACATTTTGAGGTGACCCGATTATACCTCGAAAAAAATGATTGGTAGCGACTCCCCCGTTTTTCGTTTTCATTTTCAAAATTCAAGTCGACCCCGTTTTTCAAAAAAAATGGTTTCGACATTGGATATCGGAGCAGTTGACTCCTCGGATAAAAACATAAATGTATTCATTGAAAGAACGATATATTGGATTGGACCCGAGATGAATTAATTCTGAACCTGTTTGTGAATTAATTCACTTGTGATGTTCATGGTGTGGTTTACCTAAATCTTGAGTTAGTCACTGACTATGCGTATGTAATTCATGTGCTTTGATATAAGTGGAGGCTTATGCTCTAAAGAGTATCGAGCCCATAGCCAGTTTGTTGGGTATATAACTTGTGTATGGCATGACTTTACTAGCAACAATGAAATTCATAGCTCAATTAAAGAGTTAACGATATCCTCTCATTGGTATTGTGTGGATTTAACGATATCCTCTCATTGGTATTGTGTGGATTGATAAATATGGAACGTGACCACGAGTTGCTTGTTCTCGAACATGCTATTTATCACAATCATTTGTTGATAGTGATCATATTAATAATTAAGAAGACATAATAGTGACAATGAGATAAAATAGCATTATATTGAGTGAACGTATTTAACTCAAAAGAATCAATGATATCATATAAGGCTAATACACTCATGACAAGGTCATTGGACAAAGCAATTGGATGAAATACTTTCGTAAAGAGTATACAATAAGGAGTTTTCAATCATGGTACTTCTTGTGTATTGACTCCATGATTAAGTAAATTGTGAATTATCGGAATGATGCTTCTGGATATAATTACAATTACTGGAGCCTAATTGTATGTGTCTGATTGGTCTCTTCGCTAGCTTAACAAAAGCTCCATTGGACTGTATTTAAATTAGAAGAAAATTTACGACTTTGGAAATAATTTAATTGAGTTGATTTATACGATGTGGAATTAAATTAAGCAATCGTGAGAATTGTTCAACGAGAGAATTTGATTAAAGAATTTTCTTGAAACATTAATTTGGAAAATCTAAATGATTTTTGGGAAAATTAATTTTGATCAAGTAAAATTAAATTAATGAAATTAATTAAAATTAATATGATATTTTTAGAAATTAATTTTCAAGTTAGACAATTGACCTAATGGGTAATTGAACTTGAAAATTGGACCTGAGATAAAAAATTAGGCTCGAGAATCCAAAACTTAGACCGAGACCCAAAAGTTGGTTGAATCGGGTCTGATATGTGAAACTGGACAGACAGTGTAATCGGTGGCAAGACGAAACTGGTCGGCTCGTCACTAGCCCAAATTGAACTGATAACGAACCAACTCGGGGTGTCGTAAGAGTGTCGCACTTGCGATAGCACCATTGGACACGACAGTGTCAGCAGTATTCCGGTGGTCGGTGGATGGTCGATAACGGTGGTTCTTTAGTATTTGAGTAGTGGAAGAATTATACTTCTCTTGGGACTCTACTGTATAATTTGATTTCAGATTAACTATTCTAAAATTAATATTATTTTAATAAATTTAATTTAATACATATCTTTCTAGCATTAATATTAGATTAAATTTAATATTAAAGTGATTAAGTTTAATTTATAGTTGAATTCTCTAAACTCTCCCTATATAAAGAAAGACATGAGTTATTATTTTTCACATACTTGAATTCAAGAGAAAGTTGTAAAGAGAAAATTCTTTGAAGAAATTGTTTCAAAAGATTTCTAGAGATATTTTTTTATTTACAACTTGGTCTAAAAGTTTAGAGAAATTACAAAATTACCCAATATTGGGTAATTTTTATGAAAATTTTTCTGATTTGAAACGAGCCCACATTCGATAGACATGAACTTGAGGATAGCGGAGAAGACTACTCGGTCGAAGCATTCATTCTAGACGAATCGAAAATGTACAGTTTTGATTAAGTGCTTATTACTTTAGATATCACATCCAAGTTCTTGTTTTGAAAAAAAAAAATTAAAACTCTGGCTTCTCCTTAAACATATTTTCTGCTGCATTTTACGAACACGTTTGTTCCAATATGATATAGATTTATGATTTTTTAGTTAAATATGCCATAGTGATAAGTAAAAGAAACTTATATATCTTGGTCTGTTTAAGTTACATGTAGCATTTGATGATATTGGACATTGTTATAAGCTTACCTTATTGATGTTTAAATGCCTTGTACTAGCCAAAATTATGTCAAACTAAGGTTTACCTTTATGCTTAAATAAGAACAAGGTAAGTATAGTATCTTTCAATTGAATTTACTAAGCATTTTATATACTTACTCTAGTTGTTTTCTTCCATTGTAGATCGTCACCTTGTAGAACTCTCAAATCGAATCGAAGCTCACACTATCATCCAATCAGTAGAGTTATACTCATTTTTGTTTCAATGTTTTGGCATGTATATAAGATCAATATATCATTTGAGTTGTTAACATAATGTATGTATCAAGGATGTAGTTTTGGTAATGTTATGTGTGCATTTTCTAGTTTGTCATTTGGCTAAGTTGATCTTTAATTTGATTATGATGAATGCCAATTGTACTTATGGACCTAGATTATTCAGAGTTAAATAATTAAGTTGTTAAATGAAGCATATAATCTTGTAATGATAGAATTAGGACTTGGAATGTTGAAGTTGAATAGGTGTTTAAGTTTTGTAAATAATGAATTGTAAAATGTGGTAGTTGGTGATTTGGTCTAGTTAGTTAATGATGTATTGTGTTTAAATTGGTTAATCGATGTGAATTTGAAGTTAACAAGCTTAAATGAAAGTTCAAATATGTTTGGTTGATGACTTGAAATAGGTAACAATTTGAAAGTTTCCAGAATAGGGCAACGTTACGACCTTGAGTCCCCGACGTTGAGACATGGTCCGACAGTGAATGACATCGTTGTCAAATCTAGTGCCAAGAGTGGCATATATTCGTTTGTAAACTTGTAATTTTTTCGAACAGATTAGTTAATAAAACAAATTCATTGATTACATGTCTTTAGTCTAATTGGAAATGAGCAAGCCGATTAAAAGACTAATATATCGTTTATCAAGTCCAATTGGGGAGATTCCTTATCTTAGACATTGGAGTGAATGACTCTTAAAAGATAGAGACATAAATGTGACTGATTTGACTGACTGTATATCGGACATGACCCAAACAGAATAGATCCTGAATCAGTTTATGGATTTATTCACTTGTGACGTTCATAGTGTGGCATACCTAAATCCTAAGTGGATGGTAGACTATATATGCGTGACTTGTACACATTGATGTAAGTAAAAGCCTGAGTTCAAATAGATAAAGAATCGAAAGTTGGTGTGTTGGGTGTACGACTTTTGTAGTATGTAGCGTAATTCACAACAGTGGAATTCATAGCCCAAAACATGGGTAAATGATATCATCTCATTGATTTTTCATAAAGGAAAATGTAGTGTTTACCATGAGATAAAATAGGATTATATTGGGATAACAAATATTATTCCAAAGAGATTAAGGATATCCTGTGAGGGTAACACACTTATGACAAGGTCATTAGACGAGCGTTAAGTAGTTGCTTTCGTAATGGTATGTCGTTGGGGAGAGCTTAGTCACGATACTATAATGGAATGACTTTATGACTAAATGAGTTTATAATTAATAGGCAAAAAGTAAAAACTTAATTATAAATTATTTGAGTCTCAACTACATACGTCCAATCAGTTCCTTCGTTAGCTCTTTGAAACCAGAAATGAATTGCGTGTTTGAATAAAAATGAACGGAATGGATAGGAAAAGATAAATGAAAAACATTTAGGAATGATTATGTTTTTCTTCGAAATGGAGAAATGAAATCATTTGGAAATGAATGTAGGTTTCTAAAAATGGAAATAGAAATGAAAATGGTTCATTTCCTATCCTATATGGATTACTTAAAAAATGACAGAAAGAATGAATTTTTGTTTTTGGACTGTTTTGAAGCCCAAAAATGAAAATAAAGCATTCAGTCATAGTGAACATGTTGAGTTGTGAAATATTGAACATATTTTCTCGAAATTTTGCCAGGGGCAAAATCGTTAAGGTTTTACCCTGGGTAAAATCGTCAAAATTTTACTAGAGGTAAAATAGAGATGAGAAAATTATTTTATATATAAATATTAAATTTTATTTTGGGAAATATAAAAATTGAA
Source organism: Gossypium stocksii (assembly GCA_020496765.1). Taxonomy (NCBI): domain Eukaryota; kingdom Viridiplantae; phylum Streptophyta; class Magnoliopsida; order Malvales; family Malvaceae; genus Gossypium; species Gossypium stocksii. Next base: position 88,546,518 of record CM035620.1, read on the forward strand.
TCAGGTTGGATCACATTACAGAGTATTGGGTTAAAAAGGCCCAAGAAGTACTTGTAATTAGACCCGATGTGAGAGAAGCCCAAAAACCCCTCATAGACATAAGAGGTTGGCAACCCTAGTAGGCAATTACTAGGGTTTGCCGTCCACCCTAGTCTTATTCTAAGTAGGATGATTTTATATTTAAAATAAACAACTACAACTCAACAAGGGTTCTACCTTTTTTTCCTATAAATAGATGACACCAGTAGAGCTATTAATGCAACTTTAAGAGTGTGTTATTCTCTCAAAATATAAAGAGAATTTATTCTCAACTATTATATATATTTTCAGAATAACACTTCTACCGGTTTCTATTAAGAAGAGAGAATTTTTGTGTTCACCCCAAAAGGAGAGAGAACTTTTTCTAGTTCTGTGTTTTGATTCAATTTGTTCAAGCCCACATTTAAAGTAGTTCGTGGTAAGAGAACATCGGAGAAGATCGTTTGGTTAAAAGTCGGGAACAATGAACGTCCTTTAAGCCGAAAACACAAGTACGAATTTGGTTAAGGTTTATTACTATAAATATCATAACTGGGTCAATTTTCAAAATTTTAAGTTTTCGCTGTGCAAGAAAACCGTTTTCAAATTGGGTTTTTTGCAACAGTCGTGACGTAACTCACTGAGATAACAATGTCAGGACGTGGAGATTATGAAGTTTCAACGTTGGTATGAGAATTTCAAAACTTTATAATTTGGTCCTAATTCATGCTTGAGTTAACAAAAGAGCTTTTGTAAGCTCGTATGAGACTTGAAAATTATTGTGTTGCATATTTAGAATGTGTATGATACTTATTTGCATATGTTATTAGTTGAATGTTGTAAAATTGTCTGAGGTCACTTCGATAATGAATGTAGCATCCTACAGCTTGAACCCAGTGATTAGGTCGGGTGAGGGTTGTTACACTTCACTAAGACATTCCCCTTTCAAGTTTTGTTGTAAACTAAGTGACTCACTTGAGTTTAAATATCGGTTACTATATGAACAATGATAAGTGCTCACTCTCACAATCTTCTACCTAGCACAAGTTGATCATATATAATAGTTTTGGCTTGCTAATATACAAATAAATCATAATCATTCCCCCGTACAAAGAGATTTTCAATTATCCTCATAAAAGTTAAGAGAAAAATTAATATCTTCAAGATATTCCAAAGTTAGTGTGACTTGATCTTCTTAAACAAGGAACTTTGCATTAAAAGACTTTGATTTGATCCTTTGTGATTTGATTATTCACACTTGAACATCATAGATGGGGCAAGATAATTCTAAGAGATCATAAATGCAAAGCCCTACACGTTTTAAATCAAAAGGTTAATAATACAAATAAGACAAGTTTCAACTTATTCCAACTATGAAGCTACAACTACCATTGTAGTTGGAAATCAAAACTGCTTATAATAGTTTTTATATAAATTTTTAATAAATATATTTATTACATAATTTTTTTCACTGACATTATGGGTGAGCCATAATCGAGTATTATTATAAAACTTTTGATTGCTTGGTATCACGAGTTAAGTAGGCACCAACTTAGTCAAGAAAAATACATAAAATCAATTTCGAAAAAAAAAAACTACTTTTTCCATATTACTATTTTTTATCCAAAAATCAATATAATTAACTACTCACTTTTGTATCAAAAAGGGAAAAAATTGTTGACTCAAAATTTATCCATCACAACTGAAGCACGAGATATATGGAGTGATTGTAAGCACTTAAAATGATAAACAAATCAACTTCAGATAGTCCAAAGTGGCGAACAAAAATGGGCAAAAGAATCGAGTATCCACCAAACTGAAGAGGATGACGACAAGCCATTCCTAAAATCACTTGCAAAAGCAAGACTAAAAAACATGATACAAGAAGAGACAAAAACTTTTAAAAGTGAAGACTTATTAAACAGTTGAAAAAATATATATAAAACTTAAGACAACATGGGTCCAAATCAACTCGTGAAATTTTTTATTATTCTGAAATACTCTCAAAATAGAAACATGTTAAGCAGCCGATGAAGAACCACCCACTTTCCAAGAGAAATGATTAGTGGTCGGTAGAGTTTCAACGACGATAGACACTATCATCTGTCCATCATAATTTATGAAGACAACAAAGATACTCACAAAATAGAGTTGCATACTAAAAAAAGAGAAGACACGTAAATTGAATGAGAAGAATAAAGAAAGAGAGAGTTGGTGGGAGCCGCTTTGGAGAAAAAAAAGAAAGTTTTTAAGGTTTCTTGAAATAAAACAATTACATTAGCAAATATATCAAAATCGAGGCCTTAAAAACTTCGAGACCCCAAGTTCAAGTAACATGTAAATGTATGAGCTTTTCTCCATATTTATTCTTATAGTTAGTTTATTAATTTGAGTTTAGTTATTTATAGTTAGTTGTTAAGTTAATTGTTCAATTCAATGCTTATAATGATTGATTTTGATCAGAAATGTTGATATAGTTATGATTTCAGAAACAACAATATAAATTTTTATTATCTTATTATCAAGAATTATTATTTTTATAAATCATAATTGTCAATTAAAATTTTATTTTAGCGTTATTTTTCACCCACACATTGGATTTGTCAAAAGACTAATATTTATTATGCATTTGTATTTGATACACTGTCGATATAAAATCTGTAAATTAACAATAAATTATAGCGTCAAACGATTAAAAAATAATTATACATATTCTTAAAGAAGAAAAGTAAAAACATTGGTGTGTAAATTTATGCACTAATATATTTTTTTCAGTACAACTCACAAAACATAAATAATTCTTACTATATGAACCGATGATGTGAGTTGCGAGGTGAACACCTACTATTAATAATTTAAATATAAATTTATTTATTTATGTGTGAAGATGAATATATATACTAACAATAAAAAATGTTTTATAAAGGTGAGACAAATAATTTAATAATAATTTATTCACTAAATATAAAATAAAAATAATTATATACACCAAAAAATAAGATGGTGAAGATGAGACAAGTCCAATAATTTAAGGCGTTGATGACTTAAAGTGGTGGAAATTAAGGTGATGATGGATTTGGAAAGAGAAAGAAGGCTTTAGTTTAAACTTCCCCCAAATTGTGGTGGTTAGTAAGATTCGTGAAGATCTTGCCTTCATTAAAATAACCTTGGATTTCTACGTCAATCACGCTAACATCTTCTTAATTATAATCCAACGTTATGCGTCACCATGTCCCTGCCCTCACTCTTCATACATTAATCTTCATTTTTCTATTTAATTACGTTTCTTCCCATGGAAGCATATTTTCATATTTATAAAACACGGTTCACCGATGTGATATACTAGCGATAATTAGATGACGAACTAAATAATGACGAGAGGTCAAATATCAAGTTGGATATTCGATCGGATTCTATATTCTATATATAAGAAAGTAAATGTTAAATACCACCAATTTTTTTATTTATCTTTTAAAAAATAATAGCTAATTTTATTAATTTATTTCTCTATTACCATTAATTCTAACCTAACACATTTAAAGTATGTATGATATTGATTGTGATGTTAGATTAAGAAATTAAGGTCGAAGAACATAGTGATTACACGTGCATCATGGAGTTTTCCATGTGGGAAATAATAATTATAATAATATAATTCTTTCTCAAGAAATTATTCATGGATGTATTAAGATGTGACTTCTTTTTAATGTTTTGATAGTGTTAATAATATAATGAAAATTTATATGTTTTAAAATAATTAAATATAAAATAAAATTAATTAGCGTGAATTTAACCTTAAAATTAAAAAGATGAGCAAAATTCGTAAAAAAAATAAGATGCATTCTAAATGAGAAAAAAATTTTCTATTTCTTTACGGGATCATGTGAATGGTTAAAATATGTGTAAAAAGCAATACTTCGCTAAATTATTATAGTATAAGCGGATAATCTAACTATTACAATACAAATGAACTAATACAATCTAAATTAAAATTGATCAACTTAATTAATTAAACTAAACCCGATATATGATGAGCACAATTATGAGACTTAAAAATCTCGAATCTCTATACTCAAAACCCAAAAACTTCCCTTCTATCCTCTACTTTTTAAGCTTAGAACATACTCTTTTTTAAAGAAATTGCATTGGGGGGGGGGGGGTTTAATAAATTATAAGAATAGTTTTCTTGCTCTGAGGGCATTTGTCATGGCCAAAACTTGCTAATTTGTTATTTCTTGAGGATCATTTTCGCAACCAACTCTCCTTTTTCTTGCCTGTCTTCACTCACTCTCAAGTAAATTACCTTATATAACAATATTATTAGCTCATGAAACACAGATAGCAATTTCTTGATTTGCTATTCTACAATCTGCCATGGCTGATATTGATTTTCACTCAAAACCCTTGAAGTTGTTTGGGTTCAATATCGGGGAAAGAACTGGCAAAGGATCAAACAAAGCACCACCAGCCGGAGGATCGCCGGAGCTTGACCGTAAATACGAGTGTCAATACTGTTGCAGGGAGTTCGCAAACTCTCAAGCCCTAGGAGGTCACCAAAATGCTCACAAGAAGGAAAGGCAGTTACTAAAGCGTGCTCAAATGCAGGCTGCTGCTACTCGGAATTCCATGATATCGCCTTTTACACCTCCGCCACACCTCCTTGCTGCGGCGGTGTTACCAGCCGCTGCACCGCCGCCACTGTATCATTCTGCTTTTTACATGTCACATGGAGGAGGAGGAGGACCAGCCCCATCGTATATGTTGCAAGGTAGCGCACACCATTGTGGGACTGGTTCTGGGCATGGACGGCGTTTATATACAGGAGAAGGAAGGGAGAGCATGGCAGCCGCCATGTCAGGTGATATCGGGGATCATGCCGGAGTTTTTTCGGTAGTGAGGCGGTTCACTGGAGATGATGGTGGACCTAAGATTGATAATGGATTAGGTCTTGATTTACATCTTCGTCTAGGATCGTCTGTGCCATAAAAGTTTTTTAAAAAAAATTGTATGGACTTGATCAAGCTTAAAATTTATAGAATTGAAGTTCTTGGGTTAGAAAATGTAAAGTTTTTTTTTTTGTTTAATTTTCTAATTTTTATTGATATTCAACGTTTTAATTTCTTGAGTGAAGCAATTATGTATGTATGGAGTATTAAACTTTTTTTCAATTCTCAACCTTGTTAATTTCCTTTAATTCTCGTAATCTTAATTAGGGTTGAATCTTCCACCTAACATTATGTTGATCCCATATGTCAGAAACATCATTAATTACTCTATTGTTTTTAGAGGTGTTCATGGATTGGATCGGGTTGAATCAAAATTTTAAGTTCGTGTGCTAAGGTTCGAGTAAAAAATATGTCTAAAATTTTGCCCAAATTTGATCCTGATAAAACTAAAATTCGAACTTAGTTCACTCGTATTAATTTTTTTATATAATTTTTTTGTGAAAAAATATAATACATCCAAAATACTAAAAACATTAAAATAAATGTTTCTCCACAAATTGAAAATAAATTTAAAAAAAATTATGTATACTTAAATAATACTAAGATAGGTGCAACTTAATAAATAAATGCCTCTAAAATAGTAACAAAATTAACAATAAAATAAGAATTATACGATATTCAAATAATAATAATAAAATAATAACAACATAATAGTGAGAAAACAACAAGAAAATAGCAATAAAACATTAAAAAGCAGCAAATTCAAGTTGGACTAGGCTCTGGCAAAAAAACTTTACTCGAGGCCTAGCCTATTTTCTAAATAGACTTTATTTTTTTTACCTAATCTTATTTTTCAAATCTATATTTTTACATAAACTTTTTTACTTTTCAAATTACCCAACCCATGAAGAGATGTACTTGTTGCTCCTCATTACCCCTTGTATAACACCTCTCTCCATTAACCCAATTATCATCCCATAATCTAACTTTAGAACCATCAATGACTTGCCATTGCACCTTATCTTTAATAAAATTCCTTCCCTCTAAAATACTTGCCCATGCCCAAAAAGGCCTTCCCCCTTTCCTTGCATCCATGCTAGATCCTTTAGGAAAATACCTAGCCCATACGGCCTTTGGATTTATCAAAATCCTTCGACTTTGTTTAGCTAGTAAAGCAACATATCAATCCAAGATCTCTAAAACCCATACCCCCTACACCTTTCAACTTGGTTAAACAGAGCTAACTCACACAATGAAATTTTCGCTCATTATGTTTCTACCTCTACCAAAAACTAGCAATTGCAGCATTAATTTCGTTGCAAAGCTTCTTTGGTAGTTTAAAACATAGCATCGGTAATTAAGGCATGCGCAAGCAACAACTCTAATCAAAACATACCTTCCTCCTTGTGACAACAGGTTCTTCTTCCATGGTTTTAGTTTGTTCAAAATTCTCTCCTTAATAAAGCTCATTGCCATACCCTTAGTCTTTCCCCCAAAAACTTGGAACCCCTAAATATGACCCAGCATTCTTTGCTTCAACAATTCCTTGTACCATCCCATTCCTATTCAATTCAGAAGTATTTGCATTGAATATAACACTTGATTTAGCCAAATTCACACTCTGTCCAGAACCTCCACAATATCTGTCCAGAACTTTAAAACACTAGCATTGTTAGGGTCAGCAGGCAAAAAGAAGAGTGAATCATTTGCAAAAAACCAAGTGTGACAACACAGGACAGTTTTCACTAATTTTAATTCCCTTAACATGTCTTGGCTCAATTGCACTATTAATCATTCTAGATAAAACATTAGCCAGTATACCAGTCTCGCCCAATAGGCTCTTGTAAAGTTGTTAGTGTTAAAATGGGCCCTTTTCAAGATTTTGGGAAATAAGGTTGGGGTTGCAAACAAGCCCCCATATTCGAATCTAAATATATTGGTTGGATATAAACTCGACAACTCTCGCAGTCATGTTTATTATGGTTTCATTGAAATGAAAATAACAAGAGAATCACTAGCACTTGGACCAAGACTCTGCTATAAGATTGGGATACAAAATCGTTGGAGCATGGAACTACACCATCATCTTACCTAACAAGTTACCACTTTAATTAGCCATTAGAAGATGACATTTTTTGAATAGTTTAGTCGTTAGGAGGCGTGAGGATTTTGTTGTGGGATGTGGCGTGATAAAAGGTGGAGATAGTGTTGCAGAGCGGCAGCAGCAGCACATGCATAGGATTTTGCTGCAAATATGGGCCTACACAGGATAACACTTGGTTGGAGGGGATTCACTTCAAGTCATCAAAAAGCTAAACAGATGGAAGATGACCTTTCTGCACCCTATGGCATTACCATAACAACAAGACAAGCTAACAAGGCCACTCTCCAACTATTGTTAACTTTGAGATGGATAATAATATGCATTGCATCCAACTATAGCTAGCTTTAAAATTGATGAAGTAAAGTAGAACAGAGTGGATGCCAAAATTTTGTTAGACTAAACTTTAACATTTTGTCTTTAAGCAACTAGATTCGAGACTTACCATGCGCAATTATATCGTGTGAGTCTCTAGTCTCATCATGTGTATGTCATATATCGGTTTTATTCGATTTTTCGTTAATCTATTGTGTTTTATATTGATATGATTTTATGTTGTAATGACTTAAACATGATTTTATATTTATATTATATATGTATTTTATTTGTAATGATAAAACTTTTATAAAAAAAAAAAAAATTCTAAAAAGCATTATCAAATATTATTCAAAGTGCAGTTCTTGAAAGCTGAAAAAGGAACATTGCCATAGCTATGAGCCTCTGTTGCCCAATCACCAATTCATGCAAACCCAAATTGAAATTCCCTCTCTTCCCGGTGCTCCATGTTCCTACTTCCTCCATTTTTGCTCTAAAATTGCTTCACTTGTTTTTTTAGGGTTTGTATTTCATGAGCAAATAATATAAGAATGGTTATCATATGGAAATTTTCTCTGTTCTCGGTTATCAGATCCGTTCTTTTTGACATAATATCTCTTCCCAACTCATAAATAGGAGAATAATGCGCTTCAACGCACTTGAATCCATATCCTCATGCATTAACAACAATACTCATAACAATCAAACTAAACTCAAATAACTTTTTACTTTTAGTTTATTATGATAATATCATTTAAATAATCATTTTGATCTACTTGTTTTATCATATATATATATATATATAGGTCACATTATTATTAACGTACCAATTTTATTTTTCCCATAATAATGTACCAATCATTATGGACAACCCAAATAACCATCTTTCTCAACATATACTTGCTGAGCTAAACCTCCCTCACAAAGTTGGATAATTTCCAAAACATCATTGCATTTTTTAGGGTTAAAAGAACAAATTACTCCATTTATAAAAGCAATTTAGTCAATTTAATTGTACAACTGTAAACGACAATAATATTAAATGTTAAAAAAAAATTGCCTACCTTGCTTGCTAGGTGCTATCTTCATTCATGATGCAACCAGCCTTCAGCACATAATATGATGGAATAAACGGTGATAGATTTTTATGAGATTGGCCGCAAACCCCACACGCATGACGCCAGTTTAGCAGAGAAATCAACGCTAATGATAATGTAGGATTGGTTGAGCGAGGAGGCAAGGTGGGGGCATAGGGTTGCTGTTTAAGATTCCAAATAAGTAGGGTCTTCTTTGTGCTATCTTAAACCAATCATATTCACTTGGTTTCCCTTCATTAATTCCGGAGGAACTCAATTCTATATTTTGTTTTGTTTCCATTCCATATTCATATATCTTTATCAATAAATTATTGATCAAGTTTTAATTCAATTTCTATTAGTATTATTGTCAGTGTAGAAGGACATGGGTTTGAGTATATTGAATTGCGTCTATCTTCCTATTTTAAGGGTTGGGATGAGTTATAGATAGTTATAAGCATTATATCAATTTAGAAACTTTTAGATATATATTTAAAAAAAAGGATAAATTTGACCATCAACATTTAAAAAAATAGTCAAAATAATGTTTTTTTAACGAGAATGTTAACTAAACCAGGGGCGAAGGCAGGGGGAGCTGGCATGGGCCCCGGCCCCCCCTAAAACTTAAAATTGCTGTTTAGGCCCTTAAATTTTTTTAAAAAATTTAAATTAGTAAAAGTAAAATTACACTTTGGCCCCCCTAAAATTATAAAAATTCAATTTAATCATTTACAAATTATAAAAATATAAACTATAAAAAATTAAAATTTCATCCGCCCCTAAAAAATGGTTTTGGCTTTGCCCCTGAACTAAACTATTAATTTTTTAAACACAATAGTTTACATAACAATCCACATGTACTTCATGCTAATTTTTATGATTTTTTAATTTTTTAATTTTTTAATTATTTATTGATATGACATATAATATAAATGATGTTAAGTTAACATAATGTGCATATAGACTGTTATGCGAGTCGTCACGCCAACAACATAAAAAATTAATATTTTAGTCATCATTTTCGTTAAAAAAAATATTTGAAAGCTTAAGGATCAAATTTAGCTCAAAATATAATAACCAAATTGATAGAAAATATAAATATTGAGAGCTAAATTTATCATTATTTTAATACTATAAAATTAAAAAAATAAACATGAAAAAAAATGTTGTTTCCTTTCTTTCTTCCTTTTATTTCTCCTTTTTACCTTTATATTATCACTTTTTCTACGGTGATTAGAAAAATTATTTTAAATACTTTTAAATATTAATATAAATTTATTCCGCCAATTTAATTTTAAAAATATTTTAAAATATATTTTAAAAATAAAAAATACGAAGAGTCTATTTTCGTCTCTTTAAATATTTTATATAAAATCTAAAAAAATTTAAAACCAATGTAAAAATCCTCAACTATACAAATTTAACTAAAACTTCATTCATCTTTTATGTAAACTTTTTACATAATATTTATTTTTTTTCACTTACATCATAATCGCCTTTCAGGTTTCCTTAAAATTCCATTGAATTACCAAACGAAATAAATAATAATAATTTGAAAAAATATATTAAAAATTATAATATATTTATTTTTGCAAAAAAATAAATTTTCATATTTTTTGGATTTTTTAATTGAAAAAATTAATTAATTGGAAGCCACGTCAACAAAGTTAACGCTAGTCAAATTTTTTCATCTATTTTGGTGTGATTTAACAAAAAAACGCAAGTTCGAGTGTTAAAAAGAGATGAAAAATTAAATAGATAACTAAAATATTTTTATTGTAAAGTTGAAGGACAAAATAAATTAGGCTTAAGGGTGTAAAAAGCTCTCAAACTTCTTCAAAAAAAGCAATTAAGCCTTTACTTTTTTATACTCAATTAGGTACTTGAACTTTCAAAATGTATCAAAAAGGCTCTCAAACTTAAAAATAAAATAAAATAAAGCCCTTGTCTTTTTTACACTCAATTGGGTATTTCAACTACCAAAATGCATAAAAAAGGCCCTCAAGGTTTTTCAAAAAAAGCAATTAAGCCCCCTTTTTTGTACTACAGTTGACTATTAAAATTAATTGCTCCTAATCGTTTTCAGTTAAAGCCACCCTGTGTCGCAACCACGGCGTGACATACGAAAAAAATATAAAAAATAAAAATCAATAAAATTTATAAAAATTATTAATTTTTAATAAAAATATTTAAATTTTATTAAAAACTATAAATATATATAAATCACAAAAATATAAAAAAATTATAAAATTTTATAAAAATCATAAAAAAATTATAAAAAGCATAAAAAGACCCTTTAACCATTAACTTTAGTTGTTGACTGTTAAAGTTAACGACTTCCATTTTTTTTTTCAATTAAAGTGGTCACGTGTCGCAACACAATGTGACATATGGCGAAAAATTATAAAAATAAAAATCAATAAAAGTTATAGATAAATTATAAAATGATTCTTTTGGTATGATAATTTTTATAAATTTTTTTACAAATTTTATATTTCTTTACATTTTTTATAATTTTCTTACGACTTTATAAAATTTTATATATTTCTATTTTTTTACAATTTTTATAAAAAATCTGTTTTTTTAATTTTTAATATTTTTATTAAAATTTAATAATTTTTATAACTTTATTGATTTTTATTTTTATAATTTTTGTGCCACATGTCACGCCATAGTTGTGACACATGGTGGCTTTAACTAAAAAAATTAGAGGCAATTATCTTTAACGGTCAACTATTAAAGTACCCAATTGAGTGAAAAAAGAAACAGGGATTTATTTTTTTTAATTTAAAGGTCTTTTTAATGTATTTTGACAATTTAAGTACCTAATTAAATAAAAAAAATAAAAACTTAATTATTTTTTGTTAAAGTTTAAATGCTTTTTACACTTTTAAGCTAATAAATTATTATGCGAAAAAAAGAGAGAGAGAGAGAAAGGTGAGCTGGCCCCTTGTTGTTTTGTGTAAAAAAATCGTAAATGGATAATGAGTTAGAATCTAAATAGGGAATGATGAACCAGAGAAGGAGGGAATTAGGAAAATGCCCCTTTTTTTGCGGATGTATTGAAGTTGTAGCATTATGACAATTTTAAATAAATGCCTTTGCCCCCAACCTTTTCCACTTTTTCTTCACCAATTTGGAATAATTTACATGATTTTTTTCTTTCACGTAAATATCTTTCTAACATTAATTTAAAAAATCATTTATCTTATAATTTAAAAATGGGTTAATTCATGATTTGGCCCCTAAAGTATATCTGTTTTCCCACTTTATACTTAAACATTTTTGTCTCAATTTGGTACTTAAACTGTTTTCAATAAACATTTAAAAAAATGGCTGCCAATCAAATAATGCCACGTGGCTTTTTTATATTTTCAAAAACTAAAATCTTTTTTAAATGAAAAAAATTATATTATTTTAAAATGTATTTCTTAATTAATTTTTTGCTTAATTATCTTTTTCACCCTCTCATTTTCACTCCATCTTTGCTGCTACGACTTTTTTTTAGGAACAAATAAGTTGAATCTCAAACCAACAACAAAATCAAAAGAGAATAATTGAAATCCAAGTTTAAAAACAATCGAAATAGAAGAACTAAATGATTGAATTCAAACAATTGAACACAGCTCATCTCAAATGCGCAAAACCAAATGTAACCTCAAATCATCAAAGTCATAGAACCCATTGCTTAGAAATTGGACCAAAAACTATAACTGATCAATACTTTAGATATTAAATTGAGATAAAAAATTTATAAATAAAAATCCATTATAACCTTGTTATAATATATTTATGTATTTTCTATTTATTTCATTCACTTTTTATTACAAAATTTAAAAAAAATTAATTACTTTAAAATAATATTTAAGTACAATAGAATTAAATTCTATGACTTCGAGTAAAATTAAATATTTTAAAATTATATTTAATTCAATTATATATTAACATTCCCATGAATTCATTATTTTTATTTAAAATTAATTATCATTATTTAGAAGATTTTAATGGAAAATTAATTAAAATATAATAACAAAAAATAGAAAAAAAAATGAATTCATGTCAAAGTTAAAATATATAATTGAATTAAAATTAAGTTTAAAATGTTTAACATGAATTTACATTAAAAAAAAGTGAAATAGAGGACAAAATGATTTTTTTTTTGAAAAATCTCATTTTAAGTTCTGATCATAATTATTCTTTTTGACACAATGCCTAGAACTGTCCATAGCCCCTCCCCAACCCATAAATAAGAGGATAATGTGCTTCAACACACTCAAACCTACATCCTCCTATTGACAACAATACCCATACCAATCGAGTTAAGACTCAACCGGCAAGGACAAAAAGAAAATTAATTATCATTCATGGCAATTTTTAAAACTAAACTTACATATATTAATTTAACATTATGTTTAGCATGTGCTTATATTAGAAAATTAATTAGATATTTATTTTTTAATTAAAAATATTGAATAAATAAATATTTTTCAAAAAGTGAGTGAATCTTTTTATAAAATCCGAATTATATCATATCTGCTCTTTTTGATACAATGTCTAAAATTATCAATCGTCCCTCTCCAACCCTTAAATAGTAGGATAATGCCCTTCAGTGTACTTAAATCCATGTCTTCCTGTACTAACAACAATATCAATGTCAATCGAACTGAGACTCAAACGACTGAAAAAATTAGTAGTTAAATTGGTAAATATGATAAAAATAAAAATCCATGAAATGATGTTTAAAGTGGCCAAGTAATAATAAAGTGGTTAAGATGAAAAGGTATGGCAGTTAGTGGTGCACTACAAAATTAGTGCCAGCTTAGCTTTGCACAATTAGGGCTCCACTTAGTGATTATATTATAATTGAAGTGGCTTTCTACTTGCTTCTGTATTCAACCCTTGAGAAACACCAACTTTTTCTTGTATAATTTATTGGTTACCAATATTAGACCATACCTGTCTGTATGCCCAACTATTTGGGTAAGATTTTTTTTATTCAAATTGGTCCTTCCTGAATTACAATTTTAATAATTGATATCTTTACTTTTATAAATATTCAATATAGTACCTGAACTATCAATATGTATTTTTATTATGGTATCTATATTTTCACAAAATATTCAATGTAGTGCCTGAACTATTAATATTTGTTTTATTATGGTACCTAGTGTTAACATTGTTAGTGACTTGTTAAACTAGCAATGAAAATTCAACATATAGTTTTTTTTTTCAAAATCATCAAGTCCATACAAATGATATAACATTATGTAAAAAATTAAATAAAACAAAAAGAATTAAATTAAATTAAAAATAAATAAATAACTAAACATAAATAAATACTAAACTTACGTAAGCAAAAAAATGTCATCTTCTCCAAAGAGTTTTCCATTTAAAATACTATTTTAATTTATTTTTAAATACTATTTTTTATTATCCATGAAAGTATAGGTACTTTCATACTAGTTTAGTATTTACTTCTTTTTTTTTATTAACCATATTTTTAGTTATTTTTTAATTTAATTTTGTTTTTATTTTATTTAGTTTTTCATATAATGTTATATTATTCATGTGAATTTGATGATTCGGAAAAAAAATTTTACATGTCGAATTTTTATAAGTTGGTTTAGCAATTCACTAATAGTATTAACACCAAGTACCATAGTAAGACATGTATTGATCGCTCAAGTACCACATTGAACATAATAAAACACATATTGATAGTTTAGGTACCAATCAATTTGCTGAAACATCATCTTAAACCTCCATCCTTAGTTACTTTCCATACCATACATAGAGTGAACCACCACCATAGTAGTCTATCCAAATACTTTGTTAACTTAATTGTTAGAACAATTATTTTATCTAAAAATGAAAAAAAAAAGTAATAGTACAATTAAAAATTTTCATTATATAATCAAGTAATAAACATATATTTTATTATACAACGAAGATTAGTTACAAATTAAATTATTTTTAAAATTTTTATATAAAATTGTCTTAAATCAAGCTTAATATTATTATATTGATAATAAATTTTATTTTTATTTTTAAAAATATTAATATAAAATATTTTTTTAATATTATTAAACATACATATTTAATTATTTATATTTAATAATCTAATAAATTATTAATATAATTTATTATTTTAATACATTATTTAATATTTCAATTTTATTTTAATAATAAATTTTAAAAATAATAATTTTAAATAATATTCTTGACATATTATTAAAATATGCTATATTAATATTTTAATAATAAATATCTATTACAATTATAAATATATTAATAATAAATGTTTTGTAATATAAATGTTAAAATATGTCATAAGTCTATGTACTCTTCACAAATTTGCAATTTAGTCTTTGTACTTTTATTTAACAATCTTATTATAGGTTCTCATCATATATGCTCTTTTTGACACAATGCCTAGAACTACCCATAGCCCCTCCCTAACTCATAAATAGGAGGATAATCCGCTTCGACGCACTTGAACTCACATCCTCCTATATTGACAACAATACACATGCCAATCGAGCTAAGACTCAATTATCTTTCTTTCCATGATTTTGAAATAAGATAATGTTATAAAACATAAACTAGATATGTCTATCATAAATTCAAATACTCACATCATATGCATAACTTAATGGTTAAATTTTGCTATTAGGCTTTATACTTTGTAAAAATTATAAATTTAGTCTCTGTACTTTTATTTAATCAACTTTAGTCTTTATACTTTTTAAATTGGTAAATTTTAGTCCCTATACTTTTTAGACTTTGAAATTTTAGTTCTGGCCCAAACAATAGCAGTTAAATATGTTTGGTTAAATTCAATTACTAGTCATGTACTATGCGTATAGTTGTAGATTTAGTCCATTTTCTCTAATTGTTTCATTCTAAGTCCCTATACTTTTCAAATTGTGAGATTATAGTCTTAATGCAAATAACAATCAATAATCCATTAATTAGATTTTTAGTGAGTATTACGTGAAAATAATAAACTGACATGACATTACACATATGATAAAATATTCGACACATCAGATTTTGGAAATAGAAAAACTTTATTTAATGAATTTAATAAATTTTGCTAAGTACAAGGACTAATAGAAGAATTTAACGATAACTTAATTCTTAAAAAAAAAAGCCTACAAAGATGATATTTGTGAACATGCTTCTAAATAATTCAATCAGCAATAATAATGTAATAAAGTAAGAAATGATTATATGAAATAGTGACGTCACGTCATCTCTATTCCTTTTTCAATAGTTTAAAGTCATATCAAAATTTTCCTCTTGAATTTTAATATTTTTATCCTAAACAAAATCAAATTTAAATGAAAATTTTAAATTCAAGATAAAATTACTTACGTGATATTAAACTATTGGAAGGAGATAATATTTATATTTTGTATTATTCTTTTTTCTGTAATAAAAGAGGGGTTAAAATTTGATAAAGAATAGATTGTATGAAACTATGATTTCAGATTATCCTTATCACTTTTTTTAATAAGAGAATGACAAATTAAATTTTTCCTCTTCAAATATAACATCTTCATACTAGGCATGCTCAAGTCTGATATCTTTTGTCATGAATGTGAAGCCAAATTACATAGTTATTTGAGAATTTAGTAAGATATTCATTTTAGAAAAAGAGAGGAATATATATGTAGATTCACGTGAATAAGTGGACAAAAAAATGGTGTCCCCTTTGCTTGAAAAGTTTGTCTGGGTTTTCGAATCAGTACAAATCACCCACCACCCTTACTTCAAACTATTCCTAGTGGAAGACCCACAACGAGACAATAGTTCAAAATAAAGATAAATTTAAATGGATCATGTGTGTCTCTCTTCCTTTTCTTTCTAACAATCAAAAAATAAATAAATATTAATAGCATCTTCCTGTTAATTTTATCTATCTTCTTCTTCTTCATTTCACCACATTTGTTTTAGCAAAGACAAGTGGTTGATGGAAAAGTTAGAGAAGCGTCGGCAGTAGGCTTGGATTCTTGTGGGAAAAAAAATATAGCTAAAGGGGACCTTTATGTTTTTGTCTTTACAATATTGTTGTGTGGTATAATAACAGTGGAAGGTTGGTCGAGGTTTTTTGCAGGATTGAAAATCAATGTCAAGTTCATCTCCTTTTCTTCTTTTTCATTGCCTTAACCTCTAGGGCACTAGCTTGAACCCTTTTTTTTCCTTTTTCCATTTAGTTTTGGGGGTGTGTTTAATGGCTATGGAGATGCAGAGCGGGGGGAAGATGATGGGGTTCTTGGTTATCTTGGTGGTTTTGTTTATAGAGATGGCAGCACCCACTACTGCTAGCAGAAACAGCTTTCCTACCCAAATTCTTGAGGTTCAAAACCAGTTGAAGCTCTTGAACAAGCCCGCTGTTAAATCTATTAAGGTCAGTCAGAATTTACTCATTTGCTCCCTCTTAAAATTGTCAAAAAGCTGTAAATTTAGACTTATTTTTTGTTAATCCACTGCATATGTCTTTTGCCATGAACAGAGTCCAGATGGAGATATAATTGACTGCATCAAACTTTCACATCAACCAGCTTTTGACCATCCCATGCTCAAAAACCATAAAATCCAGGTCCATTCCTCTTCTTTTAAGCACCATTAATGTGTTTTTGGTTTGGACTTCTTGCATCCATGGTGTTCTAAAGGTTGTGTGTTTCTTTTTATGATAAACCAGATGACCCCAAACTTTCATCCGGAAGGTGTTTTTAGTGAAAACAAAGTTGCTTCAAAGATGAAACCAGGTTCATCAAGGAATGTTACCCAGATGTGGCACTTGAATGGAAGGTGTCCAGAAGGAACTATTCCCATTAGGAGAACTAGAAAAGATGATTTGTTAAGAGCAAGCTCTATCAAAGCCTTCGGTAAAAAAAGGCACAAAACCATCCCTCAACCAAAGTCTGCAGATCCTGACCTCATCACTCAAAGTGGCCATCAGGTAGTATATACTGCTACTGCCTCATTTCTTTTTACATGAAACTGGTTTTGGTGTATATTGAACTGATATATGTGGTTATATATGTTCCATTTCTTGGGTGATTGGACTTTGGAGCTTTGATGTAGCATGCAATAGCTTATGTGGATGGAGACAAGTACTATGGAGCTAAGGCAACCATTAACGTTTGGGAACCCAAAATACAACAGCCTAATGAATTCAGCTTGTCCCAAATCTGGATCTTGGGTGGTTCTTTTGGTGAAGATCTCAATAGCATTGAAGCAGGCTGGCAGGTACCTTCTTATCCAACAACAATTTTACATTATTATTTTAGATTCCATCCATATTTAACTCATTGGCCTCTGTCTTCTATAGGTTAGCCCAGATTTATATGGAGACAACCACACTAGACTCTTCACTTACTGGACTGTAAGACTAGACTCCCCATGTCACTATCCTTTTGTCCTTTGATGCAGTTCTATTTTTTAATCCTTTTGTCCTTTGATGCATTTCTATTTTTTAACTCTTGTTTTCTTTATTACTAAAACCAGAGTGATGCATATCAAGCCACTGGTTGCTATAATCTACTTTGCTCAGGCTTCATTCAAATCAACAATGAAATAGCAATGGGTGCAAGCATCTACCCTGTTTCTAGCTATCATGATTCCCAATATGATATAAGCTTACTTGTGTGGAAGGTAATGAGTAAGAAACTATTCATAATAAGCAAGCTACCATTTCATAAACATCAAATTTATATATATCCATGAATTTGAGTGTGGCAGGATCCTAAGGAGGGGAACTGGTGGCTACAATTTGGTAATAGCTATGTGTTGGGTTACTGGCCAGCTTTCCTATTTTCCTACCTATCAGACAGTGCCTCCATGATTGAGTGGGGAGGTGAGGTTGTAAACTCAGAATCAGATGGACAGCATACATCCACACAAATGGGGAGTGGCCATTTCCCCAAAGAAGGGTTTGGCAAATCTAGTTACTTCAAGAATATTCAAATTGTTGATGGCTCCAACAATCTCAGGGTTCCTAAAGACATTGCAACTTTCACGGAGCAATCAAACTGCTATGATGTACAAACTGGAAAAGGTGGCAACTGGGGCAGCTACTTTTACTACGGTGGTCCGGGTCGAAACGCTAACTGCCCTTGACTCATTTAAATCCTTAAGAAAATGAAAGCCAAGTAACCATCAACTGTTGCCGAAATGAATATTCATCAAGCCAAGTGCATGCCCTTCTTCAAGTTAAGTTTAGACTAGTAAATTTGTGAATCATGTTTTCACCATTAGATAGTAGCAATACAGGTTAAATCACCTTATTAACTCTGCCAAAGATTTGTTGTGAGAAAGTGAGGTATTTCTAGCTGATATTCTTTGTTTGGACATATGAGTGTATATTTTGATTTTCCTTTTTTTTTTTTTTCGTGTGTATGTGTCATTAAATTCTGCTTAAGCAATATAAGCACTTGGCTTTGTTATTCTTAAAAGATCATTGTCTATGATTTTCCATCAATGAAGGAACCTTACTTTGTAATGGCAAAACGAAATGATTTACCTTTTGCTTTACCAATAATTGCCCATTTTAAGTACTTGGACCAGGATAAATATGAGAGTTAATTGCAATTGTCTTTACGAATAGTATAAAAATAAGACACCAACACATAAGTTCAATTCAAAAATTTATTAAGGGTGGGTTTGGATAGGCGGTGTGTTTAACTGCGGTTAGTGTAAAAATAACGGTGGCGGTGAGAATAGATATTATAGCGATACTGTAGCGTAAGACAAAAAGTAAGCTAAATGCACCGCATCGCACCTCACCGTCCATTAAACCCACCCTTAATTTGCAAGGTCTTACCTAAAGAATAAACTACTAAAACTTGTTTGCATAAGACGTGATTTAAGTTCAATTTACTTACTAAACTGTAACCTAATTCTAGTACATAAACTAGATCACTCCCCTCAATAAGACTTTTCCTTTAAAAGCTTAATTACAAACTAAACAATTAGAATCGTTTGTTTGCAATAATTTGCACTAAAATAATTTCCTTATAATGAACAAGATAAGTGCCTGTAACCTTATATATGAAACCATAGCAAGCTTTCTCTTAAATAATCATATAATGGCTTGGAAATTTACAATCAATGTAAATCTTTATCTTTTTGAGTTCAACTCGATAAAGTCTTTAATACGGAATAGATTTTAACAAATATCATCTCAATATAAACTTCTTTAAAAAATAAATCTCTTCAAATAAAAAAACCGCTTCAAAATATCCTCACTTAACTTGATTCTCTATGTTTTGACTTCAGTATAGTACTTCTAGAAAACCTTAAAGATGTGTTTAAAAAGTTCAAGTCTTTTAGTTAAAAGATGACAATCAAATATTACAAATTACATTTTCTTCCAAATGGAAGCTAACTTGCATCTGAACTATGTAACTAGCACAGACAATCTCTTCATTTGACTTTTTATTTTTTTATTTTTATAAAAGGCACAACAAGTAAACATCATCTTCAACACAATACTCCCCATTAATCCAACCATCTTATTATGTAAAAGAACTACTAAAACAATTATTAATGCATAAGAGTAAGAAGCATTAACAAAAGAAAATCATAGTAACATAGCAAAAAGTCAAAATAGCCAAAAATAAAATCCATCAAAGAAATGCAAGTATTATAAGAGTGGCACTTATAATGAGAATTTTTAAAATGAGAATTAAAATGATTTTAGCCATTAAATTAAAATAAATGATTTTAAGCTTTAAATTTTGTATTTATTTTACCTTATTAAATTATAACCAACAGCACCAATTTTTTTTTCTTCTTTCATATAAAAAAATTGGTTAATCTTTATTTTTTAAAAAAAGTTAGAATGGAAAGCAAGAAACTAAAAAATGGGATTTTTCATTTCATTCTAAAACAAATGGAATTTTTCCCTTAGTTGAGTAAAAAGTGAGTACTCGAAATCAGCTAAGAAAAAATTTCAATTTTTTTAGAATGAAATGGTCGATCAATTTTTTCAATCAAGAAAAACAAATACCCAATACCAAAATTGATTTATCTTATAGTAACCCTAATCTCTTATTTTTCATTCCAATTTTTTCCTGAAACAGAAAAAAAAATTAAAAGTAAAGATTATCCAAAAATTTTTCACCTGTGACTTTCATTATAGGGTGAAAAGAAGAAAAAGAAGAAAAGATTGGGTGTTATTAATTTTATTTTAATGAGGTAAGATAAATTGAAAATCTAAAGCTTAGAATCATTTATTTTGATAGAATGGCTAATACCATTTAGTTTTCATAATTTTCACTATAGTTACCACAGTATCATAAGATTCATCATTATAGGTGAAGTCTTCATGGAGATGCTTCATATGTTTGGCCTTATTAATACTAGATAGCTTTTTAGATGTTGAAGTAGTTGCAACAGAAGCAACAACTGATTTAGGATTCTCTATCATCTTCTAAATTCACTCCAACATTAATATTTGCAGCAGCATGCTTGCTCTCTTCCACTTCCAAGAATACTTCACCTTATCCTTTGATACAATGCCATTTTGCTTAAGTGGAATTTGATAGATGAGTGAAGGGTAAAGCAATGCATGCCTACTATTCTTGGTTTCTACATGCTTAACAATTTCATTGAAGGAATGAATGACCTCAAATTTTGATAGGTTGATCAAAAGTACATTCTATGTAATTGAAAACTTCTAATGTACTACCTCGAAGAGAATTCTAATTGGATTATGAATCTCGGTCATGGGTATAGAAAAGTTAGTAACTATTCTTCATAATCTCTCCCCAATCGATTTAAGAAAACTAAATATGATTCCAAATCATATTCCATACTTGAAACCAAGACATTATCTTTAAGATAATTTTCATCCACCTTATTCAAGTCTAGATATAATCAAATCAAATTCGAAGTTGTCCGAACTTTTCATAATTGAATCATTTAATCTAGCCTTGAATTATACCTTTCATTCAATATAGTAAACTTAATTGAATCTAAAGTTTAGTCCTCATCTTATTGTGTGCGTGACACATTAGGTTCTCAATAAAATGGTAATATGCCCAAGGTTACTCCATTAAGACCAAACGCATCTAAGGCATTTAAGTTTCTATAAAAAAAAATAAAATAAACCTTCAGCTCACTTCAATTAATATTTAATTGCTCTTAATTAATTTTAAATTAAATCTTTTTAATTGCTCCATTAAATCACTATTGGAAGATTTTTTATTGGCATAATAATAAATTTAGTCCTCCAAAGTTTATAAATTTTATTAATTTGATCCTAATTTTAAAAATTCAACAAATTTAATCATTAACTTTACACATTCTGTTAATTTAATCTTGATTCTTAAAAAATAAAAAATTGAAAAACTTTAAAAAATAAGAAATATATATTTAAAAGTTCATTTTTCGATAAAAATACATAAGCTTTTATAAAAAAATTATAAATAAATAAATACCTATTTTTTCTAACATGAAATTTATTTATTGAAATAATAATTTATAAATAAAATAATAATATTATAAATAAAAATATAAGAGACAAAACATGAAGAAGACTTAAAGTAGATTCAGCTTTTCTCTTTTTTTCAACATTAGCGGCCACTATATTTAGGTTGGGTCAAAAATTATAGCTTGACGGGGGAGGGGCACAATTGGTGATATACAGGCGAGGATGAAGTTTTGGAGACCCGGTAGGTGGAAGGCTATAACGGCAGCTTTACCACCAATTCCTACTCAGATGGCACAATTGCAAAGGATGTGGAAATCAAGAAATTTGGAGTAAGAATTATTGGTGGAGGTGGTTGTGAATGAAGGTGGTGTTTAGTGCTCGACAAATTTGACGAGAACTAAAGAAGGACAAACATATAACAAATAAATTATTATTTATAAAATAAAACTAAAATAAAAGAAAAGTTTGAATTTGGTTTAAGTGTATTAAAAATATTTTATTTATAAAATAATATTTAATCAATAGATTTCATGTTAGAAAAAGAAAAAAAATAGGTATTCATTTATTTATAATTTTGTATGTATTTTATAAAATCTTGTGTTTTTTTATAAAAAAATTACTTATATATATTACTTTTAAAATTTTTAATTTTTTAACTTTTTTAATTTTTAAGGATCAAGACTCAATTGACAGAATTTGTAAAATTAGTGGTTAAATTTGTTGAACTTTTTAGAATTATGACCAAATTAATAGAATCTGCAAATATTAGAGGGCTAATTGTTATTCTGCCAATAAGAAAAGGCTAATGTTAGTGATTAAAATAGAAAATTTTAAATTTAAGTAACCAAAATAGAAATACACTAATAATTGGATGACTATTTTTTTAATTTACCTTATATAAATTTGGGTTCCTTAATTATATCTATTCTATTATTTAAGTTTTCAGGTGAAAAATGATTAAAAGCACCCTATTTTTACAAAATAAAAAATAATATTATAAGAGTAATTTTATCTTTTATATATTTTTAATAAAATATTAGTAGAACGAGATCTAAACTTAAAGAGGCTTAATCTTTAAAACTTTAATTTAACTATTGCAATCAAAGTCTCATTTAATTTAATATAATTTTTTAATAAATAAATATATATATATATATATATATTTGCATAAGTTTTACAGGGGTTAAGATTTGAGTTAAGAGAGAACATTATTCGGTTATAACCGATTTAATTGACTTATACAATACTTCAATTAAATCAAGTTAGTTTGTCAAGTCGATTTTGAATTTGGTTAAGTTAGTTTAGACAATCAATTATTGATTATTGAAATCCATAACAAAATCGATTGATTTAATCAACTTATATTTATTATTTTTTCAATTATTTTAAATATATTTATAATATATAATTTAAAGTATGTAAACTCAAAACTTAAAAAGAAATTTTGAAAAAATCAATTAAATTGATTAACTAATTCAATTGATCGATATTAAATTAATTAATACTTTAGTTGATCAGTTTAATTATTTTATATTGAATTCGATTAATTTAATTTAATTAAAATATCAAATCAAGCCGAGTATTGCCAGTCTGATTTTAATAACTACTAAATGAATATAAATTCAATAACCAAATTGATTGATGACCTAATTCCCAAAATATAATTTTTTTTTTTTTAAATAAAACCTAAAGTAAATTACAGTTGAAGAAGCCTATTTGTACTCTCAAGTAGAGAAGTTAGTCAGTTGCATTTTACATACCATACCATGCCATACCATACCACTTTACAGGCTGTAAATGTAGCAATGTAATTAGACAAGCATAGAGTTTTAGAAGGTGCTAAGGTTTGTGACATCAAATGTACAAAATCTGTGATTGCCCCTTCAAAGTTAAGCTGAAAACTTGATTTATGTATGGGATTACCTGGCCCTGGACAATTGTATAGCTTCTTGGTCCAAAGTTGAATCGTCACCCCAAGTGAACTGGTGTGAGAACAGCATGAATTCTTGGTTCCTCACTTGTTCAAGCTCCTCCCATTCTGCCCATCTCACTGCCAGACCCACTCCATCAAGCATTTTCACCACTTCTGCCATTGTCGGTCGGTCTTCGGGTGAGCTCTGAGTGCAAAGCAGTGCGACTCGTACGATCGTCTCAACTTCTTTTGCATCGTAAATCTTTAAGTTCCCGTCAACGATGTCATCAACCCTGTTTTCTCTCAGCAGCTTTTTAATCTGTTCATAAACAATCCTCACAAATGCTACAGGTTCAATACTCTATATATTCATAAAGATTTAGGAGAGGGTGCATCAATAAAAAAACCTTACATGATCAAGTAGAAGAACATCCTCTTCCTCTTCTAAACGAGCAAAATCTATGGCACGCTGGCCGGTAACAAGTTCCAGAAGCATTATACCATACCCAAAGACATCTGTCTTTTCAGAAGATTTTCCTGTGGACAAATATTCTGGAGCAATATGACCCATGGTACCTCGTACTTGAGTGGTAACATGAGTCAACTTGGTATCAACAAGCTTTGCTAACCCGAAATCTCCAAGAACAGCCTCAAAATTGTCATCTAAAAGGATGTTTGCAGCTTTTAAATCACGGTGTATTATCTTAGGATTGCAATGCTCATGTAGATACTCCAAACCATGGGCAGCTCCGAAAGCTATACGTTTCCGCATTGGCCAGTCCAAGCCCTTGTCTCCAGGTTTTAAATCTATAGAAAATTTCAGATATAAATTCAGAATACAGTAAATATGTCTGCATTGCAATGCATCAAAAGGCAATGCAGAAAGGAAGAGTACAAGTACCTCTTAGTTGATATGCCACACTTAAATTTTGCATGAAAGGATAAACAAGGATTCTTTCGGAAGAGGTTGTGCAGAACCCAATTAGGCGTAGAAGATTCTTATGAACGGCAACACTAATGAGCTGGACTTCCCTCTGGAATGCAGCTTCACCACCAGGACTATAATAATCTGCAAGGCGTTTCACGGCAACCTTTGTGTTATCAGAGAGGACACCTTTATAAACTCTTCCAAACCCTCCTTGACCAATTATGTTGCCCTCATTGAAATTATCAGTGGCAAGTTGGATTTCACGCCATGAAAATCGCCTTATCTGGCCAAAGGAAATTTTGAGGTCATCTTCACCTGAAGTTTAAAAATTATCAAGTGTTAATTTCTACAAACTAAATAAATCAAATAGACTTTCAGCAGGAACTCTGTAATGATCATGATGAGTAATAACATGCATAACATTGGAATGTAATATCTTCCCCTGTAACTTTGTCTTTGATCATGGATGAGTAAAGAAAATTACCTATGACGTCAACAAAAACATCACGCTTAAATTTGTGTGCTTGATAATACCGGGACACGAAGAGAGCCCCAAGTGATAGAAGTATGAGAGCACCACAACTTGCAGAGGTTACGACAATTCTAATTTTGGACCTACTGGTTGAAACTGCCAAAACAGCACAACATTTAATCCCATATGTAACACATACGAAATGGATATAGAAAAAAAGTTGGTGTAGAGAGCAAACCAGGGAATGTAGAAGTTGAAACACAAGGTTGCTCCAAGCTAGAGCCACAAGCAAGGTGTGTTCCATTGAAGCTGACAAAATAACACTGTCAAATGGAATAGCAAACCATTTATATACTAGAATTTAAAGGAGACAGAATTTCTTATAAAGTTTACTTGATTCTTGGAACTAAGAATAAGTTCCTTGGAACTCTTCCAGTTAAGTTGTTGGCTGAAAGATCCCTGCCAAGTAAAAATGATTTGTGAGTATTTGTGAAGTCAATTTAGCATATAAGCAAAGACCCAAAAAGAGGGTAAAGTAGAGAAATATAGACCAACAATACAAGACCTATATACAAGTTTGATACTATTTATCAAACAAGAATTTTATGATTGGAATAAGAACACATAAATGGATGTTTCCTGCTAAATACCAAAACTTATATTTTAATCGGATTTAGGCTGTGTCAGATATGAGTACGTGTCTGACACAAGTCTACTCAATCTTTTTCCATATATGAGGAAGATTACATTTCATACTCATGTTTGACTATGTGTATTCTATACTAGTACTTTAAGAAAAATAAAGTGTTCAAGTAATATAATATTATCAGATCGCGCTCACAAAAAGTCCGATTTAGGAAAAAGCACAGTCTTACAGGTTCTTTAAATTGGATAATTGACCCCAATTTTCCGGAATAGAACCACTGAATTTATTATTTGCAAGATTCAGAATTTCTAAGTGCGCCATCTCACCAAGGAAATCCGGCAACAAACCAGATAGATTGTTGTTCTGTAATTCCCTGCAAAAGAAATTACCAATCACTTAAAGGTCTTTAACATGCCTTTTTCTCTTTCTAATGCCAAGATGCAACATGTATACAACATGTCTTTAACATGTTCATATTATACAATCATATGTTTATGTTCATGTGTGCTTGTGTGTTACCATCTACTAATATGCCTTTTTCTCTTTCTAATGCCAAGATGCAACATGTATACAACATCATTGTCACTTACAAGTTAACAAGAAACTTTAATTTCTTAATTGAAGGCGAAAGAGTTCCTGAAAATCCTTTTGAAGCCAAGTTCCTGCCAATTGATAAATTCACATGTTACTTTGTAGTTAGTAAAAAAATTAAGATGGTTATATAAAGTAGGGTGTGCCCAAGGATCTTACCTCTACCATAAGTAATTGGATTTACATTGTAAGCTATGTCAATTGATAATAATCATGATTCAAAATGGTGAACTTACAA
Organism: Gossypium stocksii; assembly: GCA_020496765.1. Lineage (NCBI taxonomy): Eukaryota > Viridiplantae > Streptophyta > Magnoliopsida > Malvales > Malvaceae > Gossypium > Gossypium stocksii. The sequence continues at coordinate 88,573,205 of CM035620.1, forward strand.
GGATATGACATTCCCATTCCTACAGGTAACATGAGACCAGCTAAAGCAGGGACTGACAAGATTATTATTCCAATCAGTTATTCGACCATTGGAATCATTGAGAACCTTGAGAAACTCGATCAAAGCATTTCCTGAACATTTGCAGACAAAGCTATCAGTTCTTTTTGCCAACAAGCTGACAAAGCTTGTTAGGGTTCAAGTTTTATTGTCATAAGGTCCAAGTTTCAATCTCTATGTATAACTAGAGGCAGAACCTCTAAATTATGTATTTATATAATATGGTTATTGTTTATGGATATGATGTCGTAAATAGGTTTTCATGCATGCTGATATGTACCTTACTCTAAGACTAATACATGTTTTTCTAGATGTGAGTTCGCCTACATGGTGGTGTGAATTCATATCACACAGTCTCATAAGAGGACACAAACACCTCATATTCAAACCACGTAGAGTACAAATCAAAACTCAATCGAGTAATTGGATAACGAGCTGGTAATAGTAAGTGTCATAACAAATTTATATATATATATATATATATATATATATTTATGCATTCATATACTTAATAAAATTGCACCCCCTTAAAATAAATTTGGGGGAGGGGAAATGGGTTACATAAGGCTTGAACCCTATCTTGATGCCAACTTGCAGCAGCTTTAATTACTGCAACAGTGGTCTTGTTGGCAATTTCATGTGTTATAGATTTAAATAGGTTAAAATATATCATAGATTTATGTATTATTCATAAATTTAGAATTTAGTCTTTATACTTTAATTTTTAGAAATTTAGTCTCTCTATTGCTCGTATTTCAAAACTCATGTCCAATTATTTTTATTTTTTGTTAAATTTGTTGGTGTCACATTTCAAAATAAAAAGAAAATATCCACTTAATAATAATGTAACTAAAAAAGTAGCATTGTAACGAACCAGAATATCTATTTGTTTTTCTGTGGCTCAAACATAAATACTAATTTTTTTTAGCCTAAATTTATACTAATTTATTTTTAACATTGTTGATAAACGATATCAATAGAGGTCAAAATCGAAGGTCAAAATAGAGGATGGTATTCTGGTCTAGAAAATAAAAAAGAAACCCCCTTAAATGAAGTGTCCGAAGTTACTTAAACTATGGTTATTTTAGGTCGGATTATTATATTTTTTTATAATTGTATAACAAAAAAACATTAAATTTAATTGAAATAATATATATATATATATATATATATATAAAAAGAGGCTATGGTTTAGGGTTACCATACCCTCAAAATCAGGTTCCTTGGATGAGTAACTGGTTGCAACGAAAAGCAGTAGGAGCCAGATTGTGATATGACTTAGAGGCTGGCATTTGGGAAAAGCTTCATTATTACTGCTTTTTGCTTTATTCTCCGATGAAGATGGACCCAACAATCTCTCAAAACCTTTGAAAACTGCAGCCAAAAAAATGGAACATCATCTACTTTACACCAAATCACAGAGAAAATTAGCCTACTTTTTGTTACACAAACTGGGAAAAAAAAAAAGTAAGACTGATTGATTGTAAATTTAATTATTTTTTTAATTTTTTTATGAATTTTGTAATGCTTCATTAATAATATACTTACAAAATTAAAATATAATAATATATAAGTTTAATTTTAAAAATATAATACTTCATTGTATGAAATTATATTTTTATATATAATTATTAATTTAATTTTAATTATTAATTAGCGGAGGTTGATTATTAATTATATTTAAATATTGCAACCACTAAATAATTTATTGTAATATTATTTAAAATTTTAAATATTTATTTTAATTTTAATAGTGTATTTAATTTGTAAAAATAATAATAAATTGGAAAATATTTTTTAAATAATTTTAAAATTTACGGCGGCTTATTATGTAAGATAATTGGAAGAACTTATTATAAAAATATAACTTGCACAATACCATTAAAATTATATAAAAATGATGGAGGGGTCAATGAACAATTTTTCCCTCCACATATACTTACTTTTTTTTCTTGTCACGTGTCAAATTTTTAATAAATGAAATTATATTTATAAATTTTATTAAAAATATAATTTAAGTTTCATAAATTAGTGTTATTAATATATTATAGTTTTTAAATTTGAAATTTTAAAAATTTTAAATATGACCTAAATCTCAAATGTTATTATAGATATCTTAAATATTCTAATACGTGTATAGCAGTCACTTCTCTATAACATTTAAAATTTTGACAGATAAATATAATTGTTACAGATAAGTTGAGTGTATAATAAATACTTTCCAACTCACTTAAATTAAGGTGAGATCTTAGGAGCTGTTATAGAGAGGTTGGGTGGATAATAAACACTTTCCAACTCACATAAATTAAGGTGAGATTAAATGTAGTAGGATCCTTTTAAAATTGGTTGTTGTGGTTAAAAGATAGAAATAAAAAAATTATAGTCATTTTATCAATTCACGTAATAAATTGAGAAATTATATCGGTGACCTAAAACTTGTTAAATTAATTATTAAATACGTTGTTTTTTTTTCTAGAAATTAAACTTGTGGTTAAAGGATTTTTTATATCATTAATGTTGTGTCACAATAAAAATGTCAAGTTAAAACTTTTTAAACTTTTACCTCAATTATTTTAAATATTGTAACTAATAAAATATTATAAAAATATATTTAATAATTTTTTTATATTTTTAATTTTTTTATTCATAATAAATTTTAAAGAATAAAAGGTTAAAATCGAAATTTTTTTACCATTAAAAGTCAAAATGTGATAAATTTAGTAAGACGGAGGGAGTATATTAGATTATGACACACCTATGATATTGGTGAAAATTTTGTGTAACAAATATATTTATAAAAAAATTAATGTAAAAAATAAATGAGACTTTAGTTAAAATAATAATGTTGAGATTTTGAAAACCATATTGTTTTATGTTCAAATATGGTTATATAAAAAAATGAAATTATTTTTTTTATAATTTCACATGTGAATTGGAACTTAATTAACGAATGATACCAACTCAATCAAATATTTAAATATTAATATAGATAAATAATAATTTCAAATTATGTCAAATATAGTACAATAGACTAAATGTAGAACAATAAAGAAAACATAATTATACCTAATTAAAATAGAAATAGAGTAAATTTGCTCCATTCATGAAAAAGAAAGCCTTAAAAGTAAGTTATCCTAACCTTAATTATTAAAACATTTTAAAACTCATTCACAGACGCATATGTAAGGATCGAAAACTCACGCATCACAATTATAAATGATAAGACTCAAACTTGGATTTTTATATATTCAAGATTTCCGCTTTAAGCAACAAGGTCAAGTCTCATTAGTTAAAATTTGTTAATAAATACAAACTTTTATCAATAAAATTGGATTTCATTGGCAAACTTAGCTACCCACTAAATTTAGACAAAATTATAATAGTAGAAATTAAATTTTAATTATTATATATCTCATGAACTAACACTTACAATAAATTTTTTTATTTATGAGGTATAATTGTAAGAATTTAATTTGAATTTATTAGAGGGTAAACTATACCACAGGTCACTCTAAAATAGCATCGTTCGTATTTTGGTCACTCTAATTTTTTTTGTTAATTTAGTCATTCTTATTAAGATAACTGCTCGAATTAGTCATTGTCGGATTATCGACGTGATTTTTTTTCTTTTGACTAAAGTTAATGACCTCTCAATAATTAGTCAAAACATTTTTTTTTGTTTATTTGCAACATGAAGATTTCAACGGTGACATTATCAACATTTGAATCCTCATTAAGAAAAAGGAATCTAACAACAATGATGACCAACCATTTCCATGACCCTACCTTTTTTTATGAGCCCACTTGCCAGCCTAACATCACTAACTACCATGGCAAGGCTAAAATGGTTCGAGAACTCTTCAAGGCACAAGAATTGATAAGGGAGATATATAATTATGTGAATAAGGGGGAGAGTAAGAGAAATGAAGAGGATATTGGGGATATTAGGACAGACAGATTGATGGTTGGCCTGTAATTCCCATCAAGGAGTCATGAAGTGCATATCTTGGAACTAAGAAGGTATTGGCTCAGCCTTGATAGTTAATTGTTAAGTGAGCTTAGTAAAAAGTTTGATCTTTGATGTTACTTTTTTATGGAGGCTATGAATGGAAAGGAAAAGGTTGATGATTTTTTTTTTTTTAGATTACTATTTGATGAGGGGATTCATGTTGATCCTTAAGGAATGAGTGACGATTTGTCGCTTTAGTGGAAGAAAGAGTGTAAGGTGAGGATAAGGAATGTTGGGTTGGGAAGAATATTATGGATATTGATATTAAAGATAAGGATAAAGGTGTTTGTTGGATTTATGAGGCTCCAAAATTGGAAGAAAGATTAAGGGTGTACTTGGTTGGGTGGAAAAGTGGAGGAACAAAAGGAGAGAGTGGAAAAGTGGAAGAACATATATTTTTTAGTGTGCTTGGTAGGGAAGATAAGTGAGAGGAAAGAAAATAGGAGAGACGATTATTTTCCATCTTAATGTATAAAAATCAATCCTTTCAAATTGAAATGATGAGAGCAGGGAAAATAAGAGAGATGTGTATGTTAATTCAAAATTATGTATTTATTAAACGTTTTATTTTCTTTCCTTTTATTTTTCAACTCTACCAAACAATGGATGGAAAGAAAATTATTTTTTCTTTCAGTCTTTGCATCTTTCCTACCAGGCATACTCATGGAAAGATATATTATATTTTCCATCTTTCTATTTTTCTATCCCTTCAAATTTCCATCTTTCCAACTTTCTTTCCACTCTACCAAACAAAGCCTAAAAGTTTAGAAGGATTTGAAAGAAATTGCCAGGGTTATGAGGGGACCTTGGATGAGTGTAGGTGATTATAATGATATTAAGAAATAGAAGAGAATGATAAGGGAATGTTAAGGTTGGGAGAAATATTAAAGCTTTTCTTGGGTTAATAAATGATTGCACGTTCATTGATTTACCTTTTAAGAGACAAATGTTTACCTAATTTTGTTGTAGGGAGTGAAAAGTAATAAAAGAGAGTTTAGATTGAGCTTCTGTGAATAAGGATTGGGTGGATATGTTCCTTGATACACAATATTTTTAATTTGGCAATAATGGGTTTTGGTGATTCATCTATTTTTGTTTATACTAATGGTAAGGATAGGAAAGCTCTTAGAAGGTTTGAATTTGAGATTTTTTTGGCTGAGTTTGAGAGGTGTGAGAGAATAATTGGGAAGATTGAAGTGAAGACTATAAGGGTTCTTTTGCTTATAGGTTGGCATAGAAATTAAAAAAAAATGCATAATCTTATTAAAATTGTGGAGAGTAAGAAATGTAGGTAATAATAAAAAGAAGATTGAAGATGTGTCGAATAGAGTTGCAAGAATATGGACACAAGCTTGGAGGAGTTAAAGGGGCTAGAGATGGAAATTAGGGAATTGTGGAATAAGGAGGAAGTATTGGTTTTAAAGGTCAAGGGTTAAGTGGTTGAACTTTGGGGATAGGAATTCTAATTTTTTTTCATCAAGTTACTAGATAGAGAAGATGATTTAATAAGATCTTGAGAATGATGATTGGATTGATAAGGAGCTAGAGATATTTCAAGAGTTTAGAAGGTATTTTCAGGATTTATATAAATCAAATGGGCAAAGGGAATGTCATATGTTCCTAAACTTGTGGATGATGGTTTGAATGATAAGCTGATTAGGAGAGTAACTATGGTTTAGTTGAGGGAAGCTGTTTTTCAGTTAGAAGCTTATAAGGCCCTTGGGGCTAATAAATTTAATAGATTCATTTATTAGAACTATTGGGAGGTTGTAAAGGATTATCTGTTTAAAACAATGGATAATTTATTATAGTGGAAAAATGTCAAGGGAAATAAATAACATTGATATTGTGTTACTAATTCCCCTAAATGTGATGCAACGTAGGCATGTCAATCTTTGTATTTCTTTTATAAAGTGATTTTAAAGGAGATTGTGGATAGGGTTAAACGATTTTTAGGGGGTTGATTACATAAAATCATAGTGCATTTATGAGAGGGAGGCAAATTATGATAATATTGTCATTTCTCAAGAGATTTTTACATATATGATCAAGTTCATATCGGGCTTTAACTAGGCATTTACATATATTCTTTGACTAAGCTTGACCCGAAACATGGGCATATTTTTTTACTCAAATCCTACCCAAATAAATTTGAAAGATTTCGAGCCTAGCCCAGCCCAGCCTACCCAAATTACTTATAAAAATATAAATTTTTAATAAACAATTTACATAATGTAATTTGATAAAGACTTCATTAAGAAGATTTCAAACGAGTAAGGTTGGAGGAAGAGATTTTTTAATCTAACTTTATGTTGTTGATGGGATGTTTAGTGAATGTTTAGGATATGATGTCTTAAGGGCTACGCTTAAGTGAGATTACATAGTTACATCAACATTTGTGGTTATAAATTAGAAGTTATGGAAGTGTATGTAGAGCTTGAAAGTTATGAGTAAAGTGAAGCATTTTCTTGTGGAGGATATATAATATTGTTGTTGTTAATGTGAATTTGGTGAGAAGAAAAATGGTACTCCCTCTTCCATGTCAGCTTTGTGGTAAAGAAGAGGAGAGTGTTGAAAATGTATTTGACATTTGATTGGACTAGTAGGGTTTGGTATGAAAGGTGTAGGCTATGAGTGGATAACAATAATATTAAAAAGGTGAATTGTTGGTTGTTGAGTATTTTTTGTGATAATAAGATTGTGGAGGACAAGAGAATTAAAGTGGTTATGATTGCATGAAATATTTGGAAAGGAAGGTTTGAGTCTATAATGAACAAGAAGTAGATTGTTGTTCATAGGGTTATTGCTAGACTAAAAATTGTTATTTGTGAATTAATTGAGGTTTAGAAAGGGAAGGGTAAAAAGGATTTAATGGGTGATCAACAATTTTTTTTTGAAATTTTATCTAGACTTCAATTCTGATGATGACCCATTTATTTTTTATAATTTAAGTTAAAAAGAATAGATTAATCCTATATAATCAATTAAATAAATGGATGTTAAATTATTTTAAGTTTGAGTCGCCCTAGTTATGTTTGTTGTTCGAGTTTTACTTTGTTATTGTAATTTACTAAAAAATCAATCTGTCAGCACAATTGTTAGTCTATTTGGCAAAAAAAAAAAACCTAAGAAAATTAGAAATTCACTTTTAAATGTAATATTTTATTAGACTTTTCAATTTAATACATTTTTCGCAACGGTAAACACTTTGTCACTTTTTTTTTTCAATTTAACTTTTTTAACCAAACTTTTTAAAGAGTAATTACTCAATTAACCTTTAATTATTTTTTAACGGTGTGAAAAAAATTATAATAAATTAATCGATGAATTGATTGAATCGAAAATCGATTATCAATTTGATCTAACTAATAAATAAAAGGGTAAAAATCAGATTAAATAATTAAAAGTTGGGTTTTTGTTATTTTTATTAAAATTATTCTTTTTATGGAGTATTAAAATTATTTTTCAAGTAATAAGATTTAAACCATTAATATCTTAATCATATATTAAACATTAGCTCATTAGGAGAGATGTATAATTTTATTAAGTAATTACTATATTTAGTACTTATTTAATTTATCTTTTAATTGAAAAAAAATCCATTGCAATCAAATCAGTTAAAATTGATGTTTTTATTTATTGGTGGACTTCCCTTGGAATTCTTGCATTCAGTAAAACTGCTAATTAAGATTAGAAGCACACCAACTGCTTGTTTAAATGCCAAAATACATCTTCTTCTTTTTTTCCAATATAACAGTAGGAATAAAGCAGCAAAATATATCACACATAATATCAGTTTTCGTGTATATATATATATATTAACATGAAGAAGAAGACGAAGATAGATGTATGTAAGTATGTATGTATGTATATAAAAACATACCTGATATGGCAAGGCAGCCATGGATGAAGTTGCAGCAAAACCAGGAAACCATGGGAAACCGAAACAAACAAAAAAAAAAGGTGCAGAAGATGACAAGAAGAAGAAGCCGAGGAGATAGATAACAGATATAATTCAAGACATAATGTTGATGGGTAGTAACAATGATGAAGATCATGTGAAAATGGGGTTATGTTTTTAGTGCAGGGTCGGCCCCCATAAAGCACTTATTTCATTAAACAATTAAAACAAAGCAAAAGCTAAAGAAATTCTGACAACTGACAAGAGCTGAATAATATATGTGGAATAGAATATATTTGTTGAATGACACACACTGTTTCAGAATAGAATATTATAATTAATAATAAGCATTCATTTCATGTTTTGGTTTGGGAATTGGATTTCAATTTGGAAGGTGGATTGAGAATTAGAATTAGAATTAGAATTAGAATCCCACTAATTAATGGGTGTTCCCCTTTTCCACCCCCTTCCATTAACATTACCTCTATAATATTTTTTTTTCCTATTTTTAATCTTCGGGTTTGTGTTATCTCTCTCAATATTCGAATGTATGTCTTTTTTTTTAAGGTGTAATGTGCTGTAGAAGTACTATAAAGATTCTTATATTAGGAGTTGGATTATATTTTACCTCATTTTCTCAAAATATGAGTAAATTAGTCCTAATATATTAGATCAAAAAGTAATTTGCCATCTATTTTTTTATTAAAAATTAGTTCTTATATGTTAGCATAAGGTACATGTGACATATCAATTTTTAATAGAAAAGATCAAATTTGAATAGTGAAGAAGTCAAAATGCAATTTAACTCTTAATATAAAGACTTTTATATATGATACTTTTACTTACAATATATTTTACCATTACATCGAACACTCGTTGATACTATTATTTTTCTTTTCCTTAATTTATTTATATCTTTTAAACTTTTAACATATCAAACAGTTTGACTACTCAAAATAATTTCTCTTCCTAAAGATTAGAACTACAAAACTTTGGAAAGAGAGTGTATTGTCCCTTTCTTTGATCTTTATTAAAAGGGTGTAGGCATGTGCTGGAAATCATATTTCATGAATTATTTTTATATTTTTTTATGTGCTTTAGTGGTATTTAATGTATAATATATTTATACCGATTGAGTCTTAACTCGATTGTCATAAGCATTCTTGACAATGTAAAAGGATGTGCTGAAGCACCTTATTCTCCTATTTATGAGTTGGGGAGAGACTATGGGTAATTCTAGACATAATTTTAAAAATATATATATATATCATCAGAACTTATAATAAAATTATTTAAAAGAAATGCATAATATATATTTTTTAAAATAATTTTTATTACCATCATTATTGCAAATAATACATACTTGAATAAACCATAATCAAAATAAAATATTACATGACAAAATTAAATTAATATTAGAATATATATGATGAAAATGTAAATGATAATATTTGAGCTCGAACAGAAGTTTCAACTTTTGTCAAAATTATCAATTTCTCATTGACATATTTATATCTATTTTAATATGTTGATAATATGTAAGTAAAAATATCATGGAGATTTTTGTATTAGGAGTTAGATTTTATTTTGTCTCCTCTACTAAGAAAATGGGCAAACTAGTCATTATACATTAGATTAAAGAGCAAATTGTACTGTTAAAAACTTGCATAGCTAGCGAAATAACTAGATAGTGACAAATGGCATGTCACGTATACCTCATGTTGAAATACAATGACCAGTTTTTAATAGAAGAAATGGATATAATTTTTAACAAATGACAAATTTAGTCTTTAATCTAACTTACATGGACTAATATATCTATTTTCTAATTAAAAAATAAAATACAATCTAACTATTAGTATAAGAGCATCCATAATAAATTTACCAAATATAAATTTGGTAAGTGCACTGGAAAAGTTTCCATTGGCATATATATTGTGGTGTTGAGCTGAGTGTGGTCATGTTATCCATGACAACAACATTCCCCAGTCCCGACCACTAAAAATGACACTATTCCATCATGTTTACCCCCCAACAGGAACAGCTAGACATACCATCTTAGAGCCGCCTTGGACCCACCCATTTTGCTCACTTATGTGCCTTTGCACTTACAATATTATTCGAAAAAAGGGCACATGGCTCACACCCAACAATAGCGAGTTATATTTATTTTACTATTGCTTTTTATTTTTTTTCAAAAATTATGTATCTTAATTAATTTTTAAAATGCTTTTTTTTTAATATTAAATGGTATTTACATTTATGAGTTTTGAGATATATATAAATATTTTCGTTGACCCTCAATATCATCTGATTTATTTTCTAGAGATTCTATAGAAAATCTTTTTGCCATCAAGGTCAACTTTGGATTTTTAATTTTCTTTCTGATAAAAAAAATTCTAAATCACAACAATATAAAAACACTAAACCCTTATAAATTTATCAAATATTATTTGTAATATGTTTATGTTTTCCATATGTTATTTATTTTTTATTATAATATTTGTTATTATCATTACATAGCTTTTGTACATGGAGGAAGAATTGGAAATGCTTGAAAAAGAACTGATAAATGATGCAGGCTAAATGTGTTCTAAATTATGGTTCAAAATAAGGTCGACTTACAATCGAAAGCACATGGTATCGTCAAAGTAATGCATGCGCATACATTGGTTCACTATGTTGAGGGAGTTATGTGAGCAATGCTTGTCATAATAGTATCACTGCTTTTGACACTATGTAAGTCACATCACTTCTCTTATTTAGTGTTGATAATCTTTTGAAAAATAAGTCAAACCAAAATCCCAAAGTTTTCACCAACGTCCAAAGTTCAAATAAAACTTATACCACAATCCACAAAAATTTATTTACAGTCTAAATGAAAACAGTTTATCAAGATCTACAAAAAAAACTTTATTAAAAACCAAACCAAATTGAAACATTCTAAGACGTTCGATTTGCCGAATCCAACTTCTAATCTCAAGAGTTACCTAAAAAGGAGAAAAAGCTAAAGGATGAGCTACGAAAACTCAGTGTGAGGCTTAAGCATACATAACTAAACGATATCAAAACAATCAAACAGTTCAATGACAAATAATTGAACCCCCATACAAAAGTCAGATATAACCATATTCAAATTTTACATCAAATTTAACATATTGATTTAAATTATCTTTAAACATATATGCAAATCATATTCAAATGCAAAATGTCATCAAACCCCACCTAACCAGCCTTTACACACCGTCTTCAACCATTCGTCACACACCAAATAAAGGTATACTTGACCCTTTCCAACCTCTGCACACCAGTTTTTGGGTTATGATGGACCCATCCAACCAAATTACACCATAAAGTGGTCATATGCCACATGTTTGTTATGCAGTCAAGCTATTAACGTAAATACAATTCTACCGCTATAATATAATAGTAGTGCAGTTTAACTGTCAAATTGAACTTCCTTCTCTTCATATTCATATCCCAACCACAATGCAATGCAAGTATTATGCACATAGATTTATAGAATCGTACATGCTCATCTTCAAATTCCATAACCAATAATCACACAAACAAATAGTTCAGATTAGCGAAATCAGAATCTGACAAACTAGTATTCAATTACAAAGTAACGGATATGACAGTTTAACCTTTTCCATTATCACATTCAACCATTTTTGTATTCTAGATTAAGATACCACAACATACACTGTGTAATAGCCCAAATTTCAACTATGTAGGAAATAGTGGTTCGAGACCACCAAATCTAGAAAATGAACTCGTAAATTATATTATTTAATATTTACGAGCCAAATGTAGCTTTTAAAAGATTTTTGAAATAGTAAATTGTGTTTTATAAAGATTTATTTGGTTAAGAAATTGAGAAAAAGAGTTATTGAGATCTCGATGTTATAAAACAAGCCATAAATATTTTTATGAATATTTACAGTGTCAATAAGGTAGTATTAAAATTTCGTCAGAAAATTTTAACATTTCGATAGTCAATTAAATAAAAAGGACTAAATCGAAAAAGGTACAAAACTTACTAAAGTGATTAAATAGCTTAACCATTAAATAAGGAAGGATTAAAAGGGCAAATGGACCACTTTAAAATGGCTGAGGCGGCGTAGCGTGAAATGAATCAAAGATTTTTATGTGAAAAGGACAAAATTGGAATTTTAACAAAAGTTACATGGCCAAAGTTGATTTTAATGATTTCTAGGCCATTTCTTCTTCAACTTTCCATCAAAAACAGCCATGGAAGAGGGTTTTGAGCTGGTCTTTCATATTTTAGCTTCAAGTAAGTTTCAGTTCTTGCTTTTTCCTTGAAATTTTTATATTTTTGGACTTTTACAATTAGGTCCAACTTAGTATTCTATTAGTTTTTGATTTTGTTGAAAGTTTTGGAAGATACCATTTATAACTTCATATGATTTTTGTTATTTGAAGATGAAATTAAGATGTTAATGGATTTTTAAAGTAATTTTATTAAAGAATTTTGAATGAAAACATGTTTTAGAGGTTAAATTGAAAAGTGTTAAATTGATGGAAAATTCTGAAATTTCATGTAATTCATGGGTTGTGATTGGTATGTATGAGAATATTTAGGCTTGGAATAAGGATTAAATTGCAAGAATTTCATTTTCCGACCTTAGGGATGAAATCGTCATGTATTAAAAGTTTAGGGGAAAAATAGTAATCAACATTTTGCACTAAAACAGTTTTGGACAGCAGCAGTAGTCTAACTTTGAAAAATAACTAAAAATTGTGGGAATTGAATTAGAGGATGAATAAAATATGAAATTAAATCTTATTGAGTCTAGTTTCTCATAGAAGAAAAGATGTAAGCAATAAAATTGTAAATCATGAGATATAATAAATTTTGAGAGAAAAGGTCAGAAAGAATTCAAGTTCCCCTGTTCTGACTTTGGAAAATCATAAAAAATTGGAGAAAAATGTAACACCCTAAATTTGGGCCTAGAAGTATTGGGCCTTGGGCCTAGGTTCGGGTGTGAGATAGTTCGAAATAAAATTATTGATGTGTTGAATTCTGTTATGGAAGGTTATTATTAATGGGTTAATGTGGTATTTTAGTGAATTGCGAAGGATTCATAGTGTGGGAAAAGTCTTGGGCTAATTTCTGGGATTTCGGGATTTTTGTGATATTTGGTGTAATGTTGAAATTTTGATATATGGATGTGTAATTCGTGTTTGGAGTGTGTTATTGGGCCTATGGAAGGCCCAAGTGTTGGTTAAAAACCCGGAGAATTTTTGGATTTTTGGGCTTAAGGAATAGAGGACTTGGAAAAGAGGAGTTGTAAGGAATTATGTGTGTAATAAGACACAAAAAGGAGTGTGGTGTAGTGGCAAAGTAGCGCCACTTAGGGGACAAGGAAGCAAAGGGTCCAAGGTTCAAGTCTTAGCTTTTACAATTTATTTTGGTTTTTCTTTTAAATAAATCTGGAAGCAAGTAGGTGAGCTTTAAAGTTAAATGTGTTGGACTTATGACATAAAGGAGCTTGTGTCCGAGTGGTGACGGCTTGACAGGGTTATTGAGAGGACTTTGGTTCGAATCCTGTTGCACGCAAAGGTTGATTATTTTGCTAATGCTTTAATTTTGGGGGGATTGATGGAGAATCCCACATCGGAAAGCTAACATGAAAGCAGGTGAGGAGCTAGCTTTAAATAAAGCAAACCAGGAGGAGAGTAGGCACAGCCTTCTTGGCTGATCCCTTTCGCTTTATGGCGTGCCCGTTTGGGTTGGGCATCGGCTAAGAGTGTTTGGAGCGCGGATTAACTTTAGTCTCCTATCAGGTGTGTATTTCTCACTGCTCTAGCGGTAGGACGACTACTTCGGGCTGCGATGGGCCGAAGAGGCCATGTGGGCCCAATGGGCCTACGGGCTCAAGTGGATAAGTTGTTTGATTGTATAGCAAATATTGGGCTAGATTAGGTGAATCTCATATCTGTGGCTAGATTTAGGCTAAAAGGGCCACACGAGCGTGTGGGCCCATTTGGGCCGACAATGGGCCCTAGGCCCATTCGCATTGTTATCTCTGTGTAGAAATGCTTTAGTTTACAAAGTTACTAAAATACCCTTGGTTTACAAAATTACTGAAATACCTTAGTTTACAAATTACTGAATTACCCTCGATGTGGAAAATTACAAGAAATATCCCGATCTACAAAATTATCAAATTACCCTTGATTTTACAATGACAGAAGTACCCTTGATTTGTAAAATGACGAACATACCCTTGATTTGTAAAATTACCATTTTACCCCTAATTTGTAAAATTACCATTTTACCCATGATTTGTAAAATTACTATTTTACCCCTAATTTGTAAAATTACCATTTTACCCCTAATTTGTAAAATTACTGTTTTACCCATGATTTGTAAAATTACTATTTTACCCCTAATTTGTAAAATTACTATTTTACCCTTAATGTGTAAAATTACCATTTTACCCCTAATTTGTAAAATTACCATTTACCCATGATTTGTAAAATTACCGTTTTACCCCTAATTTGTAAAATTACTATTTTACCCCTGATTTGTAAAAATTACTATTTTACCCTCGATTTGCAAATTTACCGAAATACCCCTGTAGGGTAGAATTACCGAGACACCCCTATGGGGTAAAATTACCGTTTTGCCCCTAGGGTGTTAAATGACTGTTTTGCCCCTTGTGGGTAAATGACTAACTTGTGTGATGATTGGGCTAGTTTGACCGTGGATATAAGTTGGTGATATGAATGACTTGACTGTGATCTATTCTTATTTTTGGGGATTTGGAAAAGTTGGAATCCCTATGTGTTTAGGGAGGCTGTTGAAATAGTGCCTAAGGCTTTAAGGGGCTGTTACCAATTATTTTACTTTGTGCTTGTAAGGGTTAAAGGCTGCTGACTAAGGGCTTGGATCAGTGGAGCGTTCGGATCCAGATTTGGATATCAACTTCAGCAAAGGTAAGGATTTAGGGCCTTGTTCGTGGATGCCCGAATACGGTAAGAGTATGTTAAATTTAGTTATCATTGATTCGTGGTCTAATATTTTAGTAATCGAATGTAGGATTGACTTGGATCGGATATAGTCATCGTTCGTTGCAAGCAGGTGTGTAATGAACCTCATAGTAGCTTAGATTAATATTTGCTGAAAAGCCAAAATGCCTAAACTTCGGCATTTCGAACTTATGGTTTTGTGAATGGTTTGAGACGTGATACATACAATAAGATCGGTGATTGGATCGATAGAACAGGTAAGGGCACGATTTTGTGCATGATGGTAAGTTGGGCCTCGATGGGCTGAAATTGGGCCCAATGGGCTTACGGGCCTATATGGGTAAAAATGGGCAATAGACATTTCTTAATAGACTATAGGCTTAAAACTAGTTAAATTAGTAGTTAATTGTAGGATTTGGACTAAGTGGGCTTAGACGACTGAACTAGCTACATAGGGCCCATTAGGGGTTTTTAGCCCATAACTCGGTTTTACTAAAATAGGCTAAAATTGCTGTTTAAACATTTGGAATTGATGAATAAGCATGGAAAACCCTAATAATGGATAAAATTACGTAATTAACCTTAAAACATGAAAATGTCTATTTTGCCCCTAGGTGAAAAATGTCTATTATACCCCTAGGGTTTCATTCTGAATATGATGATTATGATATTATTATTTTGCATGCTATGACATGATATGCACATGATATGCACATGATATGCTATGACATGTATACGATATGCCATGTTTTACTCATTAAATGCATAGGTTGGGTTATTATATGATGGAGGAAGTGATAAAGGGCTTTGCCCCAGTTTACCGAAAAGGGCTTTTGCCCCAGTTATTAAAAGAGGCTTGGCCTCCAGTTATATGATAAAGCAGCTATGCTGCCAGTGGAGAGTTTGGTTGGGTGGGTTGAGTTATTCCCCACATGGAGAGCTTGGTTGGTACGGGTGGAGAGTAGCGGATGGTGGGTTGAGTAGTCTCCCCAACTGGGCTTTGCATACATACATTGACATTACATGTGATATTGAAATAGGCTTTGCACACATACATTGATATTATATATGATGTTAAAATAGGCCTTTGGTCCATACCGTTTACAGAAAAGGCTTCGGCCCAGAGATATGATTTATGAAGGCTTCGGCCCAGTGAATTGATTTATGAAAAAGGCTAAGGCCCAGTAACCGATATTTGAAAAGGGCTTCGGCCCAGTTATATGTTGAGACTAATTTGGGGGCTTAGGCCTAGTATGCTGATATTGATTTGGGCTCTGTAAGTGGCTTGTTGCACACTGAGTTTTCCAAACTCACCCTTTTTCCTTCCATCTTTACAGGTGAGCCTTAGACTGGTGGACTTGGAGCTGGGAGGGATTCAGAGTGGCCACATGGACTGGACTATTAGATTTCTAATTAAGTTACCTATTTGAATTTAGATTTAATTATTTATTTCTGGTTTTGGGTTGTAAAAAGGGCCTCTTTAATTATTTTTATTTTGGGTTTTTATTCTTTACTTATTTAAATTGGTTTTAACTTACGTAGGATATTATTTAAATCGAGTTGAAAATAAATGATTTTAAGACGTGATTTTTATAAAAGTTACTTGTTTTCAAAATCACACGATAACCAAGCAAAGCTTCCGCAATTTTAAATGATCTTGTAGATAAATATTTCAAATAGTTAAAGTGTGGCAATGGTAGTGTGCATGTCTAGGAGTGGATCCAAGAAGAGCTTGGTACTTAAGCAGTCTATTCGACTCACCTCCTCTTTTCTGGAATCCTACCTGGTGCCCAGCTCCCATTCACTTTAAGTCTTAACGAAAAAGGTCAAATTTATTTGATACTTAAACTGTTTTCAAGATAACATGTTTTATAAAGGTTACGAATCTGATTTTTTTTTTATATTTGATCTGTCTTTAAAATAACAGGTTTTTGCAAACTACAAGGGTGTATAAGCTTTCATAAAACTTTTACAAAGGTTTTAACGATGTTTGCAAAGGGATGATTATTTCAATGAATCACGTTTTGGAAAAAGACAAGCTAAGGTTTTATACAAGTTTAACGGTAAGAGTTTTTAAAAACTTCAAGGGTTTTCAATGAAAGCACGGTTTTCGAAAAACACTTCAATGTGACACATCAGACTTGGCCGTAACGTCTAGGCCGGGTTTGGGGTGTTACAAAAAATAATTAGGGGATTAAATTTATATGTTTAAATTTTTAATGAGTTTATTTTCAATAGAAATAAACAGAAACATCATTCAAATTTTGTACTAAGAGATAATTAATTTTTAGCAAGGAAAGGTCGAAGCTATCAAACAGCAGAACAAGGATAAATTTGAAGATTTTACTGTACTTATTGGCTAAATGATTGTAATGGCCAATTTTGGCCCGGCCTATTAATAAAACCAAAAACAAAAACAAAATTAAAACCAAATGTTAAAGTCCCCTTTTTCAAGCGTCCATTTACATGCCATCATAAACCCAACCACTAAAACCCAATAACCGACCCGGCCCATTAACCAAAGACCCAATCAACCGAACCCTAGCCTCCAGCAAATACAACCACCGCACCTAGGCTTTGCCCACGTCGGCCTCTTCCTCGAGCGCACCGCCCATCACGTCCATCACCTCCAGAGGCCTGCAAACACGCAAGGAAAAGACAGCAAGCAGAGTAGAGGCACAGAACAACGATAGAAACAAAACAGTAGCAAAACTTATGGGATTTTCGGCTATTAAAGCCTAAGAACAAAGTGTAAAAAGGGGGGGATTCTTCTTTTTTTTCTCTTCTCGGACCGAATCCAAAGATTTTGTAAAAAAAAAAAAGAACAAAGAAAAGAAGCATTTGTAACAGAAACAAAGAGCAATCAAAAATCAAACAAGAGTAGAAGTTTAAAAGGTTGTTTTGATTTTCTTCTTTGATTTTCTTCTGTTTTTCTATTTTATTCTCTTTGTTTGCAAATCGGTTTCAAATACTAAGTAATAAAAAGAAGAGAAAGGAGGCTCACCTGAGGTCGTTATCGTCGCACGATCGGAGGACTACCCTCCATTGTTGTGGTCGTACGAAAGAGGACCCAGAGCCATCGCCCTTTGCTCTCTGCGGGTGTTGAAGGCCTAGCCTTCAAAAGGGCTTTGTGCGGTGTTGGAAGGCCCTTTATCTCGCACTTAACCGGCCACCAAATACAATGATGGTACGGTGGTGCGGTGGTCTGGCGGAGGATCGGCGCCAGCGATGATGGGTTTCCAAACCCTAGCATGGCAGCAGCAAAAGAGGAACCAAAAAGGGGGGCTGAAATCAATTCTGAAAATGAAATGGAAATGCCGTTTCAAATTTCTTTTTTTTATTAAACAGTAAACGGTGCAGTAGGGCATTAAATCCACGCGTTTTAGATCCCAAATGGGGTATTTTCAGTTTGGTCCTCCCTTTTTGCGCCGCTATCCAATTTTATTCTGTTTCAGCTTTTTTTTTATTTAATTTGGCCCTAAATTTCTGTTTTATTTTCAGTTTAATCTTTTGGTATTTTGATATTTCACTACTACTACTACTATTATTATTATTATTATTATTATTATTTGTTATGCTCTTAGTTTTTACTATTATTTAGTATTAATTTAAGTTTCAATTAATATTTATATACATATGAATATATTTAGATAGTTTCCTTAATAGTTGTTTTAATATTATTATTATTTCTAAAATGTATATACTGTGTATATTCCTATTGCATATTTTTTTTATATACCGTTATTTATATATATATATGTATGTACCTATATATATTGCATTAATAGTTTTTTATCATTATTGTTTCTAATATATTATGTACATATGTCTCTTATATATATATATATATCATGTATATGGTTTTAAACACATTAAGCATATATTTTTATGTTGTCGTATATACTATGTACATATTATTAATTTTATGCTATTTTACTACAAAAAAAAAGAGCCATTATTTATGTATATATTTTATTTTAGTAGGTGATTTAATTCTATTCAAGACCTTATTTTATTTATTTATATATATATATATATATGTATGTATTTCATTTAAATTTAAATTTTTGTTCTATATATTACTACAATTATTCTTATATTATTTTGTATATGATTAATTTATGCCATAAATTTTATTACTCCTATATATATATATATATATATATTTTTTTTTTTTTTTTCTTTTTGGTATTTTTTTTAATCAATTTCATATATAATTAGGTATTCATTTTGTACATCATGATTTAGATTATTTACTTTCTTCTAAAATGTTAATATCTCATTATACCTATCTATATATGTACATTGTATTTTAAAATCCTTATAGGCATTTCTGTTGCATTAAATATACTTTATCTTCATGGTTTATAAAAATTAGTTTCAAATTGAGTTATGTGACATTTTTATTCTTTTCAAATTCTTGATATTTCTCATAAGTTTATATAATATATTTTTAAACCAAACTCTTCGTCTCGATTTTAAATTACAACTTGTAAATTTTGTGCTGGACATTTGTCGACTCTTGTTTCCTTATCTTATACGTTCTATAAGCCTATTAACTCGCATTTATAATTCATTAACATCAATTGTAAATTTGTTGTTTCACGATTATAGCTATGTTCATTTGATTTAAGTTTGTTTGTAATTTGTCGGTTATTTATTTTTATCTCATGTTGAATAGTCATTCCATGATTATTTGTTATTGGAATTTCATAATTTTAACTCAAAATTATTCTGTTTGACATTAAATGCATTAAACTATTTTCAAATTTGTCGAGTTAAATGATTTTAAAATCAAGGCAATGTTCGGTAGGTGAAAATTTGAGAAAATCGTGCCCTAACTTACCGGGTTTTGATTTTTCTCGTTTAATTTAAATAGTCGAATATCCTTTTAGATTTTCAAATAAAAGCGCGCTCGTACCCAAAAGTTCTAAACGTCGTATCCTAACTCACTGGACGAGACGTTTTATTGCTTTGAAACGAGATTGGTTTTTAAACATTCTTTTCAATTTATTCAAATGTTTTTAACAAAAAGAATCGTATTTTAAGTTCTTTCAAATTTTTAAATATCCGACACTAAGACACTAATTAATCAACTAGGTACCAATTTTGGGCGTATCGGGGGTGCTAATCCTTCCCCGAACGTAATCGACTCCCGGACCCTTTTTCTGGTTTTCGTAGATCAAAATCGTTGTTTTGATAAATTAAATCGTTTACTAAAAACAACTCCTTTTCGAGGTGATCCGACAACGCCTCAAAAATAAAAATCGGTGGCGACTCCCCGTTTTTGTTCTCATTTTCAAAACTCAAAGTCGATTCCCCTTTTTTCAAAAAAATGGTTTCGACAGCTTGGCGACTCCACTGGGGACCCAAGTTTGTGAGTCAAGCCACGAGTTGATTAATTCTTGTCCTTTTGTCGAAGATTGAAAATTTGATTTTAATATACGATCCCGTGTTTGCATTTCATCCGTTTTGGAATTGCGATATTTATTATTTTATTCCCATTTTCTTTATATGTTTCAAGTTTTTCTGTATACTTGTGCATTGCATTGCACGACCGCCGGGTCACACCCTTTAAGTGGGAGCAAGAAGCTACTCCTTCGTGAGGTTTTCATCTCCGTGCAGGATAGTGAACCGCTTCCGGAATACATCCGTACTTATGTGCTTCGTGAGATTTTCATCTCCGTGCAGCCATAGGGAAATGTGTTCCCCTGAACTGAACTCGATCTATATGAGTCTATAATGGGTGAAGATCGAGGAATCTGCTGGTTCAGGTATCCTTACTCTAGAACCGACCCTCATATAGTTAACCTTAGGAGCCCACCCTAGGTAGAGTCACGCCAAGCCCTAGTGGTCACCCAATTAGGTGCTTTGTTTTGTTATTTATCTCTCTTGTGCTAACGTGTTTTCTTTTTGTTTTGATTACATTGCATTGCATTGCATCGCATCGTTATAGAAAAGAGGTGTTGATTCATATTCGATTCCTAAATTGGGGAGTTCGTCATAAGGGGGCGAATTTCTTGATAAAGTGGATTATAATGCGGTTGCCCCGATATGGTCCAAGTAAGCACAATAGAAGAAGGTTGATAGCTCGCGGAGGGATGCAAAACTCTGCCCGATAATTCAAACCAACAAGGAGTATTCGAGAGCCATTACGTCAGAGAAACTAAGGAACATCATGAGGATAGAAGAACCATGGGTCTTGATCAAGTGAAAGAGAGTTAGTGGAGGCATCTATTGAAAGCTCGCAAGATTTGACCATAACATCCAGATATGAGGAAAGAAGCGGAATCTCTACTTGGATTCTAAGGGCAAGACCGCATATGTGATCTGTTTTATGTAAAGAAATCTGTCTTCTAGAAAAGTTCTTCTAATGGAACTGAATATAAGGTCGACGCTTCTTTTCTTGCATTCATTTGCATTTGCATTTGCATTTCATGCATCTGCATTACATCATTCGCATTATATTTTGCGCGCTACACTTTCACAAAAGGTCCCTAACTAGGTGAAATTGTTTCAGTTAACCTGGGAACTGATAAAAGTCAACCAACCAAACACCGCTACAGTACTCGTTTTAAGACAAGAAATATGGATCAGAGATTGGAAAGGTTGGAGCAGCTCCAAAAGGAGATGCAGGACCAAATGCAAGAACAAATGATTAAGATTCAGCAAGATATGATGAATCGGATGTTAGAAGCGCAAAACAACATGATGAGTCAATTGACTCAGCTTTTGGCTGCAGGACAAGATAAAGGAAAAGGTCCTGCGACAAATACCGAGGAAAGTGAGGATCCACTTTATCCTCCGGGGTTTACCCCACCTAATACACAGACACAACACGAAGCACACCTGCGTGGGCCTTCTGTTACCATCAGAACGCAACAACTCCAGAGGGACATACCGATACCGATTAATCATCAAGTTGGTTCAGGCTCAGGATACGATCTAATTAACCTCAATGTGCCCGACTTGGACGAGGCAGCCGAAGGAGAGAGGTCAGGAATAGAGCTACCAAAACAGTTAGAGGATAAGTGCAGACGGATAGAAGAGAAATTCAAAGCCATGGAAAACGCTGGTAGCGGTCTTGGGATTGATGCTAGGGATTTGAGTCTCGTCCCCGATTTGGTTCTTCCCCCCAAATTTAAAATGCCTGAATTCGAGAAATACAATGGAACGAGCTGTCCCGAAGCTCATACCATTATGTTCTGCAGGCGGATGACGGGCTACATCCATAACGACCAGCTATTGATTCATTGCTTTCAAGATAGCCTGGTTGGGGCGGCCTCTAAATGGTATAACCAATTAAGCCGTGCCTCTATCAATTCATGGAAGGACCTCGCTCGGGCATTTATGAAACAATACAGTCATGTGACGGACATGACCCCTGACAGGATTACTCTCCAGAATATGGAAAAGAAGTCTAATGAAAGTTTTAGACAGTATGCGCAACGTTGGAGGGAGGTTGCCATGCAAGTTCAGCCGCCGCTTTTAGAGAAAGAAACTACGATGCTATTTATTAACACTCTAAAAGCCCCTTTTATCACTCATATGTTGGGAAGTGCCACCAAAAACTTCGCCGACATAGTGATGACAGGTGAAATGATTGAAAATGCTGTAAAAAGCGGCAAAATTGAAGTCGGGGAAAATACCAAAAGATCGGCCCCGAGGAGGGGAGAAAGCGAGGTGAATAACACAAGTGTATATAGCAAGGCACAGTCGAGGGCCGTAATCACTGGCCATCAAGGCCCTTCTAGGCGAGAATCCAACTCGAAGATCAATACAGAAAGGCTCCAGTTTATACCTATCCCAACAACATATCAGGAGCTCTATCAGAATCTATTTGATAAGCATGTTGTATCTCCTCGTCACGTGGAACCAATGCAACCCCCATATCCTAAATGGTATGACTCAAACGCTCAATGTGAGTACCACGCAGGGATTACGGGGCATTCAACAGAAAATTGCCTTGCCTTCAAAAAGTTGGTCGAAAAGCTCATTGAGAGGGGAATTGTAAAGTTTAACGATTCCTCAGAACCTAATCGCTCAGACGAAAAAGTAAATAGTTGAAGGCGGGGGGCAAAAAGTGGCGATGCCTTGAACAAGTCAAAGTTGGAAGGAATATAGCGAGATTTAAAGGACATATCTGAAGAGGGAACTAGGGAATAAAGGTTTTTGCCCTTGCATATTTTGAGAATGTTTTGAACAATGGGACTGTGGAGAAGATCCCTGTATTTTTAGAACTAATTTAGGGTAGTATGCAAAACACTCTTGTTGCCTTAAGCCTAGCGGCAATAAGACCCCTTTTTGTGAAATAGGCCTATGTCCAAATTTTTCATTTCAATAAAATGCATCTTTTTGAACAAATATTCTTTTATTCTTTCGTACAGATTCTTTTGCTCTTAGACTTTCATTCATATATTCTTTCATTCTCCATCATACCATGCCAATAACCATCCTTGGAATTATTTATCCTTTGGAATTTACCTTCATATTCACAATAGGTCCTCAGATATCAATGTCATAAGTGACGCTGTTATTGACTCCCTTTGGAGTAAGATATAGGTTTAGAGGGATCTCAGGACTTCGAAGATGATAGAGATTGTACCTATCTTCCGATTTGTTAATGATGGTAGAACGAGATGAAAGACGGATCCCAACTTACAAAAGGTCAATTGACATTGCGAGCTGACAAAAGAGATGAAGATCGAAACCTAGCTCACCACAGAGATAAGGCAAAGCTTGCATATCTCCTGTGTTTCTTCATAAACTCTCTACGTGGGGCATGGATGTTATAGGGCCAACATCACTGACATCGATTCATCTTCATAGTGCTCTACTAAGAAGGTAAGGTTGCTTCATATGCCAAAGTTACAAAGTAAACAGTCATCAAATTCAAATTTGAGTCCATATCCAAATCTAGATCCTGATTCAAATCCAAATCTGAGTTCAAGTCCAAATTTGAAATTTCAAAAATTTAAAATTCAAATTCAAATTCGAATTCAAAAAAAAAAAAAGAAGGAAAAAAGAAAAAAAGAAAAAAGAAGGTGCCCATCCACTGTCTATTCAAAGATTAGACACCATACTAGCGCAGCAAAAACATCCAAAAAAAACCATTCAAAAGATTTTGAAAGATGACTGAGACTTGTAAGGGTTGGCATGGAAAAGTTACACTTACCTTCCGCACTTGTCAAAGGTTGGCCAGGACATTTGTGGGGGCAACACATTTCTCATTAGTCTTGCCCATTGGAGTTGAGATTATTTCTTCTGGGTTTTACCAAAGCTGAAACTGGATGGGACAAGATGGATCTAACCCCAGCACAATCAATCAGAGTTAATCCATCACAACACGATGATGTGGGTTGATGACAAAGAGGTTCATTTTAGAGAATTTCAAAAGGGTGGCCTCATACTGAAGAAGATCTTTCATGTACGAAAGGATTTCAAAGGAAAATATCGAATTAAGCGAGATCTTACACAACGAAGAGGGCTTGTTTTGGAAGCATTAATCAAGATAAATGGTAATAATGTGCCCAATTCGATGAATTCAGTCAAGAGGTATTTCACTTACATGCCTAATCTGGTGAATTCAGTCGAGAGTTATCGCACCAAAAAAGGAGAAGCCTAGGTGAAAACCTACAAAAGGCGCATTGAGACCTTCTAAAAAAGTCGATCAAGAAAAAAGAAGAAAAAGAAGAAAAAGAAAAAGAAAAAAGAAGGAAAAGAAGAAAAAAAGGAAAAGAAAAAAATCGAGAAAACGAAAAAAGAAATAAAAATCAACTAAAAAGAAGAAGAAAAAGGAGAGACCAAGGCGAAAACCCGCAAAGGGCGCTTTGAGTCCAAAGGGCATTTGAGTTGAAAACCCAAAAAGGGCGACTCAAATTTTGATCAAAAGTGGGGCACGCGGTAGACTTGCCATGCTTGAATTGACAGTGAAGAAATATGCTACGTCTTGGGGCATCGACAAAGTACTCCGGATCTCCTAAACACATATTGAGCTCAAAATGGTCACTAAGAAGTTTGTACAGAGAAGCTTAGGTTGCGATATCTGGGGCACCTAGTTTTCATATTTCTTATTGCATTTGCTATCTTTGATTCGCGTCGGGCTATGCTCCCGATCAATTTCTTTCTTATTAATTAATTTATTCGTGTCGAGCTATGCTCCCAATAAATTTTCTCCTTGATTGCATTTGCTTAACTTACTTGTTTCGAGTTATGCTTTCATTCAATTGCCTTCTTGTCCATTGTCATGATCTTTTTCAAGCATTTTGTATTGAAATAAAGATTAATGGACTAATAACACTTTTATGAAAGGAGTTTTGCGTATTACCTTGGAAGTTTCTAAATTGTACGGGAACTTGAGACAGGACTATTGTTTAAAACTTTCCAAGCTTAAGAGCTGGAAATATCTAAGTCCAAATTGAAATCATCTTTCCAAATTTTCAGTCAAAGATATTTGCTAGACAAAAAGACAAGATATTGGGTCGATGACACAATCTCGATGAAAAACGAGTAATTGAGATTACTTTCAAAAAGATATTTCGCGTCTACACGAGTATCAGACATGCATATCTAGTCAGGTCGTCTAGAGCGTAATCAGTTGATGGAATAAGTCCTTATACCCTTGACTTGCAGCAGGTGAGATTGAAATGGATGCAGATCCCATACTCCTGAGTTACAGTAAGATGGATGATACAGATCCTCTACCTTGGAATTACAGAAGGAACATATTGAAAAGGTTTCAAGTCCTATAATCTTGAATTACAGGGGGATTTTGAAGATGGTACAAGTCTCCGAGGTACAGAAGAATAGACCCTGAGGTTACATGGGGCAAACTGGCCTAGCAAAATACAATCATTTCCTTGGATTTTGGTTTAAATACCGATCGAACAGGAAAGCAGCGCACTTCGTCAACGATAGAACCCTGATGAGCAACAAGTGATGACGCTTTAATTAGAATCACTCTCATGACATTTCGCATCCATTAATACATTTAGTTAGGAGCATTTGATGCCTTCCAATCACAGCATCCTAATCATTTTACATAAGCAGGAGCACATGAAACTGGTTATACAGAACAGGTTCCCCAGAGAACAATGTAGCAACACCGGCAAATTCACAGCTCTATCTTCCTGAGCAACAGTAGAGTAGGCTGAAAAATTCAGATTCTGTCTCCTTGAAATGGTAGTGGGGCAGATTGAAGATTGAAGTCTTCCTGAAATAACAAGGAAGCAGATTGTAAATTTCAAATTTTGCTCCCTCGAGATAGTAGTGGAGCAAATCAAAAATAGTGAAGTTTATTCAGCAGAGAAGATTGAGGTTACAAATCTCTTCTCCCTGATTTCTTTCTCCTCGAAGTTCCAGTGGAGTAGGTTGAGGCTACAAATCCCTCCTTCCAGAGTTGACGATGAGGATCAACATTTCTTTGAAGTTTCAGCAGAGAAGATTGAGGTTACAAATCTCTTCTCCCTGAATTCATCTCCTTAAAGTTCCAAGTGGAGTATGTTGAGGCTACAAATCCTTTCTCCCAAAGTTTACATTAAGGATCAATCCTTGTTCAGCAGAGAAGATTGAAGTTACAAATCTCTTCTCCCTGAATTTTCTTTCTCCTCGAAGTTCCAGTGGAGTAGCTTGAGGCTACAAATCCCTCCTTCCAGAGTTGACGATGAGGATCAACATTTCTTTGAAGTTTCAGCAGAGAAGATTGAAGTTACAAATCTCTTCTCCCTGAATTTTCTTTCTCCTCAAAGTTCCAGTGGATTAGGTTGAGGCTACAAATCCCTCATCCCTGAGTTTACAATGAGGATCAACCAGTATTTGAAGGCTCAATAGAGAAGATTGAAGTTACGAATCTCTTCTCCCTGAATTCTCATCTCCTCGAAGTTCTAGTGGAATAGGTCGAAGCTACTAATCCCTTTTCCCTGAAAATACATTGAGTATCAGTAGAGAAGATCGAAGCTACAAATCTCTTCTTTCTGAAGTCTTATCTCATCAAAGTTCCAGTGGGAAAGGTTGAAGCTACAAATCCCTTCACACTGCAATTAAATGGAGACTCCAGTAGAGTAGGTCGAAGCTACAAATCCCTCCTCCATGAAGTCTTTATATCTTGGAAGTTTCAGTAGAGAAGGTCGAAGCTACAAATCTCTTCTCCCTGAATTCTCGTCTCCTTGAAGTTCCGGTGGAATTACAGTAGATCAGGATCAATTTCTAATCCTTATCTCTTTGAAGTCCCAGTGGAATTATAGTAGATCAGGATCAATTTTCAATCTTCATCTCCTTGAAGTCTCGTTTCGGTAGAGAAGGTCGAAGTTACAAATCTCTTCTCTCTGAATTCTATCTCCCTGACCAGCAGTGGAATAGGCTGAAGATTGTGGATCTTGTCGCCCTAAGCAGTAGTGGACCAAGATCAAAGGCAAATCTTGTCTCCCCAACCAGTAGTGGAACATGATTTAAGCCATAACCTTATCTTCCTGAAGTTACAAAGAAGCATGTTGAAGCTATATTTCCTATATCTCTGAAGTGGCAATGCAGTGGCCAAGGTAACAAGATACAGTGGATGAGGACGAGGCTAATTAAGGAAAAGAAACGCCAAGAAATCAAGACTCAGTAGGACCGGGCAAAATTGGCCCTTTTCAAGTCTTTGCTCTATTCTCGTTACACGATAATGAGCAAAGAGGGGCAGCTGTAATGGCCAATTTTGGCCCGGCCTATTAATAAAACCAAAAACAAAAACAAAATTAAAACCAAATGTTAAAGTCCCCTTTTTCAAGCGTCCATTTACATGCCATCATAAACCCAACCACTAAAACCCAATAACCGACCCGGCCCATTAACCAAAGACCCAATCAACCGAACCCTAGCCTCCAGCAAATACAACCACCGCACCTAGGCTTTGCCCACGTCGGCCTCTTCCTCGAGCGCACCGCCCATCACGTCCATCACCTCCAGAGGCCTGCAAACACGCAAGGAAAAGACAGCAAGCAGAGTAGAGGCACAGAACAACGATAGAAACAAAACAGTAGCAAAACTTATGGGATTTTCGGCTATTAAAGCCTAAGAACAAAGTGTAAAAAGGGGGGGATTCTTCTTTTTTTTCTCTTCTCGGACCGAATCCAAAGATTTTGTAAAAAAAAAAAGAACAAAGAAAAGAAGCATTTGTAACAGAAACAAAGAGCAATCAAAAATCAAACAAGAGTAGAAGTTTAAAAGGTTGTTTTGATTTTCTTCTTTGATTTTCTTCTGTTTTTCTATTTTATTCTCTTTGTTTGCAAATCGGTTTCAAATACTAAGTAATAAAAAGAAGAGAAAGGAGGCTCACCTGAGGTCGTTATCGTCGCACGATCGGAGGACTACCCTCCATTGTTGTGGTCGTACGAAAGAGGACCCAGAGCCATCGCCCTTTGCTCTCTGCGGGTGTTGAAGGCCTAGCCTTCAAAAGGGCTTTGTGCGGTGTTGGAAGGCCCTTTATCTCGCACTTAACCGGCCACCAAATACAATGATGGTACGGTGGTGCGGTGGTCTGGCGGAGGATCGGCGCCAGCGATGATGGGTTTCCAAACCCTAGCATGGCAGCAGCAAAAGAGGAACCAAAAAGGGGGGCTGAAATCAATTCTGAAAATGAAATGGAAATGCCGTTTCAAATTTCTTTTTTTTTATTAAACAGTAAACGGTGCAGTAGGGCATTAAATCCACGCGTTTTAGATCCCAAATGGGGTATTTTCAGTTTGGTCCTCCCTTTTTGCGCCGCTATCCAATTTTATTCTGTTTCAGCTTTTTTTTTATTTAATTTGGCCCTAAATTTCTGTTTTATTTTCAGTTTAATCTTTTGGTATTTTGATATTTCACTACTACTACTACTATTATTATTATTATTATTATTATTATTATTATTATTTGTTATGCTCTTAGTTTTTACTATTATTTAGTATTAATTTAAGTTTCAATTAATATTTATATACATATGAATATATTTAGATAGTTTCCTTAATAGTTGTTTTAATATTATTATTATTTCTAAAATGTATATACTGTGTATATTCCTATTGCATATTTTTTTTATATACCGTTATTTATATATATATATGTATGTACCTATATATATTGCATTAATAGTTTTTTATCATTATTGTTTCTAATATATTATGTACATATGTCTCTTATATATATATATATATCATGTATATGGTTTTAAACACATTAAGCATATATTTTTATGTTGTCGTATATACTATGTACATATTATTAATTTTATGCTATTTTACTACAAAAAAAAAGAGCCATTATTTATGTATATATTTTATTTTAGTAGGTGATTTAATTCTATTCAAGACCTTATTTTATTTATTTATATATATATATATGTATGTATTTCATTTAAATTTAAATTTTTGTTCTATATATTACTACAATTATTCTTATATTATTTTGTATATGATTAATTTATGCCATAAATTTTATTACTCCTATATATATATATATATTTTTTTTTTTTTTTTTCTTTTTGGTATTTTTTTTAATCAATTTCATATATAATTAGGTATTCATTTTGTACATCATGATTTAGATTATTTACTTTCTTCTAAAATGTTAATATCTCATTATACCTATCTATATATGTACATTGTATTTTAAAATCCTTATAGGCATTTCTGTTGCATTAAATATACTTTATCTTCATGGTTTATAAAAATTAGTTTCAAATTGAGTTATGTGACATTTTTATTCTTTTCAAATTCTTGATATTTCTCATAAGTTTATATAATCTATTTTTAAACCAAACTCTTCGTCTCGATTTTAAATTACAACTTGTAAATTTTGTGCTGGACATTTGTCGACTCTTGTTTCCTTATCTTATACGTTCTATAAGCCTATTAACTCGCATTTATAATTCATTAACATCAATTGTAAATTTGTTGTTTCACGATTATAGCTATGTTCATTTGATTTAAGTTTGTTTGTAATTTGTCGGTTATTTATTTTTATCTCATGTTGAATATTCATTCCATGATTATTTGTTATTGGAATTTCATAATTTTAACTCAAAATTATTCTGTTTGACATTAAATGCATTAAACTATTTTCAAATTTGTCGAGTTAAATGATTTTAAAATCAAGGCAATGTTCGGTAGGTGAAAATTTGAGAAAATCGTGCCCTAACTTACCGGGTTTTGATTTTTCTCGTTTAATTTAAATAGTCGAATATCCTTTTAGATTTTCAAATAAAAGCGCGCTCGTACCCAAAAGTTCTAAACGTCGTATCCTAACTCACTGGACGAGACGTTTTATTGCTTTGAAACGAGATTGGTTTTTAAACATTCTTTTCAATTTATTCAAATGTTTTTAACAAAAAGAATCGTATTTTAAGTTCTTTCAAATTTTTAAATATCCGACACTAAGACACTAATTAATCAACTAGGTACCAATTTTGGGCGTATCGGGGGTGCTAATCCTTCCCCGAACGTAATCGACTCCCGGACCCTTTTTCTGGTTTTCGTAGATCAAAATCGTTGTTTTGATAAATTAAATCGTTTACTAAAAACAACTCCTTTTCGAGGTGATCCGACAACACCTCAAAAATAAAAATCGGTGGCGACTCCCCGTTTTTGTTCTCGTTTTCAAAACTCAAAGTCGATTCCCCTTTTTTCAAAAAAATGGTTTCGACAATGATAAATTCTAAAATTTTTATGGTAGAAAGATATTTGAGTCTAGTTTCAAGAACATCAAGCGGATCTTAATTTGGAATTCTGTAACTTAAGATAAAAATAATTTAGTGACTATGACTCAAATGGACTGCTTTGAATATACGTATAAGTAAATAGTGAAATTATAGATAATGTTACTTATAAGCGTGATATATACAGTAAGGATATGGAATGGAGAGGATGATGAGGAAAATATATGAATGAATTGTGTATAAATTGATCACATGCCCAATTATAATCGATAGACATTGAATTAGAAATGATATAATGTTTTATTTCAAATATTTATTATGAAATTATGATTATCGTTATGATATAAAAATCGAATTGTAAGTTCGTGTAACTTGAATTAAATTCTTAAATGCTTGAATTGTATGTTTATATGTCATGTATGTGTTTTGGATGTTCAATGTATGATAAATGATGAAATATTGATATATTCGATAAAAAAATGGGAAATAAATCCTGGATGAATGGAATGGAATTCGATGGATCACTGAAAGGATTTGACGATAAAAAAAAGGATCTAGCCTGGACGAGTGATCCTGATATAAGCCCTCCCGAAGAATATGTGTGAAAAGGATTTAGCCCGGACGGGTGATACTGATATAAACCCTCCCGAAGAATATGTGTGAAATGGATTTAGCTTGGATGGGTAATCCAAAGTAAATGTGAGCCTGGATTTAACATGGACTGGTAATCCAGACAAAGCTCTATAGAGTATTTGTCATTGTAGGGAGTTTAGCCTGGACTAGTAATCCCTACAATATTCTTTGAGCATATGTTACAATGTATTTAGCCTGAACTGGTAATCCCGCTGTAAGAAATGAGGTTCGCGGGAGTGTGCTCTCTTACATGGGATTTAGCCTGGACTGGTAATCCCACTGTAAGAAATAAGGTTCGCGGGAGTGTGCTCTCTGAAAAGGACTTATGTATATATGTATATGAATTGATGATTAATGAGATTGTACACCATGAGTGTACCACAGAAAATCCATCGAAATTCTAAGAAATTCAACGGGATAAATATGAAAAATGGTAAATAAATGGAATTATGAAATTGGTGAGCATATTCACATGAATTTTGCATTTGAAATTGTGATTGACAAGAAGAAATAGTGAATTGCATACTTATGTATGGTTACATGTATTTATCTGAAATACAAGAAAATGATGGTTATTGATATATGGAAACATGAGACTATGATATATGAACATGGAATATGTTTGATAAATATGTTCATTCATAATTATGGAATTATGTACCTCATGTGTACTATTTGCATAAAGATGATATTTCAAATACTTTGATGAGTAAACCTCAAATATAAAATAGTATGAAATCAAAACAAGTTGTTATGAAAAATGTATTTAAAATACAGAGATATGGTTGCTATATTTTATATGATTACATAATGTGAAATTGTCTATATATATATGAGAAATTTAATGAGAATTGAGCTCATACATGTTTCTTGGTATTTATATGAAGTGTACGACTAACAAGGGTGATGAGGTTATATGTTAGAGCTCGTGATCAAGATGATTGAATATACATTGTATGTTTATATTAAATTTAAATGAGTGAGTTTTCGGAAGCTCGTTGGTTAGGAAGTTCGGCAGAGATCACTCACACTATCCATCAGCCTATTTTGATATGTATGATAAATGAATTATTGTTATAATAGCATATATAAGTTAATCAGTCAAAGTTGGTTTATAAATGATCTCACTGTAACTAGCCATTGGAATGGCTTGTATTTAGTAAGTTTTGAGTTACATATAATTATGATTTTATCATGTTTGATATGGGTTTAAAATGAACAAATGATGAGATGGTATAAGTATAGGGATGAAGATGATGGTTAAGAATGCTATAAAAGTTTATGAATATGTCTATATATACATGAATAGTTTATTGATATATTTAGATATTTAACCATAAAAATTTATTCTTGAACATATTTAAATGTTGGTGTAAGTAAAAGACCAATTGGGTGAGAAATGAGGCTTGGATATAACCTTGTTCTTGTCCACACGGGTAGACACACCGGCGTGTGTCTAGGCCGTGTGTGACACACGGTCTAATACATGGGCGTGTCTCAAGGCCGTGTGTCCCCTATATCCAAAAATTAAAAAACAGAATGCCTAGGATCGAGCACACAAGCTTCCACACGGCTTGCCCACGCCCGTGTGAGGTACACGGCCTGGATGCATGGGCGTGTGGTACGACCGTGTAAATCCTACACCTAATTCGAAAATAAAAATGAACCACATGGTCTAGCAACACGGGTGAGTGCCTTGGCCGTGTGAGATCAATTTGTCCATGAGTTGCAAGTTAGAGAGTTACACAGCCTAGGGACAAGGGCATGTGAAGCCACACGGCTAGAGCGATGTAAGTTACATGGACTTGTTGGCCACACGGTCTGAACCACACGAGCGTGTCCCTATAACACACGGGCGTGTGAACCCTGTAATAGAAAAAAATTTTAGGATTTTGCAAAAAATTCCCTATGATCCCGATTTAGTCCCGAATCGTTTCTAATGTATGTTTTGGGCTTCGAGAGCCCAATAGAGGGACATTATAATTACATTCAGAATATGAATAGTAAAATGACTCGGTTTAATAAAAAATGGTTCTGTAAACTCTAGTAATGCCTCGTACATTATTCCGAAAACGGATACGGGTAAGGGGTTTTGTATACTGTTACTGCAAATTTCTAGAATTTGATCATGTGGACACATATACATATATATACAAATTCATAACGTATCCATCAGTACAATGCCGACCTTAGTTAACCTACAATCAATATTCATATCTAAAACATTTCTAAAAAGCTCTAAACAAGCAAGGGATTACTCGTGAGACAAAACAAAACATTAACGAAATAGAAATAAAATTGTAAAAACTGGACCACACGGTTGTGTAGCTAGGCCGTGTGGGAAGGTCCAGACCGTGTGACTGGGGTACACAGTCGTAAGGCTGAGGGACACGCCCATGTGACTAGGTTACATAATCATGTGCTAGACCGTGTAACTCTTTATGCTTGTGTGACAAATTTACACATTTATGAAGCAGGGAAGACACGGTCGTGTGGCTGAAGGAGACGCCCATGTGACTGAGATACACGGCCGTGTGACTGAGAGACACGCCCGTGTGCGATCGAAAAATTTTCCCAACAGGAGACGCCCGTGTGACTGAGAGACACGCCCGTGTGCGATCGCATAGTGTGACTCACTCCAAATAGTGTGACTCGAAAATTTACCTAGTTTCTTAAGTGACACACGGCCGTGTGAACCACCGTGTGAGGCACACGCCCATGTGGTTCATAAACTACCCCAAAATCTGTTGTAAAACACGAATCAAATTTCAAAACTAGCCTTCAATTACATATGTTCAAGTAAACATACCTTAGAAGTGATTCCTAAGCACCCACGAATGACCAATTTGCCTTTGCACTACCTATCTAAAAACTCTAAAATTTTAGGAGAGAAAAAGGGATTGATGTGAGAGACAGATTGAAGAACGTGAGAAACTTTTAGAAAATCTTCCTAATTCAAAAATTAAAATAAAATAAATAAAATAAAATTTAATGAAACCTAACCTATTAGATTTCCTAAATTTGAAATAAAAAATTAACTCCTTTGAGCACACACAAAGACTTAAACAAGAGACCTAAGGTAAGCTAACACACACCTTACCATCGAACTAGCAAACTCATTCTGTTTCTAAATCGCAAAGAAAGACATAAAAATCTAACTAAAACCATTGACTCATCCTACAAGCCTTAATACTTCTAGCCCAGATTCCGGGGTGTTACATTAAAATTTTCTAGATAATAAAAGATGGGCTAATAATGAATATTTGGTATGAAGATGATATGGAATATGTATTTTTATGAAGGAAGTCATGATTGAACTGAATCGAATAAAAGTGAACAGTATAATGACTAAATTGTAAATTTACCATTGCAATTTTTGCATGAAAAATTAATAATTATAGATGATAAGTATGAATTGTGGAAAATATGATATGTTAAGTGTCATGAATGAAAATAAAGAAAAGTAATAAGTGATTAGGGGCTAAAGAGTAATTTTTTTATAAAAGGGGTATTTTGGTAATTTTACATGAAATTATGTTGTGGATATATTAATGTAGTGTTATTAAATACTTAGGATCAATTATGGCCATTGGATGAGAATAAAAAATCAAAGATTAAATATGGACTACACTTAGATGACTTTGACTATTGACTTTGACCAAGATTTTATGGGAACTAAAAAGGGGGAAAATATCAGATTTTTCCCATCTCTTCCCTCTACTTAGCCGAACACTATGGGAAAAGAGAGGAAAATCTCTCTTTTGTTATTTTGTTTCTCTCTCTATATTCAAATTCAAGCCAAAATTTCACTCGTTCACCTTGATTTTCACTAAAAGCAACTTGGAAATCCACTTTCAAACTTGTTTCCATCGTCATCTTTCCCATTTAAACCTAAGGTTTAAAATGTGTAGTGAGAGAAAGCTTATCTAGTAAGAGAAAGCTTCAATCAAGGTAAGAATTCATGTTTTCATCATCTTCACCTTAGTTATTTGAGCTTTTGATATGAGAAAGTTGCTTGAGTATGTGTATTAATTTTTTCTTTTTGTGTGTTAAGAAAAAATAATTTGGTGGAGAAAAGAATTAAAGATTAAAGTGTTGAGAAAGATTAGAGAAGCACTATTTTGAGCCTTAGTTCATCTAAAAAGTAAATTATTGGAAATCATCCGGTTTGAAAACAGTTTTATTACATAGCGGAAAATTAAAATTTTGAAAAAGACCTGGTTTGTAATATTTATAGCAATAAACCTTAGACTGAAATCGTACTTGTGTTTCAGATAGCCAGACCTTTTTCATTCCCGACTTTCAACCAAATAATCTTCTCCTCAATTCTTGTACCACGAACTGTTTCGAGTGTAGGCTCGAACCAATTGAATGAAAACACAGAACTAGTAATAGTTTTCTTTTCTTTTGGGGTAAAAACAAAAATTATCTTCTCAAATAGAAACTGGTAAAATTGTTATTCCAAAAAAATAGATTTAATAGTTGAGAATAAATTCTCTCTATCTTTCGGAATAATAATAATATCTTAAGGTTGTGTTTATAGCTCCATTGATATCATCTATTTGTAGGAAGAGAAGGTAGAACCCTTATTGAATTGTAGAAGCTTATTTCAATTAGAAAAATTAACTCATTATCTAATTAGGAGTATAGGTGGCGGCAACCCTGATCAATATTAACTAGGGTTAGTCATGCACCTTATTAACATAAAGGACTTTTGGGCATCTTCCATATTGGGTCTAATTACAAGTATTTTTCAGGTTTTTAACCCAATACTTTATAATTTGATACAACCCAATATTTGTTTTTCTATTTCCAAAAAACAAACTTCAATATTTATATAAAATAATTTTCTCATCGCAATTTTACCTTTGATAAAATTATGATGATTTTATCCCTAGTAAAATTTCGAGAAAATATATTTAAAATTTAACCGTTCAACTTGTTCACTATGATAGAATGGTTTATTTTCATTTCCAGGCTTTAAAATAGCTCAAAAATATAAACTCATTCTTCTAATCATATTTTAGAAATTCATGTTTATTTGTAAATGAATTATTTCTCATTTCCATTTTGAGAAAACCACATTCATTTCCAAATGATTCCATTTCTCCATTTCGGAGAACCTCAACCATTTCTAAATGTTTTACATTTCTTCGTTTCTATTCATTCTGTTCATTTTGATTCAAACACACAATTCATTTCTGGTTTCAACAAGTTAGCGAAGGGACTGATTTGACATATGCAATTGAGGCTCAAATGATTTATAATTAAGTTCCAACTTTTCGCTTATTAATTATAAACTCATTTAGTCATGAAGTCATTTCACTATAGTATGATTGAGCTCTCCCTAACGACATACCATTACGAAAGCAACTCGATTAGTGCTCATCTAACGCCTTTGTCATAAGTGTGCTACTCTCATAGGATATTATTAATCTTTTTGGGATAATATCCGTTCTCCCAATATAATCTTATTTTATATCATGGTAACCATTACATATTCCTTCATGAAAAGTCAATTACTATCAAATAGTAATCAAATCATTCATCACAAAGACGAAAGACTCATGGCCACGTTTACTTTTCATCAACCATAATGCCAATGAGAGGATATCATTTACCTATGTCTCAGACTATAAATTCCACTGTTGTGAATGACGCTACATACTACAGAAGTTGTACACTCAACGCAACAGCTTTCGATTCCTTATCTATTCGAACTCAGGCTTTTACTTACATCAAAGTGTACGAGTCATGCATATATAGCCCACCATCTGCTTGGGATTTCGGTATTTCACACTATGAACATCATAAGTGAATAAATCCATAAATGAATCCAAGATCTATTCTTCTTGGGTTTTTTTTGATGTATTGTCAGTCCAATTTGATATACTGCCAGTCTAGTCAGTCATATCTATGTCTCTATCTTCTGAGAGTCATCTGCTCCGATGCCTGAGATAAAGCATCTCCCTAATTGGACTTGATAGACAATATATTAGTCTTTCAATCAGTTTGCTCCTTTTTGATTAGACTAATGATATGTTTAGGTTTATCTATTAATATAAGTTGTCTTTCTGTATTATGATCTTACCCCATAATACTGCTTTGTATTAGTTAAACATTAGACAACCAGTGAACAACATTTGCTTCCCTTTTGCTTTATATGCAAAAACCATGTGAGGACAATATACAAAGAATTAATGTAATTCATAAATAATTTTATTAACCAATCTATTCAAAACATTACAAGTGTACTTAGACGAAAATACTACACTTAGGGCACAAGATCCAACATAAATACCCTTAGATTTTTGAACTTTTCCTTTAATAATATAATAATGAGTTGTGATTAATTAAGGGAATAAATAGTTAAAGTGGGAAAATGTGTTGAAAACTTAAAACCATGGTTAAAGTGTTAAAAAGGGAAAGTAAGTTTCCCTTATATGGTTCAATGAATCTTGGACTAAATTTTCCTTTCCTCCCAAATTGAATAATTGTTTTGCAAAGGGACAGCTTTAAAAAGACCTTGCTTGCACTGTACTCAATCTCTTTTCTCTTTAGATCAACATAAGACTTTTGTCTGTCATAAGCAAGCTTCAAAGAATCCTGGATAACCTTCACTTTTTCCTCAATCATTTGATTAAATCAAGTCCAACCAATTTGTGCTTACTCAATTCTGTCCAACATAGAAAAGTCCTGCACTTCCTACTATATAAAGCCTCATAAAGCGCTTTTTTGATGCTCGACTGATTGCTATTGTTATAAGCAAACTCGACTAGAGATAAAAACCTTTCCCAACTACCCTCGAACTTGATCACATAACTCCTCAACATATCCTATAAAATCTAGATCACTTGTTTAGATTTCCCATCAGTTTACTGGTGGAAAGCGGTGTTGAAATTCACTCTAGTGCCTAAAACTTTATGCAACATTTCCTAAAATCTAAATGTGAACCTCAGGTATCTGTTAAAAATAATGGAAATGGGCACACCATAAAGTCTTACTATTTTTTAAAATAAAGATCAACAAGCCTCTTCAGGGAGTAGTCAACTTGGTCAATCTATCTACAATTACCCAAATTGAATCTTTCTTCTTTGGGGTGAGTGATAATCTAACCACAAAATCCATGGTGATACAATCACATTTCCACTCAAGAGTTGTGATAGGTTGCAACAATCCCAATGACACTTAATGTTCAGCCTTTACTTGCTGACAAGTTAGACACCTCGATACAAATTCAGTGATATCCTTTTTCATGTTTGACCGGGTAAGTCCTTTAACTTATAAACCAATTTCTCTTTGCCCTTAGAAAGTTGACTAATAGTAGTATTATTCTCCAAGGATGACTTTTCTTCTGGTTTTGGCACACTAGCCTTAGGCTAAGATTTTTTTTCCTTTGTACAAGAAGCCATTAACTATAGTTGTCTAAAGTAGCGAGGCTCGTAATACGTGAATTAATCCAAGAAGAACTTTAGGAATCGTGCAAAAAACTTGATC
Organism: Gossypium stocksii; assembly: GCA_020496765.1. Classification (NCBI taxonomy): domain Eukaryota; kingdom Viridiplantae; phylum Streptophyta; class Magnoliopsida; order Malvales; family Malvaceae; genus Gossypium; species Gossypium stocksii. The sequence continues at coordinate 88,611,971 of CM035620.1, forward strand.
TGGAGTCAGATTAAGAGCACATTTGTTGAATAACTGATCAATCCTTCCGTAAGTAAAACAAAGAGAATTGAGACCTTCATACTAGATTGTTTGTATCCTTTAATAGTCACGAAATAAGGAAGGGGCTTGTTGAGATTAAGTTGAATACATAAATAAGCGTAATGCCCTCTTTCACCTACGATCATATGATTATCAATGCGCAAAAGAGGGCCAATACCTCTTTCGATTTTCCTAAGAATATCGAAGACAAAAATATTCAATAAGAAGATCTAGGAGACGTAGCCAGACAACAACATAGGAATTTGTAGTAGTAGAAGCTCGAAGATTTGGTTCCCATTTAGAAACTATGAGGAAATGACCTTCAATAAGCCATGGTATGTTCTTACTGCATGTTCATAATCACTTTTCTTACTTAAGGAGACAATGAAGTAATCCAAGCCTAAATCAGTAAAAAGAATTTTACCTGTCGGTTGCCATAAAGAGTTTAGGCAGCTTGAGACAAAATGATATCCCATTGAATTCTCAAAGAATTTAATGAGAAGAGGTCTCGACCACTTATTTCTTATTCTAATTTTTTCATCCTTAGAGAAAGTGATTTTATGCTCTCATAATTTGATTGTTGATAGTTATCAAAGGAGTCCTGTAGAAGTAGATCCTCATAAAATTCTTCATCATCAATGGCCATCTCTTGATTAGAAAGATCATTAAGAGGTTGTTGAGAATGGAGGGAATCTTTATAAGAGAGAGTAGTTTTAGGAGAGGGGCTTTTAATACACTTATTGCTCTTAGCTAAAGCATCTTCTTCCTCTACAGTGAGACTTACTAGAGATTTCAAGTGAGAAAGCACTTTTGAATCCCTTTAATTTACATTAAAATTTGTACCATGTATGCTTTCATATTCGTACAGTGTAATATATGTATATATGGATATATAGATATATAAAAGGAGGTACCCAAAAATATCTCCAACACGTCATGACAAGTTCATCAATTTGGCTCATCAAGCAAAAAACACTTAAGCGGAAGAAAGAGATGAATGAATTACTTTTTTAACAATTGAATATTTATTTTCAAAGTTTTACATTATCTTTGTTTCAATTATTTTAATATTAAAAAAATTTTATGGTATGTAATTTTATTCTGAGTAATTGAGCTTTAACTCAATTTGTATAGATATTGTTATCAATGAAGGATGACGTGGGTTTGAATGCGTTGAAGTGTATTATTCTTTTATTTATGGATTGTGAGGTATAATGAATAGTTCTAAACATTGTATCAAAAAAAAATATCCCAACTTATAATAAAATTGTCAAAAAAATTTATTTTGAACATAAATTTTTTTAATTAAGTTATGTGATTGCTCATTTGCATCATAATAAGTTGTCAACAATAATGAGTTATTTAATTCAATAATATTTTTAATTAATTATATAATGGTCAGTTTGTATACATTGTTTAATTTAATCATAATTATTTCATAAAATCTATTAATAACTTCCCATGCCTTTCAAAAAAAAAAAAATTCCACGTCTTAGTAATCAATTATATACAGAAATAGTTTTTGTTTAAGATATTAATAATATATGTTGAAATCAAATAAAAAACCAATTATTCATATTTATTAAAATTTTCTACACATATTTATTAAAAAACATTTTAGTGTAATTAATTACAATTTTTTATTAATTGATTTTAAACAATAAATAAAGTTTTAATTTTAAATTGGATTAAAAATATTTATCATCTTAGATTCATGGACCCAATTCAATTCGGTGGGATCTTTCATTCACATCTTTTTTACCAAGAATGTTCTTGGACCCTTGAATTTGGAGTATCCTACTTTCACACAATTCATAGGTGTTATATGGTTATAATAAAAACAACTCGACCTGGAACTCGACCCGAGGTCCAACCCAATCTAATAATAGGCTACAAACATCCTAAAGCGGGGCTTCTTCTCTATTGGTCTGGACCAAAACACCATCCATCTCTGATCTTGATCTCTGATCTTTACTTTCGTTGATATCGTGTATCAATAACAGGATCCAACAAACAATCGATATTTCACAATCAAAAGTGTAGTACTATTTGTAGTAGCTGTCCTTATATATTGTATTAACAATTGAAATATGATCGAAAGAAAAATTCTCTATTTGGGCTTCTTCCTAGTAACTCTTTTTTTTTTCTCCATTATTATTGTTAATAGATTTCATTTAATATCTTGCTCGACAAACATATATAAATTTATGGTTTTATATATAAGTGTTAAAAATTTTAAAATGTAAACGCAAAACATATTTATTAATAATTTATTTTAATATGAATTTAAATATAAAAAATCTTAAATTTTAAATTCATATTTAAATATAAATATAATATTGTATTGAAATTTTATTGATAATTAAATTTTATGCCCTATATGTTGAAAATTTATTTTACATAAATGCAATTCTGTTAAAATTCTATTTATTATAATACAAACTATTAGGATTCTAAAAGTAAAATAATTATACTATTTTGTTCTATTTTCTTAATCACAAGATTTTGAAACCTTGCTATTTTATAACAAATAAACATAGTATATTTTCTAGTCAATACATATGATTAAACTCGTGCATCGTGCATATATACGACTTAATTTTATTAATATTAAAAATTTCATCATACGTATATAAAAATTATATATTTAAAATATATATACATATTTAAAAATAATATATAATAAATAATTAAACGTAAAATTTAAAATTAATAATAAATCCTAATTGTAACGCAGTGTACACTTGAAGACAAAAAAAACAGTTAAAAACAGAAAAGAAAAAGGGAAACTCCAGCTGCTAGGCCCATCAGTTTGTTTGAGAGACCCACAAGCTGACTTGAAGATTGCCTTGTGTCCAATATGAATATTTTTTAATTTTTTAAAAATTAATTAATTGTTAATGTGGTATATACGTAGATTTCATATCAGTAAAGTTAATAAATGTTATTTTTTAAATTTGTTTTAAGGTGATTTGATAAATAACGCAAGTTCAAGGGCTAAAAGGGGTAAAAAATAAATAGAGGGCTAAAAAGATTTTTTTATAAAGTTGGAGGGTAAAATAAGTCTTTATGTCTTTTTTTAAGCTTGTTCGTATTCTGTTCATGTTTGTTGAGAATTTAAGATTATGCTTACACATGATCATTGGCTGGTTCGAGTTTGGGTTGATGCAAAATTTTTGGCCTGAGCAAAAAAAAAAGCTTAAAATTTTGTTCAAACCCAACTTAGATAAAAAAAATGCTAAATCTGAATCCGACCCGGTGTGCCCATATTAATTTTTTCTAAAATTATTTTTTATATTAAAACAAAATTAAAAATATATAATATATCAAATACACTAAAATATTAAAATAAATGATACCCAACAAATTAAAAATACATTAAAAAATTCTTTATACTTAAATGGCACTAAGATAATTGCAACTTAGCAAACAAATGTCTCTATAATAGTAACAAAATTAACAATAAAACATGAGTTATACAATATCCAAACAATAATAACAAAATAGTAACAAATAATAGCAAAATGACAGCAAAACAATAACCAAAAAAAAAAAGAAAGTTTAGATTGATTCAAGTTGGGTCAGGCCCAAGTAAAAAAATCCTACTCGAGACCCGATCCGTTTCGAAAATAAACTTTATTTTTTGTTCAAACCCATTTTTCAGGCATATATTTTTATCCAAACTCTCACTTTTCAGGTGAGCCTTCAAATCTAGACAAATAATCCGACTCATAATATTGTGCTTATGTTTATTTATTTAAAATTAGATGTGTTAATCTTTGTTGATTTAAATCAGGGGTGGCACTATAGAAAGTATGGTCCTTGCCTCTCAAAAAAGGGTAAATTTATGGTTTGGGCTCTAAAAAGTATAAATTTCAAGTTAATATGATGGTAAAATTGCATTATAATTTTTCAAATTTTGTAATTCAATTTAGAGAAAAAAATTTTAACTTTTGCCACTTATTAAAATTAAATGGATCTGTTTATAAACATTAAACAAATGTGTTCATAAACATGTTTATCTATTCATAAATAATAAATAAGTAAACCATAAATGAACATATTTATTATTCTTTTAGATATAAGATAATCAAACATGAATATTAATAATTATATTATAAATAAATATAATAAACACCTGAAAAATATTATTATTAATTATAAAAATTTTAAATTATTTATTGAATAAGCTTTAAATGAAAATAAGTGAACTTGTTACGGGTAATAATTTATTATTATCTAGAAAAATCTAGTAAATTATAATTAATAATCAAATAATTGCATTGTAAAGATAAGGACGAAGCTAGAAAAATTTTTAGGGAGCTGAAATTAAAATTTAATTTTTAATAGTTTATATATTTATAGTTTTAAATGATTAAATCAAATTTTTATCTTTTTTAGGAGGTTAAAGTGTGATTTTACCTTTACCAATTTAAATTTTTAAAATTTTTAAAGAACCTAAATAAACAATTTTTTATTTTACGGGGGGCCAAGGCTCCTGCGAGCTCCCTAAATACGCCACTGTGTAAAGACGTAAGTTTTATACCTAAAACTATTTTTTATAAAAAACATAACTATATTTTAAAATTATTTTGTAAAATAATATAATCCTATGAAAGGTTTCTAATTAAAAGTCAAATTCGGTATCTCATGAAAATATAAATATATTATATGTTTATATAAATAATTTTTCTATTAATCAAATATAAAAAAAAATTCATGTTGATTTATTTAACTTGATAAATAGACTTAAAAAATAATATTTAATATAATAATATTTTCGTAATTGAAATTTTAAAATATTTAATATAATAATCATGATTTTAATTATCCGAAATGACTAAAAGTTTGAATTCATTATTAAATTAATATTAAAATAATTTTTTTATTAATATATATTTATTATAATTAAATTAAAATATAAATAAAGTTTAATTAATAAATAATAATTTAAACTCAACCCAATCAATCCAACTAATCAAATTGAATGAATAAATTGGGAGTTGAACAAGTCTCCAAGCCAGCCATCATAAAACAAACAAAAATATAATGACAAGTATAGTATTCAATATCTATATTTTTATCAATTTCATCTTTAGTTTTTTTAAATTAAATTTAATCGTTAATTTTGACTAAAATATTAATTTTTTAACGAGATTAGCGTGGCGGTCCGTGTATCAGTTTATGTGTATTTCATTCTAACATGATATTATTTGTCTTGTATATCATATTCAATGTTGTTTAAACTGGATTGAATCAATTGAACGAACCAAAAACCGACTAAGGTATTGGCTTATTGAGAGGTTAAAAATTGGTTGACCAACAAGCTGGTACGAATCGATTGAACTAAGCTAGAAAAACCAATTGAGTCGGCGGCTAAATCAATTGAACCAGTTTATATATATTATAATTTTTTTACGCTTTTTAAATTTTTAATAATTTGTTTTCTTTAAATCACCCAGACCGATTGAGTCAGTTGGACAAGAAATCGGTGGTTGGTCAATTTGACCACCAACCCAATTCCAAAAACATTAGTCACGTCAATAAAAAATTTAAAAATTAAAAAAAAACATAAAAAAAGAACCATGACATCTAGTCAGATTATCATGTGAGTTACCATGTTAAAAAAATAACATTTTAGTCAATATTTTTGTTAAAAATAAATTCGATTATTAAAAAAAATGGAGGACTAAATTTAACTTAAAAATATAAGAACCAAATTGAAAGAAGTGTAAATGTTGAGAATAAAATTTATGATTATACCAAAGAAAATAACATAGCGTAAGTAAGGTAGAGTCAGCGTAGAACAGTTTGAGATTTTGACCAATTCGCCCAATTTACGTTCTCCATGTTTCTCAAGTTCAACTTGCGTCACTCGACAGACATTGATTGGACAAATACTACAACTTTTTTTTTTTTTTTAAATTTTAAAATTAAAAGAGAAAGTACGTTCTTACTCGGCGGGGGATGGCGATTGGGTGGACTTTCAGTACCTCTTTCTTTGAAATTCTACGCTTTCATAACTCCATTTTCTTCTTTGGTTGGGCATATGCTGGTAAGATAACATTTTCATCTTTTTTTTTTTTTTTGTAATTTATAGTTTTACATTTTGAATGTTGGAGTTGAATAATTATAATCAGGAGAAGCTGAAGAATGGGCGGGATTTGTTCGAGGAGCGGTATCAGAGATGATGGAGTTGGAAATGCCTATGGGGGTGGTGATTTCAACAATAATTATCAAACCAAGGCTGTTCCTGAAAATAGCTTGATGAATCCACCTCAAGTGACGGAAATCATGGAGAAGAGAATCGAAGAACCCACCGATGATTTCTACGATGGAATTCCCCGTTTTACAAGGGGCATGTCTCAGAAATCTAGATCAGCTAGGTCCACCCAGGCTGCTGTTGCTAAGGTAATCTTCAAATTCCCCCCCCCCCTTTTTTTTAGCACTTCCGCCTTTTGCTTTCGTTTTAAACTACACCAGTCACAAGACTTGAATGTTACTTCCTTTGGTGGTATTTTCATTAGCGACTTTATCAACGATCCTACTCTTAACATTGCAGGTTTCAGAGGTGGGTTCACGTTTAGGCAAAGCTGGTTCAGTTGGACTTGGAAAAGCAGTGGAGGTATTGGATACTCTAGGAAGTAGCATGACAAGTTTAAATCCTAACGCAGGGTTTGCTTCTGGAGTGGCAACTAAAGGCAATGAACTCTCAATATTAGCCTTTGAGGTAGCAAACACGATTGTGAAGGGTTCAAATCTTATGCAATCCCTTTCTAGAAGAAACGTGAGGCATTTAAAAGAAGTAGTACTTGCCACTAATGGTGTTCAAAATTTAATATCTAAAGATATGGATGAACTCTTAAGAATTGTCGCAGTTGACAAAAGGTAAATATGGCATCAACTACCCATGACACTACTTTCAGCTAATCGTGTTGCCTTTTGGTGGCTCTCCTTTTAGTATTTAGCTGCATGGTCTTCTTAAAAACCTACCAACTCATGCTCAAATTTTTTCTTAAGAATCTGTTTAACTCAATATTTGCAGGGAAGAATTGAAAATTTTTTCAGGAGAAGTAGTTCGTTTTGGAAACCGTTCAAAGGATCGTCAATGGCATAGCTTGGAACGTTATTTTGAGAAGTAATGCATGTTATATAGTAGTTCAGTGAATATTGTGTCCAATGTGCTAACGTGCTTCGTTTAAGTGATGCTTTATTTTCATTTTCCAGAATCAGTAGAGAACTTTCTCCTCAGAAACAACTGAAGGAAGAAGCAGAATTACTGGTGGAGCAATTGATGGTTTCAGTTCAATATACCGCTGTAAATTTTATGCTTCACATGTCATCGAGTACTAATATATTATGCAAAAATTTGTATTTCTATTGAGTTCTCTTGGTTTTCTTTTATATTCAAAGACTTCAAACCATCATATTCTTGTAAGGACTTGAGTGTCTAGGTTGGGAACTTCAAAATTGACCATCAAATAACTACAAGAAATAAATCTAAAACCTAATATCACAGGCATTGAAACATCTTCAAATGATTCTGTTACAGCAAATTTGGAATTTGCCAAAAATACAAGACTCAAACAAGTAAAATGATCCATTTCCTAGCTCACTAGCAGTTTGAAAATTTAAGAGATTTGATGGTGATCCCTATAATATACTAATAAACCCTACATTAGATAATGTCCTTATTTTAGGCGCCCTTGTTGTATTCAATCTTTTATTTCCTTACTTATGATCTGCATCACATGTTTAGCCGTAAACCTTGATGTTTTAGGAGCCAACATATCATAGTTGCTTTTCGTTCGGTGATCTTTGCAATGTATTATCTTTTGGGACTTCAGTATAGTAGATTGAAAACGATAAGGAGGTTGAAAAGAACTGCTTTTTGTGTTGCAGGAACTATACCAGGAATTACAGATTCTGGACAAATTTGAGCAAGATTACTTGCGTAAGCGTCAAGAGGAAGATAATTGTGCTGGCACTCAGAAAGGTGACTTCTAAATCTCCTTTGGTTGCATATATATAATTTCTTTAAGTCGCACTTGATTTGATATGTTGCTTTAGTTGTAACCAAAGCAATTGAAGATCAAGAAGTATTGTGCTTTGTATTTTGGTTCAATTATTTGCAAAGAAGGCCTCATAATTGAGTTATTCATAGGATTAGAAAATATGGATAAAATAAGATGTGTCTCAGGGATGGTATTGATAAGAGCTTCCATGTTGGAGATTTTTGTAAAATGATCATGAAAGATGGTATGCCATAAGATGAATGCTGCTGGAATAAATATGTTAAATGAGTTTGTGGTCATAGAAGAAAAGGCAATTAAAAGATAGTCATTCATAAATTAAGAACAAGCATAGTCATTCATAAATTAAGAACAAGCTAAGAGGATGATATTTTAGTCTTCTAGCTAGGACTTTTCGAAAACAAAAGAGTTCCCTTATTGATGCGGCACGATCTTGGACATGATTGAAAAAGCTACATGTCAATACAAGTAGAAGGTGGGCCAACCTTGGTTTCCTTTGCGCTTTCTTTTATTCCACTCAAAGCTAGCTTCCTTTGTTGTTGGGCCTTCTCATATCTTAGAACTAGCTTAAAATGATGAGGAGAGGCAATTAAAAAGATAGTCACTCGTTAACTGAGAACAAGATAAGAGAATGATGTTTTAGTCTTTTAGATAGGACTTTCAAAAATAAAGGAGTTCCCTTACTGATGTTGCAAAATCATGGTTTTCTTTGCTCTTTCTTTTTTCCCTGAAAACTAGCTTCCTTTGTTGTTGGGACTTCTCAAAAGTGAGAACTGACATAATAAAGATGAAGAGAAGTTGAGAAAGAGAGATGAAGTAGTTAACCTCTAACTTGTTTGTAGGAATATATTAATATTTGGATTTGGAATTTTTTGTAGTAACAATAATATTCAGCTTGGGAGAAGTTGTGTAGAACTCGGGAGAAGCTTGTATAGGATTGGAACTGTTTCTCTGCTAACTACTAAATATTCAGCTTGTGTAATTTTCCTGTGATATGCAGGTGACAGCCTTGCTATCTTGAAGGCTGATCTGAAAAGCCAAAGAAAGCAAGTAAGAAATTTAAAGAAAAAGTCACTTTGGTCCAGAAGTTTGGAAGAGGTAGATGCAGTTTACTTTTTCAATTTGACCTTTATTTTCTTTGATGGTACTTTTTCCATATATCCTCTCTTATAACTAATACTTCTTCCGGTTAGAAAAGCAGAACACTGTAAACAGAGAATAGAAAGAATTTCTGTGAAAGAGAACAGAAAGAAATTCACTTATTGAGGAATTCTAGGCCACTCATATAAAAGAAACTATCCTATTTTAATGCTTAGAATATGACAAATTACTAGAAATCAGGTAGCAAGAAATCAGGAAATGATCCTAAGTAATCAAGTAAAATAAAAATAAAAATAAAATAATATCCCTAAAGAAACTCCTAGAAATCTGGAATTGATGAGCTGTCAACAAAAACACTATTGCCTAATTAGTTAGTTTACTGAAATGTTTACTGTCGAGCAAAATTTGATGTTGCTATTTGTTCAGACTATAATTTTTGGTTGCAGGTCATGGAGAAACTTGTTGATATTGTCCATTACTTAATCTTGGAGATCCACTGTGCCTTTGGTAGTAATGGTATGTTCTCATTCAATTAATATTCCTATTTTTTAAGTTTTGAATATTTAAGTCATGCAAGAGCATGATTGATACCACTTAGTTTGGTGATCTCAAAGTGATAAGGTGCAGTGCAAATCAAGCAGAGCACCTTAGTTGCTTATCTTTTGTGCCTACAAACATCTTTCATTCAAGGCAATAGGTGACCAAAAAGCATGCCCAACTTCAGTGTCCTTTGGTTTCTTCATCTTTTAATTTCTTTTATTGTCTTCTCTTTCAATAGTTACAAACAAAAGAAAAAAAATTCTGGCCATTTACAAGAATAAAAGGTTGAGTAATATACCTGATGCAAAAGAAGGAATTGAAAGAAACTCGGTACATATTTACTAAGTTATTTACTTTTAAGCTTATCAGACATGATATGTATAATTTCTTTTTGTATATATTTACCTTCTAAAAATTAGCGCTTTACTTCAATGATTTTTCCCCCTTCATTGGAATTTTATAGAGTATCAAAAATCACCTGAAGGATCTGAGAGCGGTCACCAAAGATTGGGGCCTGCTGGCCTTGCTTTGCACTATGCAAATATAATTATGCAAGTTGATACTCTTGTGAGTTTGTCTTCTCTGTTTTTTTTCTCTCTTGCATGTTTATGTGTTTGGCATTGATTCTTCCATGTTTCTTTTATTTTTATATTCTAAATTTTGCTGAAGATAAGTAATTTGAAACTACACCCTATGCATATGCTACATCTGACATGTCATGCATTCTAATATTGCCTTTAATTAAACAGACCACAGGTAAATAGAAAACAAGCATGGGCAGAAAATTGTCTAAGCCTTAGAGAGATACAAACATGCATATGCATGTTTACATACACATGCATGTGTGAGCATGCTTGCCTGCTATTGCACGAGGATAAATAAGTATGCATGGGAAATGTGTCTTATCCTAATTGACTTACAGAATGGTTGTCCTTTTTCTAATCTAAGTTTAGTAAATACAACAATACATCAAATTCGATAAAAATAAATGAGCAGCTTGTTCTTGTGCTTGCTTTTATCTTGAGTAACTTGAATGTTTCATTCAAAGTCTGGATAGTGCCCTGCTTGACTTGGGTATCAATGGGATTACATTAATAGTTTTATTAGATTTCTTTTACATATCAAATATGATGAACTGGTTTTATTTAGTTTGTCTTAGAAAAATCAAATATCCCATTTTTTAACTGGTCTTTTTGATTTTGCTTCAATAGATTTTTGTTTTCAAAACTTCTTATCCTTATGTTCATCAGGTTGCTCGATCAAGTTCTATTCCTGCAAATACAAGGGAGGCATTATACCAGAACTTGCCACCCTCCATAAAATCAGCACTACGCCCGAAATTACGATCTTTTCATGTCAAAGAAGAGGTAGTCTATGGTTTGTCAATTTCTGTTTTTTTGGGGAAGATGCTGATTGTCTCTAAAAACCTAGTAATAATTTGAAAACCAAAAAGGATTGCTGGACGTTTCTTGATATTTATTACCAACCAAGCAGTGGTTTGTTTTGAACTTTCCAGTAATCCTTTTCTGTTTGTTTACCATCTAATCTGTTTGTATGGAATTCTGCAGCTTACTGTTACAGAAGTCAAAGATGAGATGGAGAAGACATTGCAGTGGCTTGTTCCACTTGCCGCTAACACAACCAAGTAAGATGGCCAACCTATTTTCTTCTTTCTGTACCAAGAATGATGATCAGCTATTTCACAAATAAGAAGCTTCTAGCTTGTTTATCTTCTGCTTCTGCTTTTTTTTTTTTTAAATATTTTTTTCCATTTTTATTTGTTAAGCCTTCTAACCGTCTTTGTTGCTTTCATTGCACTTACACAGAGCCCATCATGGTTTTGGTTGGGTTGGGGAATGGGCAAATACAGGGTAACTATAGTTTTCCCCTTCTCATGGTTTTATTTTTTGGGTGCTAGAAATCTGCAATTATGCCAAGTGAAAGAAGATTTTGACATTTGTTTTTTCACCGTTTTTTGTTACATAGTTCTGAGCTCAGCAAGAAGCCTTCAACTGGACCAGCAGATGTAATTCGGATTGAGACACTTCACCATGCCGATAAAGAGAAAACAGAAACCTATATTCTTGAACAACTATTGTGGCTCCATTATTTGGTTAACAAATCAAAGTCAAGTGTCGCTCTTGGCTTGAATACATCTACCAAAACCCAAGTTACACCTAGAGAGAAGAATAAGCAGCCCAAACCTGAGTCTACCACTGCTCAAACTCCAGAAGAAGAGAAGTTGTTGCAGGATTTAACTATGAAAGTAGGAATCCAGGGGATTAGCCGAAGTCTGGATTTTGACTGTGAGAGGAGAAGATTGAGAAAGCATGATTGCCTAAGCAAGAGTACCGGCCACTCTCCTCCAAGAGTAAGCAAGGAAAAGGGGTTGACAAAAAGGCTTCCTTCCGGGTTTCCCATCATAGCTTATGGCATGTACAAAGAGAAAGCATTGGATGTTATCGATAGAGTTGACAGTCTCAGCTAATTCATTGAATGATGAGAGTACGGAAGAGAATACTGATGACATGAGCAGTGAGGTATTGGCATATAAATAATTTAGTTTCTGCAGTTAGTAGCATAAAAGAGATGTTCTGCTGACGCTACACTGCGAATAGCATTCCAAAATTTTGGCTGAATCCATCAATCTTTACATTTGTTTGGCTTATCCGGTCCTCTTACGCAGGCTGCTATTGTGAAAGAGTATCTGCAGGGCATTGGGGGGGGGGTGTATGGCTTTTTACTTCCTGTACAGATTACAGATTGTTAGGTCAGTTTTATCTTTTGGTAGAGATATTAGTATTACATAACCTAACCTCTTTTGTTTCTTCAAAGGTGCCCCTTGTTTGTTCCTTTAGACTTAGGTAAATAATCAGCCCTCTCTATACGCCTATGCCAACTTGATTATCCATGGAATTATATATACCTCATATGTGTAATTTATAGATTTAAATTATTAAGTATTTTCTATAATATATATATATATATATCTATTTCGTAGGTGATTTAAATTAGACCCAACAACTTTCGATATGATACAATACATGATATGTATGCAATATGAGAAAAATTAAAACCAAAACATGGAATTTTAGATAGGTAATTCCCATCTCATCATTTGATTTAGGCTTAATGCTTCATTTAGTTCTTGAATTATATTGTTTTGCGCTAGAGGTGATCATGGGCCGGGCCGGGCTAGGTTCGGGCTGGGCTTAGAAAAAAAATTTCAGCCCATTTTCTAGGCCCGGGCTTGGCCTGGCCCGAAATATGGGCCTAAAATTTTGTCCAGGCTTGGCCCGAAATAAAAATGCTAGGCCCGAGCCCGACCCGGCTCGGCCCATATTATTTTTTTGCTTATTTCATTAAAAAATTTAAAAATATAATAAATTAAATAAATTTAAAAGCATAAAAACAAATATTAAAACAAGAAACAAAATAAAATTGAGATAAACAATTCTTCAAACAATACACAAACTTAAAAAAAATAAAATTAAAAATTACATATGTTTAAAAAAATAAAAAATAAATATATATTTAAATAATTCGGGCCGGGCAGGGCTCGGGCCAAAAAAGGTTGGCCCGAGGCCTGGCCCGTTTTCTAAACGGGCCTCATATTTTTGCGCAAACCCATATTTCGGGCCTATATTTTTACCCAAACCCTCTCATTTTTCGGGCGGGCCTTCGGGCCGGGCCGGGCCGCCCAACCCATGATCACCTCTACTTTGCCCTGTTTGGTCTTTATTTTCTTTTTTTGTTTTAAATCAAGACCTAAATTTAAGAAAGGGATAATGGCATATATAGCCCTTGGTACTTTAACAAATCTTCTAATGTGGCGTCTTTACTTAAAAATATTGATTTTGAAACCTAAATTTTAATTCTGTCTATCAATTAAGTACCTCCCTCTACCGGTGATAAAATCTTACATCACTTGGCATGTTGGACCAATCTCATGGTGTCATGTGGCATTATTTTGTAAAAAGAAAAAAAAAAGATAACTAGTCAAATCAAGGGACTTAAGAAACAATTTTATCAAATTTAATTTTTTAAAAAATTAATATTTGATGCACTGTCCATGCATAGATCTCATATATCGTCAGCTAATAATAAAATGACACATAATTATTGGTGTAAAATAAAAATATTTAAAGACTTGAAAGTGTATAATAAAAAGATAAGGTCCACTTTTTAAATGGGTTAGGCCTTGGGTATAATTTTTGACTTGGCCTGGCTTGATCAAAATATTCCTAAATTTTTTTCCTTCCATTATTTGTTGCTGTTTTGCTGTTATTTTACTATTATATTGTTATTGTTTAAATATTATATAACTATTGTTTTATTGTTAATTTTCTTACTATTTTAGAGGTATTTGTTTGCTACGTTGCAACTATCTTAATGTTATTTAAGTTTACAAACTTTTTTAAATGTATTTCTAATTTGTTGAAAAATATTTATTTAAATGCTTTTAGTGCATTTGATGTACTATTTTTTAAAATTTATTTTTATATAAAAAATATAAAAAATTATAATACGAGTGGGTCAAATCAAGTTTAAGTTTAACATTTTTTTATTTAGATCAAATTTAAATAAAATTTTAAGCAAAACCAAAACTTAAAAAACGAAACTAAAATTTGGCATCCACCCACCCAGGGTCTAAGCACCAATATTCCTTGTAGAATTTCCTATCATGTTATCAAAACTAATTTACAAGAAACTAAGCAAAGATTAAAAAGAAAAAGAAAAACATTAAAACCAGGTGGCCTATTTCAGCTGGTTGCTCTTTCTCAATCATTAGTGGCATCTAAACTATTCTGGGTATTAACTAATTACATTGAATTTGCCTTCCAACTCAACCAATTTTCTATCATTATCTACCCAAAAAAATATGATTATTCAAGAAGGATTCATGTAATTATAGATTTGAAAAATAATTATATTTTAACTTCTGAAATTTATAATTTGTCTTTCCATTTTATCTCTCTCCAATAATTTTAATCTCAATTATATTTATAGTATAAATAAGTGTATATGATATATAATTTAAATAAATCTTTTTAATATATAAAAAATGAATCGTTTAAACCTAAATTCGTCGGTCAATTAAATTAATATTAGAGATTATTGATTAATTAAGACCCTGTTTGATAAAATGTCGAAAAAAATTCAATCAATTGAAAATTAATATTTTCAACAATTCAACTTTTTAAACACGTTTGATAATTAATAAATAATGAAAACTACTAGATAGAATTTTTTTTCTAAAAGAAAATGTAGAAAACGGTAAGTAGATAGGACCTACTTATCCCTTAATAAAGAATAAATTCAATTGTTTCTTTTATTTTAAGGTGCGTTTGATAAAAGTAAATATTTATTTTTAAAAGTTCATTTTTATTTTTAATTTTATTAATATAATATTTTATATTATTTTGAATAGTTTTGAAGGAAATATAAATATGGTAATTTGAAATTTTTTTAATAAAATAAAATTAACTTAATATTTTGTACCTTAAGTGGTAAGCAGCTATCTATTTATTTATCTTATTCAAAATTTTTTGTTGAAAATTTTATATCAAATAAAAATTTAAAATATTAGAAGTTGAAATTTTCTATTTTCAATAGTTTTTCTAATATATCCTTATTTTTTTTATTCTATTGAAGATTATATTATAATTTATTAAACAATATAATTATATTCAATATTTAATTTTATATAATATACCAAAAAAAATTTACAACTTAAAATCAACCATTAAAATCTCAGCTTAGGCTAACCTCCTCACTTGTGATTGTGAATATATAATATATTACAATTAAAAGCATGTATAAGCAAAAGGATACTTTCTTTTATGTTGTTTTAACAAAGATGGAAATAATGAAAGTTGTGAAACAGTGATTCATGATTTGTTGACACCACATTTGAGCCAAATTCTAAGGAATTTCTTTTTCCCTTTTGAATATGGTAATCTGTTCCAAATTTTGGATACCTCTAGATGGGTGAAGGGGGTCTGGCGTGCCTCCATTGGCTCCTTTCTGTACAAACCTACCAAAAGGATCAAAACAAAAGGTTAAATTATAATCTTTATCAAGACTTTTTTTAGCTTTTATTGATTAGGGTCTTTTAAGTGCTTTACTTAATAAAAGATTATGTCTTTTAAACTGCTTTTTTAAAACCCATTTAATGCCTTGTTGACACCCATTAGATGCAAAACAGGATCAAGCTTTCTCACAAATGGCATCTCAAAGGTAGAATTATAAATAATGGGTTTCACCCTCAATAAAGGATAGATAGATGCTTGAAAGGAAGGGCAGAAGGTACCCCATTAAAGTAACTGATGAAGATTCTATGGAATGAAAAGAGAAGAGAGAGAATCACATGATTTTATAATTAACCTGGATTTTATGTAAATCAATTTAAAACTCACACAAATTTATTATTGAATCAACGACGTAATTAGCAATGTTACTATATATTTGATGTATTTATAAAGTATATCTTGTTATATTATTAATTTTTTAAAATTAGAGTTAAATTAATAGGCTCCAAATAGAAAGGAATTAATAAATCTCAAAAGTCTAAACCGTAACACCTCAGACCCGGCCTAGACGTTATGGCTGGATCTAATGATGTCACATGGTAGTGTTTTTCAAAATAAATGAGTTGTCGTAAAAACCTCTTTTCTATTTGACCTCTTTACAAAAAAACTTATGTTAATTCTAGGATGCGTCATTAAATTATAACGTTGTTCATTATCACAAAATTATTCTTTTTCAAAACGTTGTTAATTTTCAAAATATCTCTTATTGCGGAAGCTTTTTAAATCAGTTTGTATATTCGAGTGTATTTTGTTAAACATTTGATTCGTTTTGAGAACTCGATTACCTCTACTACTAGCAGTTGTAAAAATAATAGAAATCCCAAAATTAACCACGAAAATCCACAAAGGCCATATTACAAAAAAAAAAAAAAAAAACCCCAAATAAAAATACTTGAAAACATAATCAAGAACAGAAATATATGCGGTCGCGTGGCCACCTCTGAGTCCCTCGCTGCACCGATCTGCTTATGACTGGGGATTACCTGTACAGTAAAACAAAAGGGGTGAGTTTACGAAAACTCAGTGTGTACTCCCCATGTAATTATACAAACAAAATGCAAGCAGTAACAAACTGGGCCTTAGCCTATTACAGTATCAGTAATAGTGACAGTATCAGAATGCATGTCCTACCCAACCATCCACTATACACCATCTCCTGTCTAACCCTGCACTCTTATGGGGATTAAATCACCCACCCATCCCTACACTTACAAATTAGCACCGGTTGCGGCACTAAACAATATTTGCAGCAAAGTTGCCAGTATAATAGGCTTAGAGCCCTCAGCGATTTCAGCAGAGCTGCTAGTACAGTACACTTCCTCCAATCATATTAACCTAACCCCATGCAATGCATCATACAATCATGATATGCCATCTCATGGAAACATGCATATAATTTGAACAATATAAATATCATGCTTACTATACAGTCATACATATTCTAATGTCATATAGTCAGTTAGGGATCTAGGTAAAGCTTACCAACCCTACAGTAAGTCCACAGTCGACTCAGGCGACCCGTGTAACCTTAGCAGTCAAACAATGAAAATGGGCCTACAGGCCTATGTAGTTTACTCATGTGGGCCCACATGCCCGTGTGGCCTACAAGGCCCAAAATGGCCTTAGCTGTGTGAATCCACATGCCTGTGTGATTCACCGTGCCCACACACCCGTAGGGCCCACACGGCCTAATTCGGCCCGACCCATGAATCGCACATGGTCAGCCTCCTCGATCATACGCCTATATTCATCACACGACTTACCACACGGGCAGCCGCACGCCCTTGTGGCATCGACGATTCATACTTTTCGGCTTTCTGCCGATTTTAGTTTGCAGAGTTGTGTTTACACACCTGTAACGTTTTTGATGTCGAAACACTCCCTAAGCCCGAATACCTATCAAAGATCATTCAAATTGATTTAGCAGTCTAATTCACAGGTTTCAACAATCGTTAATAGTATTAGCTTAACTTACCGCTAAGGAGAAGACCGTTCGCTAACCCCGCTAAACCGAGAACCACGAGCACCTTAAACCTTTATTTAGCCAAAACAACGCCATTTAGTCATTTAAAGCTGTGCTAAATTGAAACGCATAAACAAACCCAAATACTAAACTCACAAACATTACCTTCACACGCACTAAAGGGGTTTCGCACACTTCGCACGCCAATCAAAGATCACCAGTCCGCTGAATAATTTCTACCAACAACAAAACCCCTTTTAAATGATATTCTAAAAAGAAAAGTCAGAGTTAGCACTTATTGAAACTTACCAAACCAATGGAATTAAGAGTTGAGCGCAAGAGAAAGAAAGAATCGGCCAAAAGAGATGGAAAGGAAAAAAATAGAAGGAGGAAGAAGGTTCGGCCAAAGAAAGAAAGAAGAGAACGTTTGCTAGTGGGGTAGAAGGAGAAGAGAAAATCAGTAAACAAGGGGAAAGAAATGATTGCCGTAAGGAAGAACAAAGTCAGAAAAGAAGAAAAAAACCAAAAAAAGAAAAAAAGTAGTAGGAACCTGTAGCAATATTCGGCCTTCAAGAATGGAAACAATTGACAGAATCCAAAATGAGGAGAAAACTAAACCCCAGCCGAAAATTTTTGCCCAAGCTAAGGCTTGAACCCAAGACTTCTCAGACACTCCCAAAATACATAACCACTGAAGCAGACAGATATTTGTGTTATAAATGCTCGAAATCAAATACATAAATTTTGGGGCGTTACATAAACCTTACAAGATAGTTAATTGACACGCAAGCAATGAATAACTATTAGTCTAACAATAGTACTTGTCACAAGTTACAAGGTAAGATCAACAAAGTGTTTGGAGATAGTTATGTTGGATCAAGGATAATAACACTAGCTAATCACGCACTTTCATGCAATTAACAACCTCAGGACGTTAATCCTCACTAATACTACCTTTCCCTTGCTGAAATATTCCCTCAAGCTCTTATCACCTAATTGACTAAAGCATTGAATAGCATCTTAGAGCACAAGCTCCACCACCCCTCGTAATTCTTCATTTTGTCTTGTAAGTACAAAGTCCTCACAAATTTAGAAACAACCTCTAACCTGTCTTCTTCCTAAAAAGATGTTCATATTTAACATCATTTATGGGAACGAGCAAAGAGGCATGAATCCCACCATTGAAGCTAACCTTCTCGATACTGAAGCCAACTCATTTAACAATGAAAATAATCCTCTCGATACCAAATCCAATCCACATAACACAATTGGTAACCTTTCTATTGCTAAAAACTTCACATCTGATGTTGCCACTGTTGATGTTGTCGCTACTAGCCACATTTTTCCTATGTAGTTGGAACTAGAGGTGTGCATGGGCCGGGCTACTCGGCCCGGCCCGAAGGCCCGCCCGAAAAATAGGAGGGTTTGGGTAAAATTATAGGCCCGAAATATGGGTTTGGGCAAAAAAAAGAGGCCCGTTTAGAAAATGAGCCGGGCCGGGCTCGGGTAAACCTTTCTTGGCCCAGGCTGGGCCCTGCCCGAATTATATACTAAATATATATATTTATTTTTAGTTATATTTACATTTTATTTTTAATTTTAATATAACCACTTTTTATTATATTTTTAATTTGTGTATTGTTTTAAGAATTGTTTGACTCATTTTTTATTTATTTCTTATTTTAATATTTGTTTTTATGTTTTTAAATGTATTTGATTTATTATATTTTAAAATTTTTTATTTAATGAAATAAGCTAAAAAAATTTAATATGGGCCGAGCCAGGCTAGGCTCGGGCTTAACAATTTTATTTCAGGCTGGGCTTGGATAAAATTTTAGGCCCATATTTCGGGCCAGACCAGGTCCGAGCCTAGAAAATGGGCCTAAAATTTTGTCTAGGCCCAGCTCAAACCCGGCCAGGCTCGGCCCATGCACACCTCTAGTTGGAACCCTAGCATGCCTCAAATGCTTAACATGTCTAATTCCACTAAAGTTAGCTAAACTCCCACCTTTGCTTACTATTACAACCCTCTAACCCTATATTCCTTAATGCCTTAAACATACTCCCATCATCCCCTACATTCTTCCTTAGTATTTATGGTATTGTTGTTCATTGTGCCACTTATCTCTTTTAATACCATTGTTATTGTTGAACTTCCTATGTAACAATCCATTTTTAGTGGTTTTGGAAACAATGGTTTCAAGGCCACAAATCCGACGAGTGAGTCTGTAAATATTATTATTAATATTTATGAGTCAAATATAATATAATATTAAATTTTGATTTGATAATTTTTAGTAAGTGAATGAAAATTTAAGTACAAGTGGTTTGTCCCTAAAGTCAAGTGGTTTTAGAAAATGAGGTTTCAAGACCTCATTTCTATAAATCGAGCCTGTAAATATTTAATAAAAAATATTTACAGAGTTACTATATAGGTTTATTAAAAATTGACCCTGAAATTTTGACGTTTGGATATTAATTAAAGAAAAATGATTAAATTGTAAAAGTTATAAAAGTTAATCGATATTTATTTTTATTTGTTAAAAGGTTGAATTAATTAATATTAAGGGTTTTATGTTGAAACTTACCCTTTTTATATTTTAAATCAAAATGATTGTTTTTAGTAATTTTTATGTTTTTAGGATCGTTGCAATTAGGTCCAATTAATCTGTATCTCTGTTTTCAAAGCTGTTAAAGTTTTAAAAATGTTTACATTGATGAAAATTGAAGCTTTTGATGTTTTATTATATGGTTGTGAGCTTATTTGTAAATGTGGACTAATTTGTTAAGTAAATTTTGTTAGTTTTGTGTATATGGACCAAATTGTAATAATGTAAAAATTATTATGAAATTTCTGTAATTTATGTTTTTAAGGGCTTTATAATGGTGGAATTGTAATTGGATTGAAAATCAAAGCTTGAATTTTAAATATATAATAGTTTCGGTTTTAAGGACTAAATTGAATAAAAATAAAAGTTTAGGGAAAAATTTTAAAATTACGATTAAGGGTCAAATATATGAATTCCAGTATTTTATGATATTTGAATTGGTTAATTGAATAAAATTATTATATTTAGATAAAAAAATGGATCAGTTGGTTGATAATCGCGAGAAAGGAAAAATCGTCGAGTAATCGTCGTTGAAGTGTTCGTAGCTATTGAGGTTAGATAAGTTCATAAATTGGTTTAACTAATTTGTTTTTTTTTTTTTGTGATTTAATAATGATCTATATATGTTGTGATTGAGTTCATTTGTTTGATAATTGATAAGTGATGAATTGAATTAATTGATATATTATAATTAATGAAATGATTTGAATTACCATATTAGCTAAGTTAATTATTATGATTGTAAATGAAAACTATATGGATACGTTCTTGTAATGTTATGATATGATGAAAGTTGAATGAATTGGAAAGGATAGTGGCCCGTATGAACCTTGTGAAGGCTTAGGATTCAAATGACATGTCATTAGGGTTATTACAATTTGGGTGCTGGTCTTGGATGTCCTACCAATGGATGAGGTCCTGTATTTGTTGCAGATTCTCAACAGCCCGTGTGAGCAGTATCGACCAACATCTCGACCTACAGCTCGTATGAGTAGACCCATTTCATAGTTCATGTGAGCATTTACAATTACGGTTACTGTTACAATCACACTTTATGTGAGCATTGTCTCATGTATCTGATGTTATTTCATTTGGTTCACTGGGTGTTAAATGTGTAAAATGAAACGGAATATATGAAAGGGTTAAATGGAGTTAGACAATGAATGGAGATATTTATATAAATTATTGAAATGAAATGTGATATACAAAATAATTATGTATTAAATGTGTAAATGAATGGTAATATGAAATAGTTAAATGAAGTGTCTTGAAATGAAGATGTGAAATGTTAAATGAATATGTAATGGTTAGTTTATGTACCAAGTGTGCTTTTCATGTATATGTTATATATATACTCACTAACCTTGTGAGACTTATGATGTTTATAGGTAATTAATGAACTCATGGCCATGATATTAAATTATCTTGTAAAATGTTTAAAATTTCATCCTTTATGGTAAATTAAAGTTAAAGTTGATTACGAAATTACTAAGCTTTACGTAAGCTTACACTGTGTTGATTTTTCTCACTTGTAGATTGTCGAACTTGAACTATCGATTGGATTGCTTTTGGAGATCACATTATCTGGCAACTTATTTGGTAACTAATTTGTTTATTTTGATTCGGTTATAAGTGGCATGTAAACAGGGTTTTGGTATATATATTTTATAAGCATTATGGATATGTTTTGTGTTAATTGAAATATGAGATGTGTTTAATGATGTGAACCTTAATTATTAATTTCAATTGATTTTGATGTGTGATGGCAATGGTATATTTATATAAGTGTTTTGACCATTTGCTATATGCCTTATGAAAGTAGTTTGATGTTTGGTTCATTGGATGAAAATGAAATAGATGTATAGATATGTTTGATTGGTTTATAAGGTAAGAACATGTATATAATAAATGTGAATTGAGATTAGTGTTGATTTTTGATGCCAATGTGGGCATATTGGTTAGGCACATAGGTTGTATGTTTTTGGTATATTTTTGGCATGTTTATATGTGTTTTGAATAGGTGAACAAGGTTGGATATGGTTTGGTACTTAAGAAATGGTGTATGAAATTTCTTGTTTTGGAAGTCATTTTAGGTGCACATGGCCTAGGACACTGGCTGTCACACGGCCGTATGTAACACCTCTAACCCGTACGTCGCCGGACTAGGGTTAAGAGGCATTACCGAAAAATTCACAACATTTAACCACATTTTACAATTCAACAATCAATCATAATCAAATATCATTCATTCTCAAACATAACATCCCTTATATAGGTCTACGAGACCTTAGACATACTTTAGAGAGGGTTTGGGACTAAACCGATCTCGTATAAATATTTTCGAAACTTATAAAATTTTCTAACTTTTAAACGTCACATGCCCGTGTAAACAGGCTGTGTGCCTCACACAGCCATTAGACACGCCCATGTCATAGGCCGTGTAGAAACAGGGCATACATACTAACTTGCATCACACGGCCTATTGCACGCCCATGTGCCTGGCAAAACTGGAGGGTATACTGACTTAGGTCACATAGCCAGTCACACGCCCGTGTTTTCAGCTTGTGTGCCTATTCGAAATGGCCTCACACGCCTGTGTCCAAGCCGTGTGCTCAGCCGTGCCAAACCTATAGGGTATACTGACTTGTGCCACACGGCTAGTCACACGCTCGTGTGTGAGGCAGTGTGGAGCATACTGACTTAATTCGAAAAGCTACCCCGGAGACACACGACCGTGTACCATGACCGTGTGTCACACACGGTTGAGACACACGTCCGTGTCTTTGCTCGCGTGGACAAAAATAGGCCATTTACAAGGCCAATTTGCCACCCATTTTCATGCTCACCTAAGCAACCCAAAATATACCATTTCATCATACAATTAGACAGCGAAAACATGCTATTTCATAGCTTAAAATCATCAACCAAGGTAATATACATTTACTACTCCAAAACATTCCAATCCCATATACTAATGTGACAGCCCTATTTTGGCCCTAAACAGAATGGTGCTTTCGGGACCACGAATCCGAGTCAGAAAAATGTCATAATATTATTTTATGTGTTTAATTTATGTGAACTTGCTTGTGTGAAAATTCTGTGACTTAATTTTGTCATTTGGATGTTTGATTTAGAAAAAGGGCTTAACCGCGTAAGTTATAAAAGTTGATAACTATTTAGTAAAGTGCTAATTTGCTATTGTCTTTTAAAGGTGGAGTCCTTAAAAAGAAATAAGTCCATTAATAATAAGGTGGACGGTAGTGGACTATTATTTTAAGCTTTCATATTATTAATAATAAAAGCATAATTTGATAAAACAAATAAAAAAAAATAGAAAGCCATTTTGTCCATCTTTTTTTGCATGGCCGATTGTTAAGGAAAGAAAAGAGAAAGAATAAAGTCATAAGTTTTAACCCTTGTCAAGCAAAATTAAGGTATGAATTCAACTTAGTTTTTATGAAACTTGGTGTTTTTGAGTTAGTTATGAAGTTGTGTTTAAAGCCCATGTGTTAATTTCATGAATGGAGGATGTTGTTACATTCGGCCATGGATGAAAAGGTATGAAATATATGTTTGAAAATGGAAGATGATGGTAGGATGAGTTGAGCTTATTAAATTGTGGAAAAATGTGACTTTAATGTCTAAAGAGCATTCGACCATGGAGTAGCAAATTAGGGAAAAATTTGTAATTGTTGGTAATTGTTAAAATGAGCTTTAAATTTAGTGAATTATGTAATAAATGAAAGGTTTGAGTTGTGTATGTGTGAATAGAATAAATGAAAGTCCTATAGTAGCTTAATAGGATATTCGGCTTTAGTAAGTTAATTGAAAAAACCGAAATTGTTGAAGAGGTTGTGTTCGGCCATGGCTATGTTTGATGATTTTGATTATGGCTTGTGGTTTGGTTAAATATGGTCTCAATGCTTTTGGTTATATGGTTGATATGGCTAAATTTTGGTTAAGTGTTAATGTGTTAAAAAATTTCAAATATTAAGTTAAATGATATTCGGCCATGTGGTAAATTGAAATATGTGAACTTTGTTTGGTTGTATACTTTGATAGGGTTGGCCGTGAGTTCCATTTTTGATTTAATTATGGTTTAAACTCATTTTGGTTGTTATGTTATATGCCATAATAATTAGAAATGTCGATAAGTGTTTGTTGTATTTTGGGATTTATTGATGAATTTAAATGTGTGAAGTTCGAATGAAAATAATTCGGTTAAATGAATTAACAAGTTGATTTGTTTAATTTAGCTCAGTCGAATAGCTAACTCATACTCATTTGACGACCTCTGAGGTAAGTTTTAAGTAATTAAACATAAATTACATTTGAATATGCCTTGATATGAAATATGAGAAATAAGCATTCTTTGTAATGTATGGATATAGATGAATGGTAAGATGAAATGTTGATATGTGGCCTTATGCTTGTATGGCCGAATGATAAATATGATGTGAGGTAAGTTTTGGTGATATGTCTTCGGGTTGAATAAAATATATTAAGTGAATGTGAAAGAAAAGTGATTGAGATGTATGACTATATACATGTATTTGAATGATACTTATGCCTAATGGTTGTGGTTGAGGTAGATGATCATGATTAGTATGTGTTCCTACTTGAATGAAGTTAAAGGTTTGATTTATGTGGTTGTTTTATGTGAAATGCATAAATATATGATTTCAATGCGGTTATGACCTTGTGGAGTTATCTTCGAATTGTTATTCGGGCTTTTGGCCTAGCAAGCTATAAGCTGGTGCTATGACCAAGCTTCGAGCCTAGCAGGCATAATGCCGGTGAATGAGTATCGGACTTTGATAGTCTAGCAGGCTTTGTACCGGTGGTAAACTCAGGTTATTACCTAGCAGGCTTTGTGCCGGTGATGAGTTCAGGTTGTTACCTAGCAGGCTAATTGCCGGTGAACTAATAAAAGTCAAAGACTATGAGGCTTTGTGCTAATATGGCATTTGGATTCGTTCAATAAATTTAGTTATACAGGTATGTATAATTTATTTATGCACATGAGGATAAAACGAATTAAATGATCGATGTGAAATGAGAAGTATATGTGAAGTGGTTGTATGTATATATGTATATATATGTACATTCGGTCATTGTGGAATTAAATACATGAAAGTACATGATATATATGTGATTTTGGATATGGTGTTATAAACTAGTTCAACTAGAATGAATTAAAGTTGGCATTGCAAGGTTTAGATGCTTATGACTTTATGATTTCGAATTTGAATGAAATGATATGTCAAGATGTGTACAATGTGGCTAGGTATATTTGACCAAATGGTAACACACTTAGATGATGTTATATATGAATTTGGATATTTGGCTATAAGTGGAAATTGTTTATAAAGTGAATTTTTAAGTTGTGAGTTTAATGTTTTAAATTACTTAATACTTACTAAGCTAAATTGCTTACTGTGAATACTTGTGTTTTGTTCCATTTTATAGATCTCGGTTGAAAGTTACGAGCTCGGGGATTCAAGTTCAAAGTCATCCACACTATCTTCACTATTTTGGTACTTTTAAAGCTAAATTTGAAACTTATGGCATGTATAAGCTATCGAATCTTTTGAATCCTTTTTTATTGGAGTGTACATAATAAGCCTTGCGAAAAATGGCTTGTTATTTTGATAATTATGTTTAAGTGTTTTGAATAAGTTTGAAATTATGCTATTCATGTATGGTTGGATGAAGAAATTATAGGCTTTCAAATGTGATTAATATGTAATATGACTTGATGATGGATTGATTTTGGTATTAGGAGATTTGGTTGTGCTTACTTTTAAGTAGACATATATGAAATTGGATAAGTTAGTTATATGGTAAAATAATGAGTTATGTTTGTATTGAATGACTTATATTAATAAGTTTGTATGTTCGGCTATTAACAAAGAAATTAAGTTATCATTTGACAATTTGATAAGAAACAAGTATTTTGCATGCTTAAATTCGGTATTACAATTTGAAAAGCATATGACCTCGAATATTGTGTTTATAGATATATGATTATTGAATGATGGGTTATATGATACGAACTTGTTCTTAAATGGTTATTTTGACCTTAAAATTGTATTTTAAATGGTTTAGAGATTTGAATTTGGTTATCATATGAATGTGTGGAGTTGTGTATTGTTCAATAGTCTCATTTAGTAATGCCTCGTAACCTTATTCCGACGACGGATTTGGGTTAGGGGTGTTACAACTAAAACCAACCATTTTTCCTAGTTCCAATACATGCATTTTTATCATCTATTTAACTGCTATTCCAACATCACAAACATACCATTTCTCAAACAATATACCATTTATAATCAACCAATTCATAATCACCAAATCATTCCAATTTCCATAATAAGCTTGCCAATCACATAACCAAACATATATATATATATATATACCACAAGCACATAGATAAACATATATCATAAACCAAATTCACATCCAACATTACCATCATTTACAAGCCAACTCACATGGCTATAATCACAACCAAAAATACCACACTAGCCTATACATGCCATATACCATATATACAATTCCAAAAGGTACCAAAATGTTGTTCAATGGTGTGATTGAGTCGCTGACGATCCCCGAATCCAAGCTAGCTTCGATTAACTATAAAACAGTGAAAAATAAACACGGTAAGCCTTATAGCTTAGTAAGCTTGTATGAAATAAATTTAATACAACTACATAAACATAATTCAATGAATTTATCCACCAACTCATAGTTTATTCCATTCAACAAACCTTGCAATTGTTCATTCATAAAACTATATACTTTCAACATCATTTTCTCAATCCAATGTTAAAATAGTTCATACACATACCTTTACCATCTCGTACAAACCTCATAAACATTTTCGTCTTCCATTTACCTATTGAACCATTCGGAATAGAAGTCGGATACATAGAGGTCTCACAGTACCTATACCATGGTCTGAAACCAAATCAAGGTAACTTATCTATAATTCTGATATCATGGCCCGTAGCCAAAATCAGCCAATATGCATGGCCTAAAGCCAAATTAGTTTATCTCGCACTCGTAGTACTATATCATGGCCCAAAGCTAACTCAAGCAATCCTAATGACATGTCACTAGCATCCTAAACTATTCCTAAGGTTTAACCGGGCTTTCAACTGTCGATTCATCGCAGAATCACTTCCAAGCTTATCCATAATCACTTAATTATAATTCATGCTATATCAAAGCATATAAAATACATTTATAATGAATTTATAACATACGAACTTACCTCAGATATTAAAACAACAAATTAAGTCGATTAGTCGATAACTTTTGTTTTTCCCCAATCCTGATCCGAATTCCATTTTTTTTGATCTAAATATATTCAAAATTAACTAATTTAACCATCTATTTATTCAATTCAATCCACAAACACACATTTGGACATTTTACACATTTACCCTTAAACTTTCACATTTTTTATAATTTAGTCTTTTTTACTCAAAATCACAAATTAATGAAATTCACAATGTACCCATGCTAGCCGAATGAATATTATGCCCCTAGCAACCCATATCTTTCATTTA
Organism: Gossypium stocksii; assembly: GCA_020496765.1. NCBI lineage: Eukaryota > Viridiplantae > Streptophyta > Magnoliopsida > Malvales > Malvaceae > Gossypium > Gossypium stocksii. The sequence goes on from CM035620.1 coordinate 88,639,922, forward strand.
TTTCACATTTCAACCACATAATTTCTCATTTTCACAATTTAATCCCTAATATGCAATTTCACTAAAAATCACTTTAGAAAATATGATAATCTATAAACAAATATTCATTTTCCATCATTAAACATTCAAGAGCTAAAATGTTCATCAATGGCACTTTACAAAATCATCAACAAATTTAAAAGTCAAGGTTCGGGCTAGCTAGTACGAGCTGCAATGATTACAAAAACATAAAAATAATCAAAAACTGAATAAAAACAGAGTTACAATTGAAGATTAAAGTGATCGAAACTTTCAAGCCCTAAAATAGCTTTTGTCCGTGCTTCATTCAGCCAAGAAGATGAATGAAAACAAAAACTTTTTGGTTTATTTTAATTAAATTAACCTTTAATTACCAAATACCAAAATTAACCTTCAAATTAATTCAAAATTTCATTTTTGCCACGCCATTATCATCCACTATCATAATGATGGTCTAATTGCATCACAAGGACTTTTAATTTAATACTCCATAACATTTTAAGCACTTTAACAAATAAAATACAACTTTTGCATTTTACGCGATTTGGTCCTTTTGTCAAATTAACCAATCAAACGCTAAAATTATTTCACAAAACTTTCACACATATCTAATCGTATGATGTAAATGCCAAAAATAATATTAAAATAAATTTTTTACGACCTCAAATTTGTGGTTCTGAAACCATTGTTCTAATTTAGCTAAAACCGGGCTGTTACACCGTATGCCACACACGGTTATACCACATGGCCATGTGACCTATTAAATTTTGGTGTAAGTTTATTTCATACTATCACAGGTTGTTACACGGCCGTGTGACCCTATTTTCAAACTGTGCATGGTTTGGCCACACAACCATGTCCTTGAGCCACACGATCGTGTGACCCCTGTTTTTAGTTTTTTTTTTACATTTTTTTGTTTGTTTCAAATTAGTCCCTAAGTGTTTACAAATTAATTTTAGGGTCCTGTAAACTCGATTTAAGGTTCTTTTTTGTATGAATGACATGAATAATGATTGGTTATGTATAGTTTATATTTAAATTAATATTTTGTTGGTTTTGTGATGTTATGAGATTTGTTATTTGTCATAATAATCTGTAACCCTAATTTGACGACGAAGATAGGTTAGGGGTGTTACATCCTACCTTGCATAGGCTAATTCCACTTGTATCCAGTATAGTTCCAATTACATAGGTTAACCTTATTTGTGTTAAATACAATCTATTAGATGTATTCAATCAGGCATATACTCATCACCAACCATATTATGATTACACTACCTTCTCCTCAGTTTCATCATGCCAATAACCAAATTATCATCCACAATACCTTGCTCAACTAGAAATCTTCACATCCACCCTTACATTGCAACAAAATGCTAAACCAAACAACTTTTGCAAGGTCAACGAAGCCAGTTAAATCAACAAACCAACCATGAGAACCTACAATTTGTTCCTTAAGATTGTTTAGAGATCTCATGCTCTATAGCTGAACATGAAGCTATGAACCATGAGAGGCAAGACTTAAGATACCTTGGGCAAATGCCAACCAATATAACCCTAAACATTAAGTGCTAAATGAGGGACCTAAAAGTCTCAAACAACATCAACAAAATCAACAAGCCCACACATCATTATGATGACTTTATCTCTAATAAACATTAATGTAATGCCCCAAAAATTCCTGTTTATGTTTCTGCAATTATATGACATAAATATTTGTCTGCTTCAGGGGTTAAGTGTTCTGGGTGTGTGTGTGAGGTCCCAAGTTCAAGCCATAACTTGGGTAAATTTTGGTATTTTAATGACTAAACCCTAAACTTGGTCCATTAGGCTATATTTTATTGGTGGTGAGTGAATATCAGAATGGGCCTGCTGGTCTGGAGGTTAAGAGGAGTGTTGGAGTAAAAGAGGTCTGGGGTTCGAGCTAGTACTTGGGCATTATTTTGTTGCTAGTGCCGTGTGGGTATTTGAGGTAAACTGAAACACTGAGGTGGTTGAGTTGTTAGTGGATTAGTGGGAGTAAAATAATGGATTTAGGAGTTACTCTTCCCACTTGCCAAAAATTCTCGGTCATTCCTCCTCTCCATTCTTTCATTTCCTTTTGCTTTCTATTGAAAATCTTACCCCTTGTGCTGCCATTTTCTTTTCGCCTCTCCCTTCTTTTTTTCTTCCGTTTTGCTGAACCTACTTATTCTTTTCATTTTTGCGACATTGGATTATTCTCGCGCGAGTTGGTAAGTGAGTTCTTAGTAGTTTTTGGGTGTGATGTGGAACCATTGTTTAATGGAATTGTGTTTTGCATTTAGGAGATCATTAAGCTGCTGTAAGATTTCGACTGGTGCCGTGGAAGTGCGAACTTACCGGGGTCGTTCAAGGTAAGGGATTTAACGGTTTTAGGTCAAAATACCTCATTAAGTTTTCAATCGAATAACGTTTAAGTGACTTATTTGGTGTATTAATGGACAATAATAGGCTCTAGAGTGCTCGTGGTTGTCTTAGCTTCGAAACAATTCTAGGTGTGTACCAGAAACCACAGAAAATAGAAATCAGCGAAAGTCAAAAAATGATACTGTCGACGTCATACTGGCGTGTGGTCACCCGTGTGGTAGGCCGTGTGGCAGTACATGGCTATGTGAACGAAAAATTAGGTCATACGCGCGTGACATGGGTGCATGACACGGTCGTGTGATGGCTGGCGAGGCCATGTACGAGACACGGGCTCGACCAATTGGGCCGTATAGGCCACACGGGCATGTGGACCCACACGGGTGAACCACACGGGTGTGTAGAATTTTAGGCCAGGCCGTGTGATCCACACGGCTAAGGCCAATTTAGGCCGTGTAGGCCCATACGGGCAGACCACGTGGGTGTGTAAGCCTATTTTTCTGAAAGGATCGTAAGGTTGCACGGGTCGTCCAAGTCGACTGTGACCTGTCATAGGGTTGGTAAGCATTACTTAGACCCCTGATTCTGTGATTTGAATATGTGATGTTTGTTACTCTTAGCATGTGTATCTGACTGAATGTATGATCTGTTAAAATTTGTATTATAACGTGCCATAGTTGTATGATGCATTGCATTGGGATGGGTTGATGAAGTTGAAAGAAGTATTTGAAAGGCATTAATGTCTGTTATCTAGCAGCTAAACTACATAATTCCAATACGTATCGCATTTCAGTACTGTATGGTGTGTAGGGATGGATGGGTGTTATATACCCTATTTAGTGTGCAGGGATGGGTGGGCCGATTTTATCCCCACATGGTGTGTTGGGTTGGACGGAGTTAGTGTGCAGGGCTGGTGGGTAGGATACTGTTGATCTGTTCTGTTTTGTATACTATATCTGATTAGGCTAAGGCCCTAGTATATTTTTGATTCTGTATCTGAGTGGGCTATGGCCCATACTGATTTCCGTAAGGGATCTGGCCCAGATTGATTATGATTGTGTTCTATTGTATGACTATATGCATGCTATCCGTGGGGGATTACACACTGAGTTTGCGAAAACTCACCCATTTTCTGTTTAACCTGTTAAAGTAATCCCTTGTAGTAGATGGATCGGTGCAATGGAGGACTCAATGGTGACCATTACCACATACATATTAATTTATGATTTTTATGCTTTTAGTGTCTTATTTATTATTTTTGGGATTATTGGTTGTAATTTTGTGACTTTGGACTTTTGGGTTTTTTTTTTAAGGATTTACACAGTGTTATATTTTAAGGATTTAAACTGCAAACCTGCAAAGTTTGGTTTTCACTAAAAATGAGCGGTTTTTCCTATAAACTAAGGTTTTGGAATTAATAACGGTTTTCCTAACATAGAATGTCTTCTAAAAAGCTTCCGCGTCAAAGAGATACTGATATGTTTGCGTTATTAAGTAATAAAATTTATAAAAATTGATCACACCAAAACTAACTAATATCACGATATTAAAAGCAAGCGCACCTATCGAACAATAGTATAGTTTAGCGGCAAGACTGAGTTATCGTACCCAAGGGAACCAAAAGTACTAATACTTACTTCCTTTCTATTATCTAGCCTAAAAATAAAAGAGGTTTGGTTGAAACTAATTCTAAAACTAACTAAAAGTGCACAAAAAGTAAATTGGGGAAAACTTTAGGGAAAAGCTTATTGATATAAGCAATACTTAAGGGAGAATCCACCTAGACTTCACTTGTTATTGGTTCTTGAGCTAGACGATTTATTTACTTGACTTGATCCCTAGAGACCCCTAATTTATGCTAAACCCTCCATTGAGGCGAAGAGCAACTAGGCCTAGGTTGTTAACTAAAGTTCCTTTATTAATTAACACCCTAGGTTGCATTAATTCGATCTATGGTTCCCCATATTAGGTTTGACCCTAATCCGACAGATTTATGTCACCCTATGTCTAGGGTTGCATGCAACTCCGCTTAATTATAGTAGATCTACTCTTATCACAGGGACTTTTGCTCCTCTACTTTAAGCACATCTGTTTCTTGAATTAATACCTAGGCTTATTAACACAAGAATTAAGCACACATAATTAAGAACAACTCAAGTATTTATCATATAACTCAAGAATAAATAATAACAAGATTCGTCTTAGGTTTCATCCCCCTCAAGTATTTGAGGGGTTCAGTTCATAATAAAGAAAGAAAACATCTCAGAAGAATTAAAATAACAAAACATAAGAACCCAAAAAAAACCCCTGAAGGAATTTAGGGAGATCCTCTGTCTTGATGTAGAATTCTGGCTTCTGGGATGAATCAATCGGCTTCCCTTGGAGTAATCCCTTGCTTTTACTCCTTGTGTTGGCAGAAATATGGCGTTTTTTTCTTGAGAGAAAAGAGTATCTCCCTTACCGGAAAATAAACACACCTTTGAAGTTGCCTCCTAGGGTCTTTATATAGAGTTTAGAATGGCTTTCTTAGCCCCTAAGTATCCAAATCTGAGTGAAATTCCTCTTCCTTACGACTAGAACACACCCGTGTGCCACGCCCGTTGATTTCGACAAGAGACCGTGTTCGGGACTATTGAGGTGGTACGACCGTGTGCCCTGGCTGTGCTTGTCGGGGGCTGGACTGTGTGGTCTTCGTGTGGCACGGCCGTGTCTCTCGACCGTGTGATGACCCCTTGGGCCGTGTCGATTACACATTTTGGCTCGTTTTCATATTTTTGGCCTGTTTTCCGTTCTTTTCTCTTCCCTATGCTCTACCGAGTATAAGATATGAAAAAGAAAGATTAAGAGCACCAATTCTCACAAAATTAATGATAATCCATCCAAAATATAGGCTAAACATGAGGTAAAAATATGTATAATTTATCGTTTATCAAATACCCCAACACTTAAGCCTTTGCTTGTCGTAAAGCAAAATCCCAATCCCTAATTAAGAAACATTCCTCTCAATTTACAATCTTTATCAATAATGTTTCAAACTAATCCACAGGTATTCATACAATGATAATTCAATCAGAAGAACATTAAAGATTCAATCACTCTAAGCTGAGAATTTTATCATTTAAACATAAGTTTTCTCCCTTCTCCTAAGTAATTATCTCTTAATCTTAATTAACAGAAGTTGACATCCTCACTAAAGATTCACTCTATCCACTCGAAGTGTTTAGGGTTCAAAAATTAAGTACTCTCTAGTCAACCTGAAAAGTTATTACCATAGGCTTGCAAGAAAATCACATCTCCACCACTATAGATTGACATGATACATCGATCAAAAGGTCTTTCAATGGTTGTAATGGGGCTTGGTTAGGGGTGTTGTCACAGGCTGCAAAAGAGGGTTAGAATCGAGTTTGAACTGAAAAATTATCTAGCTAGAAAAATCTCTATCACTGGAACATATTTCTCAAGCTAATTCTTAAGATAATATCATTTCTGCCTTGGTAGCCTTAAAATAGAAATATGCAAAAACTATTTGAATTATTACAAATTACAACTGAATTGATACAAACTTTTTTTTTTAAGAACAATTCAAGTAAAATACATTAAGTTGAAATTTTACAACTTTACAATATGGAAAAGAGAATAAAGCTAGAGAATAAGTTCAACTCAAATTTCGACAAAAATAGGGATCAAGGTAATTGAATGGAATTCAACAAAAATAGGTTATAGGTTAATATTAGAGGAAAGTTAAAGAAAAGGTTGTTAGGCTCAATGGGGTTCACTAGGGGTTAATTTATGGAGGTAGGCTTTTGTGGAGTAAGTGGGTTAAATCCTAGGTGCCTTTATCATCTCGGTATATCAAATCAATGATGTGGTCTCGACATGTATAATCAAAGCAAGTTCTAGAATAACAAATCAGTATTGACTCACTCAAAGCAATAATAAAAGTGAGCACGAAAGAATGTATGCTCAAAAGGCTCAAAAATCTCACCAGAATTATGGCTTTTGATGTCAATCCTGCGAATTTCAGATCTCAAGATAATACTTAGAGTTAAAGAAAAGAACTTATGCAAAAATTGGGGTTCTCAAAAATTTCAACTTATCATGCTTGATTCCCTAATGTTTTAAAGTTTGAATAATCAGAGTACAAGCACCTATATCTTAATTCTCAATATATCAATAAAAATCATAAATCAATCAGAATTAATTCCTAATAGGAGACTGAAGATAGTGCAGAATTGAGAACAATGAAAAAAAATTAGAAAGATTTCAGGGATTTCACAGATAATGTAAAGATTTAAAGTAAGTTTCTCCCCCCACACTTAAGATGTACATTGCCCTCAATGTACAAAGATACATAAATAGCAAGAGAAGCATAATATCATAAAATAGGGAGAGAATTAAAACTCCCTGAATTTAGGATGAATTTGTGAGACAGAAATTGGAGGAGTTGGCAGTTGTGGCGGGGTGTTCCCATTTCCATTTGAATATGAGCTGTAGAGCACCTTTTTGAAACTGCGAAAATTAGTCGTGGGAATTTTGGATAGAGATTACTCGTTAAGGGTTGGCCGATATGAAAAGGAAATAAAATAAATTTCTAAAAATACTAATATTCAAATAATGAAAAACAAAAAGAAAAAATGAAAAAATAAAAAGATATGTAAAAAGAAAAATAAAGGAGAAGAAGTTAGAAGGTGAAAATAGAGATAGGAAGTCACACGGCCGTGTGCGATGAGGTTTCGCTATGTACACGGTCGTGTAAGAAGTCACACGGCTGTGTCTAAATTGACAGTGTTGGCCACGATTTGGGGACACGGGCGTGTGGCGTTGTGCAAGCTCGTGTCTAAACTGATGGGTTGCCACGGCCATGTTGCACGGCCGTGGGGATTTGTTGGTGGCCTGTGCTTTGGGAAAAATTTTCCTCTGTTTGTACAAGGCCTAGGTGCACGACCGTGTCTCTGCTTTAAAGGTTCACATGGCCTTGGACACGCCCGTGGGCATGGCCGTGTGGTCCTAAATTTCTGCAAAAAAGGGTTAGTTGATGTATTAAAAAAAACTAAAATAAAAAATAAAGGAAAAGTTACTAAGTTAGTGTTCGGGTTGCCTCCCGAGAAGCGCTTATTTAGAGTCTAAGCTTGACTATGCTCAAGTTTGGTCAGTCACGGCAGTTTGAATAGTTGATACTCCTCTATCCTGTTTAAAACTTTATTTTCAATGTAAGATTTGAGTCGAGTGTGGTTTACCTTGAAAGTGCCGAGTGACTCATGTTTTATCTCTACTGTACCATAGGGGAAGATTTTTATTACCGTGAAGTAGGGTATGTCACTTGTATTTTCTTTTGAATTTAAGATTCGAGGGTCTTCTTCCCCTAAGATTACCTTATCCCCTACCTTGATTTGATTCGTTGTTACTTGGGGGTTGTCTTGGTGATACTCTTGGTTGGTGTGGCATATCTTGGGCTTTTCATGATATTTCAGCCACTCATCCAATTCCTCGATCTGAAGCATTCGCTGTTCAGGTGCATCTCCCTTGGATGGACTTGTCTGTGATTAGGTTGCCTTTATGTGGAGTGTATCCTGCATAGAAGGTTGGGTGGTGAGTTTAGTGTTTTTATAAGGACTCGTAACTATATTATTATCAACAGCCTTAATCGAGTTTCAAGCTTTTAAGGTAACTTGGTCATCACCTACACGTAGTGTAAGTTCACCTGTTCCTAAATCAATTATTGTTCTGGCAGTTGCTAAAAAGGGTCGCCCTAGAATTAAGGGTACATTGCTATCCTCCTCAATGTTTAAAACAATAAAGTCAACTGGGAATATAAATTTATCAATTTTGACGAGCACATCTTCAGTTATTCCCTTAAGAGACCTAATAGTTTTATCAGCCAGTTGAATGCTTATCTTAGTTTGCTTAGGTTTTCCAAGACCTAGTTGTTTAAACAGTTTATAAGGTATGACATTTATACTAGCCCCTAAATCAGCTAAAGCATTTTTTGTGTCTAGGCTACCAAGTACACAAGGAATAGTAAAACTCCCTGGATCTTTCAGTTTTGCCGGCAGTTTATTTTGGAGAATAGCTGAACATTCTTCGTTGAGTTCCACTGTGGCTTATTCTTCCAACTTCCTTTTATTTTTCAGAAGTTCTTTAAGGAACTTCGCGTACTTTAGCATCTACGGAATTACTTCAACAAAAGGTAAGTTAATGTGTAATTGTTTAAAGAGTTCAAGAAATTTACCGAATTGAGCGTCTATACGGTCTCTCTTCAACTTTGCCGGATATGGAATGAGCGGTTTGTATTCCTTGAGTGTTGGTGGAGTGTTTTCCTTGGATTCCTCTGCCTTGTCTCCTGAAGATTCTGGAGTATATTTCTTCTTTGGTGCAGCTAGTACTTTCTCATCTCTTAGAGTAATTGTTTTCACATGTTCTCTGGGATTTGGCTCAGTATTACTTGGTAGTCCACCTTGTGGTCTTTCTGAAATTAATTTTGCAAGCTGACCGATTTGATTCTCAAGCCCTTGAATTGATGCTTGCTGGTTCTTTAGTGCCGTTTCCATGTTTTGGAAACGGGTTTCTGATGCGGCCATAAATTTGGTGAACATCTCTTCAAGATTCGGCTTGTTCTCTTGTTATGGTGGCGGCTGCTGGAATCCCGGAGGAGGCTGTTGTCGTTGATTTCCTTGTCCTCCCCATGAAAAATTGGGGTGATTTCTCCAACCTGCATTGTAAGTATTACTATAAGGATTATTTTGAGGTCTAGAATTGTTACCCATATAGTTGGCTTGCTTAGTTTCCATGCTGTGTCCAGAGGATGAGTAGTCTAGATTGAACATATTAACTGGAGTTGTGTCACACTGCATCACTGGTTGTGCCTGCGTAGAACCAAAAAAATGATCAAAATTTTTATTTAAAAGTTCTACTTGGTTAGTAAGCATAGTGACAGCATCAATATTATAAACTCCTACAGCTTTTGTCGACTTTGTCCTCATGACCTGCCATTGATAATTATTCAGTGACATCTCTTTAATAAATTCATAAGCTGCTTCTGGTGTTTTGTTATTGATTGTTCCTCCTGCGGCGGCATCGATCATTTGCCTTGTTGAAGGATTCAAACCGTTGTGAAAGGTTTGAACTTGTAGCCACAAAGGTAGGCCATGATGAGGGCATCTTCTCAAAAGATCTTTGTATCTCTCCCAGGCATCATATAATGTTTTTAAATCCATCTGCACAAAAGAAGAGATATCGTTTCGTAATTTAGCTGTTTTAGCTGGAGGAAAATATTTAAGTAAAAATTTTTTGGTCATCTATTCCCATGTGGTGATTGAGCCTCGTAGTAAAGAATTTAACCACTGTTTGGCTTTGTTTCTCAAAGAGAATGGAAATAGACTTAGACGAATGGCATTATCAGAAACGCCATTAACTTTGAAGGTATCACAAAGTTCCAAAAAATTGGCTATGTGTGAATTGGGATCTTCATCCTGTAAACCATCAAACTGCACCAATTGCTGTATCATCTGAATAGTTAGGCTTTAATTCAAAATTATTAGCAGCATTAGTAGGTCTAAGAATGCTAGTTTGGGTACCAACCAAACTAGGTTTAGCATAATCATACATAGTGCAAGGAGCTGCTTCCTGATTTGCTGGAGGCGCGGCTATTGCGGGAGGTGGTGGAACTTTTTGATTTGCTTCCATCTCTTCTATAGGTTTTGGCATTTGTTCTTGATCTTGTTTTAGATACTGTAGGCTTCGTCTGATTTCTCTATGATTTCTGCGAACTGTTGCCTCTAAATCTTCGTCAAAAAGTAATGGTCCTGCTGGATTGTTTCTAGTCATAAACTAGAAATACCTAGAAGAATAAAAACAAAGAAAAATAGAATAAAATAAAATAAAATAAAAAATAAAATAAAAACTAAAAATAGATAAATATAGTAATGGCTAAAGGAATAGAAATCAAGTTTTCTTAATATTTCAGTTTCCCGGCAACAGCGCCAAAAACTTGATATGCTCGCGATATTAAGTAATAAAATTTATAAAAACTGATCACACCAAAACTAACTAATATCACGATATTAAAAGCAAGCGCACCTATCAAACAGTAGTATAGTTTAGTGGCAAGTCCGAGTTATCGTACCCAAGGGAACCAAAAGTACTAATACTTACTTCTTTTCTATTATCCAGCCTAAAAATAAAAGATGTTTGGTTGAAACTAATTCTAAAACTAACTAAAAGTGCACAAAAAGTAAATTGGGGAAAACTTTAGGGAAAAGCTGATTGATATAAGCAATACTTAAGGGAGAATCCACCTAGACTTCACTTGTTATTGGTTCTTAAGCTAGACGATTTATTCACTTGACTTGATTCGTAGAGATCCCTAATTTATGCTAAACCCTCCGTCAAGGCGAAGAGCAACTAGGCCTAGGTTGTTAGCTAAAGTTCCTTTATTAATTAACACCCTAGGTTGCATTAATTCAATCTATGGTTCCCCATATTAGGTTTGACCCTAATCCGGCAGATTTATGTCGCCCTATGTCTAGGGTTGCATGCAACTCCGCTTAATTATGGTAGATCTACTCTTATCACAGGGACTTTTGCTCTTCTGCTTTAAGCACATCCGTTTCTTGAATTAATACCTAGGCTTATTAACACAAGAATTAAGCACACATAATTAAGAACAACTCAAGTATTTATCATATAACTCAAGAATAAATAATAACAAGATTCGTCTTAGGTTTCATCCCCCTCAAGTATTTGAGGGGTTTAGCTCATAATAAAGAAAGAAAATATCTCAGAAGAATTAAAATAACAAAACATAAGAACCCAAAAAAAACCCCTGAAGGAATTTAGGGAGATCCTCTGTCTTGATGTAGAATTCTGGCTTCTGGGATGAATCAATCGGCTTCCCTTGGAGTAATCCCTTGCTTTCACTCCTTGTGTTGGCAGAAATATGGCGCTCTTTTCTTGAGAGAAAAGAGTATCTCCCTTAGCGGGAAATAAGCACACCTTTGAAGTTGCCTCCTAGGGTCTTTATATAGAGTTTAGAATGGCTTTCTTAGCCCCTAAGTATCCAAATCTGAGTGAAATTCATCTTCCTCATGACTAGAACATGCCCGTGTGCCATGCCCGTGTGATTTCGACAAGAGACCGTGTTCGAGACTATTGAGGTGGCACGGCCATGTGCCCTAGCCGTGCTTGTCGGGGGCTGGACCGTGTGGTCTTCGTGTGGCACGGCCGTGTCTCTCGACCGTGTGATACCCCTTGGGCTGTGTCGATTACACATTTTGGCCTACTTTCATGGTTTTTGGCCCGTTTTCCGTTCTTTTCTTTTCCCTATGCTCTCTTAAGTATAAGATATGAAAAAGAAAGATTAAGAGCACCAATTCTCACAAAATTAATGATAATCCATCCAAAATATAGGCTAAACATGAGGTAAAAATATGTATAATTTATCGTTTATCAGATACGTTTTAATCACGACCATGTATTTTACGACAAGGTAAGATGAAGATTTAACAATGGATACGATTTCAACTCACCAAAAACTCCATTTCATGTGACATCGCCAGATTTGGCCATAATATCTATGCCGGGTTTGGGGTGTTACAATTTACGAGACATAAATATATAGTGTGTACTTTAACGGGTTTAATATCTTTTTTACAACCCTAACCTAGCAAAGCAAATGGTTGACCTAAAACAAGGACTAAAAAACCTTAAGCAATCCTACAAAGCTATTTATGAATTGTTAATCACAAAACACTACCCCTTCTCTTTTGTGATTAGTCAAGCTAAAGTGCCACCAAAACTCAAACTATCTTTGGACACATGACTAGACTACAAGCCTTTCTAATCATCCTAATCATTTTGAACCATTCTATGATCTTAAGGGCATTTCTAATGCAATACAATGTCATGTCTTCCGTACAACCCCTAAAGGTTTGTCAATAGCATAGTGGTATTCCTTAACGCCAGGTTTTGTTTTCAACTTCAACGAGCTTAGTATTAATTTCCTAACATATTTTGGCAGCCACGAAATTGCAGTCTGTACACTTGCAATTATGATAACTGTTAAATAGAACCCTGATAAAAACCTAAGAGAGTACATCAAAAGGTTCAATGTTACTACATTGGGATTAAAGTAACTTAATGAAGAGTGGGCTATTACTAATTTCTTTGTAAGGGTGTTTTACAAATCTCTATGATATGCCATTATATACATGCAACCCACCAAACTTTATCAACTCTAAAAAAAAAGAGAAAAACATAGATAATACACAAAAGTACAAGTCTGATTCAAAATTTAATCAACCAAGAAACACACCACAACTAGATTGAAAAAGTGAATGGGCTTTGGCTCACTCAAAGTTTGATCAATACGCTCATATGAATACAACCTATACCACTATTATACATGCCATAAGGAAAGAAGACTTGGTAGAATGACCACTGCCTATAAAGACTGGTTGTACTCAACAATGTTAATTGTTTAGAACACATGTCAGAGTTGGCATAATGGAATTTTAATTTTTTTATAACGGATCTTTGTTGTGATATCTAATTGTTTGGATTTGGTGCCTTTAGTGTAGTGATTATATCAATGTACTTGTAATTATTTTGAACAAATTGACTTAATAAAACTCCAGTGTTATCATTAGTATTTTTTGTATATTGTCTTCAATTGTTTTTGCATGCAAAGCAAAATAAAAGCAAATATTAGCTCATTGATATCTAACATTTAACTGTTGAAAAATTGCATTATGAGGTCAGATAATAATGCAAAAAGACAATTTATATTAGTAGATAATCTAAATAGTCTTTAGTTTAATTGAAATTGAGAAAACTGGTTAAAAGACTAATATGCCTTTTATCAAATCTAATTGGGGAGATACCTTATCTTGGGTATCGGGATGAATAACTCCCAAAATATATAGACATAGGTGTAACTGTCTAGATTGATAGTGCACCAGACAAGACTCAAGTTGAGTGAATCCTAGATTCGTTTTGGCTTTATTCACTTGTTATGTTCATAGCGTGGCTTACCTCAATCTTGAGTAAGTGACAAACTATTTGTGTATGACTCGTATGCTTTGATGTATTGATAGCTTGAGTTCAATTAGTAATAAAGCTGAAAACTAGTACGTTGGATATACGATTTTTGCATGACATAACGTCACTTACAATAGTGGAATCCATAGCCCAATAAAAGGGCAAATGATATCATCTGATTGACATTATATGAGAGATGAAAAGTAACGTGGTCACGAGTCATTTGTCCTAAAATGAATGATTTAATTACTATTTGTTGGTAGTTGGCCTTTCATGAATAAAGATGTAATGATTATCATGAGATAAAATAGGATCATATTAGAAGGACAAATTTATCTCAAAGAAATTAATGATATCCAATGAGGGTAACACACATATGACAAGGTCATTGGATGAGAACTTGATGACGTAACTTTCGTAATGGTATATAATAGGGACAACTCAGTCATGGTAACTTAATGAAATGCTTCTATGACTAAATAATGTTGTAATTAATAGAAAAAGAGTCGAAACTTAGTTACAAATTATTTTAACCCTAATTATATATGTCCAATCGATCCTTCCACTAGTTCGATATAACCTTGATGGTTTCCTTTAATAAATGATATGAAAAGTGTGAAACAACGAACTAGAGAAATAAATCGCATGTATCATTATCGTAGTGAATGAGTTTTCTCTCTATAAACAAGAGATGACCCGGGAATTAAATTAATTTATTCAAATTATTATTTATTTTTTAATTAAATAATTGGAGTTCGAAGTGGAAATTAAATTAATAAAGTCAGTATAGTTTCATGAGAACAGTTAATTAAATTAATTTGCTCATAGATTCTAGTATGGTTAAGTTGTCATGATTTTAACGAATTAGAATTCAATTGAGTAAATAATTTTAGCTTAATTAACTAATTAATTAATTAAAATGAATGAATAAATAATATTTAGAGTATAGGAAAAATATTTATTGGGTTGAGAAATTATATGAGTTGATTTAAAGACTAGATAACACATATAATTGACCCAATAAATGATATGGCCCAACTAAGCCTAGTTTAATAAGAAAGGCGGCAAGCCCTAGTCCCAGAGAGGTCTTGTCATCACCCCTAGCTTGTATACTCCTAGTAGGAGCCATTTTTTAATTAAAATACACACTTCTCATATATCAATATTCTGTCAAAATATAGTCAAGCTATTTTCCAAATAAATTCTATCTTTTGACCGAGTCTATATTTTTGTTTCTAGCTCTTAAAGTTTCACTAAAGTGTTCATTAATTTGTGAATAGAGCCCACGCTCTAGGAAACCAAGGTCAAGGATAGTGAAAAAGATCGTGACGTCAAAAGTCGGAAATGAAAAAGTCTGTCGTATTCGAAAACACAAGTATAATTCGTGTAATAAGTTTATTGCTATAAACATCGCAACAGGTTAGTTTAAATGAATTTTTTTAAAATTTTGTTGTGCTTAGTTCCACTATTTTCAAACTATTTTTCCAACAATCTAAAGTAATAAATATGATCAAACAAAGTACTTATATTCTAAGGCTTGGTCAAGTGCCCAAATCATAAAAGGGCTTTAGGAAATGCCCTGATTTTTTATCCACTCGACTTGAAGTCCAGAGTCTTCAAGTTTTCAATTGAATGATGCTCTCCACTACTCTCAAACTCTCACTTAGAGTGTGGGATCTAACTCAAAAAAACCGAGCATAAGACAAAAACCTAGTCTTTACAGAGGTGGTAGTTGACTACTCCCTATATGCATATCTCAAACCAAATTCAACTTCTTGACTTGAGTTATAAGTTTTAGATGATTGTAATTATGACTCTTACAAAACTAGAATCAAAACATAAGAACAAATACAAGAAAATTACTCTATTGAAATTTTCACTAAATTTCAAAAGAATTTTTCATGTATATTCTTGTATATCTATTTTGGTAAGTATGGGGTATATAAGAGGAATACATGCAAGGCTTACATTCTAATTCGCAGTAAATTAATTAACTTTTGGAAGAATTCAAGTCTAACTTGGACTTCTCATGTACCATGGCCGGCGACTCCAAGGGAAATAAGTCCCCTTGTGCCTTGTGCCTAGGTGCATTATCCCTAATAGTTAGCTTGATCGATTTAACCTTAATAATTAAATATTCTTTAAAAAATATATTTAAAAATAATTAATTCAATTAAATAATTAAATTAAAGTCATGATGACTTTATCATATGAGAATCTATATGTAAATTTATTTAATTATTCGAATAAAACTAAACTACGATGGCTACTTAATTTAATTTTCACTTTGAACTCTTTTATTTAATTTATTCATTCAATTAAATAATAATTCAAAAAAATTAAATCCTATGTCATCTATTGACTTATCGAGAAAATGCATTTACTATGGATAGTACTACACTGAACCCAATTTTTAGAAAAAAAAACACACACATACATATAATTTTCGATAACTTCTTGCTGCCTCTTTCAAAAATTCCCGCTTTACTTTCTGTTAATTTACTGACTTAGTGTGAGATAGAAACATGCCTGTCTCGTCATAATAATGAGTGAATCAATGAATGAAGTTGGAAAAAATGAAGGTTAACTACCTTTTTTATGTTTATGTTAAACCAATCACTGATCTTATACTTTGTATTATTAGTATCATCTAGTATCTTTTTATAATATCTATTTATTTTTGATAAATATTTATGTAATAGATTGAATTTATCTAATTTATTTCTATATCGAATAGAGTGGTGATTATAATGAATGATTTACTAAGTATAAATAGTGAATCAAAAATGGAAAATCATAAAAGATGGAAAAAGCTTTCGGCTCCAGTCATTCCAGTATATTGACAATTTCAAAAAACTACTCATACTATGAGCATAGTATGGTCGCGGTCAGGCAAGTATGCCCCCATAGGGGTGAGCATTCGATCGAATCGAATCGAATCGAATAAAAAATTTTCGAGTTAATCGAGTTTTCGAATCTTATTTTATCATTCAAACTTTATTTGAAATTTTCTCGAATCGAGTCGAGTGAGATAAAATTCGAATAGAATCGAATCGAATATATTTGTTCGAGTTAAATTTTAAAAAATAATTTTGGGTTCTTATAACCACTATCACCCATCGTAATAAAAATTTTCCACTATAAACAATTTTTTTATTAACTTTCATCACCTCATAATTTATTTATTAATCTTTTATATATGGGTTAGCTTTTTTGTTTGCCTAATTATTTCAATTATCTTCAGATTCTTGTCACTATGTATTTTGGAATTAAAAAATATATTAAATGTAATAATGCGACTTTTTAATAAAAGTTATTTTAAAGATAAAATGTGAAATTAATACCAATATAAAATTTTAACACAAATAATTTATGGCATTATTAATAATTCAATTTTAATATAAATATTCAATATGAATAAACAATTCAATAATATAAATAATGTGAAATTTAATTTAATAATATAAATGGCATATATAAATAAAATTATTACTATTTATGTTTATGGGTTTTTTTGGGTAATTTTAATTTTTTATTTGGGAGTGAATAGTGAGAAGTAAAAGTTTAGAGGGAAAATAAAAAGTTTTGGGAGTAAAAGTTTGAGGGAAAGTAAATAGGGAGAGTAAAATTTTGGAGGGAAAATATTAAAAAAAATTGGGGAGATGAGTTTGGGGTAGATGGGGGTGGGATGAAAAGGGAGTAAAAGTTTTAAGGGAAAAGTAGGAGAGAGTAAAAATTTTGGGGGAAAATAAAAAGTTTTAAGGGGTTTTGGGAGTAAAATTTTGAGGAAAAGTAAATAGGAGAATAAAATTTTGGTGGGAAATGGAATTTGGGTAGATGGGGGGTTGAGATGGGAGGAGAGTAAAAGTTTTGGAGAGAAAGTGGGAAAGAGTAAAAGTTTTGAGGAAAAAGTAAAAAAGGTTTGGAAGTTTAGGGTAAAAATGTAAAATATTATAGTTTGATATTCGAATTATTCGAGTTATTCGAATTTAAAAACTCAACTCGATTCGAACTCGAAATTCGAAAAAAATTCGAGTTGACTCGAATAACTCGAATAATTCGAATAACTCAATTCATTTAACTTGAAATTCGAATTTTTTTCAATTTTTTTGAGTCGAATCGAGTTTTGCTCACCCCTATGCCCCCATCGTCTAACTATTCAGTACAAGTCTATTTCAAGGAGGCAGCGAGGATTCGACTTCCCTTGGGGGTAGGGTACTACGAAAGGAAGTTGTTCATGGATTATCAATAAACCTAGAATTGATTCTTCCTGGGTCGATGCCTAAGCGGTTAATGGGGATGGACTGTAAATTCATTGGCAATATGTCTACGCTGATTCAAATCCAACTTGGCCCAATAATTCGTTGATCTGCCATAACCTAAAATGTCCATGTTTTTTGTATTTTTTTCTCGAAAAGCCAAACAAAAAAAATTAGGGGAGAATAAAAAATTCCAATTTTGTGATATATCCATCCCTACCACTGTTTGTTTTTTATTTTGTTCTATTTATTTAGTTGTTCCCATATGTATGTAACGTCCCAAATATTGTATTTCTGCTTTTGTAAAATCTGACATAAATATTTGTCTGCTTCAGTGGTTAAGTGTTCTGGGTGTGTGTGAGAGGTCCCAAGTTCAAGCCTTACCTTTGGGAAATTTTGACGTTTTTTTGACTTAAGCCTTAACCTTTACTAGTGAGCTTATGTTTAGTTATTTGTAAAACCATATCAGAATGGGCCTGCTGGTCTGGTGGTTAAGTGGAGTGTAAATTTGCTGATGGTTAGTTGTTCAAATCCCTACGCGAGCGTGGTTTTAATTTTTTCTATGCTAACTGATAGTGTTTCGATAAAGTTTGAACTCTGAGGTGGTTGAGTTGTGTGGGTTATTGGAGAGAAAAATAATGGTTGTGCAATTTGTTAGGAGTAGTGCTCTCCTGAACTTTCTTTCCTCTTTCTCCAGTTTTTCTGACGCCAAAATCCTCTGCTCTCCTTCTTCTGTTTTGTTTTTGTTTTTCTTTTCTCTTTGATGAAATTTTGCCGTAATCCTACCTGCTAATTCTGTTTGTCTAGTTCTTCGATTTTTGGTTTACAGTTTCGCACGGTGGGGGTAAGCTTTCTCTTCGATTCTTTTTGTCATTGTTACGTTACGATCTTAGTAGGGAACTTAAATTCTATGCATGGTTGCATAGGTGAAGGCGATGAATCTGGGGTTTTTGCTTCGACGGTTTAACTTTCGTGCGATCGTTTCTACGATGGTAAGTTCTTAGGCTTAATCGATTTATTCGCTAATTCGGATTCGGTTGCTAAAGGTGATAGATTTTCTGATTCTTAGGTGTTGGTGGTCTCGAGGGTGTCTCTACTTTAAATCGATACCAAGTTTGTACCTGAAAAAGTGGAAAACAAGATTTTGGCAAAAGCCAAAAACCAAACTGTCGACTCCATACGGGCGTGTAGTTGCCTGTGTGGTAGGCCGTGTGTGATGACACGGTCGTGTGATTGACGAAGGCTAGGCCATGCACTAGACATGGCTGTGTGGTAGCCAGGTGTGGCCGTGTGTGATACACGGGCTAGACCAAACTGGGTCATGTGGGCCATACGGGCGTGTGGGCACACACAGGTGTGTGGGCCCATTAATCTAAATTTTTTTCTAGGGTTGCACGGGTCGTCCCAAACGACTGTGGGCCTACGGTAGGGTCGGTAAGGGCTAACTAGACCCTAAATTGTATGATCTGATTGACTGATGATATGTTCCGAGCATGATAGTTATACGCATGTCTGATTACTTTTCTGTATGTGTATCTAATAACTGGTTATTATCATGTAAGCACGTTTGTTCTGTATGTCTGTACTAAGTATTTTTATTTGTAACTGCATTTGGGGTTGGGATGATGATTATTAGAGGAAGTGTTCTGAAAGGCGCTTATGCGTATTATCTGGCAGCTCAGCTGCAATATATCTGATATGTGCCACATTCGGTACAGCATGGTGTGTAGGGATAGGAGGGTGTTTTAAACCTCACATAGTGTGTAGGGATGGTCGCAGATGGTGTGTAGAGGCTTGGGGTAGGATTCTGATTTCTGTTCTATATGCATATCTATATCTGAGCTGGGCTAAGGCCCTAATTTACATTTGTATCTATATCTAGGATGCGCTAAGCCCCAAATCTGCATTTGTTTCTATAATGGGCTTAGGCCCGAATCTGTATCTGTAATGGGCTCAGACTCGAATCTAAGACTGTCTGTTTTTGATATTCTATTTATGTACATGTTTTTTTTTTGTGGGGATTGCACACTGAGTTTATGTAAACTCACCCTCTTCTGTTTAATCTGTACAGGTAATCCTTAGACTTAGACGGTTCGATGCAGTAGAGGGCTCCACGATGACCACTATTATTTAAACTGTTTTACTTCTGCTTTATGGTTTTATATCATTTTTGGGTATTTTGATGTAATTTTGGACTTTTCGGACTGTTCTTTTAATTAGGGTTTAACTATGCTTAATGATTTTATTACTGCAAAACTCGACAAAAAGACGGTTTTACTAGAAACAAAGGTTTTTCCTAAACACGAATGGTTTTTCTTAAATATCACGGTTTTCCGAAAGCTTCCGCAACAAATAATGTTTTGGCAATCAATTAACGTTTCCGAAATCAAAGTATAAGTACTAAACGTTTTAATAACAAATTAAGGTTTTACTTAAACTACGAGATTTTTCAAAATCCAATCCATGTGACATCGCCAGATTCGACCATAACGTCTAGGTCGGGTTTGGGGTGTTGCAATATAAAGGCATGATTTACAGTGGTAACAGAAACAGTGATTCAAGGTCACCAATTCTGAGGAGTAAGCTCGTAAATTTTATTATTTAGTGATTACGAGTTAAATTTGGTTTTAGGAATATTTTTGAATTAGTAATTTGTGTTTTATAAGGATTTATTAAGTTAAATGGTTTAAAAAATAAGGTATCGAGACCTCAATTTTATAAATCGAGTCGTAAATATTTTTATAAATATTTACGGAGTGTCTTTAAGATAGTATTAAAGTTTCGTTAGAAAATTTTAACGTTTTGATAGTTAATTAAGTAAAAAGGACTAAATTGAAAAATGTGCAAAACTTGCTAATTAAAGAAATAAAGATTAAATAGCCCAAATGATAAATATGAGAGGACCAAAAGGGAAAATTGACACACAAGGAATGGTTGAGGCGGCATAAGCAGAAAAAAAATATCATGAAATTAGGTGAAACATGGGTAAAATAGGAAATAAAATAAAATAAAATAAGATAAAAATGGGACTTAATAGTTTCTTGGAAATTCTTCATCAATCTTCAGCCTAAAAACACCATTGAAGAACACTTAAGAAGCTGGTTTTCTATTTTACTTCATGTAAGTTTAATTCTTGTTTTTTTTCCTTGTAATTCTTGTGTTTTTAAGACTTTTACAATTAGGTCCAACTAGCTATTTCATTAGTTTTTTATTTTATTGGAAATTTTGAAAGTTACCATTGATGAATACTGGATATTTTTTATTAAATAGCATGGAATTAGAGCTTTAATATTTTTGTATGATGATTTTAATAAGTGATTTTGGTTAGATGTTGATTTTAGGACTAAATTGTGAAGAATTAAAGAGTTAGGGTTTGATATTAAATTTATATGTATCAAGGGCAGTAAGATAGCCTAGAATATATAGATAAAGTATCAATTAAGAAAAATTAGTTCATTTGATAGTAAGGGGACTAAATTGCAAAAGTTGTAAAAAATTAGAGTAATTGTGTAATTTCAAAAATTAAGAGGTATCAATGGTGAAGTGAATTGGAACTGAAATATGTGCTAATGAATAGATAATTTTATATTTTAGATCAAGATCCCGTAGATAATCGTGAAAAGGGGAAATTAGAGATTAGTACCTGAACTACTACAAATCTTACAAACTAATCCAAGTAAGTCTGTATGGTTAAACTTTAATGTTTATTTATTAAATTGATGAATGGTATTATGTATTTATTCATATTTATTGTTGAAAATAAAATTATTGTTGAAACATGAAATTGAATTGATTGTTCAAAACGAGTGGAACACTGGATCGAGTACAATCGTTCTGTGGCAAATGATGAATTGACTGTAAATGCAAAGGGTGAATTGATGATAAATTACCGAAGTAAATCAAGGTTCAGCATTTTTTGCGAACTTTCATGTTTACTTTCTGTTTAGCTCTCATGAGCTTTTGTTAACTCATATGAGTTTCCATATAACGCTAATGGGTTTCTGTTCAAATCCTCTGAGCTTCCATTCAACCCTTATGGGTTTTTGTTTAGCACTTATGTGCTTCTATGTAGCCTTTGCGTTTCTGAATATGATGTACTCATATCGTAAGTCATTTTCTAATTGGGTAAGGATTGGTAAGTAGAGTTATGAAAATTACGATTGGAAGCCTTATTGTTATTATTGGAATGGTTATGAACTAAGTACATTTATCAATTGAAGTTGTGATTGACGAGGAAAGTACATTGAATGAATTTATTTTAGTTGATGTGTTATAATAAGTTCAGTAAGATTTATATTTAAAGCCAACGAGCTTACTAAGCTTCTTTAAGGTTACTTGTATTGTTAAATGTTCTTGTAGATTAACGTGATGCTCGGAGATCAAACCAACACATCAAGCCACACTATCCAACTTGTTTCGGTAGTTTTTGCATCATATATTTTGGTTTATATGGCATGTATAAGGTTGGATTGGTTTGAGTAAATGTTAAGAATTACATTTTGTTATATTCTCAATCAAACTATTTATGCATGGTTTAATTATGTTTGGTATAAGTGTTTGGAGTAGTTAAGTAATGGTTAACTTATAAGTATATAAGTGAATTGACTAAGGTGGTAAAATAGAATGCTAGGACATGTGGTAATATGATAATATTAGAACTAAGAGTTGGTTGTTTTGAAGGCATTGTTATGGCCTACGAGCATGGAATTTGAGATGTGTAGGTTGAAATCAAGAATGGGTGAGAAAAGTGGTTTTAAAATGGCCTATTTTCATCCACTTGGGCAGAGACACGGGCATGTGTCTCAGCCGTGTGTGACACACGACCTAGCACATGGGTGTATGGTTTGGCTATGTGTCCCCTGTATCCTTAAAATTTAGAAACAAAATGCCCAGGTATTTTCACACGTCTTAGCATACGGGCATGTAACTTGGCTTTGTCACCTCTGTACCTTAATTTCATAGCACACGGGCATGGACATGGGTTGGGACATGGTCATGTACCCTACATCAAATGACAACATGGCCTAAGACAAGGACATGTCTCTCAGCTGTGTGTGTCACACGGCTTGGCCACGGGGACGTGTGTCCCCTACAACTAAGAAGAATTTTTAAATTTTGCGAAATTTTTTTTGAGTTTTTGGTTTAATCCCGATTAATTTCTAATGTGTATTTTAGGCCTCGAGGGCTCATATAAATGATAATATGAGTGATTTATTATTGGTTTTTGATATGTATAATAAATGTTATGTAATGTACGTATATGATCCGAAAAGTTTCGTAATGCTCTGTAACCCTGTTCCGACGACGGATATGGGTTAGGGGTGTTACATTTAGTGGCATTAGCGCTTCGGTTTAGTCGATTCTCAGAATAAACATAGTGTGTAAAATGTCTAGAAATACATGCCATATAAATTTGTGATAGTGTGATGTCTATGATCCGATCTAACCTTTGTTTTTCTTATAGATTGTAATGATGTTAGATAGATTTGAACATGCTGATTATGATGAAGCTAATAATAGAGTACAGAAATCTGAACATGGGACCAGTAGTAATGTCCCAATTCCTTCGTCTCAAGAACAAGAACTTAAAAATAGGTTCTTTAGGTTTATGAATCAATGGTTTAGTGAGTTTATGTAATAAAGAAACTTGGCTCAGCAATGTCCTCCCCCTATTGTACCATCTGTAGAGCCTCCGATTGCACCTCCACCTCCTTCAGCGACTGAATCAAGTAAATGTACTTCAATAGAAAAATTCAGAAAGTGTGGGGCCAAAGAATTTTGGAGTAGGTCAGATAATGATCTAGTGAAAGCTAAGTATTGGCTTCAGAACACAATAAGAATTTTTGAAGAGATAGTCTGTTTACCCGATGATTATGTGAGATGGACTATTTCCTTACTGAAAGAGGAAGTATATAATTGGTGGTTGACTATAGTGGAAGTAGTGCCGAAAGAGAAAATCACTTGGGAATTTTTTCAGAGTGAATTTAAAAAGAAATACGTTGGCAAGAGCTATCTAGACAAAAAGAAGAGGGAAATTCTTGACCTGCGACAAGGAGTCAGATCGGTAGCCGAGTATGAAAGAGAATTTGTATACCTCAGTAGATATGCCCGAGAAATTGTACCAACTGAAGATGAAATGTGTATTCGGTTAGAAGAAGGGTCAAATGATGAAATCAAAATGATGATTGAGGGCACGAAAATAAGGAAATTTGTCGTTCTGTCAGATCGTGCTCAGAAAATGGAAGAGGTGTACAACAGAAAAATGCAACAAGATAGAAGGAATAAAGAGTCTTACAAAAGAAGTTCCTCCAAATCATTCTCAACATTACCAGCTAAAAAGTGTAGAGATGATTTCAGTCGAGCCACTCCAATGCCTGAACAATCAAATAAGAACAAGATGATTCAACAAGATTACGGGGTATATTATACCCGTTGTTAGTGTCGGTAGTGTACAGAATGCTCCTAAGCCCAAATACAAATATTGTGGGAAAAATCACCCCGAAGAATGTAAAATTAAAACAGAGGCTTGTTACAAATGTGGAGCCACTGATCATTTTATTCGAAACTGTTCTCAATTGCAAAGAGATAAGGAAAAGAAGAAAGAGAAATAGTTGCCCACTTCCCAAAGAAGTAAATGTTCAGGTCAAAACAGTACTATTGGGACTGCTCGTTCGGGTATGAGAGATTTTACTACCCGCTCAAAGGCTAGGGCACTTACACGTACTTATGCCATCCGAGGAGAGAATAAGCTATGGCTCCAGATGTGATTACTGGTACATTCTATCTCTTTGATGTTACTGTATATGTATTGATTGACCCTAGGTCTACACATTCTTATATTTGCACTATGTTAGTTTCAGAAAAGAAGTTTTTATTGAACCTACCGATTATGATGTTCAAGTCACTAATCCATTAGGCCAAAGTGTAATAGTTAATTTAGTGTGTCGTAACTGTCCACTGAAAGTAAAAGACTGTGAATTCCTTACTGATTTGATGTTACTACCTTTTTGGGAATTTGATGTTATTCTGGGAATGGATTGGTTAATGAAGCATGATGCTGTAGTAAATTATGGAGGGAAATGGATTGAGTTGAAATGTCAGACAGGGGAGGTAATTACTTGAGTCTAAAATCCGAAAGAAATTTTTAGAATTATTTCAGTTTTTCCAGTACAGAGATTGATGCGAAAAGGTAATGAGGCATTTTTAGCCTACATTCTTGATACTCAGGATTCTGAATCGAAGCTAGAACAGTTACCGGTTGTTAGTGAGCTTGCTAATGTATTTCCTGAGGAATTGTCGGGTTTACCACTTGATCGTGAAATTGAGTTTGTGATTGATATGGTTTTGAGAACAGCTTCGATATCGGTAACACTATACCGTATGGCATCAGCTGAGTTAAAGGAATTAAAGGCATAGTTGCAAGAATTATTAGACAAAAGGTTCATTAGGCTGAACATGTCTCCCTGGGGTGCACCTGTTTTATTTGTAAAAAAGAACGACAGTTCTTTGAGACTGTGTATAGACTGCAGACAGTTGAACAAGGTCACAATTAAAAACAAATACCCTTTGCCCTGTATCGACGACTTATTTGATCAACTAAAAGGTGTCGCGGTGTTTACGAGGATAGAACTTAGATCTGGGTATTATCAGTTGAAGGTTAAAGAGCGTGATATGCTGAAAACTACTTTCCAAACTCGGTATGATCATTATGAATTTCTGGTAATGCCATTTGGCTTAACTAATGCTCCTGTTGCTTTTATGGATATAATAAATCAGATTTTCAACCTTATTTGGATAGATTTGTGGTTGTGTTTATTGATGATATATTGATCTATTCCAAGTTAGAATCCGAGCATGCACAACACTTGAAGATTGTGTTACAGACTTTGAGAGAAAAACAGTTATACACAAAGTTTAGTAAATGTGAATTTTGGCTTCACAAGGTTTGATTTTTGGGTCATATCGTGTCAGTTGATGGAATTCAAATTGATCTGAGCAAAGTATCTGCAGTGGTGAATTGGAAAACTCCGAAGAATGTTTCAGAAGTGCGAAGTTTTCTGGGTCTAGCAGGTAATTACCGATATTTTGTTAAGAACTTTTCGATGATTACTTCGCCGTTGACCCGATTATTATAAAAAAATGTGGAATTTGTTTGGTCTGAAGAATGTCAGCAGAATTTTGATCAATTGAAGAAAATGTTGACAGAAGCTCCAGTTTTGGCTCAACCAGAATCAGACGTACGGTATATTGTTTATAGTAATGTGTCTTTGAATGGTTTGGGTTATGTATTGATGCAGTCAAGTAAAGTAGTGGCCTATGCTTCTCGATAGTTAAAGCCGTACGAGAAGAATTATCTTACACATGATCTTGAGTTGGCTGCAATTGTATTCGCTTTGAAGATTTGGAGACATTATTTATACGATGAGAAAAGTTATGTGTTTACATATCACAAAAGTTTGAAGTATTTGATGACTCAGAAAGAGTTGAATTTGAGACAGAGACGGTGGCTAGAATTACTGAAAGATTATAATCTCGTTATTGACTACCACTTGGGAAAGGCTAATGTGGTTGCGGATGCACTTATTCAAAAGTCGTCATTGTTTGCACTTCGAGCATTGAACGCTCATTTATCTCTTAATGAAGATGAATTTGTATTAGCAGATTGAGAACAAAACCTTTGTTCCTTCAACGAATTCGGGAGTTGCAAGATGATAATCCAAAATTGGTGTTGAAACGACAGATGGTTCAACAATCTGAGTTTAGAGTATAACATTGATGATAGTGGTATGTTGCGTTATCGTAATAGAATTTATGTTCCGAATAACTCGAAGTTGAAAAATGATATTCTTTTTGAAGCTCATAATAACATGTACTCCATTCATCCGGGTAGTACTAAGATGTATTGTGATTTGAAATGGATGTATTGGTGGTCGGGTATGAAACGGGAAATTTCTGAGTTTGTTGCCAAGTGTTTGATTTGTCAACAAGTGAAAGCAGAACACTAGGTACTAATGGATTTGTTACAACCTGTCATGATTCCTGAATGGAAGTGGGAGCATATCACGATAGATTTTATATCCGGATTACCTATGACTCCGAGGAAGAAGTATTCGATCTGGGTGATTGTTGATAGATTGACTAAGTCGACACATTTTATCTCTGTCAGAACAGACTTTTCACTTGAGAAGTTAGCGAAATTGTATATATCAGAGATTGTGAGGCTACACGGGGTCCCAACATCTATTATTTCAGATCGAGATTCGAGGTTTACATCGAGATTTTAGAGTAAATTGCAAGAAGCTTTGGGTACAAAGCTAAATTTCAACACTGCACTTCATCCTTAGACTGACGGGCAATCAGAACGAGTGATTCAGATTCTGGAAGATATGTTGAGATGTTGTATACTCGAGTTTAGAGGTAGCTAGGAAAGGTATTTACCCTTGGCTGAATTTGTATATAACAATAATTATCAATCTAGTATCAAAATGGCACCATTTGAAGCTCTTTACGGGAGGAAATATAAGAGTCCATTGTTTTGGTTTAAATTGAGTAAATCCAAGCTAGTGAGAGTCGACTTAATCTGGGAAACTAAAGACAAAGTTCAAATTATCTGAGACAGTTTGAAAGCTGCTTTTGACCGTTAAAAATCATATACAGATTTGAAAAGAAGAGATATAGAATTCAATGTGGGTGATCGAGTATTCTTAACAGTCTTACCGTGGAAGAAAGTATTACGGTTTGGCAGAAAAAGAAAACTAAGTCCAAGATTTAGTGGGCCGTATGAAATCATTGAAAGAATCGGCCCTGTGGCTTATAGATTAGCTTTACCTCCTGAACTTCAGAAAATTCACAATGTGTTTCACGTATCGATGTTGAGACGGTATAAATCTGATCCTTCACACGTGATTCCTCATAGTGAGATTGAGTTGCAATTAGATATGACGTACTTGGAAGAACCGGTAAAGATTTTGGCTCAAGGGGGTTAAAGAATTACGAAATAAATGAGTACTGTTAGTAAAAGTATTATGGCACCGTCATGGTTCGGAGGAGGCTACTTGGGAAACAGAGGAATTGATGATATCACAATATTCGAACCTATTCTCAGGTAATAAATTTCGAGGATGAAATTTCCTAAAAGGGGAGAGTTGTAATAGCTTGATTTTCAGTGGTAACAGAAATGGTGATTCGAGGTCACCAATTTCGATGAGTAAGCTTGTAAATTTTATTATTTAGTGATTACGAGTTAAATGTGGTTTTAGAAATATTTTTGAATTAGTAAATTGTGTTTTATAAGGATTTATTAGGTTAAATGGTTTAGAAAATGAGGTATCGATACCTCAATTTTATAAACCGAGCTATAAATATTTTTATAAATATTTACGGAGTGTCATTAAGATAGTATTAAAGTTTCTTTAGAAAATTTTAACATCTTGATAGTTAATTAAGTAAAAAGGACTAAATTAAAAAAGGTGCAAAACTTGCTAATTAAAGAAATAGAGACTAAATAGTCCAAATGATAAATAAGGGATGGTCAAAAGGGAAAATTGAGACACAAGGAATGGTTGAGGTGGTATAAGCAAAAAAAAAAAAAAAAGATCATGAAATTAGGTGAAACAAGGGTAAAATGGGAAATAAAATAAAATAAAATAAGATAAAAATGGGATTTAATAGTTTCTAGGCAATTCTCCATCAATCTTCAGCCTAAAAACACCATTGAAGAACCCTTAAGAAGCTAGTATTCTATTTTACTTCATGTAAGTTTAATTCTTGTTTTTTTTCCTTATAATTCTTGTGTTTTTAAGACCTTTACAATTAGGTCCAACTAGCTATTTCATTAGTTTTTGATTTTATTGGAAATTTTGAAAGTTACCATTGATGAATACCGGATATTTTTGATGAAATAACATGGAATTAGAGCTTTAGTTTTGTTGTATGATGATTTTAATAAGTGATTTTGGTGAGATATTGATTTTAGGACTAAATTGTGAAGAATTAAAGAATTAGGGTTTGGTATTAAATTTATATGTATCAAGGGCGGTACGATAGCCTAAAATATATAGATAAAGTATCAATTGAGAAAAATTAGTTCATTTGATAGACTAATTATTAAGGGGACTAAATTGCAAAAGTTGTAAAAAATACGATAATTGTGTAATTTAAAAAATTGAGAGGTATCAATGGGTAAGTGAATTGGAACTAAAATATGTGCTAATTAATGGATAATTTTATATTTTAGATCAAGAGCCCGTAGATAATCATGGAAAAGGGGAAATTAGCATTTTAGTCCCTAAACTACTACAAATCTTACAAATTAATTCAGGTAAGTCCGTATGGTTAAACTTTAATATTTATTTATTAAATTAATGAATGGTATTACGTATTTATTCATATTTATTGTTGAAAATAAAATTATTATTAAAATATGAAATTGAATTGATTGTTCAAAATGAATGGAACGCTAGATTGAGTACAATCGTTCTATGGAAAAGGATGAATTGACGGTAAATGCAAAGGATGAATTGACAGAAAATTACCGAAGTAAATCAAGGTTCAACATTTGTTGCGAACTTTCATGTTTACTTTCTGTTTAGCTCTCACAAGCTTTTGTTAACTCATATGAGTTTCTGTATAACCTTAATGGGTTTCCATTCAGCTCCTATGAGCTTCCGTTCAACCCTTATGGGTTTTTGTTCAGCAGTTATATGCTTCTGTGTAGCCTTCAGGCTTCTGAATACGATGTACTCATATCCGTAAGTTGTTCTCTGATTGGGTAAAGATTGGTAAGTAGAGTTATGAAAATTACGATTAGAAGGCTTATTGTTATTATTGGAATGGTTATGAACTAAGTACATTTATCAATTGAAGTTGTGATTGACAGGGAAAGTACATTGAATGAATTTATTTTAGTTGATGTGTTATAATAAGTTCGGTAAAATTTATATTTAAAGCTAACGAACTTACTAAGCTTCTTTAAGCTTACTTGTATTGTTAAATGTTCTTGTAGATTAACGTGAGGCCGGGAGATCGGATCAACGCATCAAACCACACTATCCAACTTGTTCAGTTAGTTTTTACATCATATATTTTAGTTTATATGGCATGTATAGAGTTGGATTGGTTTGAGTAAATGTTAAGAATTACATTTTGTTATATTCCCAATCAAATTATTTATGCATGGTTTAATTATGTTTGGTATAAGTGTTTGGAATAGTTAAGTAATGGTTAACTTATAAGTATATAAGTGAATTGACTAAGGTGGTAAAATAGAATGTTAGGACATGTGATAATATGATACTATTAGAACTAAGAATTGGTTGTTTTGAAGGCATTGTTATGGCCTATGAGCATGAAATTTGAGATGTGTAGTGTAACACCCCAAACCCAGCCTAGGAGTCTAGGCCGAATCCGGAATGCTTTATTGATCACTGAAGTTATCGAAGGAAAAATTTTACAAAACATTCTATCTCAGTGAATCAAAATCATTTAAAACTGTTTAACAACTAACTAGTAAAATTTTACAATAAAACTCAGTGTAAAACTCGTTTAAAATATACGAGTAAAGACATAAATCAAAAACTGTTCCACAACATTTTTATTTCTTGTAGTTCAAGTTGTAACCGAGTAACAAGTAAAATCTAAAATTAAAAACTCATAGTTTATCCACCAAGACTGTCCGGGACCTTCGCGTACCGAGTCTAGCATCAGAAATTGGAGCGGTACCTGAAACGGGAAATAGAAGAGGGGGTGAGCTACTCGAGCTCAGTGTGAGATCAAAACCAGTAAAACTATGGAAACAGTAACAGAACAGAAGTAAGAAGGCTTAGAAGCAGTTCAGGTTTAGTTACAAAGCAGAACTAACTTACCGAACTCTACAGAACTGGTCGATATATGCAAAGAAAACCTTACTGTCGGATGATAGTTGAGCATAGACGCCCATAATCAATTTACACCATATGTAACTTTATAGTCATATGGCCCAATCAGACACAACAACAGTAATTCTCAATAGTTACAGACTGGCCTAAGCCCTTTCCAAAATCAATATCAGTTGGGCCTTAGCCCATCACAATAACTATCTAGTCAGACGGTTGCAGTAGAGTCTACAAGGTTCTTTTAGGCACAAGTGTCTTTCAGACAAATAATACAATCAGACACTCAAATATTTCAATCAAACAGTTAATTCGATATTGCAGTCACACAGAATAGTCACAGTTTGTCATAGTATCACATTTAGTCAGATGCATAAAAGTGCAAATGAGTCATGAAATAACCCACCCATCTAGCCAACACACCACTTCGTCTAACCTTGCACTTACTGTGGGGATTTAATCAACCCACCCATCCCTACACTTACAATTAGAATCCGGTTGCGGCACTAAATAGAAATTTACAGCTGAGCTGCCAGTATATCAGGCTTAAGAGCTTTTTAGTATAGATCCTTAGATATATCATCCTGGGTTGCCTGGCAACGATGATTATCAGTATTGTCCACGACCCCAGGATATTGGGATTACCCTCGACCCTCTGGGTATTAGGGTTTACAGTGTGCAGATAAACTGCCAGTCTCATATATTACGCAGCAATGCTAGTGTATAAGCTGTATGGTGCAATGCGGATTATCGAGGTACAGACATGCAGTATGAACTGCTAGAACAGATAGTAGCACGTAGTGAAGCTAACATACATACGGCATAGTACAATGCAGTAAACTGCTATACCGTCTATATGACGTCATCTCGGGTTGCTCGGAAACGATGATCATTTATGCAATTGAACTGCCAGATCAAATCAGTCTTTCTTCCCTTCAAAATCCCAACCCAAGATGGTTTATACAAATGGATGTATACAAATGTATGAATGCAGATGCACCAATTCAAAACACAATTCCAGACAGTCATTCAGAAGCAATCATTTAGAAGCAGTCACTCAGAAACAGTCATTTAGAAACAGTCAAATGGTCTCAGAAACGTGCACACTTAAGCACTCAGATTCGGTTCCTATCATTTCATACAACCAATTGCAAGCAGTACATAAATCAAAGTCAGAATAGGGTCGTATTCACCTTCAGTAAACTTAGTCGAGGGGTTGGAACACATAGACTCACAAAGGCATTCGATTTGCCCCCAAAAATCAAACTTTGGTGAGTTAGGGCCACACGCCCGTGTGCTCTGGCCGTGTGGAGCAATCCAGGCTGTGTGAGGATCCAAACGCCTGTGTAAAGGGTAGTACATGGCTGTGTGACAGAGGTACACGCCCATGTGGTGTAGGGGCACGGCCATGTGAACAGGTTGTGTAACTCACTGTCCAATTCTCTAATTTCAAATGCAGGGCAGACATGACTGTGTGAAGGTGTCACATGCCTATATGGCCATCAGACACAGCTGTGTGTCCCGTAACACATGCCCGTGCGAAATCCCTAGGCCCCAAATTAGTCACACAGCCATGTGTCCCGAAGCACATACCCGTGTGAGAATCTTAATTACCCAAATCAGTCATACGGCCGTGTAGCCAAGGGGGCACGATCATGTGGTTTTCGATAAGATCTTCAAATCAGCCACACGCCCGTGTGGCCAGGCTGTGTGGCACTCAAAATAGCCCGGAAACCCTAGTTCCCAATTCCACATGATCATGTGCCTCCGGTAGACGCCCATGTGGCCATCAAGATAGCCACAAAACCTCTCCGAAATTGCCCTAAAAACACCGTTTAAGCCATCGTAATAGTCTCTAACCTTCACCCTATCTACATATATCAGAAAGTGGCGATTTCTCATCACTTCCATCGACTAACAACTCAAAATCCCTGGTTTAACAATCACCCAGGATAATTCGAATCAAAAGTTTGCAAAACCATTAAGCAATTTAAAAAAAATAATGTAGCTACAGTTCAAATCCCACACCTATTTTGATGATAAAGAGAACAACGGAGGAGCGACAATCCCGAAACCGCAGTTAAAAACATTTGAGCAACAAGAAAAAGCAAAAGGAAGAAAAACAGAGAGGAGAAGAGAGCAGAAACGTCTAAAATAAAAATAAAAATAAAAATAGTAATTTTTAACATAACAAAAAGATCAAATAATTATTATAATAAGATAATAACTAAATGACATAAATAAAAAGTCCACAAAATATCTCCCTAACTCACGCAGGGATTCGAACACAGGACCTCAAGCATCCTAACACTCCACTTATCCACCAGACCAGCAAGTCCATTATTGTCACTAAATTGCACAACTTAACTTATATGCGCGACCTCCTCTCTGACCCTACACTCAAAACTCAGATTTTCTACGCCCAAAATTCAAGGCATTACATATAGGTTGAAATCAAGAATGGGTGAGAAAAGTGGCCTTAAAATGGCCTATTTTCGTTCACACAGGCTGAGACATGGGCATGTGTCTCAACCGTGTGTAACACACGGTCTAGCACATGGGTGTGTGGTCTGGCCGTGTGTCTCCTGTATCCTTAAAATTTAGAAGCAGAATGCCTAGGTATTTTCACACGACCTAGCACACAGGCATGTGACTCGGCCGTGTGACCTCTGCACCTTAATTTCATAGCACACGATCATGTGGCTTAGCCGTGTGGTCTAAGTTAGAGAGTTACACGGGCATGGACACAGGCTAGGACACATTGAATATCCACACGGCCTAAGACACGTGCATGTCTCTCGGCCGTGTGAGCCACACGGGCGTGTGTCCCCTACTCCTAGGAAGAATTTTTAAATTTTGCGAAAAATTCCCTGAGTTTTCGATTTAGTCTTGATTCATTTCTAATATGTATTTTTGGCCTCAAGGGCTCATATAAGAGACAATATAAGTGATTTATGATTGGTTTCTGATATGTATAATAAATGTTATGAAATGAACGTATGTGATCTGAAAAGTTTAGTAATGCTTCGTAACCCTGTTTCGACGATGGTATGGGTTAGTGGTGTTACACCATAAATTATGACCCGCAATCTATTTCTCATTTATTGTTTCTGTCCATTCATTCTCTGTTCTCATTATACAATTTGTTAGCCTTGATCCAAACAATAACAATTGAATTCGTTTGGTTAAATTCAATTACTAGTCTTGTAATATGGGTACAATTGTAGATTAGCCTTTATTCTCCAATTGGATCATTCTAAATCCCTTTATTTTTCGAATTTTGAAATTTCAGTCTCGACACAAATTGCAGTTATTAATCCATTAACTAGATTTTTTATGAGCAATATGTAGAAATAACAAGTTCACATGGCATTGCACATATGATAATATGTTTGCCGCCAGTGGCAAAGCCACTAAGAGACTTGAGGGGCCATGGCCTCCCTAAAATTGTAATTTTTCAATTTAGGCCCTTTATAATTTTATAAAATTTTAAATTAGTATTGGTAAAATTATATTTTGTCCCCTAAAATGATAAAAATTTGATTTACTCCTTTAAAAATTATAAAGATATATGCTATTAAAATGATGAAATTACATTTTTACTATCGTAAAAATATACAATTTAATTATGCCCCCCAAAAAAAATTTCTGGCTCTGACACTGTTTGCTGCATTAAATTTTGGAAATAGCAAAACTTAACTTAATAAACTTAACAATTATAATTTGGAGAAGACTGGAATTTTAAATTTTGAAAAGTAAAGGAACTAAAAATGACCAAAATTAAAGTACAAGGACTAAAATCACAACATTCATAGAATATAGGGACTAATAGCGCAATTTAACCTTTAAGTTCTACTCTTTTTTTTCTTTTGAACAATCTCATTATAAGTTTTGATTATATCTGCTCTTTTTGACACAATTCTCAAAACTACCCATGCCTCTCCCTAACCTATAAGTAAGAGGATAATGTGCTCCAACGCACTTGAACGCACTTGAACGCACATCCTCCTACATTGACAACAATGCCAATATCAATCGAGCTAAGACTCAATCGACACCTAATTCTACTTACATTTAAAAAAAATCAAATAAATTTTATTTTTTATTCGATAAATTTTATTTTTATTAACATGTGACATCACATCCAATGCATTAAATATAAATTTCGTAAAAATCAAATATTTCTATTTTATTTTGTTTTGTTTGGTGTGGGGTTAAAATTGAGAGACCCACATATAGTTGAGGCTATTTTACAAAAGTGACCTAAAAAATTTTAATATTTATAAAAATGACCCAAGTTCAAAAACAATCACCAAAATGACCTGAAATGAACAGTAAAATAGAGTTTTGGCCTGTCAATGGCCGGCACCAACTCGTATTTTGGACCAATGATTGCCTAATAATTGTATCAGGCCTTAAAAAATTAATTTTTTTTGTTTTGGCCTGTCAATGGCCAGCACTAGGTTTTTTTTTTTTAAATCGTATCATGCTAGTATACAAAAATACCAGTATTTAAAAAAAAATTTTGAAGATGGCCTGTCAATGGCCGGCACCAAGTACGATTTAAAAAAAAATTTTGGTGCTGGCCTGCCAATGGCCGGCACCAACTTGTATTTTAAAAAAAAAAAATTTGGTGCTAGCCTGTTAATTGTCGGCACCAACTCGTATTTAAAAAAAAGAATTTGGTGCTGGCCTGTTAATGGCCGGCACCAACTTGTATTTTGGAAAAAAAAATTTGGTGCTAGCCTGTCAATGGCCGGCACCAACTCGTATTTTAAAAAAAAAATTTGGTGCTGGCTTGTCAATGGCTATCACCAACTCGAATTTTTTTTTCAAAAATACGAGAATACAAGTTGGTGCCAACCATTAACAGGCCAGCACCAAAATTTTTTTTTTTCAAAATACGAGTTGGTGCCGGCCATTGACAGGCCAGCACCAAAAATTCTTTTTTCCAAAATACAAGTTGGTGCCAGCCATTGACAGGCCAGCACCAATAAAATTTTTTTTAAAATACAAGTTGGTGCCTGCCATTAACAGGCCAGCACCAAAAAATTTTTTTTGTTTTTAAAAATACGAGTTGGTGTCGACCATTGACAGGCCAGCACCAAAAAAAAAATTTAAAACTCGAGTTGGTGCAACCATTGACTGGCCAGCACAAATTTTTTTTTAAAAATACGAGTTGGTGCCGGCCATTGACAGGCTAGCATAAAAAAAAAATTTCCAAAATACGAGTTAGTGCCAGCCATTGACAGGCCAACACCGAAATTTTTTTTTCCAAAATACGAGTTGTTGCCGGCAATTGACAGGCTAGCACCAAATTTTTTTTTTTTAAAACAATCTTACTTAGTGCCGGCCATTGACAGGCCAGCACCAAAAATTTTTTTTTTAAGAAAATCGTACTTGGTGCCGACCATTAACAAGCCAGCACCAAATTTTTTTTAAATATTGGTATTTTTATATACCTGTATGATACGATTTAAAAAAAAAACCCTAGTGCCGGCCATTGAAAGGCCAAAACAAAAAAAAATTAATTTTTTAAAGCCTGACACAATTATTAGGCAATCATTGGTCCAAAATATGAGTTGGTGCCGGCCATTGGCAGACCAAAACCCCATTTTACTGTTTATTTTAGGTCATTTTGGTGATTATTTTTGAACCTGAGTCATTTTTGTAAATATTAAAATTTTTTGGGTCACTTTGATAAAATAGCCTATAGTTGATAAAGGCCTCCTTCCACTCTAGAACAAGTAATTTTAGAACTTTTCAGGGTCTTTGTGTCTTAATGCTATTGGAGTGGCCATCATAATATTCATTTTGTCTTACCTCTTTACCACTGCACATTGCTCAACCAGTACAATACCTTTGTTTTTTTAAAAGCATTTGTAATCATATTCAAAACTACTCTTAAATGCACTCAAATCCCCCTCTCTCTATATATCCTCTCTTTTTCCTCTTCTCAAACACCTTATCCTTATAATTTTATGAGTAAACCCACTCCACCACTGATGATTATGAGGAGCTACTCATATCAGGCTGATGATTTTACGTGCACCCACTGGCTGTTGAAGCTGCCAGCATGATCTAAACTTCCTTCTTTATTTTAAGGATGGTTCAGATCATGTGGTAGCTTCACCTGCTGTTGGTATCACGACCACAATAATGCCCTTAACCCATTGTTTTCTACTGCATTCATTCATCATAACCCACTGCTTCACTTCCTTTTCCTGCCACACTCTACTCCCATTCTCAGCCTCACATTCACTGATCTTTCTTTTCTTTTCTTTTGATGTTTCATTTTTCTTTGGGGTATATTACATCTGTTGAGGGGAATTTTTGGGTTCTCAAAAGCCTCAATGAAGTACTGTTAGGGTTTTCATTGACAAGTTCTGTCATCCTCGAAACATTTTTTCCCTGCTTTTGAGATCCCATCTTATCCCTTCATGCATAGAATATTAGTGCCTCTCCATGTTTTTTTAGGGATAATATATAATTTGACCTCCTCAACTTCTCCATTTATATTTATTTGGTCCTTAAATTTCTTTTTGAATTTAGTTGGTTTCTCCACACTAACAGTGTTAGTTCATGCTGACCTGGTATTGTTAACCAATCATATTATGCCATATGGTAGCCTCTCAAAACACCATGTGGCAAAAGTAAATATAATTTTTTAATTTATATTTGCCACATGGCATTCTAAGAGGCTATCACATGGCACCACCAGTATTTCTAGCAATACCACATCAGTATAAGCTAATGATGTTAATACGAAAGTCCGAACTTGATTGACGAAATATAAATTCAGAGACCAATTAAGTCTAATTTTTTTTAAGAACCAACTATATACAAATAAACAAATTCAGGGGTTAAATTATATATTATACTTTTTTATTGTGGGCTTTTTTGTTTTAATAATTTCATTGGCTGCTTTACCATAATTTTAATGGGCTTTGGTAAATTATAAATTTAGGGTTGCCAACACATATTTTTGGGAATATAAAAACAATGGAATAAGGAAAAGCACAAATCTAGACTAATATTATAAACCTTTAATGTGTTACCAATCACCCTTGCTACATTCTTTCTGAACATCGCATTTTGGGGATAATTTTGTTTATTTGGAGGAATCATGA
Source organism: Gossypium stocksii (assembly GCA_020496765.1). Taxonomy (NCBI): domain Eukaryota; kingdom Viridiplantae; phylum Streptophyta; class Magnoliopsida; order Malvales; family Malvaceae; genus Gossypium; species Gossypium stocksii. The sequence goes on from CM035620.1 coordinate 88,677,617, forward strand.
CATGACGTGGAAATATATTGAGATTTGCAATCAAAATGCAGCAAAAAATATTTGCATATTGAAAACTGTTACCCTATACTACTTCCAATTTAAAATATTAATTCTCTATCCAGTTTTAGTTTATTACTATGAGTATTATTGTTAATTCAAGAGGACGTAGATTTGAGTATTTTAAAACACATTATCTTCCTATTTAAAGCTTGAGAATGAGCTATGAGTAGTTTTAAGCATTGTGTAAAATTTTTTAGATATGATCAGAACCTATAATGAAATTATTCAAAAAAATATATTAATTCACTTTTAGAATAAAATTTTTAATTGTTCAAAAATTTATTTGAAGAAAATTAACTTAGAACTTAATTTATTTGTTTTATTTTTAATAAATTTAAACATAGTTTAATACTAACTGAATCTTAACTCGATTAATATTGACATTGTTATTAGTGCAAGAAGATGCAGATCTGAGCTAGCTTAAACACAATTATCTTCCTATTTAAGAGTTGAGGAGGGGTTATGATGAATTATAGGTATTATATTAAAAAAATTAGAGCACAATTTTTTTTTTTAAATTCATTGAAATCAATGAAATTTCAAATTAAATTAACTGAGATTAATTAATATAAATATTTGAACAAATTAGAATTGATGGTCGTTATAATCTTGAATTTGCTTAATATTGATTAGAAATTTAAAGTTCTGTTTGGTTTTTAAAAAATATATATTTTTATTTTCGTTTTCATTTTAAAGCAAATATTATTTTCTATTTTTAAAAATTGAAAACCATGTTTGGTAATTAAAAATAAAAATTTGTTTTCAATAATGAAAACATGTTTGATACTTATTTTTCTATAATAGAAACATGATAAATAAAATAAAAAATTACATTTATCTGAATTCAAACCTGGGTACTAGATTTAATGTTTAAAAAACCGTTTAAAAAAATTTTTTTTTTTGTTTATATAGGTTTGAAATGGGTTAATTCATTTATGCGACGTTTAGTAAGAGTGTTATTTCTTCACAATGTTTTAGTATATAAATTAGCAATAAATTAATTTTAATTGGTAATATTTATTCACACTCTTGTTTTTTGTAAGAGTTTTTACTCATCATTTTTTAGGATCTATATTAAATAAGCTTTTTGCTCATGTTATTACACTAATAATCAAACATAGCATTAAAGTTAAAAACTTTTTTTTTTTTTGTCATTTTTAGTGAAAACAATGAAAATAATTTTTTATTGTTTTCTAATTTTCACATATTTTTATTTTTATTTTTCAAAAACATTTATAAAATTTTTAACTAATCACATTTTATTGAATGTTTTTCATTTTTCAAAAAACGAAAATGTAAATGACATTTGTTTACTGAAATCAAATAGAGCCTTAGTATTTTTATTTAGAAATTTTAGTCTCTAGTATGATTATTATGAATGTTGCGTTTGTGTTCATCTTGTGTTCGACATATTAATTTCTCATGACATTAAAAAGCACTTAAGTGATTTTTATTTTTTTTGAAAGAAAAAATTTTACTAGTTGTATGATGGCTTCATGGAAACCTTTAATATTTACTTGTTTAAAATGTTTAATTAAAATGAAAAAAATATTTTAAAGGAAAACCAGGAAGAAAAAATAGTCAAAATGAGATACATACCAATTCGATAAAGGGTCAAAAGAGTCAAGTTGAGTTAAGCTTTGAAAACATTTCTATCGATCCAACCAATCCAGGATTTAGGATTCAGATTATAGCTTATCATCCAAATGGTAAAGACAATATAAGAAGAGCATATTTATAAAAAGAATCTTGTCAACCTCGCAAATATAATTTTCCCAAAGGAAAATCACGGGTTAATATTATACATTAATTTATAACACTTTTATAATTATTTTAATTTTTCAAAATTTAATTTGTATTTGTAATTATGATAAAGGTGAGCTATTTTTGTATATAAGAAAACAGAGTTTTGGTTGGGTACTTTTTTTCTTTTTGTTTTCCAAGTAGAAAAACGAAAAACTTTAATTCCCCCTATGAGATGAGCATGAGAAATTTGTTGAAGCTGGACAGTCGACACCTAGGCTAGTTGTTTGGAAGCTTCATTTGGCCAAGAATCCCATGCCCTTTTTTTAGGATTCTATGACTGACCACCAAATCTTTCGAATATATCATACTATACAAATTGATGATGTAATTTGATTCTCTCCTTACCCTTTTTAGGGGCTCTTTTTTAAGGCTCAGCAGCGTTCTTCTCTATCTTCATTTTAAGCCTTCATACATTACATGCATGCCATTTATGGGAAAGATTCCATTTTGTTTGTAATTGTACTTCCTCTCTTTGGGTTTGCAACTTTCTCCATTTCATTTCCTTGTCTTCTCTTTTAAGTCCATTCTCGCGAGGGTTGTTGGGCTTAGATTGGGATATCATCCATGGCTATTCCAAATGGAAAGTGGTTTTACATGTAATAGGTAATATAACCAAGGATTGGGTTATGATTTTGCAAGTACAAGGGTATAACTAGGTATTTTTATCGGAATATTATAAAAAAAATTATTTCAAAAAATAACATGGGTTTGAAATTATGTATGAAACTAATATGTTTTCTGTAGTTTTTAATGATGTCGCGTAGGAAGCACGCAATACCACTTAAAAGATCATGTTACCATTATCAAATAATTAAGGATTATTTAAAAGATATTTTTTTAACGAGTGTTGCCTATTTGACATGCGATACCCATTAAGCTTACCAAACTTACATAGGGAATCATAGAAAATAAATACGAAAAAAGAAAAAATAGAGGAGTAAACCATGAATGAGTGGTCATGTTGATAGCAGGGATACCCCCTCATTAACCAACAAACTCTATTATGGTGATTAACTTAATATGAGCTAGCTGAGATACCTGGTTGCTGACCAACAAACTTTGTCACCTAGAAAGTTTGTTCATTTGAGAGTAGATTTGCACAAACATCGAGTTTGCTTTCCTACTGTTGGTATCCATCACCTTCGTTAACTCCTTAGAGTATATGTGTCCCACCGACATCATTGTGACTTGTTTTCTCCCTATTGTTGGTATCAAAGTCACCAACCTATAGAACATAGCTGAGAAAACAACTAATATTAGCAGATGATGTGTTTGCCTTAAGATGAAATTGATAGCCTATTCTAGATTGATGGTCATATGACCATAGCAGGACCTACTATCGAAACATTGTGCCTATTGATTAAGCTCCATGTCATTAAACCAATCAATCGCAACATGACCAGTTTCACCTTTCAGCCTTTCCATCCTTTGTTTGAATCGATGTTACTGTAACTCATACCCTATTGAATTTTTACATTTAGTTTATCATTTCTATGCATTATTGGATGACAACATAAGATAATCAAAGGAAGTGTGCAATTATCGATGTTGATGACTTGTTTATGCCATTCAAGATTCTCAAACTTTTTCTTAAAGTTGCTTGCAATGTGTCGGATATAATACACAAATTTCCATAAAACTCTAGAATGCCCTATTGTAACAATGATCCCCTTTGCTCGATTGGAAATCAAGCATATGTTGCCTTTTCTAACAACATGCATATGCAAGTTCGTTAAGAAAAACTGCCAAGACTCCATGCTTTCTTTGTAAATAATGGAAAGGTGATCGGAAAGATGTTCTAGTTACCATCTTGTACTACCGCAATAAAGATTTGTGTATATTTTTCATATAGCCGAGTTTCATCAACCTATACAATCGACTTATAGTAAGGAAAGACCCTAACGTAAGGATCGAATATCCAGAACAAATGATGGAATATTTTTTCCCTCGCACTAGTTGTTCATCCTAGTTGTAAGCATTGAGTTTTTGCAATTCAACCACAGTTCCCAACACGTACTCCTTTATCGTATCCATCCATCCTTGAAGTTCATTGTAAGATGCGTCCTAGTCACTATACAACTTTGTTATCACCATCTATTTAGCTGTCCAGGTTTTCCTATATGATACTTTGTCCTAAATTGGGATTGTATGCTTGCGACCAAGACCTATACAAGAATGGTGGGCATGTCTTTAACCACTGGTGTAATGCACTTGCAAATTAATTTTGCATCTAGTTTCTAATTATCATACGTTATTTGTACAATAGTGTATGTATGAAGTCCTTCATATTTTTGAACCTCCTAAAATAGTGACCTCTTCATCAATGCAATTCTCACCCACCACTTGCAACCTTCCATAGACCTCCAACACTCTCCAATATATAATGTTGGAGTAGATACGATGGCTTTGTAGTCTACCGACATTTTCAAGTTGTAGTACTTAATGAGAGCTACACATTTCTCCTAATTCAAGAATTGTAGGCCTATACACAACTCTTTAAATTTTGAATCTGGCATTAACATATGGCCAGGTATTATATACAGTGTTCTGTGAACTCATATGCATGCACCGCATTGGGATTTACGCTCTGCATGTCTTTAAAGGTTTGTTTCGTATGACAATGCCATTAGTAAGATTTCCAAGCTAAGTGATAATTGTATTATCATCATTGCCATCGACTTCGTCATCAGTATCATTGAGAACCTTAACGATAACAAGGTTATTAAATTCTTTGACCTGCGCGTCGGGATCATCACCATCAGGTACTTCTTAACTACTCGCTTGAATCCTTAATCCGAATTCAAAACTAGAAACCAATGGCTGTATCTCATAACCAGGACCCAAATTAGGGCTACTACACAAAGTAGGCACATTGTATGGATTGCCACTCAATGTTGTGGTTGCTCCATAATCACATGAATCTAGCCATCCAACATTCAAATTGAAGTCAAACCTATATAAAGAAGATCATCTATCCACATACACTCTTGGTACCTCTATATATAGGTCATAAACTCCATATTGTTGATCTAATGGTGTGGGATTTTGTACCGCAACTCTTGAAGGTGTAGGAAGATTAGCTGCCCCATGTCCTTTATTAACATCCTCCAACTTAATGTACAGGTCCACTGCTTCAATGTTACCAGTAGAGTAATGTACTGTTATTATTGCCTCCACGTCCTCATTATCTACTAGTTGCATCTCATTGTACATACGAGGATTTGATAAATTTGAAAATTTGTAGAATAATCTTGACATCATCCTCACACAATGTTGAGTAATTTTTGAACCAATCTTTTCTTTCATTTACTCAAGATTTACTCTCGTTTAACTTCGATCTGTCGTAATTTGATATGTCAAATTAGGCTCCACGTTACACTTGACAAGCTTATTCTTGAGCAATTTGAATGTTTTTATCATGTTTTTAGTTAGTTTTTGCTTTTTACTTTAATAAGTGAATTAGTGTGTTTTATGCTATTTTTGAGACTTGAATTAGCCAAATGAACCTAATGGTGGATTAAGTGTTGTAGGGAGTCAACGGTGGCTGAACGTTAGCAAAAACATCACCTAGAAGTGGGTATCGTGGTATGTAGCATGGAGGTTGTGATACCCCTGATAGTGCTGAAACGAAGGGGATTAAGGTCATCTACAGTGGTATCATGATACCATCTATGGGTATCGTAATACCCAACCTCCCAAGGACTCCCCATTTCAAGACTAACGAGGGTATTGCGATACTAGACCGTGGTTATCGCGATACCACTGTCATGAGGGGACAAAAAATAAATGCAGGTGGTAGTCCTTATCTAACTTCAACACCAATAAAAAACACATACTGATGAGCATTTTGGTCAACAAAAATATGGTTTGATGCCTATTAAAAAAGGTCAAAGTTTGGCTAGAGAGAGAAGACACACAAGACACAATACTTTAACTTAGTTTTCTTGTTTTCTCTTATCTTTTAGGGTTTAAGTTTTCTTCTTCATAGCTTAGGGTTTAGTTTTATGCTTCCCTTTAGTTTTTCTTTGTATTGTGGTAGTTAGTTAAGTTAGTTATTACTGTACCTAGACTTTATTTACTTGCTTAGCCCTTTAAACTTCTTGTATTTTTAGTTTAATCCTTAGTATTAATATAACTCAGTTTCATTTTTGTTTCTCCATTAAAAATTTAATTTTTTAAGTGTTATTTTACATTTCTTTTGTTTCCATTTTTATTACATTCAAGGTTTTCCAAGAAAAGTTCAAGCCTTTATCATTTTCCTTGCATTTAGCATTTATGCTTAGTTTTTATGATTGTTGGATGTTTGTTTGCTTAATTATGTTTATGTGTAGCTAAATTCTAAGTGGTTGTTTGATGGAAGTGATGGGTAATTTATTTTTTTTAGTTCAGGGACTAAATCGCAAAAACTAAACTAAATCGAATAAACTTCAAAACTTAGGATATGACGACTCGAGAGAAGACCTTATCGGACATCAATTTGATAGTCTCAGGGTAGTTTGCTGAGACCGAGAGATAAATCGAACAATTTGATAGTCTCAGGGTAGTTTGGTGAGACCGAGAGATAAATCGAACTAATTTGTTAAAATTGGTAAAGTTGAGGCCGAGAGGTAAAATTGTACCAATTTTGGAGTAATAGCGATTTAGATCCTTAACTCGAAGGTTAACCAACCTCATGGAAATCAACCAACCGTAGCCTGTTATCATATTTGTTAGTTCCATATTTGGTTTTATTTACAATTTATTATTGTTTTTAGGTAATTAATTAGTGCAATTAAACTTGTGAATGACCTATTGTAAAATGGTACTTAGTGAGTAGTTAGCTAGACCCCTTTAATTGCATGTGTGTAGTTTAAAAATTGCTTAATCACCAACTCCTTTAGGTTCAACCCCTTAGAATACTTCGGTGTTCCATTAAACACTACACACATTACAACTGACATTGTCTGCTTGCAGTTAAAACCACACTAGTCACACTGGACACTATAAATCAATGTGTAAAGAAAATGAATTTATTAAGTTATTATGATTTTATGAAAAGTTTAAGACTAAAAAATATTGAACATATAAAAACAATAATTATATGCCAAGAACAATTTAGTAAAATTTACTTTTAAATAATCTTACAATCTGCCAACTAAACACTTGAATCTTACATTCTAGCAAAATAAGCTAAATAAGGTAATCTTATATTCCACTCGTAACCTTACATTTCCATAATCATATTATGAAATGTAATCTAAGATTCAGCAAACCAAACACACCCTAAAAGAATGTGTTTTTGTGTTAAATGGTTAGGGGTATTTATAAGTGAGTTTGAGTGTTTAGAGTTGGACGAGGGTTGAGAGAAGTAAAATAATTGTGAATGTATTTTTAATTCAAGATAGATGTCGCATATCAGTTGGGGGACACTTGTGTAAATTTTTCATATTTTTTCCCTAACAATCCAATAACTTTTCAATTTTAATCAACTCGATTAGATGTCACATGCTAAATAGACAACACTCATATGATTCTTTTTCATTGTTTTGGTCAAATCGATGGCTGTCACATGTAAGTAGCTGACACTCGTTAAAACATTATTTTTTTAAATAACCCCTAATAATGGTGCCCCATACTTCCTATGCGACACCAATGAATATTATAGAAAACATATTGGTTTTGTAAATAATTTCAAATTCATGTTATTTTCATAAATATTTTTTTATAATATTTCAATAAAAATATTGTATAATTATGAAATAATCTCTTAATGATAATTGAGTGTTGAGTGTAGTGGCAATACATATTGCACTTTCAATGAGAGAATAAGGTTTGAATTTTGAAAATGACATTGTTAGGAGGGTAGCCACAAACCCTGAATATGGGACCATAAAACAGACATGAAAAGTACCAAAAAAAATTATTTGATATTTTTTTATAGCGAAAAAATAAGTACAATCGTTGACTGGTATAGGCTTGCTTAGAGCTCAACTCATCACAATACTTGCTGATATCTTCAACTAACAAGGTCAAGACCAATGTTAGTGGTGTATCAAAGATTGTCAGTGTACTGTACTCTGGTAAAGCAAGCTTCGCCATGTGGTCGGCTACTGCATTGTGCTCTTTCTTGATTTGCCTCAATCGAATGCCCCAGTCACGCCAACACAGCTGGTGAACAACTAACCGCAGCTTAGAGAAGCTGCTATCTGCTGCAGCGAATGAGAAAAGCTTTGTCATTTTCGATTTCTACTCGTCGAAAACCCTTGTCCCAAGCAAGTTTGATGCTAAAGCTAGGCCCGTTTGATGCTTGTTGATTTGCAGGTGAATTTAGTCGAGATTGAAAGTTATTCTTTGGTTGTTTTCAATTTTCCTTAAGAGGCAATGACCCTATAGTGTCCAGCTTGGGAATTTTGATCAATTCTATTAAATCTCTTGTTCTTAGATTAGTGTGTTGTAAGGTTTAATAAAATTGGGATCCGGACACCAACCTGCACGTCATCTGGTAAAGTTTGCCTTGCTCGGTAGCAATGATAGTGTTACGTGGTGGACGTGTAGTGAATTAACAAAATAAGAAACTAAGAATACGATCGATATTACAAAAACAAAACCTATAGAAATTTATTCAGTCAAATTACTTTTATAAGACATAAATTTCTGTTATTGGCTCTAAGCTTCAAGAAGTAAAACTGAATTCCTGGAAAATAATTTACACATTATATACACTAGGAAGGTTAAGGTCATATGCTGCCGCCTACAAGAGAATTAGCTGCAATAGCCCCCACAGGTCTCGACTCAAAACTGTCATTTTCCGAGCGGTTGAGCCTCAAACTGATTAAATCGGTACACTCAGCAAGATACACATGAAACTATCGCATAACTTGAGCAGACAAAAGGTGCCTAAGTTGGAGAAGGTGTTCCTCGTCGGAAATGTTAAGGGAAAGGCGGAGATTTGTTAACAGGAACTCCTGCTCCCAAGTTAAAGGACCCGAAGCATACAATGCCTCCACTGTTGACTTGTAAGCACGAAGCTCAAGCTCATGGATGTCAACAATCTTATCAGCAGGGGACAACTGTAAGTCCCTCTTGCCACATGAATAGGGGAATGATGACTCGGCATCAGAATTATCAGCTGTGCTTCCTGATGGTATACGAGAAATTTGGCCAGCGTAGTCAGCTACACCATTAGAACTACAACTAGCAACTGAGCATTGGTCACTATCTTTAGAAGACAAAACAGGTCTAGAAGAATCATATAAACAGTGAGGAGTTGAGTTTTTGATCCTTTTAGCTGATTGCTTAATGACTTCTCCATCAAACCCTACTATATGCGGGAAAGAAATATCATCTACCTGGTTGAACAAAGGATGTGTTCTCTTAAGAGTTTTGTCGTTGCAACCTCTAGAGAAAGGTGGTAATTTCCTTCTCCTAGCGGTTCGTCCAAAGATGGGGTCGCATTCTTCAGAGTGATGGTCATAGCCTTTATTTGCAGCTCTCAAGGACATACGCAAGTTGGCATTATCAGCTCTGCCCTTATGCATTCCCTCTCTATCCTTCTCCCTAAATTGTGGGGTTTTGGTTAAATGACATGAAGTCCTGAAAAGCAAGCCACCAGCACGATATGGAAATTTTGGTGTGAAATTGTTGGTCAAGCCTTCACACTGAGCAACCTGCAATTATATGTAGTCAGTCTGGTTTAGATATAGCGGTAGCAGTAGGTTCAACATATCAGTCAGGACTTGTTACATAAGTTTGTTCTTAAGTCCTCTCATAATATCAGATCGAAAAAACTGCAACGATTATTACAAGAATAGCATTAAGGATAGAGTTCTCCTAGCCGGTTTGCAACACAAGGCAACTATGCCATAGACTATAAAATAGTCATTGAGTTCATATCATCTACAACAGAGAAATAGGTGAAAAGCAAAGATGAAATAAGCCATTACCTTCCCCCTCACCACCCATTTCTTGCCATCCCAAGCCTGTCTAATCCTTAAACTCGACCCATGAAATTCCATAAGTTGGATTGACCCAAAGAACTTAATGACAAATCGGTCATTGTTCTTTAACACCTTTGTGACCTTTCCAACCCTCCAACACCGGTTATCAAACACCTCAGCTACATCGCCGACTGCCCAACTCTTCCAATTTACACTTGGAGGTAAGGGTCTAACATCCTTCCTTTGAAGCTTCTCCACCACTTGTTTTCCTTCATGGTCCATCAGCAGTTTGTATCTAACAACACAGTTTTCGATGTCCGCCGAAACAATATTAGCAGTAAACCAGGAGCCACATGGATCATCTTCTCCTCTTAATACCTCCACCAAGTTCCCTTTTCTGAAATTCATGATTTCCAAGCTCTAATATGCTTTAGACCTGGAAAACAAAATTAATACTATTTAAATTTTTTCAACAAAATTTGAAAAACAAGGATGAATGGATGCTAACAGATCTATGGGTTTGAATTTCAAACTTGACATAACAGACCCAGGGATGGATGAATCATCAAAAAGTGCAAAAAAAAAAAAAAAAGGCATGAAATTTTGAAACTTCTAACACTCAATTCAGACATGGAAACCTTCATTTTTCTAAAAAGATTAAATCAATAATCTTCAAGAATTCCTTTGTATCAGAAAAAAAAATCAGATACATAAACACAGATATAATCAAATCTACATAGATTCATTCAAAACAAGTATCTATTCAACTCATTTTGGGGACTTACATTTCAAACAGGGACTGATATGAACTCATGAAAACCCAGTTTTTCTTTACATACTTGGTCAATCAGCAAAGAAGAAAAAGAAGCTTGAAGGCCACTCAAAACATCAATCAACCCTCAAAAAAAAAACCCAGAACTTAAAATCTTCTAATAAACTACACTAAAAGAATATAAAATTGAAACGAAAACAGAGTGACCCCCACATAGAAATTACAACCAAAACAGAACTCTATTTCGATGAATTAGATGATCCTGACCTGAGAGAATAAATGAAAACGAACAGGACGCAGTTTAGTTGGGATCATGACCGCATATTTACGCAAAAATGGTTGATTTTGCTCTCTATTATTATTATTTCTTTAAGCACTACTCCAAATAAAAATTACAACTACTAATTACTAATTAGGATTGCCTCGGTTTTTTATAGTAACTTTCAACTATATACCCTGTTTTCAAATCTTTGGTATTAATCACGTAAATTGGTCACTTAGGGGCTTGCCTACTTGTGATTATGGGGTCATGCATTCCTTCATTCATATTTTTCTGCTTACTAATATTATTGTATTTACCTAATCTTTCCCCGTACACTCCACTTGATATGTATATTATATTATATTATATTATACTAGATAAGAGATCTAAATAGTTTGATCATGAGTTAGGTCATGCGTCTATGCTAAAGATTTGAGTAAAAATATAGAATTAAAAAATAGGTTTGGAAAAAAATAAGATCCATCGTTTTCTAAATAGTTCGAGCCTTAGGTAAGTTTTTTTTGTCTGGGCTCGGCCTAGCCCGAATCTAGCCGAAAAAGTTTTCTTCATACTATTATTTTGTTGTTGTTTGTAGCTGTTTTGCTGTTGTTTTACTATTATTTTGTTATTAATTAGATATTGTATATCTTTTATTTTATTATTAATTTTTCTATCATTTTAGGGGCATTTATTTGTTAAGTTGCAGTTATTTTTTAATGTATTTTCAATTTATTAAGAAACATTTATTTTAATATTTTCAATGGATTTGATCTACTATATTTTTTAAATTTATTTTTATATAAAAATTTAATACTAGTGAGACCAGTCGAGCTTGGATTTAGTATTTTTTATCTGGATTTAACTTGGATAAAAATTTAGACCCATTTTAGAGCCCAAACCTAATAAATAAACCTAAAATTTTACATTAACCCATACCGATCATATTTAGTTCTAGATATAAATTATTTAAATTTTACAATCATATTTTATTGTACAATTTCAGTAGATTTTGGACATAATCTTCGCCATGTTGGACGTTAGGCTTTCACTTCATTACAGCTTCTGTCAGTTCACGATATTCACCAATTTATTTTTGTTTAACAACTTTAATTACTTTTTACACAATTAATTGTGAGTTTAGATATACAGTATATTTACCTTCAATTAATATAAAAATAATAAAAATAATAAAATTTAATACTATAACAAGAGAAAAAAAACGTTAAACTCACCATATCACATCCTATTGTACATCCAAATTCACTTTAAATTTCTCAAATATTTACTTCCTTTCAACACAATCTTGTTCTGAAATTAATTCTCTTAAATTCCTATTTTTAATGCTAAATGAGACAATTAGAACTATCTTATTTAAATATGGCAAATTTGGAGAGTTTTCTTTTTTTTTTTTTTTTGTCTGTTATGTAAATATAAATAAAATAAAAATTATTAGAATATTTAAAATATCAAAATCAAATTCCTTACATTTATTAAGCATGTGTTTTTAGGTACTTAAAAAGTGCCAGTTTCATCCAACTAAACACTTAAAACATAATTTTCTTTTGTTAGGGATAATGTATAATTTGGTCCTGAATTTTTTTTATTTGTATTTAATTGGTCTTTAAATTTATATTCTGTTATTCAAGTTGGTACCTTTATACTATCATCTTCTGTTTATGCTTATATTGATAGAATACAAAATCAGAGACCAATTAAGTCAAAAACAAATTAGAAATCAACTAAATACAAATAAATAAATTTAAAGGTCAAATTATATATTATACCTTTTTATTACTCCACTTATAAAATGTTATTTTTATATTATATAAGAAATTCAATATTTATCCTCTCTCTAAGATAAGGAGGGGACCATTCAAATTACTTTAGACCCTTCTTTTCTTTCTTTCTTTCATCATAGTCCCAAATAAATAGATCTTGAACCACTTTGCTTATGACATTGACTCATTAGCTGTATTTCACAAACAAATCAAAAAATATCAAAAGTAATGTTATCAATAAATAAATAATAGGATTTTCAGGAAAAAAAATAAAGAAGAATAATGGGGTTATTTATTTTTATGTAATAACTAATAAACGAGATTCGGGTAAACTGCATTAGTAGTCATTTAATTATAAAATATTATAAAATAATCATTTAACTATTAATATTTTTTTGGTTACTCAACTATAAAAGATTACGAAATAATTATTTAACTATTCAATTTTATTATTTTTGATCACTCAACTATTTTAAAATTTTAAATATTTTTTAATTTATAATTTTTTTATAAAAATAAATTATATGAGATGTGACCCCATAAACCTTATCTTTAAGCCATCTCCATCCACAAGTTTTTATAATGTTTTATTTTTTGATTGGCAATGGAAATTGGCAAGGCAATAAGTCAATTGTCACCATCTCCGCCTTTTCCAAAGGCTTTATGCACATTCCATGTATGGTTTTCCTCATTAAATTCCAATATAAGAAACAAGACAAAGAAATGTTAATGGTACTATGAAATTAACAAGGATGCCCAAATTTCATCATTTATATTTTATGTGTTGCATAAATTAATGTAAAGACTTTTTTTTTTAATATGATTTTAGTTCATGTAGATAAATAAAATTTAAACATTTTTCTTATTTTTCAATTGAAAATTTTCAGTTTAATCAATAAAATCATAAGTATTTTTTTGTCAATATTTGTCAACTTAGAATTTTGGTTAAATTATCCTCACATAACATTAATAAAACATGTGATTATTAAAAAATAAATATGATAAATTGACAAATTTTGATAAAAACTATCAGTGATAATAGTAATTAGACTAAAATTTTTAAATTGAAAAAATAAGAGAATTGAATTATATTGGTCTCATATATATTATATGCATGAATAATGTTTGTGGGTAACAAGATTTAAAAGTTTATCTTGATTTAAATGGAGTGGTAGTTAAAACTCTTATCAAACACCTGTTTCGTATGAATTCGAACTATGTTACTCCTATTCTCTACCTTAAATAATTTCAACTATTCAAACAGACTTTTCATTGAATAGTTTAAATTTAAAAGATATAAAATATCTTTTAAATTTTTAATCAAAAACCTTTTATTCAAATTTTGGTTCAAAAATTTTGAATGATAAAAATGTTTCTTGAACAAATTATTTGGTCTTAAGTCAAATTCTTTAGTGAAAAATTTTGTGTATTTCCTTAAAGAGAATAGTTATGGGTTTGTGAAAGAGACTTATTTACCCATTGATTAACTATAAATGAAGGTTTTGCATTATAGATTAGCATCCAAAATCACTTGATTTTATCTTTACAATTTTTGAGAAAATATGATAGTACATTTTAAAGTTATAATACAAATATATGGACTACTTGAAATCTATTCTCTTGTTATTAAAGATATGAGAGATTTATTTGCTATAACTTAAACAACAATCAAGTGAATGTATAGAGATGTTGTTGATGATACAGGAGACAAGGAGACAAGAAGACAAGGTAAGACAATTTGAATGAGTTAAAATCAAAGTCTTCTTGTTAGAAGGTATGTTAATTTTGAGAAGATAAACATCCATTATTGTTTAACTTCTTAAGTTGAGATTATAATTAAAGTGCAATTTAGATATAAAATTTATAGTATGAGAGATAATTGTATAATAGATGTGTTGAAAAGAGGTAAAATAGAGGTCAAGCAATTACCCACTAATCATAGGTTGATTGACCACCACCACTGCCCAGGGATAAAGACTCAGCTCGAGCCCCTCTACTGCTTCTACTTCAGCCTAGAGTACCACATCCACGGATACCACTTACGCTCATTGTCTATTCAAATTTATGTACATTAACAATTTTATGTATCAGTTTCAGTTTTAGTATCCATTAACAGATGTTTTAAGCTAACAGTTTCAAAAGTTCAGAGTTGTTTTCGTCAATTTCAGTCTCTATCAGTTTCACTACAAATTCAGAGTACACTAACTAAAGTATTTTCAGAAATAACTATCTGTAGTGTCTAATCAAATTATCAGAATACAAAAAACTTATAGTATCAACATCGGAGACTCGATGTACCACATACATAGTCCAGATTACTTCAAATCATTTGAAAACCATTTCTTTAAAATCAAAATTTTGGAATCCAAAATTCACAACTGAGTTTTACAACCTCACTCTGATACCACTAAATGAAACACCCCAAACTTGGCCTAGACGTTATGGCTAAATCTGGCAGTGTCACATGATAGGATTTTTAAAAATCGGTGTCATCAAGTTAAAACCAATCTAGTTCATTAGCCCTCATTGCTCTTATCAAATTCAAAACTCTTATCCATTAATACGATTAGCGGTAAAAACATGTTTGTAGTGAAAGCGTATAAAAGCGTTGTCTTTAGAAAGCCGTTCAAATTTGGGAAAACTTTTACTTTCGGTAAAATCGTGTGGCGTCGACAGTAAGGTTTTTTGGCTTTTACCAAAACCTCGTTTTCTACGTTTCAGGTACACACCTGGTACTGTTTCGATACGAAAACTATTCCGAGCCTTGTGAAACCTAAAAATCTTCATTCTACAGCCCAAAATCAGTATACTTACGAACTCAATCATAAACAATTTTCCAATCAAAACCTTACACCCTTAATCAATGCACTCAAAACTCACCGCTATCAAACAAATACCCCAAGCACCTAAAATTGCTGTAGGAACATAGCTGAATCTTGTACTTCACCTACAACGAGAGTAAAAACAAACCCTCTTATTAATCACTTAATCAAAGTAACGTTAGGACTATGGGAATATAACACCCCAAACCCAGCCTAGAAGTTTAGACCAAATTTGGGATGTTACATTAATCACAGAAGTGATCGTGAAAAAGTTTTACAAAACAAGTTATCATATCTAACCGAATATCTAATTGCTTAAAAATCATTTAATAAAAATTATAGGTAAGTTTAATAGATGGTCAGAATCTAATAAAAGAGTAAAAATTTAAAACGGAAACTGTACCACAATGTTGTACATCTTTATGATTCCAAAACAGCGTAATCAAAATATAAATCAGAAAATAAAACTAAATTAATCTTTCCCAATCGTGACTGTCCGAGGCCTCCGCGTACCGAGTCCAGCATCAGAATTCAGTAAGGTACCTGAAAGGGGAGACAAAAGAGAGGGTGGGCTATACGAGCTCAGTGGGAAATCAAAACCAATTAACTACAAGGTCAAAAAATAGTATGCCAGATAATAGTTTGAAAACAGAACATACTTATAGGGCTATACCGAACCAGTTGGTATATTCACAACGGATGTACCGGCAGATAACAATATTTAGAGCATGTTAAAAACACACTTAGTAGCACAGTCGTACTACCATTCAGTCACAGTAATAATAGTTCTCAATCAGTCATACAGTTACTATAACTATGCACTCGGAGTTACAATCAGTGTCTACAAACTCACGCAATCATATGTGTTGACAAAAACAGTTAGATGCACAGTGGTGTCATTCAGCCAAACAGAACCATACAACAGTTGTAATGCACGTAGATTACACAAACAAATACGCATGTATGCAGTTGAATTATAGAATAACCTACTCATCCAGCCAATTCACCTCTCCGTCCATCCCTACACTTACTGTGGGGTTTAAAACACCCACCCATCCCTACACTTACAATTAGTACCAAATGCGGAAAATATCAGTATAATGCAGTTGAGCTGCCAATCAATAGGATTAAGAGCCTCTCAGTAAGTCCACGAGCCTCAAGGTATTGGGACTGCTCATGACCCTCTAAGTATTGCAGCTATTAGTAAGCAGGTAAACTGCCAAATCATATATTACGAAGCAAAGCTGACGTATAAGCTGTACAGTGCCATGCGGTAAACTGCAATACAGTTGTACAGTAAAATTGCCAAATCAGATAAGGGTACGTAGCATAGCTAACATACATACTGTACAATACAATGCGGTAAACCGCTATACTGGTATATTACAGCTGAGCTACTAGATCAGTCAATGCTACGTAGCATAGCTAACGTAAATGCTATACGGTGCAGTGCGATAATCCGCTGTACAGTCCAGTTGCAGTAAAACTACCAGTTCAGTTACAGTCTTCCTTCTCTTCAAAATCCCATCCCAAAACACTTTATGCATATGTATGTATGTATGCAATCTCATGTACAAAATTAGAATACCAATTTCAGACAGTCATTCAGAGGTAGACACTCGCATTCAATCAATCAGAATCAGAAATGAGCACACTCAATTACTTGGTTTCAGTATCAATCATGCCACGTAATCAATCACTAGCAACACACAATTCAAGCCCAGAACAGAGTCTTAATTACCCTCACTAAAGCTTAGCCGAGGGTTGAAACGCATAAAGTCACAATTACACTTAAATTTGACCTAAAACCAACATTTGGCAAAATAGAGCCACACACCTGTGTGCTAAGATTGTCCAGAACACACGCCCGTATGGGATCCCTAAATCTCCAAATCAGCCACACGATCGTGTGGTCAGGCCGTGTAACTCAAAATCACAGAATCCCTAACTCTCAAATTCGCACGCCTGTGTGCCTAGGGGACACGGCCGTGTGAAATTCGACAAAATCCCTAAATCGGCCACACAGTCATATGGCACCCAAATTCAACCGAAAATCCTAATTCACGATATCACACGGCCATGTGACTTGACACACGCCAGTGTAGCCACTAGGGAGTTCCCGAAACCACCCCAAAACAGCCCCAAAACCGCAGTTAAAGCCACCAAAATAATCCTCATCCTTAGTATTATCAAGAATATAGCAGAAGAATGAGAAATCCCCTCATTATTTGCATCTAGAACCCAAAATCAACAGTTTAGAGAACCTTACAAAAAGTCAAACAACTACTTACGGGAAAAAGAATAAAAACAAAGTAGATAGGGTTTGAATCCTACACATATTTTGACGACGAAAATGACGGCAGAGGAGCACAATCCCCGAATCGTAGAAAAAATGTTCCTTGAGAATTATTTTCGATATCAAAAGGGAAGAAACCGAAGGAGAGGAGAAAGAACGTGAAGAAAAGTAAAGTAAAAAATCCCCAATTGAAAAACAAAAATAAAATAAAATAGAATGATATAATTAAAATAAGTAAAAATTAAAAGAAAGATAAAATACTAATTTAAAACCAATCAAAATAAAATGTTTCCAGAAAACACACATAAAACTCGAACACAGAGCTTTCAGCATATTAACAGTCTACTTTAACTACCAGACCAGCAGGTCTATTCTATCACTAGAATGCACAACTATCCACATATGTACAACATCCTTACAGACCCTATACACAAAACTCAAAACTTCTAGGCCCAAAATTCAGGGCATTACAAGAAAACACAATTTATCGAACAAGCACGATTAAACGCTACACCAAAAAGGAGATGTTTTTGGGTAAAGTAAACGAAAAAGAAGAGAGGGAGAGTGAGATAGAACATTCGGCAGAGAGGGAGAAGAGAGCATAATTTCGCAAAAAGAAAAATCAAAAAAAGATATTCTAATAACGCCCTATCCCACTCCCCTTAATTCTCTCCACCAAACTCCCTACTATTCAGACGTCTAGCACAACTGGAACTCTCTTAAACGACAGAGCCAAAAATGTAACATCATTGCTCCCACAGGGATTTGAACACATAACCTTCAGTAAACTAACACTCCACTTAACCACCAGACAAGCAGGCCCATTCTGATATAGTGTTACAATCAACTTATCTTAAACCCATTGAATAAGAGCAAGGCTTAAACAGAAAGGGTAAGTTTATGTAAACTCAGTTTGTAACCCCGCAAAACTAAACTTGCACACATATAAAATAACAGTTACCAGCCATATAAAGTCTTGGGCCTAAGCCCGTTACATATTCAAATGCAAACTTGGAACTGAGCCCATCTCAGATATAGATGCAAAATTCGGGCTTTAGCCTATCTCAAATACAGATATAGATATACAGTCAGAAACAGAAATCAGGATCCTACCCCCAACCTCTACATACCATCTCTGACCAGCCCTATACACCATGTGGGGTTTAAAACACCCACCTATCCCTACACACCATGCTGTATCGAATGCGGTACATATCAGATATATTACAGCTAAGCTGCCAGATAATAGGCGTAATCGCCTTTCAGAACACTTCCTCGAATATAAATATACCATCCCAACCCCAATGACAGATACAAAAAATGCAGAATCAAACATACAGATTAATCATGCTTACATGCTCAATTACAGCTATGTAAATCATAATGCGAGTAGACATGCATCAGAGTCCAATACAAATCAGTACATATATTTCAGTCGGATCATACAATTCAGGGTTTATATAGCCCTTACTGACCCTAGAGTAGGCCCACAATCGTTTGGAACGACCGGTGCAACCCTAGGGAAAATTTTAGATGAATGGACTCACACGTCCATATGGTTAGCCCGTCTGGGCCAACACGCCCTTGTGGCTCACACGCCCAGATTGGCCTTACCCGTGTGGATCACACGGCCTGGCCCAGAAACCACACTTCCGTATAGCTCGCCTGTGTGGGCCCACATACCCAATTTGGCCTAGCCCATATGGCTCACATAGCCACACCAGCTATCACACGGTCGTGTCCTGCGCACGGCCTGGCCTTTGTAGTTCACACAGCCGTGTCATCACACACGGCCTACCACACGGACGACCACTCGCCCATGTGGTGTTGACAGTGAGGTTTTTTAACTTTTGCCAAAACCTCGTTTTCTGCATTTCAGGTACACACGTGGTACTATTTCGATACGAAAACTATCCCGAGCCTTCTGAAACCTAAAAATCGACATTCTAAAGCCCAAAATTATTATACTTAAGAACTCAGTCATAAAAAATTTTCCAATCAAAACCTTACACCCTTAATCTATGCACTCAGAACTTAGCGCTATCAAACAAATACCCCGAACACCTAAAATTACTGCAGGAACACAGCCAAATCTTGTACTTCACCTATAACGAGAGTAAAAACAAACCCTCTTATTAATCACTTAATCAGAGTAATGTTAGGACTATGGGAAACACAACTTACCAAACAAGCACGATTAAATGTTGCACCAAAAAGAAGATGTTCTTGTATAGAGTAAACGAAAAAGAAGAAAGGGATGGAAAGATGGAATTTTTGACAAAGAAGGAAAAGAAATAGCAGAATTTTGCAAAAAAAAAAATCAAAATGAGATTTTCTAATAACCCCCTATCCCACTCCCCTTAATTCTCTCTACCAAACTCCCTACTATTCAGACGTCTAACACAACTAGAACTCTCTTAAACAACAGAGCCAAAAATGTAACATCCTTGCTTGCGCAAGGATTTAAACACACGACCTTCAATAAACTAAGACTCCACTTAACCACCAGACTAACAGGCCCATTCTGATATAGTTCTACAACCAACTTATCTTAAAGCCATTGAACAAGAGCAAGGCTTAAATTAAAAAAAATACCAAAATTTACCCAAGGTAAGGCTTGAACTTAAGACCTCTAACACACACCCAGAACACTTAACCACTGAAGTAATCAGATATTTGTGTCAGGTTTTCACAAATACAAAAACATAAGATTTTTGGTGTTACATTAAGCTAGTAGAGGGATTGATTCAGCATATATAATTAAGACTCATATAATTTATAATTAAGTTCTGAGTCTTCATCTATTAATTACAGTCAATCCACTAAAAGCATTATGATAGAACTCTGCTTTATTATATACATCAAGAAAGTAACTTATACTTATGTTTGTCCAATGATCTTGTTATAAGTGTGTTACCCTTATGATATCATTCATCTCTTTGGGTAAAATTCGTTCACCCAATATGATCCTATTTTATCTCATGATAACCATTACATCTTCTTTCACGAAAAAGTTTATTATTAACACATAGTAATGAAATCATTCGTCCTAGACAAATAACTTGTAACCATGTTTTTTTTTCTATCAGCCATGCAATGTTAGTGAGAATGTATCATTTACCTTTATTGAGCTATGAATTTCACTATTATAAGTAAATCTTTGTCATACATAAGTAGTACACCCAACATACTATCTTTCAGCTCTATTACCAATTGAACTAGTAGGGTTTTTAAGATATCAATGTATAAGATTGAGGTAAGTCATATCATGAATGTCCCAAGTGAATAAATCCACAAATAGATCTAGAAAAAATTTAACTCGGGTCTTGTTCGATGTATTGTCAGTCTAAACAATCACACCTATGCGTGATAAGGGATCTTTCTAGGAGTCATCCGCTCAATTACCCAAGATAAGGTATCTCTCCCAATTGGACTTGACAGATAACATAATAGTCTCTTGAATCAATTTGTTCAATTTTTATTCTTCAGACTGTGAACGATTTAGATCACATCATGATCCAATCACATAGTGCAACTTAATTTTAGTTAAATGTTAGGTAATCAGTGAGCCAATATTTACTTATACAGTTTGCTTTTATATTTTGCTTTTCATGCAAATATCATTAAGTATATGAAAAATAATAATTTAAACAATGAAATTTTATTAATCATTCTATTAAAAAATTTACAAGTATTAATGACAAAACAATTACACTAATGCATTTGTAACATGTCCAAAACACACTTATATCACCTTCCAAAACATTAATTCCATAAAAACCAACATCATCCATAGCATTTAACTAACATATATAACACCTTATCCAATTCACTAGTTAAACTATAGGCATTATAATTTGTATGTACTTATTTTACCTATGCATATAAAAAACATATACATATTATACCAAAAATGAACTTTACCTACCAACATTTATGTTTAACATCATGCAAAACCAAAACACTTATAAGACTCACTAGGTACATGCCAAATTTAAATAGAAACAAAAGGCACAAACTTTATAGAGTCAAGAATCTTAATAACATACTGAGGTAGATGCCTGAAACTTAGATATGAACCTATACTGCATATGGGAAATAAACCGCATGATGAGTATGTCACTCAGTAGTATTCCTATAAATTTAAAACAGTATAAGATATGGTATAATTCACAACACATAGAATCATTATCTAAAAATCTTGTTCCTTATAACTTAAAGCATGAAATCATCATTCATTATACATTTCTAATACGTCAAAATCTCAAAACGTGTTATCTTTTCGATGATCTTTCAAGCTCACGAGTTTATTTTCAACTCATTTCAATCATCACCTTGGATTGTCCAGTGACGATGACCAGCCACCCCAGATTTCCTGGTAATGATGGCCTGCCACCTCGAATTGCATAGCAACGAGGGTTTATTGATACAATTCTGTTGTCCCAGGTTGCCTAGCAATGATGAGCTGCCACCCCGGATTGCTCGATAACAATGGTTTATCAATTTAATTCTGTCATCTTAGATATCCCGACAACAATGACCTACCAACCCGAATTGCCCAGCAATGATGGCCTCCCAATTACTCTTTCACATCTCGTATGGCTACAAGTCATCCATCATTCCATTCATTTCATACGAACCAATTTATATTTCATAATTCAAAATTCATCAATTATCATATGTTTCAATATGCTTCAACTAAAATCTCGTACTGATAATTAAATGTGAATTAAATCTATAATTTATACTTTATTCATTTTATCCTTGTATCAATATTCAACCTCAATGTACCCCAATTCAATTCAATTCAATTCAATTCAATTCAATTCAATTTATCCTCAATAGCTCATTATGACAATCTACGATGTAAAACAACATAAAAATACAAAATTTAGATAAGCGTTATACCATAGAAATACTTATCGAAAACTCGAACAACTCGTCGCCAATTTTTGCCTTTCCCTTTCATTTTGTTGCTCCTACGTCGTCTTTAGCTACGAATAATAATTTAACAATGTATAATACTAATTTCCAACTCAATTCACAATTAATTACAAGATCACACATATTTTGTAATTTATTCAATTTAGTCCCTAAAATCGAGACTAGCATATGTTTCAAATTAAAACTCAAATTTAAATTTTGATTTCACCAAAATCCATTAGGTACCTCCTATTTCTTATTTCTATAATAAATTTTACAGTTTATGCAGTTTAGTCCCTAATGTACAAAACTATCAATTAACATTACAATTTACTCCTTTTTCATATCTAACTTAATATCTATCAACTTAACACTTAAAACTTTCAATTGTCAAATATGGTAACTTCCAAATTTTTAAAAATTTTACAAATTGATACCTACGTTAGATAGATTAAGCTCTCATGATTTCAAAAACATAAAAATTACAAGAAAATGACTAAATTATACTAAACAATTTTGTTGTTAAAATTAAAACCCTCAAGGCCGAAAGTTTTCTCCTTCTCTCATCAACTACAGCATCGATGAAAAAAGAAGAGAAATGGGTTTCTCTTTCTTTTCACTGTTAGATTTTATAATATTTATGTTTTATCTTATTTTATATTTTATAATTTTAATTAAAATAAAGTTTTATAACATTTTTTATACTTTAGTTTACCAACCGTAGACCATATTTTCTAAGGTGGTATAATTACTACTTTAGTCCTTTGTCCATATTTCAAATTAAGAATTCTATAATAATTAAAATTTTACCACTTTTACAATTTAGTCCCTATATATTAATTAAACACTAATTTGACAAAATTACCTATCCAAACTTTAATTCATCTGAATCCTAAATTCAAATATATATTTAATAATATATTTACAAGCTCAATTTATGAAAATAAAGTTCTAAAACCGTATTTTTTAGCATCATTGACTTTCAGGTTGTTACATTTATGGTACTAAAATATATGTTTATGTTTAACATTCTTTTCAAAAGTTAAGTCTTGGTCACTTTTGATTAAATACTACTTAAATATTTTGAGAAAAAATTATATATTTTTTAAAAAATAAATGGAGGATTGTTATATATAATGTATGTTTATATGTTATGTAAAATATTTTCAAATAAAATATATATTGTTATTAATGTTTTGTGTTATTTATATAATATATGCAAAACAATATATTATATGATTGTTGTACATATATATTATGCATGAATAATGTTTGTAAGTACCAGGGTTTAAAAGGTAAGTTTGATAAAAATGTCAATTTTAAAAAATATCTAAGGTTTTAGGTTATTTTTTCCATATTTAGGGAAATAGGCCGATTTTGGAGAGAGAAATAGAACGTGTTTTCTGTTTCTCTCCCCAAAATTATTTTTTTTTTGTTGGGTGTTAGAAATTTGGCGAGAAAGATTTATTTTTGTTTGTGTTTGAGGTAGACATTGTGATAATTTTAAGGTATATTTGAGTTCACAATAATGCAATAGCGCTCTGAGACCCACTCATTTTATCTACTATGTCAGG
Source organism: Gossypium stocksii (assembly GCA_020496765.1). Taxonomy (NCBI): domain Eukaryota; kingdom Viridiplantae; phylum Streptophyta; class Magnoliopsida; order Malvales; family Malvaceae; genus Gossypium; species Gossypium stocksii. Next base: position 88,701,817 of record CM035620.1, read on the forward strand.
ATAGAACCATCACCTTAGAAGCCCATTGCAGTACAACTCAGGCCCAATTCATGGTGGTTATACGGTCATGGGTTGAAGTATAACTAGGGCTCCTAGTTTATAATAGTTACGGGTTGGAGTATAACTCGGGAGCCCAGTTGACAGTGGTTATGTGGTCACGGTTTCAAGTTTCATGATACTAGAAGAGGATGTTTTATAAACCCCATACATAAGTTTAAGACTATAATCATAGGGAAAAATAAATGGGCTTTCCAGTATAATCAGCTTATTCTTTTTCTCCATCTCTACCAAAGCAGTATATTTAACCTAGTTATTTGAAACATGTGAAAGAGTTGGAGGCAAGAAGACCTTCAGGAGGGGAGTGACTGTGGCAGTGGAGAGAAAGCTAAAACTCGAGTCGGGGTGGTAACAGCTGTAGTTATTAATGACTTTTTTAATCACAACAATTGTTGTCACTTCAGAAGGACTTTTAGCTTTTCTCTAACGCCACAACCACTCATCCCCCTAAAAGTCCTCTTGCCCCCAACTCTATCACAAGTTTCTAACAATGAGGTTAAGGATACTACTTGGTGGAGATGGAAAAAAAATAAGTTGATTATACTAGAAAGCCCCTTAACTTTTCCATATGATTATGGTGTCAAACCTATGAATGAGATTTATAAAGTATCATCTTCCGATGGTATTAAACTTGAACCCGTGACTGTATAACCATCGTCAACTAAGGACCCGAGTTATACTTCAACCTGAGATCGCATAACCACCGTCAACTGGGAGCCCTAGTTATACTTCAACCCATGAACGTATAACCATCTTGAACTGGGAGCCCAAATTGCAATGCGATGAGCTTTTAAGATGATAGTTCGATCCTAACACGACAAATGAAATGAGGGGGTCTTCGGGCGCCACTACATCACCGTGAACTTAAATATGCCTTAAAACTATTATATTGTCTCCCTTAAACATAAATACTGATAAACTGTAAATTATACATATTTCTATCCCACATTTTGCACATTTATGGATGAATTATCATGAATTTGTGGAATTTGATGCTCCTAATCCTTTAATTTCATGTTTTATACTTAGGAGCGCATAGGAGAGTGAAAAGAACAAGAAACGGGCCGAAAACGGAGAAAATGGGCCAAAGCAAGGAAACAACACGGCCTGGAGTTCAGCACACGGGCAACCCACACGGCCGTGCCACATTAACAGGCTCGAGTAAGGTCTAAACTCGACTCACATTGGCGTGCCACACGGGCGTGTCCCTGTCATGATGAAGTTTAATTTCACGCGGAAAAGGCTACTTAGGGGCTAAGAAAGACATTCCAAAGTCTATATAAAGACCCTAAGAGGCAACTAGTATAGGGGAGACGGCAGAGTATAGTATTCCCGCCAAGACGGAGAGTAAAAGGTAGGGAATTACTCGAAGGAAAGCCGATTGATCCATCTCAGAAGCCAGGAGCTACATCAAGACAGAGGATCTCCCCTCAATCCTTTCAGGAGTTTTGGGTTTTCTTATGTTTTGTTATTTTCTTTATTCTGATATGTTTCTTTTTATAAACATGAACTAAACCCCCAAATACCTGAGGGGGATGAAACCTAAGACGAATCTTGTTATTGTTATCTGAACTATATGATAAATATTCGATTTGTTCTTAATTGTGTTTTTAATTCTTGAATTGATATTTCTAGGATATTAATTTAAGTTGAATGTGCTCAAGCAGAGGAGCAAAAGTCCTTGTTTAAGAGTAGATCCAACACAATTAAGCGGAGTTGATCGCAATCCTAGACATAAGACGACGAAAATCTGCCGGATTAGAGTCAAATCTAATATGGGGATCCATAGATCAAGTTAATGCAAGACTAGGGGTTTTAATTAGAAAGAGATTTCAATTAATCAACCTAGGATTAGTTGTTATTATTCTCGACAGAGATATTAACATAATTTAGGGATCTCTATGGATCAAGTCGAATAAAGAAATCGTCTAGTTCAGAGTTAGATAACAAGTGAAGTCTAGGTGGATTCTTCCTTAGGTATTGTCTTTATCATTCAGTTTTCCTAAAGCAATTCCCCAATTTACTTTTTGTCACATCCTTAGTTTAGTTAGAGTCAATTAATTTACACAAAACCCAATCTTTATTTTTATGCTAGATAATAGGAAGAAAGTTATTACTAGTACTTTTAGTTCCTTGGATTCGATATTCCGGTCTTGCCACTAACTATACTACTACTCGATAGGTGTGCTTGCCTTTTATCGTGATAATAGTTAGTTTCTAGGTACAATCAATTTTATTACTTAATCACAATCACGAGATCAAGTTTTCAGCGTCGTTGCCGGGGAACTGAAATATTAGGAACACTCTATTTCTATTACTTTAGCCATTACTACTTTTATTTATTGTTAATTTTTATATTAGGTTTTATTTACTAAATTTTTCTTTTTCACTGGCAAGTATCTCTAGTTTATGACTAGAAGAAACCCGTCAGGACCTTTTCTTTTTTATGACGACTTAGAAGCCACAGTTCGTAGAAATCACAGAGATATAAGAAGAAGCCTACGGTACCCAGAACAAGGACAGGAAGAAGAACCCGAATCTACTAAAGAGATGAAGGCAAATCAAGATAATCAGTTACCTCCTGTAGTAGCCGCAAATCCTGTCGAGCAAAATCCTATTCCTCGTACTATGTATGATTGTGCCAAACCTAATTTGGCAGGTACTGAATCTAGTATTGTTAGGCCTACTATTGCTGTAAATAATTTTGAACTGAAGCCTAACACTATTCAGATGATACAAGAGTTTGTTTAGTTTGATGGTTTATAGGATGAAGATCTTAACGCTTATTTAGCCAACTTTTTAGAATTCTGCGACACATTTAAGATAAATGGTACTTTTAACAATGCCATTCGTCTTCAGTTATTCCCACTTTCCTTGAGGAATAAAGCTAAACAGTGGTTAAACTCTCTACCCAGAGGGTCTATCACTACATAGGAACAAATGACCGAAAAATTTTTACTTAAATATTTTCCACCAGCTAAAACGGCTAAACTAAAGAATTATATCTCTTCTTTTATGCAGATGGATTTAGAAACACTCTACGATACTTGGAAGAGATACAAGGACTTATTGAGAAGGTGCCCTCACCATGGGTTACCCCTATGGTTACAGGTTCAAACTTTTAACAATAGTTTGAACCCCTCAACGAGACAGATGATCGATGCAGTCGCCAGTGGAACAATCAATAACAAAACACCAGAAGCAGCTTATGAGTTTATAGAGGAGATGTCACTGAATAACTATCAGTGGCAAGTCATGAGAACAAAGCTACAAAAAGCTGTCGGAGTTTTTAATGTTGATGCGGTCACTACGCTTTCTAATCAGGTAGAACTTCTTAATAAAAAGATTGATAGCTTTGTTGGTTCTACGCAGGTACATCCAGTAATGCAGTGTGACATGAGAAATTCTGAGCACCCCACCTATGGATATGGCATGGAAAACGAACAAGCTAACTATATGGGTAATAATTCTAGATCTTAAAATAACCCTTATAGCAACACTTACAATACAGGTTGGAGGAACCACCCCAATTTCTCATGGGGAGGACAAGGTAACCAAGGAAATCAGAGACCACCACCCTGATAAATGATAAATTATACATATTTTTACCTCATGTTTAGCCTAATTTCTGGATGAATTATTATTCATTTTGTGAGAATTGGTGCTCTTAACCCTTCTATTTCATGTTGTATACTCAGGAGAGCATAAGGAAGAGAAAAGAACGAAAAAAGGATCGGAAACGAAGAAAATGGGCCAAAGTGTGAAAATGACACGGCCCAAGAAGTCACCACACAACCATGCCACACAAAGACTAACACGGCCCAGCCCCTACAAGCACGGCCAGGCCATACGATCGTGCCACCTCAACAGGCCCGAACACGGCCCTTATCGAAACCACACGGGCGTGTCCCTGTCGTGAGGAAGTGCAATTTCACTCGGATTTGGATACTTAGAGGCTAAGAAAGGCATCCCAAAGCTCTATATAAAGACCCTAGGAGGCAACTCTAAGGGTGTACTCTTTTCTCCCAAAAAGGAGCGCCATATTTCTGCCAACACAAGGAGTGAAAGAAAGGAATTACTCCAAGGGAAGCCGATTGATTCATTCCAAAAGCCAGAATTCTACATCAAGATAGAGGATCTCCCTAAATTCCTTCAGGGGTTTTTGGGTTCTTTATGTTTTGTTATCTTATTTCTTCTGAGATGTTTTCTTTATTAATTATGAATTAAACCTCTCAAATACTTGAGGGGGATGAAACCTAAGATAGATCTTGTTATTATTTATTCTTCAATTATATGATAAATACTTGAATTGTTCTTAATTATGTGTTCTTCATTCTTGATTTAATAGTCCTAGGTATTACTTCAAGAAACTGATGTGCTTAGGCAGAGGAGCAAAAGTCCCTGTTTTAAGGGTAGATCTATCATAATTAAGCGGAGTTGCATGCAACCCTAAGCATAGGGCGACATAAATCTACCGGATTAGGATCAAACCTAATAGGGGGATCCATAGATCGAATTAATGCAACCTAGGGGTGTTAATTAATAAAGAAACTTTAGTTAACCACCTAGGATTAGTTGTTCTTATCCTCGACGGAGGTATTAACATAGTTTAGGGATCTCTACGGATCAAGTCAAGTGAAGAAATCGTCTAGTTCAAGAAGTTAATAACAAGTGAAGTCTAAGTGGATTCTCCATTGAGTATTGCCCATATCAGTTAGCTTTTCTAAAAGTTTTTCCCAATTTACTTTTTGTGCATTCTTAGTTTAGTTTTAGAGTTAGTTTCAAACAACCCTCTTTTATTTTTAGGCTAGATAATAGAAAGGAAGTAAGTACTAGTACTTTTGGTTCCCTTGGGTACGATAACTCGGTCTTGCCGCTAAGCTATACTACTGTTCGATAGGTGCGCTTGCCTTTAAATTGTGATATTAGTTAGTTTTTGGTGTGATCAGTTTTTATAAATTTTGTTACTTAATATCGCAAGTATCAAGTTTTTGGCGCCATTGCCGGGGAGCTAAAATATTAAGAAAACTCGATTTCTATTACTTTAGCCATTACTATATTTATTTATTTTCGGTTTTTATTTATTTTTATTTTTTATTTTTCTTTTATTCTATTTTAATTTTCTTTGCTTTTCCCTTCTAGGTATTTCTAGTTTATGACTAGAAACAGCCCAGCAGGACCATTATCTTTTGAAGAAAACTTAGAAGCGACAGTTTGCAGAACTCGCAGAGAGATCAGACGAAGCCTACATTATCCAGAACAAGATCAAGAACAAGGGCTAAAACCTACAGAAGAGATGGAAGCAAATCAAAACATTCCACCACCTCCCGCAATAGCCGCGCAACCAGTGAATCAAGATGAAGCTCGTCGTACTATGTATGATTATGCTAAACCTAGTTTGGCTGGTACTCAAACTAGCATTATTAGACCTGCCATTGCTGCTAATAATTTTGAATTAAAACCTAACATTATTCAGATGATACAACAATTGGTGCAGTTTGATGGTTTACAGGATGAAGATCCAAATTCACACATAGCCAATTTTTTAGAACTTTGTGATACTTTTAAAATTAATGGCGTTTCTGATGATGCCATTCGTCTAAGGCTATTTCTATTCTCTTTGAGAAATAAAGCCAAACAGTGGTTAAATTCTTTACCACGAGGCTCAATCACTACATGGGAATAGATGACTGAAAGATTTTTACTTAAATATTTTCCTCCAACTAAAACAGCTAAATTACGAAACGATTTCTCTTCTTTTGTGCTGATGGATTTAGAAACACTTTACGATGCCTGGGAGAGATACAAAGATCTTTTGAGAAGATGCCCTCATCATGGGTTACTTTTGTGGTTTCAAGTTCAAACCTTTCACAACGGTTTGAATCCTTCAACAAGGCAAATGATCGATGTAGCCGTAGGATGAGCAATCAACAATAGAACACCCAAAACAGCTTATGAATTTATTGAAGAGATGTCACTAAATAACTATCAGTGGCAAGTCATGAGGACAAAGTCGACAAAAGCTACAGGAGTTTATAATATTGATGCTGTCACTATGCTTACTAACCAAATAGAACTTTTAAATAAAAAGTTTGATAATTTTGTTGGTTCTACGCAGGCACAGCCAGTGATGCAGTGTGACACAACTCCAAGAAATATGTTCAATCCAGACTACTCATCCTATGGACACAGCATAGAAACTGAGCAAGCCAACTATATGGGTAACAATTCTAGACCTTAAAATAATCCTTATAGTAATACTTACAATGCAGGTTGGAGAAATCACCCTAATTTTTCATGGAGAGGACAAGGAAATCAAAGACAACAGCCTCATCCGGGATTTCAGCAGCCATCACCATAATAAGAGAAAAAGTCGAATCATGAAGAGATGTTCACCAAATTTATGGCCGCATCAGAAACCCGTTTTCACAACACTGAGACGGCACTAAAGAACCAACAAGCATCAATTCAAGGGTTTCAAAATCAAATCAATTAACTTGCAAAATTAATTTCAGAGAGACCACAAGGTGGACTATCAAGTAATACTGAGCCAAATCCCAGAGAACATGTCAAAGCAATTACTCTAAAAGATGGGAAAGTACTAGCTGAACCAGAAAAGAAGCCTGTTCCAGAATCTTCAGGAGACAAGGCAGAGGAACCCAAGGAAAACACTACACTAACACTCAAGAAATACAAACCGTCTATTCCATACCCGGTAAAGTTGAAGAAAGACCGTACAGACGCTCAATTCGGTAAATTTCTTGAACTTTTTAAACAATTACACATTAACTTACCTTTTGTTGAAGCAATTTCGCAGATGCCGAAGTACACGAAGTTCCTCAAAGAACTCTTGACAAATAAAAGGAAGTTGGAAGAATTAGCCACAGTGGAACTCAACGAGGAATGCTCAACTATTCTCCAAAATAAACTGCCGGCAAAACTGAAAGATTCAGGGAGTTTTACTATTCATTGTTTAATTGGTAGTTTACTTATTGATAAAGCCTTAGCTGATTTAGGTACTAGCATTAATCTCATGCCTTACAAAATGTTCAAGCAACTAGGTCTAGGGGAACCAAAGCCTACTAGGATGAGTATTCAACTAGCTGATAGATCTGTTAAATATCCTAGGGGAATCATAGAAGATGTGCTAGTAAAGGTAGATAAATTTATATTCCCTGTTGATTTTGTCGTGCTTTATATGGATGAGGATATTACGGTGCCTTTAATTTTGGGACGTCCATTCTTAGCCACTGCTAGAGCTGTTATTGATGTAGGGGATGGTAAATTAGTACTTAGAGTTGGTGAGGAAGAAGTCGTTTTTAAAATCTATGATGCTATGAAATTTTCTAAAGAACAAGATGATTCCTGCTATTTTGTTGATATTATTGATTACTTTGTTCAAGATAATTTTCAGGAACTTTCTCTCGCAGACACGTTGGAACTGTGTCTTGTTCAAGGTGGAGGGAAAGATAAAGCCACCACTGAAATCGAAGAACTAAGAAAGGAGTTAGATTCTAATGAAATTATCACGAGACACATAAGTTATGAAAGTATAAAGATGAATGATGAATTGAGACAAAAACCTTCCATTGATGAACCCCCTAAATTAGAGTTAAAGCAACTACCATATCATTTAGAATATGTCTTTTTAGGGGAAGATTCAACTTTACCAGTTATTATCGCATCAGATTTAAGCATTGCAGAAAAAAGGGAACTACTCCACGTGTTAAGGGAACACAAGCAGGCTATAGCTTGGAAAATTTCAAATATTAAGAGAATTAATCCTTCTTTTTACACCCATAAAATTTTAATGGAAGATGAATATTAACCGTCGGTGTAAGTGAAGAGACGATTGAATCCCAACATGAAGGAAGTCGTAAAAGCCGAGGTAATTAAACTTCTAGATGCAGGCATTATTTATCCTATTTCTGACAGTTCTTGGGTAAGTCCTGTGCAGGTTGTTCCTAAAAAGGGAGGCTTGACCGTGGTGTCTAATGATAAAAAAGAGTCAATACCTACAAGAATAGTCACTGGATGGAGAGTTTGTATTTATTATAGAAAGCTGAATGACGTAACTCAAAAAGAACATTTTCCCTTACCTTTTATTGATCAGATGTTGGAAAGATTATCAAGTCGCACGTATTATTGTTTCCTAAATGGCCTCTCTGGTTATTTCCAAATCTCGATAGCTCCAGAAGATCAGGAGAAAATGACATTCACATGTCCATACGGTACGTTTGCTTATCGTAGAATGCCTTTGGTTTATGTAACGCTCCTGCTACTTTTCAGCGATGCATGCTAGCCATCTTCAGCGAATTCGTGGAAGACATCATGGAGGTATTTATAGATGATTTTTCAATTTTCGGTTATTCTTTCCAACTTTGTCTTAATAATTTAAAACGTGTTTTGATAAGATGTGAAGAGACAAATTTAGTACTAAACTGGGAAAAATGCCACTTTATGGTTCAAGAGGGTATTATATTAGGACATAAAATTTCTAGTAAAGGGATAGAGGTAGATAAAGAAAAAATTGAAACCATTAAAAAATTACCTCCCCCTAATTTAGTTAAGGCTATAAGAAGCTTTTTAGGACATGCCGGTTTTTATCGCAGGTTTATTAAAGATTTTTCTAAAATAACTAAGCCTTTAACAAAGCTGTTAGAAAAAGACGTGCTTTTCAACTTTGACCAAGAATGTTTAGAATCTTTTAACGCTCTTAAGGAAAAGTTAGTTAATGCCCCAATTATGATTTCACCTGATTGGAATCTACCTTTTGAACTAATGTGCGATGCAAGTGATTTTGCAATAGGTACAGTTTTGGGACAGCGAAGAGACAAGCACTTTCAATCGATCTATTATGCTAGTAAAACTTTGACAGCTGCTCAAGCAAATTATACTACCACAGAAAAAGAATTGCTAGCCGTTATTTTTGCATTTGACAAATTCAGATCTTATTTGGTTTTGTCAAAAGTCATTGTTTATACTGACCATTCTGCTCTTCGCTACCTTCTAACTAAAATTGATGCAAAACCTCGATTAATAAGATGGATTCTATTATTACAGGAATTCGACTTAGAAATAAAGGACAAGAAAGGAGCTGAAAACTTGGCAACAGATCACCTTTCAAGATTAGAAAACACACAACCTCAGTACCTCGATAAAATAAATGACTTGTTTCCTAATGAACAACTCCTAGCCTTAGCAGATACAACAGTTCCTTGGTTTGCTGATTTTGTAAATTCTTTAGCAGCTAACATAACCCCAAAAGGGCTGACCCATCAGCAAAAGAAGCGATTCTTCGCTGATGTGAAAAACTACTTTTGGGAGGATCCTTTTCTTTTTCGAATTTGTGCAGATCAGGTTATTCGAAGATGCGTTGCTGAAACAGAAGCATACCAGATTTTAAATCACTGCCATTCAGGACCTACAGAAGGACATCACAGTGGAGCTAGAACTGCTCATAAGGTACTCAAATCAGGCTTTTACTGGCCTACACTTTTCAGGGATGCCAACAGGTATGTGACCTCTTGTGATAAATGTCAGCGAACAGGTAATATTTCTCAACATAATGAAATGCCTCAGAGCTATATACTTTCATGCGAAATATTTGATGTATGGGGTATTGATTTCATGGGTCCATTCCCTACTTCATTTGGGGATAAGTACATTCTAGTAGCGGTAGATTATATGTCAAAATGGGTGGAAGCCTAAGCCTTACCTACTAATGATGCTAGAATGGTAGTACGATTTTTGAAGAAACTTTTCTCTCGATTTGGAACACCTAGGATAATTATTAGTGATAAGGGCACCCATTTTTGCAATGCCCAATTTGAAAAAGTTTTAAAAAGGTATGGGGTACACCATAGAACAGCTACCTCTTATCATCCACAAACCAGTGGCCAAGTCGAAGTAACAAATAGGGAACTAAAACACATCTTAGAGAAAACAATAGAAACAAATAGAAAAGATTGGTCAAGAAAGATAGACAATGCTTTATGAGCCTATAGAACTGCTTTTAAAACACTCATAGGTATATCTCCCTATAAACTTGTCGACAGAAAAAATTGTCATCTGCCATTTAAACTTGAACATAAAGCATTTTGGGCTATCAAATTTTTAAACCTTGATTTTAAGCTTGTAGGTGAGAAAAGATTAATGCAGTTAAATGAACTAGATGAATGGCGTTGCAATACCTACGAAAGCTCATGACTATATAAGGAAGCCATGAAGCGACGTCATGACAAACGACTGAAACAACCTAAGCAGTTCAAAATAGGTGATCTTGTCTTACTCTACAACTCAAGGATGAGACTATTTCCTGGAAAACTCAAGTTAAGGTGGTCAGGTCTATTCACTGTTTAAACTGTCTTTCCATACGGCACAATTGAGGTAACTCAACCCAACCACGGTACGTTCAAGGTAAACAGCCATAGGCTTAAACACTATAGAGGTGAGAATTTTAAAGATAACAGGGAGGAGCTTCAGCTCCACGAAATCCCTTCGTGATACATCCAGGTAGAGTCAAGCTTAAACTCCAAATAAGCGCTTCTCGGGAGGCAACCCGAGCACTAACTTAGTAACTTTTCCTTTATTTTTGGTTTTAGTATTTTTATGCATCAACTAACCCTTTTAAATGCAGAAATTTAGGACCACACGGCCATGCCCGCGGGCGTGTCCAAGGCCGTGTGAACACTTAAAACAGAGACACGGTCGTGCATCTAGGCCATGTGTAAACAGAGCACAATTTTCTCAAAAACACGGGCTTACACAAAACTACACACCCGTGTCCCCAGACCGTGGCCAACACTGTCAATGGAGACACGGCCGTGTGACTACCTACACGACCGTATGATTAACGAAAACCTCATCGTAAATGGTCGTGTGATTTATCACACGACTGTTGATAAACGGTAATTTATACATATTTTTACCTCATGTTTAGCCTATATTTCGGATGAATTATTATCAATTTAGTGAGAATTGGTGCTCTTAATCTTTCTTTTTCATATCTTATACTCAGGAGAGCATAGGGAGGAGAAAAAATGGAAAATAGACCAAAAACCAGAGAAAATGGGCCAAAATATGCAAACGCACGGCCCAATAAGTTACTACACGGCCGTGGCACACGGCCGTGCCACATAAAGATAACACGATCCAGCCGCCGACAAGCACGGCCTAGCCACACGGCCGTGCCACCCAAGTATTCCAGAACACGGCCTCTTGTCGAAATCACACGGGCGTGGCACACGGGTGTGTTCTAGTCGTGAGGAAGAGGAATTTCACTTGGATTTGGATGCTTAGAGGCTAAGAAAGGCTCCCCAAAGCTCTATATAAAGACCCTAGGAGGCAACTCTAAGGGTGTACTCTTTTTCTTCCAATAGGAGCGCCATCTTTCTGCCAACACGAGGAGTGAAAGCAAGGAATTACTCCAAGGGAAGCTGGTTGATTCATCCTAGAAGCTAGAGTTCTACATCAAGACTGATGATCTCCCTAAATTCCTTCAGGGGTTTTTGGGTTCTTTATGTTTTGCTATTTATTATCTTCTGAGATGTTTCTTTTCTTTATTATGAACTAAACCTCTCAAATACTTGAGGGGGATGAAACCTAAGACAGATCTTGTTATTATTCATTGAGATATATGATAATTGCTTGACTTGTTCTTAATTATGTGTTCTTCATTCTTGATTTAATAATCCTAGGTATTACTTCAAGAAATTGATGTGCTTAGAGCAGAGGAGCAAAAGTCTATGTGATAAGAGTAGATCTACCATAATTAAGCGGAGTTGCATGCAACCCTAGACATAGGGCGACATAAATCTGCCGGATTAGGGTCAAACCTGATATAGGGATCCATAGATCGAATTAATGCAACCTAGGGAGTTAATTAATAAAGGAACTTTAATTAACAACTTAGGCTTAGTTGCTCTATGCCTCAACGGAGGGTTTAGCATAAGTTAGGGATCTCTACCGATCAAGGCAAGTAATCAATTATATAGTTCAAGAATTCAATAACAAGTGAAGTCTAGGTGGATTCTCCCTTGAGTATTGCTCATATCAATCAGTTTTCCCGAAAGTTTTTCTTCAATTTACTTTTTGTGCACTTTTAGTTAGTTTTAGAATTAGTTTAAATCAACTCTCTTTATTTTTAGGCTAGACAATAGAAAGGAAGTAAGTACTAGTACTTTTGGTTCCCTTGGGTACGATAACTCGGTCTTGCCACTAAACTATATTATTGTTCGACAGGTGCGCTTGCCTTTAAGGTCGTGATATTAGTTAGTTTTGGTGTGATCAGTTTTATAAATTTTATTACTTAATATCGCGAGCCGTTATCAAGTTTTTGGCGTCGTTGCCGGGGAATTGAAATATTACGAAAACTCGATTTCTATTACTTTAGCCATTACTATATTTATATATATTTTTCTTTTATTTTTATTTTCAGTTTTTATTTATTTATTTTTATTTTCTTTTAAATTTTTGAATTTTCTTTTTTTTTTCTATTTTTTTTAGGTATTTTTAGTTTATGACTAGAAACAACCCAATAGGACCATTACTTTTTGACGATGATCTAGAAGCGACAGTTCGCAGAAATCGCAGAGAAATTAAACGCAGTTTACATTATCCAGAACAAGAACCTGAGCAAGAGCCAGAACCTACAGAAGAGATGGAAGCAAATCAAAACGTTCCACCACCTCCAGCACTACCAGCAGAACCAGTAAACCAAGAAGAAGCTCCTCGCACTATGTATGATTATGCTAAACCTAGTTTGGTTGGTACCCAAACTAGCATTCTTAGACCTACTATTACTGCTAATAATTTTGAATTAAAGCCTAACACTATTTAGATGATACAACAATTGGTGCAGTTTGATGGTTTACATGATGAAGATCCAAATTCACACATAGCCAACTTTTTGGAACTTTGTGATACTTTTAAAATTAATGGCGTTTCTAATGATGCCATTCGTCTAAGGCTATTTTCATTCTCTTTGAGAAACAAAGCCAAACAGTGGTTAAATTCCTTACCACGAGGCTCAATCACTACGTGGGAACAAATGACTGAAAAATTTTTACTCAAATATTTTCCTCCAACTAAAACAGCCAAATTACGAAACGATATTTCTTCTTTTGTGCAGATAGATTTAGAAACACTTTACGATGCATGGGAGAGATACAAAGATCTTTTGACAAGGTGTCCTCAGCATGGTCTACCTTTGTACTACAAGTTCAAACCTTCCACAACAGGTTAAATCCGTCAACCAGACAAATGATCGATTCAGCCGCAAGAGGGACAATCAATAATAAAACACCTGAAGCAGCCTATGAATTTATTGAAGAGATATCATTGAATAATTATCAGTGGCAAGTCATTAGGACCAAGCCGACGAAAGCTGCAGGAGTCTATAATATTGATGCTGTTACTATGCTTACTAACCAAGTAGAACTTCTAAATAAGAAGTTTGATAATTTTGTTAGTTCTACGCAGGCACAACCAGTGATGCAATGCGACGCGACTCAAGAAAACACATTCAATCCAGATTTCGCATCTTATGGACACAGCATGGAAACTGAACAAGCCAACTATATGGGTAACAATTCTAGATCTCAAAATAAACCTTATAGTAATACTTACAATGCAGGTTGGAGATCCAGGAACTTTCTCTCACAGACACGTTGGAACTGTGTCTTGTTCAAGGTGGGGGGAGATGAAACCACCACCGAAATTGATAAAGTAAGGAAAGAATTGGATTATAATGAAATCATCACTAGGCACATAAGTTATGAAAATATAAAGATGAGTGATGAATTGAGACAGAAACCTTCCATTACTGAACCCCTTAAATTATAACTAAAACAGCTGCCAGATCATTTAGAGTATGCCTTTCTAGGGGAAAAAGCAACTTTATCAGTCATTATCGCATTCGATTTAAGCATTGCAGAGAAAGAGGAACTACTTCATGTGTTAAAAGAACACAAACGTGTTATAGCTTGGAAAATTTCAGATATCAAGGGAATTAATCATTCTTTCTGCACCCACAAAATTTCAATGAAGGACGAATTCAAACCATCAGTGCAAGCCCAGAGACGATTGAATCCCAACATGAAGGAAGTTTTAAAAGCCGAGGTAATTAAACTTCTAGATGTAGGTATTATTTATCCTATTTCTAACAGTTCTTGGGTAAGCCCTGTGCAGGTTGTTCATAAGAAAGGTGGATTGACCGTGATGTCTAACGACAATGAAGAGTTAATACCTACAAGAATAGTCACAGGATGGAAAGTTTGCATTGATTACTGGAAGCTGAATAACGCCACTCAGAAAGATCATTTTCCATTACCTTTTATTGATCAGATGTTAGAAAGATTGTCAGGTCATATGTATTATTGTTTCCTAGATGGCCTCTCTGGTTACTTCCAGATCCTGATAGCTCCAGAAGATCAAGAGAAAATGATATTCGCATGTCCATACGGTGCAGTTTTGAGACAACGAAGAGACAAGAACTTTCAACCGATCTACTATACTAGCAGAACTCTAACAGCTACCCAAGCAAATTATACTACCACAGAAAAAGAGCTGCTAGCTATTATTTTTGCATTTGATAAATTTAGATCTTATCTGATTTTGTCAAAAGTCATTGTTTATACTGACCATTCTGCTCTTCGCTATCTTTTAGCCAAAATCGATGCAAAACCTCGACTAATAAGATGGATTCTATTGCTACAGGAATTAAATTTAGAGATAAAGGAGAAGAAGGGAGCTGAAAATTTAGTAGCAGATCACCTTTCAAGATTGGAAAACATGCAGCCAACGTATCTCGATAAGATAAACGACTTGTTCCCTAAAGAACAACTCCTATCCTTAGCAGATACAACAGTGCCTTGGTTTTCCGATTTTGCAAATTATTTAGCAGCTAACATAACCCCAAAAGGGTTGACACATCAATAGAAAAAGCGATTCTTCGCTAATGTGAAAAACTACTTTTAGGAGGATCCTTTTCTTTTTCGAATTTGTGCAGACCAGGTTATTCGGAGATGCGTTACTGAAACAGAAGCATACCAGATTCTAAATCACTGCCATTCAGGACCCACAGGTGGACATCACAGTGGAGCTAAAACTGCTCATAAGGTACTCGAATCAGGCTTTTACTGGCCTACACTTTTCAGAGATGCCAACAGGTATGTGATCTCTTGTGACAAATGTCAATGAACAGGTAACATCTCTCGACATAATGAAATGCCTTAGAACTATATACTTTCATGTGAAATATTTGATGTATGGGGTATTGATTTCATGGGTCCATTCCCTACTTCATTTGGGAATAAGTATATATTAGTAGCAGTAGATTACATGTCGAAATGGGTGGAAGCCCAAACCTTACCTACTAATGATGCTAGAATCGTAGTACGATTTTTAAAGAAACTTTTCTCTCGATTTGGAACACCTAGGATAATTATTAGTGATAGGGGTACTCATTTTTGCAATGCCCAGTTTGAAAAAGTTTTAAAAAGGTATGGAGAACACCATAGGACAGCTACCCCCTATCACCCACAAACCAGTAGTCAAGTCGAAGTAACAAATAGGGAATTAAAACGCATCCTAGAGAAAACAATAGAAACAAATAGAAAAGATTGGTCAAGAAAAATAGACGATGCATTATGGGACTATAGAACTACTTTCAAAACACCCATAGGTACATCTCCCTATAAACTCGTCTATAGAAAAAGTTATCATCTACCATTTGAACTTGAACACAAGGCATTCTGGGCTATAAAATTTTAAACCTTGATTTCAAGCTTGCAGGTGAGAAACGACTAATGCAGTTAAATGAACTAGATGAATGGCATTGCAATGCCTATGAAAGCTCACGACTATACAAGAAAGCCATGAAGCAACGTCATGATAAACAACTGAAACAACCTAAGCAATTTAAATCAGGTGATTTTGTCTTACTCTACAACTCGAGGCTGAGATTATTCCCTGAAAAACTCAAGTCAAGGTGGTTAGGTCCATTCACTATCCAAAATGTCTTTCCATACGGCACCATTGAGGTAACTCACCCTAACCCTGGTACATTCAAGGTAAACAGCCATAGGCTTAAACATTATAGAGGTGAGAATTTTACAGAAAACAAGGAGGGGCTTCGGCTCCACGAAATTCTGTCATGACACATCTAGGCAGAGTCGAGCTTAGACTTTAAATAAGCACTTCTCGGGAGGCAACCCGAGCACTAACTTAGTAAATTTTCATCTATTTTATTTTTAGCATTTTTTATGCATTACTCTAACCCTTTTTAATGCAGAGATCTAGGACCCCACGGCCATACCCACGGGCGTGTCCCAGGCCGTGTGTACTCTGCAAACAGAGACACAGTCGTGTACCAAGGCCGTGTATAAACAGAGCAAAAATTTTCCCAAAACACGGGCCACTGATAAAACCCTACGGCCGTGCGATATGGCCGTTGCGACCTTTCAACTTCAACACGGGCTACCATCAACACCCCACGGCTGTGCGATATGGCCGTGGCAACCCTGCAGCATCCACACGGGCACACATAACGCCACACGCCCGTGTCCCAAGACTGTGGAAGACACTGTCAAATTCCACACGGCCGTGGAACATATTACACGACCGTGTAAAACACGAACGCGATCGCACATGGCCGTGTACAACATCAATAGACCGTGTGAGTAACAAAGAATCGATCTCCCACGGTCGTACAACACATTCCCACGGGCGTGCTCATCGACACCAAGCGTGCCAAAACCCCCAGATTTCGAAAGACACGAGCAAAACACGACTCACACGGGCGTGTGACATGCCCGTATGACCCGAAAACTATAAATAATGGCCACTATTCATTTTCTTCCTCACTCAAAACCCCAAACTTCTCTCATCCAAACTCTCCCCAACCACCACCAGCGCCGCCACAGCTCTCCAATCACCACCATACCCGAACTCAGCCAACCCATGCCCGTGTAAACTCCACCCACGACAGTGCACCCTCAAATTTTGGTTCTATTCTCTCAATTTTTCTCATTTATTTGTTTATATCTCATTTTCATTATTTATATTTTTAATTTTGCTTTATTCTTTATGATAATTCAAGCATGGAATTAAAAAAATTGGATGAATAATCTAGAATAGTATAGAATATATTAGGATTACATGCCACTTAATTTCATTTTTGCTTGCCATTTAGATTTCATTTTCTTTACCATTTAAACTCATATTTGCATGCCATTTTGTCATATTTTTAGTATATATACATACCCATAGTTCTTCCTTTTGTTACAAGTCAATATGATTAGATCCTACTATTTAGATTAATCCTCATTTTTATTTTTTAGCACATTGTCATTTTAATCTATATTTCACTATCTAAGTTTAATTTCAATATTTAGGACTAATGCTTATATTTTATTTCTGATACGATGTCATCATCACGCAGTAGGAAAACCGTCGTCCCCGTCTCCAAAAAACGAAAGGGACCAGGAAGTTCCTCATCCAGGCCCATATCCGAGGAGCGCCACCCTTTCATCACATTCTCGCAAGCCTCCCAGGAGGAACGCTATCAACTACTCCAGACCCGCACTATCTCCACGGGCCGCTGCATAGACTGGGATGCCCTCGCGCAGATACAGTTAGTAGATGACATCCAGGCCTTACTAATGACAGAGCCATGGGAGCAGTTCTTCCAAATCGTAGAGCCGACATATTTAGAACTAACCCTCGAGTTCTACTCCACATTTCACTTACAGACCGTGATGAGTAGATTCGACAATCCAGGCACGGTCCAGTTCCGTCTAGGAGGTCTCGTGCTGCAGCTGAGTGTCCCAGAGTTTGGCACAGCTCTCGGTCTTTATACCAAGCAATTCATGGTAGATGAGGACTTACCTACCCTTTCTCGTCGCATCCACATTCGGCCCGTCGACTGCTGGAATGAGATCACCCCAGGTCGTCAAACCTATAACCCCAGCGCCAGTAAGGCAACCGCCCTCGTGCCATCTCTAAGGTACATTCATGCTCTTCTTGCTCACACTCTTACAGGTAGACGAGAGAGCACCGGCGTCGTCAACACTCACGACGTCTACTTCCTGTGGTGCATGGCCAATGGACACACTATTGACCTCGCATACTTCATCGCGCTTGCCATGTAGCACCAGACTGAGAGGCACCGGAGAGGCGTCTTATCGATGGGGCCCCACATTACACGCCTAGCTCGTCACTTCGGGCTCCTCAACACTACGGCCCAAACATCCTCCTATACTTTCCTCGGCCAGATGTCCTCGCAGGGCATCCAGAGCATGTTGCACATGAGGATGATAAAGCGACGACCAGGTGGCGGCCACTTCCACTTCCGCCTTGTATAGGAGGGCGATGACGTAGAGGATATTGCTGATGATGTCCCACCACTACCACCGGAAGAGGATGAGCCCACCGAGCCACCACGCCCCAGACGACCCACCCAAACGGCGGCCCCACATGCTGACATACACGAGCGCCTAGATCGATTTGAGCAGCAATACTTCCGGTGCCTCGATTTTATCGACGCCACTTTGGCGTAGATATGTCAGCACTTGAGCATCACCCCGCCACCGCGTGATCCATCCGAGGACAAATCCTCTTATATTTATTTTCTTTTTTTTCTTATTATTTTTATCTTCACTTAGATTTGAACACTAATATTTTATTTTCTCTTTTCTACTAACTTCGTTTTTCTTTTTCAGTTTATTTATATTTTCTTTCCTTTTATCTTTTTCATTTTTGAATATTAGTATTTTTAATATTTTGTTTTGTTTTATTTATTTTCATAACGGCCAACCCCTAATAAGTAAATTCTCTTGATCCAAATTCCCCACGACTAATAAATACTTTCGCAGTTTCAAAGGAGCTTTACAGCTCAAATCTCCACGAAAAAAGGGAACACCTTGCCACAACTGCCAACTCTTCCTACCTCAGTCTCACTAATCCATCCAAAGCAGGGAGTTTCATACCTCCCTCTATCTTATGATCTTATGCTTTTCTTGCAATTAATGCTATTTTTGTACATTGAGGGCAATGTACATCTTAAGTGTAGGGGGAAAACTTACTTTAAATCTTTATATTATCTTTGAAATCCCTGAACTTTTCTAATATTTTGCATTGTTCTCAATAGCATCATCTTCAGTCTCCTATTAGGAATTAATTCTGATTGATTTATGATTTTTATTGATATGTGAGAATTAAGAAATAGGAGATTGTACTTGGAATATTCAAACTCTAAAACATTAGGGAATCAAGCATGATAAGTTGAAATTTTTGAGAACCCCAATTTTTGCATAAGTTCTTTTCCCTAATTCTAAGTGTTATCTTCAGATTTGAAATTCACAGGGTTGACATCAAAAGCCATAATTTTTGTGAGACTTTTGAGCCTTTTGAGCATACATTCTTTCGTGCTCACTTTTATTATTGCTTTGAGTGAGTCAATACTGATTTGTTATTCTAGAACTTGCTTTGATTATACATGTCGAGACCACATCATTGATTTGATATACCGAAATGATAAAGGCACCTAGGATTTAACCTACTTACTCCACAAAAGCCTACCTCTATAAATTAACCCCTAGTGAACCCCATTGAGCCTAACAAACTTTTCCTTGACTTACCCCTAATTATTAACCAATAACCTATTTTTTGTTGAATTTCATTCAATTATTTTAACCCTTATTTTTGTCGAGATTTGCGTTGAAATTTTTATCTAGCTTTATTCTCTTTTCCAGAATGTAAAGTTGTAAATATTCAAGTTATTGCACTTGATTTGAATTGTTCTTTAAAAAAAAACATATGTATTCAGTTGTAATCTATAATAGTTCAAATAGTTTTTGCATATTTTTATTTTAAGGCTACCAAGGTAGAATTGATATTATCCTAAGGATTAGCTTGGGAAATATGTTCCAGTGATAGAGATTTTTCTAGCTAGATAATTTTTCAAAGTTCAGTCTCGATTCTAACATTCTTTTGCAGCCTGTGACAACACCCCTAACCAAGCCCCATTACAACCTTTAAAAGACCTTTTGATCGATGTATCATATCAATCTACAGTGGTGGAAACTTGATTTTCAAGCAAGCCTATGGTAATAACTTTTTAGGTTGACTAGAGAGTACTTAATTTTTGAACCCTAAACACTTCGAGTGGATAAAGTGAATCCTTAGTGAGGATGTCAACTTCTGTTAATTAAGATGGAGAGATAACTACTTAGGAGAAAGAATAAAACTTATGTTTCAATGATAAAATTCTCAACTTAAAGTAATCGAGTCTTTAATGTTCTTTTGATTGAATTTTCATTGTATGCTTACCTGTGGATTAATTTGAAACATTATTGATAAAGATTGTGAGTTGAGAAGAATGATTCTTATTTAGGGAATGTGATTTTGTTTGAGGACAAGCAAAGGATTAAGTGTGGGGGTATTTGATAAACGCTAATTTATAAATATTTTTACCTCACGTTTAGCCTATATTTCGGATGAATTATTATCAATTTAGTGAGAATTGGTGCTCTTAATCTTTCTTTTTCATATCTTATACTCAGGAGAGCATAGGGAAGAGAGAAGAACAAAAAATGGACCAAAAATCAGAGAAAATGGGCCAAAATGTGCAAACGCACGGCCCAATAAGTTACCCCACGGCCGTGTGCCACGGCCGTGCCACATAAGGATCACACGGTCCAGCCGCTGACAAGCACGGCCTGGCCACACGGCCGTGCCACCCAAGCATTCCAGAACACAGCCTCTTGTCGAAATCACACAGGTGTGGCACACAGAGGTGTTCTAGTCGTGAGGAAGAGGAATTTTACTCGGATTTAGATGCTTAGAGGCTAAGAAAGGCTCCCCAAAGCTCTATATAAAGACCCTAGGAGGCAACTCTAAGGGTGTACTCTTTTTCTCCCAATAGGAGCGCCATCTTTTTGCCAACACGAGGAGTGAAAGCAAGGAATTACTCCAAGGGAAGCCGATTGATTCATCCCAGAAGCTAGAGTTCTACATCAAGACTGAGGATCTCCCTAAATTCCTTCAGGGGTTTTTGGGTTCTTTATGTTTTGCTATTTATTATCTTCTGAGATGTTTCTTTTCTTTATTATGAACTAAACCTCTCAAATACTTGAGGGGGATGAAACCTAAGACAGATCTTGTTATTATTCATTGAGATATATGATAATTGCTTAAATTATTCTTAATTATGTGTTCTTCATTCTTGATTTAATAATCCTAGGTATTACTTCAAGAAATTGATGTGCTTAGAGCAGAGGAGCAAAAGTCCATGTGATAAGAGTAGATCTACCATAATTAAGCGGAGTTGTATGCAACCCTAGACATAGGGCGATATAAATCTGCCGGATTAGGGTCAAACCTAATATGGGGATCCATAGATCGAATTAATACAACCTAGGGAGTTAATTAATAAAGGAACTTTAATTAACAACTTAGGCCTAGTTGCTCTATGCCTCGACGGAGGGTTTAGCATAAGTTAGGGATCTCTACCGATCAAGGCAAGTAATCAATTATATAGTTCAAGAATTCAATAACAAGTGAAGTCTAGGTGGATTCTCCCTTGAGTATTTCTCATATCAATCAGTTTTCCCAAAAGTTTTTCTTCAATTTACTTTTTGTGCACTTTTAGTTAGTTTTAGAATTAGTTTAAATCAACTCTCTTTATTTTTAGGCTAGATAATTGAAAGGAAGTAAGTACTAGTACTTTTGGTTCCCTTGGGTACGATAACTCGGTCTTGCCACTAAACTATACTATTGTTCGACAGGTGCGCTTGCCTTTAAGGTCGTGATATTAGTTAGTTTTGGTGTGATCAGTTTTATAAATTTTATTACTTAATATCGCGAGCCGTTATCAACCGTGTGAAAAGTGAACGAGATCACAAACGGCCGTGCGAGATGGCAAACACTGGCATGTACTTCGAACCAGGTGCACCAAAACCATCAAATTTTGAATCACACCGGCAAAACCCGAGTCACACGGGCGTGTTCCATGCCTATGTGACCCAAAATCTATAAATAAGGGATCACTATTCACCTTCTCCTTCACTCAAACCCTAAATCCTCTCACCCAAACTCTTCCCCAACCACTATAAACGCCGCCTCTGACCCTCAAAGCACCACCACGCTCGTATAGGACTATCCCACGCCCGTGCAAAGCTTCCCACGACCGTGCACATCTCCCATTTGGTTCTTTTTTTCTCATTTTTCTTTTTAATTTTTACTACTCTATTTTATTTCTTTTTATCAAGATTATATTTAGATTTAGAATTAATTCAAGCATGAAATTAGTTACACTAGGATGAATAATCTAGAATAGTATAGAACATTTCATGATTGCATGCCACTTAACATCACACTTGATTGCCATTTTTCTTATGCATTTAGTATAAATACATACTGATATTGTCTACTTTTAATATCACATTAGGATGGATAATCTATATCATTTAGGTTAGTCCTCATTTTATTTTTAAGAACATTGTCATTCTAATCAACATATTTATTATTTATATATAGTTTTTGATTCCATTTAATTTCAATCTTTAGGACTAATGTTTATTATTTTGTTGTTAGGCATCATTTCATCATCGCGCGGTAAAAAAGCTACCGTCCCCACTTCAAAGAAACGCAAGGGAACCGGTGGTTCGTCCTCGTGACCCATTACTGAGAACCGCCATCCTTTCCTCCATTTTTCGCAAGCCTCCCAAGAGGAGCGATATGAAATACTCCAAGCTCGCACTCTAACCACTGGCTGATGCATAGATTGGGCTGCCCTCGAGTAAATACACCTAGTGGACGAGGTCAGGGCCCTATTGATGACCGATCCATGGGAACAGTTTTTCCAGATCGTGGAGCCCACATACTTAAAACTCACACTCGAGTTCTGCTCCACATTTCACCTCCAAACCGTGATGAACAGATACGATGATCCAGGAACAGTCCAGTTCCGTTTGGGAGGTTTCGTGCGACAGCTTAGTGTCCCAGAATTCGGTATAGCTCTCGGTCTCTATACCGAGCAATTTATGGAAGAGGAGGACCTCTCCACGCTTCATTGCCACATTCATTTAGCACCGTCTAGGTGTTGGAAGGCCCTAGTCCCTACGTCATCAACATACGACCCTAGTCGCTCTAAAGCGACTAAGCTTATCCCGGCCCTGAGGTATCTACATTCTCTTCTTGCACACACACTAACCGGCAGGGGAGAGAGCACAGGGGTCATTCGTACCCACGACACCTACTTCCTATGGTGCATGGTGAACGCACATGTCATCGACTTAGCTTACTTCATCGCCCATGCAATCCAGCATCAGATAGAAAGGCACCGCAAGGGCGTAGTTTCTATGGGCCCCTACATCACGAGATTAGGCCGCTATTTCGGCCTATTCAACATCGCAGCCCAGACATCCTTATATACTTTGGTGGGCCAGATGTCCCCACAGGGCATTCAGACCATGCTTCACATGAGGATGATCAGGCGGAGGCCAAGAGGCAGTCCCTTTCAGTATCGCCTCATCCAGGAGGGCGAGGACCCTGAGGACATTCCTGATGATGTCCCACCACCACCACAGGAAGAGAATGCACCTACAGAGCCACCACCCCCTCGCCGTCCATCTCATGCAGCAGCCACCTATGCTGACATATCTGAGCGCCTATCCCAATTTGAGCAGTAATGCTTCCAGCACTTCGACCACATCGACGCCACACTACAACAGATATGCCAGCACCTTCACATCACTTCACCACTGCCACCGCGTGATCCATCTGAGGATTAGATACTTCTATTCCTCTTAACTTTATTTTTATCTTAATTTTTATTTAAACGTTGATCCCTATTTTTACATTTTCTTTTCTTCTAACTTTATTTTCCTTTTTACTTTTACTTTTATTATTTTTTATTTTACCTTTTTTATTTTATCTTAGTATTTTTAGAACTTTATTTATTTTATTTCATTTCTTTTTCATATCGGCCAACCCCTAACGATAATCTCTCTTGATCCAAATTCCACACGACTAATAAATACATTCATAGTTTCAAAAGGAGCTCTACAGCTCAAATCCATATGGAAATGGGAACACCCTGCCACAACTACCGGCTCTTCCAATTCCAATATCCGTCTCAAAAATTCATCCAAAATTCAGGGAGTTTCATGTCTTTCCCTATCTTATGATCTTGTGCTTTTATTGCTACTAATGCTTCTTTGTACATTGAGGGCAATGTACATCTTAAGTGTGGGGGAAATTTACTTTCAGTCTTTACACTCTCTTTGAAATCCCTGAATTTTTTTCTACTAACATTTTGCATTGTTCTCAAATTCTCACTTTCATTCTTTGCATTATCTTCAATCTCCTATTAGGAATATATTCTGATTCATTTATGATTTTTATTGATATGTGAGAATTAAGAGATAGGTGCTTGTACTTTGATTATTCAAACTCTAAAACATTAAAGAATCAAGCATGATAAGTTGAAATTTTTGATAACACCATTTTTTCATAAGTTATTTTCCTTAATTCTAAGTGTTATCTTGATATTTGAAATTCGCAGGGTTGACATCAAAAGCCATAATTCTGGTGAGATTTTTGAGCCTTTTGAGCATATATTCTTTCGTGCTCACTTTTATTATTGCTTTGAGTGAGTCAATACTGATTTGTTATTCTAGAACTTGCATCGATTATACATGTCGAGACTACATCATTGATTTGATATACTGAAATGATAAAGGCACCTAGGATTTAACCCACTTACTCCACAAAAGCCTACCTCCATAAATTAACCCCTAGTGAACCCTATTGAGCCTAAAAACGTTTTCTTTGACTTACCTCTAATATTAACCTTTCACCCATTTTTTGTTGAATTCTATTCAATTATTTTGACCCCTATTTTTGTTGAGATTTGAGTTGAAATTTTCATCTAGCTTTATTCTCCTTTCCAGATTGTAAACTTTTATTCAGTTTATTGTATTGTACTTGAATTGTTCTTAAAAAAATGTATTAATTCAGTTGTAATTTGTAATAGTTCAAATAGTTTTTGCATATTTCTATTTTAAGGCTACCAAGGCGGAAATAATGTTATCATAAGAATTAGCTCAAGAAATATGTTCCAATGATAGAGATTTTTCTAGCTAGATAATTGATAAACACCGAATTATACATATTTTTACCTCACATTTAGCCTACATCTTGGATGGTTTCTTATCAATTTTGTGAGAACTAGTGCTCTTAACCCCTCTTTTTCTTATCTTATACTCAGGAGAGCATAGGGAAGAGAAAAGAACAAAAAACGGGCCAAAAACGGTGAAAATGGATCAAAAAGCACAAACCACACGGGCCAAGAGGTGCCACACGGTCGTTCCACATAGGCGTGCTTCATGAAGATCACATGGTCAAAGCCCCGACAAGCACGGCCACTACACACAGGCGTGCTAAATCACACGGCCTCTATCGAACCCACACGGGCGTGGCACACGGGCGTGTTCTAGTCGTGAGAAAGACGAATTTCACTCAAATTGGGATGCTTAAGGGCTAAGAAAGAATCCCCAAAAGTTCTCTATATAAAGATCCCATAATGCAACATTGAAGGGGGCCTTCTTCCACTTTTATACACGTTCTATATTCTTTTCCTCTTATCTTTCTGCCACACCACAGGTAGAAGCAAGGGATTACTCGAAGGGAGAAGCCAATCAGTTCATCTCAGAAGCCGAAGTTCTGCATCAACATAGAGGATTTCCCTAAATTCCTTCAGGGGTTTTTGGTTTCTTTTATGTTTTGTTATTTTATATCTTCTGGGATGTTTTCTTTTATCATTATGAACTAAACCCCTCAAATACTTGAGGGGGATGAAACCTAAGACAGATCTTGTTATTTATTCTTGATTTATATGATAATTACTTGATTTGTTCTTAATTATGTGTTCTTCATTCTTGTTTTAATAGTCCTAGGTATTAATTCAAGAATTAGATGTGCTTTGAGCAGAGGAGCAAAAGTCCCTGTGATAAGAGTAGATCTACCATAATTAAGCGGAGTTGCATGCAACCCTAGACATAGGGCGACATAAATCTGCCGGATTAGGGTTAAACCTAATATGGGAACCATAGATCGAATTAATGCAACCTAGGGAGTTAATTAATAAGGGAATTTTAATTAACAACTAGGCCTAGTTGCTCTTCACCTCGACAGAGGTTTTAGCATAGATTAGGGATCTCTACGGATCAAGTCAAGCAAATAACTCATATAATTCAAGAAGATAATAACAAGTGAAGTCTAGGTGGATTCTCCCTTAAGTATTGATCATACCAATTAGCTTTCCCCTAAAAAGTCTTCCCAATTTACTTTTCCTATTTTTCTTAGTTTAGATTTTAGCAATTAGTTTTAAACAAAACCCTCATTTAATTTTTAGGTTAAATAATAGAAAGAATGTGAGTAGTAGTACTTTCAGTTCCCTTGGGTACGATACCCGATCTTATCACTAGACTATACTGCTGTCGACAGGTGCGCTTGCCTTAAAACGTCGTGATATTAGTTAGTTTGGGTTTGATCAAGTTCTTTATAAATTTTATTACTTCATATCACGCGATATCAAGTTTTTGGCGCCGTTGCCGGGGAACTAAAGTGAAATATTACGAAAGCTCGATTTCTATTACTTTAGCCATTACTATTTATAATATTTATATTTTTACTTTGTTTTTATTTTTATTTTTTAAAATTTATTTTCTTCTCTTTTTAGGCTTTTCGAGTTTATGACTAGAAACAACCCGACTGGACCACTACTTTTTTACGAAGATTTGGAAGCTACAGTCCCCAGAAACCGTAGAGAGATCAGACGAAGTCTACATTATCCAGAACAAGGACTTGAGCAAGAGCCAGAACCTACTGAAGAGATGGCCGCAAATCAAAATATTCACCAACCTCCAGCACTACCCGCCGAACCAGAAGAAGCTCCGCGTACTATGTATGATTATGCTAAACCTAGTGTGATTGGTACTCAAACTAGTATTGTTAGACCTGCTATTGCTGCTAACAATTTTGAACTAAAACCTAGTACTATTCAGATGATTCAGCAATTTGTGCAGTTTGACGGTTTACAGGATAAAGATCCCAACTCACATCTAGCCAATTTTTTGGAATTTTGCGACACCTTTAAAATCAATGGCGTTATTGATGACGCCATTCGTCTAAGGTTATTTCCTTTTTCTTTAAGAAATAAGACAAAACAGTGGTTAAATTCTTTACCACGAGGCTCAATTACTACATGGGACCAGATGTCCGAAAAATTTTTGCTTAAATATTTTCCCCTGCTAAAACTGCTAAATTACGAAACGATATTTCTTCTTTTCTGCAGATGGATTTAGAAACACTCTATGATGCCTGGGAAAGGTACAAAGATCTTTTGAGAAGATGCCATCATCACGGATTACCTTTATGGCTACAGGTTCAAACTTTCCATAATGGGTTAAACCCATCAACTAGGCAGATGATCGATGCAGCCGCAGGCGGAACCATCAATAATAAAACACCTGACGTAGCTTACGAATTTATTGAGGAGATGTCATTGAATAACTATCAGTGGCAAGTCATGAGGACAAAACCGACGAAAGCCGCAGAAGTTTATAATATTGATGCTGTTACTATGCTCACTAACCAAGTAGAACTTTTAAATAAGAAATTTGATGATTTTGTTGGTTCTACGTAGACTCAACCAGTGATGCAATGTGATGCAGCTCCAGGAAATATGTTTAATTCAGACCATCTGCACAACATGGAAGCCGAACATGCCAATTATATGGGTAATAATTCTCGGCCTCAAAATAATCCGTATAGTAACACTTATAATGCAGGTTGGAGAAATCACCCAAATTTTTCATGGGGAAGACAAGGAAATCAAAGACAACAGCCTCCGGTATTTTAGCAGCCACCACCACAACAGGAAAAGAAGCCGAATCTTGAAGATATGTTCACCAAATTCATGGCCGCTTCAGAAACTCGCTTTCAAAGCACTGAAACAGCATTGAAGAATCAACAGGCCTCGATTCAAGGACCCGAGAACCAAATTGGTCAACTGGAAAAATTAATCTCAGAAAGGCCTCAGGGCGGACTTCCAAGCAACACCGAACCAAATCCCAGAGAACATGTTAAAGCAATCACTCTAAGAGATGGTAAAGTGCTAGCAGAACCACAAAAGAAGCATGCACACGAACCGCCAAAAGGCAAAATAGAGGAATCCAAGGATGACACTATTCCAACACTCAAAGAATACAAACCTCGCATCCCATACCCAGCAAGGTTAAAAAAGGACCAAACAGACGCCCAATTCGGTAAGTTTCTTGAACTTTTCAAACAATTACATATTAACTTACCCTTTGTTGAAGCAATTTCACAGATGCCGAAATACGCAAAATTCTTGAAAGAACTCTTGACAAACAAAAGGAAGATGGAAGAATTAGCTACGGTGGAACTCAACGAAGAGTGTTTAGCCATTCTCCAGAATAAACTGCCAACAAAGCTAAAAGATCCAGGGAGTTTCACTATTCCTTGTTTGATTGGTAGCTTAATTATTAATAAGGCATTGGCTGATTTAGGTGCAAGTATTAATCTCATGCCTTATAAAATGTTCAAGTAACTAGGTCTAGGGGAGCCTAAACCCACTAGGATGAGCATTCAACTAGCTAATAGATCTGTTAAGTACCCTAGGGGAATCATTGAAGATGTGCTAGTAAAAGTCGATAAATTTATATTCCCTGTGGATTTTGTTGTGCTTGACATGGATGAAGACATTGAAGTACCCTTGATTTTAGGTCGCCCATTTTTAGCCACTGCCAGAGCTATTATCGATGTAGGGGATGGTAAATTAGTTCTTAGAGTTGGTGAAGAGGAAGTCATTTTTAAAATCTATGATGCTATGAAATTTTCTAAAGAGCAAGATGATTCGTGTTATTTTGTCGATATGATTGATCACTTTGTTCAAGAAAATTTTCAAGAAATTTCTATCACCGACACACTGGAACTGTGCCTTGTTCAGGGGGAGGGTGAAACCACCTTAGAAATCGAGAAGGTAAGAAAAGAATTAGATTCTAGCGAAACGATCATTAGACATATAAGCTATGAGAATTTAAAGATGAATGATAAGCTAAGACAGAAACCTTCCATTGAGGAACCCCCTAAATTGGAATTAAAACAACTGCCAGAACACCTAGAATATGCCTTTTTAGGGGAGAACTCAACTTTTCCGGTCATTATTGCATCAAATTTAAACTCTAAAGAAAAGGAAGAACTGCTCCAGGTACTAAGAAAACATAGGCAGGCCATAGCTTGGAAAATTTCGGATATCAAGGGAATTAATCCCTCTTTTTGTACTCACAAGATTTTGATGGAAGACGAATATAAACTAGCAGTAGAAGCCCAGAGACGATTAAATCCTAACATGAAAGAAGTCGTGAAAGCTGAGGTAATTAAACTCCTTGATGCTGGTATCATTTATCCTATTTCTGACAGTTCTTGGGTAAGCCCTGAGAAGGTTGTTCCTAAGAAAGGTGGGCTAACCGTGGTTACCAATGACAAAGAAGAGCTCGTACCAACACGAACAGTCACAGGATGGAGAGTATGCATAGATTACCGAAAGCTAAATGACACCACTCGAAAAGATCATTTTCCTTTGCCCTTTATCGATCAAATGTTAGAAAGATTAGCTGGTCACATGTATTATTGCTTCCTAGATGGCCTCTCAGGTTACTTCCAAATTCCAATAGCCCCAGAAGATCAGGAAAAAACGACGTTCACATGCCCATACGGTACGTTCGCATATCGAAAAATGCCTTTTGGTTTATGTAACGCTCCTGCTACTTTTCAGCGATGCATGCTAGCCATTTTTAATGAATTTGTGGAAGATATCATGGAGGTATTCATGGATGATTTCTCTGTTTTCGGTAATTCCTTCCATCACTGTCTTAATAATTTAAAACTTGTTCTGATGAGATGTGAAGAGACAAATCTAGTGTTAAATTGGGAAAAATGTCATTTCATGGTCCAGGAAGGTATTGTACTAGGACATAAAATTTCTAATAGAGGAATAGAGGTAGACAAAGCAAAAGTTGAAACAATTGAAAAACTACCCCCTCCTAGTTCAATTAAGGCTATAAGAAGTTTTTTAGGACACGCCGGTTTTTATCGTAGATTCATTAAGGACTTTTCTAAGATAGCTAAGCCTTTAACTAAATTGCTAGAAAAAGACATACCTTTCAACTTCGACCAAGAATGCCTAGAATCCTTTAGCACCCTTAAAGACAAGTTAGTCAACGCCCCAATTATAATTTCACCTGATTGGAATTTACTTTTGAACTAATGTGCGATGCAAGTGATTTTGCCGTAGGTGCAGTTTTAGGACAACGACGGGACAAGCACTTCCAACCGATCTACTACGCTAGCAGAACATTGACAGCTGCTCAAGCCAACTACACCACCACGGAGAAAGAATTATTACCTGTTATCTTTGCTTTTGATAAATTCAGGTCTTATTTAATTTTGTCAAAAGTCATCGTTTTCACTGGTCATTTAGCTCTTCGTTATCTCTTAGCCAAACCTGACGCAAAACCTCGGTTAATAAGATGGATTTTTCTTTTACAGGAATTTTACTTGGAAATTAAAGACAAGAAAGGAGCTAAAAATTTAGCAGCAAATCACCTCTCGAGACTAGAAAATACACAGCCCAAGTACCTCGAGAAGATAAACGATAAGTTCCTTGAGGAACAACTCCTAACCTTAGCAGGTACGACACTTCCTTGGTTTGCTGATTTTGCAAATTATTTAGCAGCCAACATAACCCCAAAAGGGCTAACCCATCAGCAAAGTAAGCGATTCTTTGCTAATGTGAAAAACTACTTTTGGAAAGACCCTTTTCTTTTTCAAATTTGCGCAGATCAGGTTATACGAAAATGCGTTGATGACATAGAAGCATATCAAATTTTGGAACACTGCCACTCAGGCCCCACAGGAGGACATCACAGCGGAACCAGAACCGCTCATAAAGTACTCGAATCAGGTTTTTACTGGCCTACACTTTTCAGAGATGCCAATAGGTATGTGACCACTTGTGATAAATGCCAACGAATAGGTAATATCTCCCAGCTTAATGAAATGCCTCAAAACTATATACTTTCATGTGAAATATTTGATGTATGGGGTATAGATTTCATGGGACCATTCCCTAATTCATTTGGGAATAAGTACATACTAGTAGCAGTGGATTACATGTCAAAATGGGTAGAGGTTCAAGCCTTACCCACGAACAATGCTAGAATGGTGGTACGATTTTTGAAGAAAATTTTTTCTCGATTTGGAACACCTACGATAATCATAAGTGATAGGGGCACACATTTTTGCAATACCCAATTTGAAAAGTTCTTAAGAAGGTATGGAGTATACCACCAAACAGCTACCCCTTACTACCCACAAACTAGCGGCCAAGTCAAAGTAACAAACAGAGAACTGAAGCGCATCCTAGAAAAGACAATAGAATCAAATAGGAAAGACTGGTCTAGAAAATTAGATGATGCACTATGGGCTTATAGAACTGCTTTTAAAACACCCATAGGAACATCTCCATATAAACTCATTTATGGGAAAAACTGTCATCTACTATTTGAACTTGAACACAAAGCATCCTGGGCTATAAAATTTCTAAACCTTGATCTTTAAAGTGCAGGTGAAAAAAGGCTCATGCAGTTGAATGAACTAGATGAATGGCGCTACAACGCATACGAAAATTCA
The DNA here is from genome assembly GCA_020496765.1 of Gossypium stocksii. Classification (NCBI taxonomy): domain Eukaryota; kingdom Viridiplantae; phylum Streptophyta; class Magnoliopsida; order Malvales; family Malvaceae; genus Gossypium; species Gossypium stocksii. The sequence goes on from CM035620.1 coordinate 88,733,656, forward strand.
AGACTGTATAAAGAAGCCATGAAGCAACGTCATGACAAAAGGCTGAAACAACCCAAGCAGTTCAAAACAGGTGATCTCGTCCTACTCTACAACTCAAGGTTGAAACTATTCCCTAGAAAACTTAAATCAAGGTGGTCAGGTCCGTTCACCGTTCTAAATGTCTTTCCATACGGCACTATCGAGGTAACTCACCCCAACCACGATACTTTCAAGGTAAATGGTCATAGGCTAAAACATTATAAAACTGAGAATTTTACGGAAAACAAGGAGGAGCTTAGGCTCCACCCTGTTTCTTCTTGACACCTCTAGGAAGAGTCGAGCTTAGACTCTAAATAAGCGCTTCTCGGGAGGCAACCCGAGCACTAACATAGTAACTTTCTTCTCTTTTTAAATTTTTCGTGTTTTATTGCATAAACTAACATTTTTCTGCAGAAAATTTTGAACCACACGGCCAGGCACACGGGCGTGCCTAAGGCCGTGCACATACCTAGAAACAGAGACACGGTCGTGTGGACAGACCGTGTGCAAACAGAGCAACTTTTCCCCAAAACACGGGCTACCAATAAAACCCCACGGCCGTGCGACATGGCCGTGGCGACTCTTCGACAGCCACACGGGTAAGCAAGGAAAACACACGCCCGTGCTATAGGGCCGTGGCAACCCTGCACCTTCAACACGGGCAAACATAAATACACACGCCCGTGCCATAAGCCCGTGAAAGCTACTGTCAATTAAGACACGCCCGTGCACCTTACTACACGCTTGTGCGTTTAACAAAGAACCAATCTCCACGGCCGTGTATACATTACCACGCCCGTGCGTTTAGCGAAGAACCAATCTCCACGGCCGTGCTCAAAATCGACATAGGCGTGCTCATCGAACGTGGCACGTTAAAACCTCTGATTTTCGAAAAACAAGGGCTAAACACGACTCACACGGGTGTGTGGCATGCCCGTGTAACCCAAAATGTATAAATATGGGGCCATTTTTCATTTCCCCTTTCAGCCAAAACCCTAAGATTTCACCTCCAAAATCTCCCCAAGCCTCCACAAACACCACCACAGTCCTCCAAACATCACCATACCAGATTTCCCGATTCTCACGCCCGTGCAACAGTACCCACGACCGTGTATCAACAAATTTGGTTTTATTTTCTCCCTTTTTCTCATTTATTTTATTTTTACTGCATTTCTTGCATTTCTTTTATTAGTATTATTGATTTAGGTAATTCTAGAACTAGGAAATAGAGAACAATCTAGAATAATATGAAATTGTGATTTTGATAGCCATTTTTGATTCCATATACCAATTTTGTGCCATTTAAACCCATAGTTAGTTGCCACCTAATACACATTGTACATATGCCACTTAAACACACACTAGCATGCCATTTATTATTTAGTTCAGTATATATATACACATTCATGAAAAATTCTTATACACATTCTTAAAAATGATTAGATTCTACTACCAAGGTTAATTCCCATTCATGTTAGGAATATTTTCTATTATTATTCAGTCCTTTTTATTTTTAAATATTTGCATTTACAAATTTTAATTCATTTTCTTTCTTTTCTAATATTCTTGTGTCATTGTAGACCCCATGTCATCCTCCCGAGACAGGAAAGCTGCCGTCCTCGTCTCTAAAAAACGAAAGGGGCCAGGGAGTTCTTCGACTAGGCCCACTGCCGAGATGCATCACCCGTTTCTTACATTTTCACAAGACTCCCAGGAGGAGCGCTACCAGTTGCTACGCGCTCGCACTATCACGATGGGCCGATGCATTGACTGGAGGGCCCTCGAACAAGTACGCCTGGTAGACGATGTCCGAGCCCTGCTCGCCACCGACCCTTGGGATCAGTTCTTTCAGATCGTGAAGTCCACATATCTTGAACTCACTCTCAAGTTCTGCGCTACATTCCACCTCCAGACGGTGATGACCTGGTTCGATGACCCAGGGACAGTTCAATTTCGCTTGGGAGGACTCGTACGACAACTTAGCATTCCAGAATTCGATGTAGCACTCGGGCTTTACACCGAGCAGTTCATGGCAGAGGAGAGCTTCCCTACCCTTTCCAGGCGCATCCATATCCGACCCCTTAATTGCTGGCAAGAGATTGCCCCAGGAAGACAACTATACAACCCCAGCGTTAGCAAGGCCTCCGCTCTTCCTCCCTCTCTCAGGTATATCCACACACGCCTCGCTCATACTATTACAGGTTGCCGAGAGAGCACAGGCGTCGTCAACACGCACGACGTTTATTTCCTGTGGTGCATGGCGAATGGCCGCCCTATTGACCTTGCATATTTCATCGCACTTGCCATGCAACATCAGACAGAGAGGCACCGCAAGGGAGTCGTATCCATGGGCCCATACATCACACGATTAGGCCGTTACTTCGGCCTGTTCAACACTACATCTCAGACCTCCTCCTACACCTTACTCGGCCAGATGTCCTCCCAGGGCATCCAGAGCATGCTTTCTATGAGGATGGTCGAACGACGTCTAGGTGGCGACCACTATCACTTCTGCCTTATCCAAGAAGGCGACAACCCAGAGGACATTCCTGATGATGTCCCATCGCCACCACCAGCAGAGGATGTACCTGCCGAGCCATCACAACCCAGACGACCCACCCAGACGGCAGCCCCTTACGCTGACATTCATGAGCGCTTAGACCGATTTGAGCAGCAATGTTTCCAGCGCTTCGATTATATAGACGCAACTTTTGTGACAGCCGTAATTTGACCCTAGTCGGGAAATGGTTTCGTAACCATTAGACGGAGTCTCAATATTAATTAAATGCTAAATTTCATGTCTAATATATGTGAATTTTTTGTGTGAATAATTGATTAATAATTTGGTGCCGTTTGAATGTGAAATTTATTGAATTGGACTTATGTGTAAAATTTTGAAAATGTGTGTGGAATATTGTAAGGGAACCGAATTGTTGCATGGCTTAAAGGTTAGGAGTTGCATGTCAATTCTCCATTTTGTTGACTTAGTGGCCGGCCATGATGATTTCATGGCATAAAATATGTGTTTTATATTATTATAATAATGAATTATGAAATAACAAAAATGGGGGAAAAAGAACAAATTATATTTTTATCCTATTTTGTTCTTCATTTGCCGAAATTGAGAAAGAAAAAGGGAGAAGAAGAAAGCCTAACATTCGGCCATTTTAGTTCTTAATCTAAGGTATGTTTGAATGGATTTTTGGCAATTCTTTATGCATTTGAGATGGTTGTTACCTAGATTACTCTACCCATGGTCTAAATTTTGAATTTGGAGGTATTATGTGCATTCGGCCATGAAGGAAGTAATTGAATTTATGAATGCTTTGATGATTTGCGGTGGTGATGGTTGTAAGTTGGGTTTTGAGCTAGTAGAAACTTTGTTTTGAGGCTTATGTGAGTAATTACATTCGGCTATTGTGTTAATTGATTAAAAGAGGTAGTTATTAGTTAAAATTAGCTTATTTCCATGGTCGAATGTTGAAATTGTTCAAGGAATGGTTTAGTTGAATGAATAAATAGTAGATGAGAGCTTTTGGTTACGGTGATTTGTAATAATATGATATGTATGTGTTTTATCTTGTATTCTTGTGAATTAAGCTTGGCTAGAGCAATTCCTAGTTGGTTCATGTCAAAATTTAAGTTTGGTTGTGTTTTGAGTATACGGTCATGAAGGGAACTTGAAGTAATGGTTGTGGGCTTCATGTCTTAAATTAGGAAATAATGCTAGACACTTATCCATGCATTATAGGTTCGTTAAATGATCCTTTGGTTAATGAATAGATTAACGTGAGTTAATGAAGATGTTTGGAGGTGTGAAATTGTTGTTTGTGATAATTGAATTTGAAATGCTTTGGATAACTTTAGAAGAGCATTCGGCTATGGTCATTTGCTATGAGTCCTATAAGTGCAAATTGGAGAAACTATGTACAAGTGATAATTATAACTATGTTGTAATTAAATCTTAGGTGTATTAAGTTAATTCCTATATAGGTATAGGATTCGTATGTACTTTAATTTCCTTAAAAAGTCATTCGGCTATAAACTATACTAGTAAGATTAATTAAATATCAAGGGTGCCGAGTTTATGTTCTAATGATGGATAATTTTATTTAATATGTGCTTGTTTAGTCATTGATGAAATGCCGTGTACTACTTGTGTTAGACTAAATAAAATTTGACTTTTGATAAATGGAAAGAATGATTAAATCACTTTCTTTGTTTACATCAAAGCTCAAGAGCAAAGAGGATCAAAATCGGATAAGGGAAAGGAGAAAGTAATAGAGTAGCCGGTCTACAACCATTCGGACATACCGAGGTAAGTTTTGAGTGTATTCCCTTTTGCACATATCCGAATATGATAGGATGCATTTAAGTTGTTAGCCTTACAACTAGTTTCATTTCACTTTGTTAATGATATAATTATGGAATTTGATGGTATGGATGAGTAGCCGAATGCATATGGTGAACCTAAGGAAAAATGTGATTAGCTTTTGCATGTGGAAATCTTATAATAAGCTCTATAAGACCAAATTGTGTATAGAATAGAGTGCCATAGGTATTTGGCAAATTGATTATGGAGAGATGCTATATGTGGATGTTTTATCTATGTGGAATGTATTTAATGAATTGTAAGGATGATGTGTCTAATATGACACACGCGAATATAAACAAATATTACCCGGGAATCCAAATATGATAAATTTTAGGCCTTCGTGCCTAGCAGGCTTATGCCGGTGATACTTTCAGGCCTTCATGCCTAGCAGGCTTATGCCGGTGATACTTTCAGGCCTTCGTGCCTAGCAGGCTTATACCGGTGATACTTTCAGGCCTTCGTGCCTAGCAGGCTTATGCCGGTGATACTTTCAGGCCTTCGTGCCTAGCAGGCCTTGTGCCGGTGATACTTTCAGGCCTTTGCGCCTAGCAGGCTTCGTGCCGGTGATTTTTAGTATATGTAAGATTATGGGGAATTTCGATTTAATAGTGGTAAGGTAAAGTATGAGTGTAGTACTAAGAATGCCAGGTATGTACATTTGTATTAATGTAATATATTAAGTTAATATGTAACCGAGTATGTTATGAGATATTTAAGTCCGATACTCCTTAAATGATTTACTTCGCTTTGGTATGGTCCAAATACGAAATTTGATGGTATGTTTCCCCCTATATTGCTACGGTATACATACATTCTGCTATGAATGATGCCTTTAGGGTAATGGAAAATTAGAGTCACTAAATGGTAAGAAATCAATTGAAGTTAATTGTTGATATTTTTACTTTTATTTACTCATGTAAATAATTGTGTATTCGGCCAAGTAGAAGGATTTTAAGATTGAGCCTTATTATGTGACATATTATGTGTTTTGAAGCATAAATTGCTTAGTTTACTCAAAACTTACTAAGCTCGTTAAAGCTTACTCTGTTTACTTTTATGTTTCTTTTGTTTATAGACCTTAACTGAAGCTGCGGTTCGAGGGATTCAAGTCCAAGTCACTCTCACTATCGTCAATAGATTTTTCTCTTTGGTACCTTCGAAGGTTTAAACTTAACTTTCCAAACAATGGCATGTATAGACTCAAATTCTTTATTTTGACTTTTCAACCCATTTTGATGCGTGTATCCAAATAGCCATGCGAAAATGGCTTATCAAATTGCCTTATAAATGTTCATGAATGGAGCATGTTATGGTTGAAAATGGATGAGTATAAAAGAATTATGCATATGGTTATAAATGTGGTGTGTATTTTATCTATCTAGAGGTATAATTGAGGTAAGTGTTAATAGCATGAATCAAGGTGACAATTATTATTAACCTTAGAAATGTTTAAGTGTAAGTGTTGAAAATTAATTGCCTATAAATAAACTTACATATTCGACTAGATACTAAGATAAGGTTTCAGCTAACTTGTATGTGATACCTTCTGTATGTTTAATGTGTATTAGTTAAAGTTAAATTCTAGTTCAATGTATGAATATATATATATATATGTGGGCAATGTATTGGGGTTAGGGATGCTTGAAATCTTAGTAAATTCATTTTTGGACTAACGCGCGTTTATTCTGTAACGCCTCTTAACCCTCCGTCGACGGGCAAGGGTTTTGGGTTGTTACAACTTCAGCGTAGATATGTCAGCACTTGAGCATCGCCCCACCACCATGAGACCCATCAGAGGATTAGATCCTCTTTTATCTTTTTGTTTTATTTTTATCTTTTATCTTTTATTTTTACTTTATTTCTAACTAGTAAACACTAATCTTAATTTTACCATTTTTCCTTTAACTTTCTTTTCCTTTTCTTTTTCAGATTTAATTACTTTTATTTTAGCTTTTCAATTATTTGAACTTTAGTATTTTTCTTATTTTTCATAACGACTACCTCCTAACAAAGTAATCCCTCTTCTTCTTAACCCCTCCACGACTACTAAATCCCTTCGCAGTTTCAAAGGAGCTCTACAGCTTAAATCTCTACGAAAAAGGGAACATAGTGCCACAATTTCCGTCTCACAAATCCATCCATCTTTCAGGGAGTTTCATACCTTTCCCTAACTTTTGATCTTGTGCTTCTATTGCTATTAATGATTTCTTTGTACATTGAGGGCAATGTACATCTTAAGTGTGGGGGGTATAGCACTTTTAATTTTTTACATCTTTGAAACCCCTGAAATGATTTTAACTAATTGTCTCAAATAGCACTATCTTCAGTCTCCTATTAGGAACTATTTCTGATTGATTTATGATTTTTTTTTGATATGTTAAGAATTAAGAAATAAGTGATTGTATTTTAAATATTCAAACTTAAAAACATTAAGGAATCAAGAATGATAAGTTGAAATTTTTGAGAACTCTATTTTTGCATAAAGTTATCTTCCCTAGCTTTAGGTACTATCTTGAGATTTGAAATTTGCAGGATTAACATCAAAAGCCATAATATTTTGTGAGATCTTGAGCCTTTTTGAGCATACATTCTTTCGTGCTCACTAATTTTATTGCTTTGAGTGAGTCAACATTGAATTATTATTCTAGAACTTGCTTCGATTATACATGTTGAGACCACATCATTGATTTGATATATCAAAATGATAAAGGCACCTAGGTTCTAACTCACTTACTCCACAAAAAGCCTACCTTCATGAATTAACTCCTAGTGAACCCCATTGAGCCTAACGACCTTTTCCTTGACTCACCCTCTAATCATTAACCAATAACCCATTTTTGTTGAATTTCATTCAATTATTTTGACCCCTGTTTTTGTCGAGATTTGAGTTGAATTCTTTATCTAGCTTTTTCCTCTGTTCCAGACTGTAGAGTTATCTTCAAATTATTTGTAGTACTTGAATTGTTCTAAAAAAAAAGTTTACATACAGTGAAATTCAATTGTACCTTGTAATAGTCGAACAAGTTTTTGCATATTGAGGCTACCACTACAGAAATAATAGTATCATAAGAACTAGCCAAGAGATATGTTCCGGTGATAGAGATTTTTCTAGCTAGATAATTGTTCAGTTCAATTCGATTCTAACCTCCTTCTTTTCAGCTTGTGACAACACCCCTAACCAAGCCCCGTTACAACCATTAAAAGACCTTTTGATCAATGTATCATGTCAAACTTCAGTGGTGGAGATTTGATTTTCTTGCAAGCCTATGGTAATAATTTTTCAAGTTGACTAAGGAGTGCTTAAATTTTGAACCCTAAACACTTCGAGTGGATAGAGTGAACCTTTAGTGAGGATGTCAACTCCTGTCAATTAAGATGGAGAGATAACTACTTAGAAGGAAGGAAGAAACTTATGTTTTCAATGATAAAATTTTCACCTTAGAATAATTGAGTCTTTAATATTCTTCTGAATGAATCTTTCATTGTATGATTACCTGTAGAATAATTCAAAATAGTATTAATAAAAATTCATAGGTTAAGAAGAATGGTTTCCTTTAAGGACTGAGATTTTGCTTGACGACAAGCAAAGGTTTAAGTGTGGGGGTATTTGATAAACACCGAATTATACATATTTTTACCTCACATTTAGCCTACATCTTGAATGGTTTCTTATCAATTTTGTGAGAACTAGTGCTCTTAACCCCTTTTTTTCTTATCTTATACTCAGGAGAGCATAGGGAAGAGAAAAGAATAGAAAACGGGCCAAAAACGGTGAAAAATAGATCAAAAAGTACGAACCACACGGGCCAAGAGGTGCCACACGGCCGTTCCACACGGGCGTGCTTCATGAAGATCACACGGTCAAAGCCCCGACAAGCACGGCCACTACACACGGGCATGCTAAATCACACGGCCTCTATTGAACCCACACGGGCGTGGCACACGGGCGTGTTCTAGTCGTGAGAAAGATGAATTTCACTCAAATTGGGATGCTTAGGGGCTAAGAAAGAGTCCCCAAAAGTTCTCTATATAAAGATCCCGTAAGGCAACATTGAAGGGGGCCTTCTTCCACTTTTACACATGTTCTATATTCTTTTCCTCTCGTCTTTCTGCCACACCACAGGTAGAAGCAAGGGATTACTTGAAAGGAGAAGCCAATCAGTTCATCTCAGAAGCTGAAGTTCTGCATCAACATAGAGGATTTCCCTAAATTCCTTCAGGGGTTTTTGGTTTCTTTTATGTTTTATTATTTTATATCTTCTGGGATGTTTTCTTTTATCATTATGAACTAAACCCCTCAAATACTTGAGGGGGATGAAACCTAAGACAGATCTTGTTATTTATTCTTGATTTATATGATAATTACTTGATTTGTTCTTAATTATGTGTTCTTCATTCTTGTTTTAATAGTCCTAGGTATTAATTCAAGAATTAGATGTGCTTTGAGCAGAGGAGCAAAAGTCCCTGTGATAAGAGTAGATCTACCATAATTAAGCGGAGTTGCATGCAAACCTAGACATAGGGCGACATAAATCTGCCGGATTAGGGTCAAACCTAATATGGGAACCATAGATCGAATTAATGCAACCTAGGGAGTTAATTAATAAGGGAATTTTAATTAACAACTTAGGCCTAGTTGCTCTTCACCTCGACGGAGGGTTTAGCATAGATTAGGGATCTCTACGGGTCAAGTCAAGCAAATAACTCATATAATTCAAGAAGATAATAACAAGTGAAATCTAGGTGGATTCTCCCTTAAGTATTGATCATACCAATTAGCTTTCCCCTAAAAAGTCTTCCCAATTTACTTTTCCTATTTTTCTTAGTTTAGATTTTAGCAATTAGTTTTAAACAAAACCCTCATTTAATTTTTAGGTTAAATAATAGAAAGAATGTGAGTAATAGTACTTTCAGTTCCCTTGGGTACGATACTCGATCTTATCACTAGACTATACTGCTCCTTAAAATGTCGTGATATTAGTTAGTTTGGGTTTGATCAAGTTCTTTATAAATTTTATTACTTCATATCACGCGATATCAATAATTTTTCAATTCAATCTCGATTCTAACCTTCTTTACAGCCTGTGACAACACCCCTAACCAAGCCCCATTACAACCATTGAAAGACCTTTTTATCGATGTATCATATCAATCTACAGTGGTGGAGATTTGATTTTCTAGCAAGCCTATGGTAATAACTTTTCAGGTTGAGTAGAGAGTATTAAATTCTTGAACCCTAAACACCTTGAGTGGATAGAGTGAATCTTTAGTAAGGATGTCAACTCCTGTTAATTAAGATGGAGAGATAATTACTTAGGAGAAGGGAGAAAACTTATGTTTCAATGATAAAATTCTCAACTTAGAGTAATTCAATCCTTAATGTTCTTCTGATTGAATTATCATTGTATGATTACCTGTGGATTTGTTTGAAACATTATTAATAACCATTGTAAGTTAAGAGGAATGATTCTTAATTAGGGATTGAGATTTTGCTTGAAGACAAGCAAAGGCTTAAGTGTGGGGGTATTTCATAAACAATAAATTATACATATTTTTACCTCATGTGTTAGCCTAATTTCTGGATGAATTATTATTAATTTTGTGAGAATTGGTGCTCTTACCCCTTCTATTTCATGTCGTATACTCAGGAGAGCATAGAGAAGAGAAAAGAACGAAAAATAGACCGGAAGAGAAGAAAATGGGCTAAAGTGTGAAAACGACATAGTCCAAGAAGTCACTACACGGCCGTGGCACACGGCCGTGCCACACAAAGTCCAACACGGCCCAGCCCCGACAAGCACGTCCAGGCCACATGGCCGTGCCACCTCAACAGGCTCAAACACGGCCCTTATCAAAACCATACGGGCGTGTCCCTGTCATGAAAAAGTGCAATTTCACTCGGATTTGGATACTTAGAGGCTAAGAAAGGCATCCCAAAGCTCTATATAAAGACTCCAGGAGGCAAATCTAAGGGTGTACTCTTTTCTCCCAAAAAGGAGTGCCATATTTCTGCCAACATAAGGAGTGAAAGCAAGGAATTACTCCAAGGGAAGCCAATTGATTCATCCCAGAAGCCAAAACTCTACATCAAAACAGAGGATCTCCCTAAATTCCTTCAAGAGTTTTTGGGTTCTTTATGTTTTGTTATCTTATTTCTTCTGAGATGTTTTCTTTATTAATTATAAACTAAACCTCTCAAATACTTGAGGGGGATGAAACCTAAGATAGATCTTATTATGATTTATTCTTGAATTATATGATAAATACTTGAATTGTTCTAAATTATGTGTTCTTCATTCTTGATTTAATAGTCCTAGGTATTACTTCAAGAAACTAATGTGCTTAGGCAGAGGAGCAAAAGTCCCTATTTTAATAGTAGATCTACCATAATTAAGCGAAGTTGCATGCAACCCTAGACATAGGGAGACATAAATCTACTGAATTAGGGTCAAACCTAATAGGGGATCCATAAATCGAATTAATGCAACCTAGGTGTGTTAATTAATAAAGAAACTTTAGTTAATCACCTAGGATTAGTTGTTCTTATCCTCGACGAAGGTATTAACATAGGTTAAGGATCTCTACGGATCAAGTCAAGTGAAGAAATCGTCTAGTTCAAGAAGTTAATAACAAGTGAAGTCTAGGTGGATTCTCCCTTGAGTATTGCCCATATCAGTTAGCTTTTCTGAAAGTTTTTCCCAATTTACTTTTTGTGCATTCTTAGTTTAGTTTTAGAGTTAGTTTCAAACAACCCTCTTTTATTTTTAGGCTAGATAATAGAAAGGAAGTAAATACTAGTACTTTTGGTTCCCTTGGGTACGATAACTTGGTCTTGCCGCTAAACTATACTACTGTTCGATAGGTGCGCTTGCCTTTAAATCGTGATATTAGTTAGTTTTTGGTGTGATCAGTTTTTATAAATTTTATTACTTAATATCGCGAGTATCACACCACCTCCTGGATTTTAGCAACCACCTTACCAGCAAGAGAAAAAGTCGAACCTTGAGGAGATGCTCACAAAATTTATCTCCGTGTCAGAAACCCATTTCTAGAACACCAAGATGGCTCTTAAAAACCAGCAAGCATCCATCCAAGGACTTGAAACACAAATAGGCTAGCTCGCTAAGCTAATTTTTGAAAGACCACAATGTGGTTTACCAAGTAACACCGAAACTAACCCTAAGGAGCAACTCCACGCCATCGACACGATTGATGAAGAAGGGTTAGCTAAAACCAAATCAGAACCAAGTAAGGAGACTTTGGTAAGTAGAGGTAAGGATGAGGTAAGTCACAAAGAACCATTTGTCAAAGAATATAAGCCTCGTGTCCCATATCCTAATGCGACAAGGAAAGATGGCACAGATGAACAATTCGGTAAATTCCTTAAACTTTTAAAGAAATTACATATTAACTTACCATTTATTGAAGCCCTTTCACAGATGCCAAAGACCGTTAAGTTTTTAAGAGAGCTTTTGGCAAACAAACGAAAGCTGGATTAGTCATCTCATATGGAGCTGAATGCAGTGTGCTCAACCATTTTGCAGAATAAGCTACCCAACAAACTAAAAGATCCAGGGAGTTTTACAATTCCTTGTTTACTTGGTAGCTTAGATGTTAAAAATGCTTTAGCTGATTTAGGAGCCAGTATTAATGTAATGCCATTTAAATTGTTTAAACAACTAGGTCTTGGCAAACCTAAACAAACTAGGATGAGCATTCAATTGGCTAATAAAACCATTAGATTTCCTAGGGGTATAATCGAAGATGTGCTTGTCAAAATTGATAAATTTATATTCTCAGTCGACTTTATTGTTCTAAACATAAATGATGATAGCAATGTACCCCTAATTTTAGGACAACCCTTCTTAGTAACTACAAGAACTATAATCGATGTAGGGACAGATGAACTCACACTTCGTATAGGTGATGATACAATTACTTTGCAAGCTCGTAATTCTAATAAGACTGTTAATGATAAAGATATTATTACAAGTTCTTGTAATAAGAATGATCTCACCGTCCAACCCTCTCCGCAGGATACTCTTCACATAAGTACGACAGAAATATTGACGAGTCCATCCAAAGGATTCACCCATGAAAAGCGAATGCAACAGATTAAAGAACTAGATGAAACTACCACCAAGAGAAACCAAAAACATGCCATGCTGAACCAAAGCATCATGATGATAACCCTAAGGTAAAAACGAATCAATTTAAGGTAGGGGATAAGGTATTGCTAGAGGAGGAAGATCCTCGAATCTCGAATTTAAAAGTTCATACAGGTGACACACCTCCCTTTACGGTAATGAAAATTTTCCCTTATGGTACAGTCGAGATAACAGATAAGACATTTGGCACTTTCAAGGTAAATTATACTCGACTCAAACCTTATTTTGATAGTGAGACTGATAGCAAGAGAGAGGAGTTCGAACTCCTCAAACTTAAGACGAATCTTGTTATTGTTATCTGAAAAATATGATAAATATTCAATTTGTTCTTAATTGTGTTTTTAATTCTTCAATTGATATTTTCGAGATATTAATTTAAGTCGAATGTGCTTAGGCAGAGGAGTAAAAGTCTCTATTTAACAGTAGCAACACAATTAAGCGGAGTTGATCATAATCCTAAACATAGGATGACAAAAATCTACCGGATTAGAGTCAAATCTTATATGGGGATCCATAGATCAAGTTAATGCAAGACTAGAGGTTTTAATTAGAAAGAGATTTCAATTAATCAACCTAGGATTAGTTGTTCTTATTCTCGACGGAGATATTAACACAAAACCCAATCTTTATTTTTAGGCTAGATAATAGGAAGAAAGTCATTACTAGTACTTTTAGTTCCTTAGATTTGATATTCTGGTCTTGCCACTAACTATACTACTACTCAATAGGAGCACTTTCCTTTTATCGTGATAATAGTTAGTTTCTAGGTATGATCAATTTTATTACTTAATCACAATCACGAGATCAAATACAATAAATCTTTCCATCCAAAAATTTCAACACTCAACAAAAAATAATACAGAAGAGGATTCTTTATTTTATAAGGAACAGTGGCTAAGAGAATTAATAGAGTAGAGGGGAGCAAAACCCTCTTTTATATAGGCAACCGAGTGGGAAATATTTAAAAAAAATGTGGGAGCCCGAGATCGAGATACATGAGATAGGATGTCTAAAAATTATCTTGAGATGCACGAGATGTCTAAAAATTATCCCAAATTTCGAGTTCTAAATTTTTTTATGGGTTAAGGTTAAGGTTGAAAATAGAAGGGAAGAAAACATTTCTTCCAAGAGGCGTTTTCAACTGAGGTGACAAAAGAGACTTTGAATACGCGCCTTGTAAGACACGTTTTTTACTGAGGCGGCTACCATATAGGCTGAAAGCATGTCTTATAACACACGCTTTCAGCGTCCATTCTACCACCTCAGCTAAAAACGCGTCCTACTGACAAGCGTCGTCATTTTGCCTATCAAAATAAAATAAACCGCTTCAAAAATAAAATAATATAAAAAAGGTAGAATAGTGGAAGAGGGTCGATCCACAGGGAGTTTAATGGAATTCTTGATTAAATTTCTTGTTCCCGACCCAGGAGCTGAAATAAAGAGTAAAAAAAAGGTTGGCGTGATTTGAGAAGTAACAAGGAAATAAAATAAACAAGTAAGATTGCAAAGAAAGATGTATTAAAATAGAAGTAGTAAAATAAAGAATGTGAAAGATTAAGTTGAATAATCACGAGTATAAGATTCGCCTCGAGCTAGTTTCGTCAATTCCCACGATCATTAAAAATAGATTTTTGCTCCGAGATTCATATCGGTTACAGTCTACGAGGCCCAACCCATCATAACTTGCTTTTCTCTCATGTAATCAATCTTCCCAAGTCTATCTTCGAAAGTCGATTCTTAAGTAAATCAGCCACGTCTATCACCGTTAAAATACTTAGTTTTTAAACAGGAAAAGCCCAACTCAGAAGTTGTCTCACCGAGAATCCTTTCTGATCTCATCTTTCCTTAACGGACCGCCGCTAAGAGTGTTCATAGGAAGTCGAAATGCCACAGGCTGATCCTTCCTCCCAGCTGTATAATTAAATGATTCCAGACCAACGGATCCCTTTTGATTTGAAAAATGTTTAAAAGTTTTAGTAAGGCCGATTGCCAAACTATCTAAGCAGAAGGACGAAAATGTATCCCGAAGGGATTTAAGCAATATTCAATTCTCACGCGTGGAATTGATTCGTACTAGCTCTTAGCTTGAGAAAAATTAGCCAAGCATGATATTGATTATCACGCTTAACATGTTTTGATAATGTAAAAGCATAAAATAAAATAAAAGAAAGCAGAAATAAAACAAAAGAAGAAAACTTTATTGAAATTGAAAACAAAGTAGCAACAAGAACTAAGGACAAGAGATGATCCATAGCCTTACCCAAAGGTGGGTATTTATAGGCTTCAAATTCCCAAAACAACAAGGAAACTAATCAAGATAATATCCTAAAATTATGACAATGAAATCCAAAATCCCCTAAATCATGTCAATAGATCAAGCTGAGTTGTTTCCAGAATATTCCCCGCATTGACTTCTGATCTGCCACGTCAGATCCGAGTCGTGCACAGCGTCGTGCCCACGCCTCCAGCCATGGCAAAATAAAAAGAAAGAAAAAACTGCAGATTACGTCCTTTTGTTGCCAATTCCAGTATTGGGTTCACTACACAAGAAATAAATCAAATGCAACCAATTAAGTAGTGAAAAGTTCACAAGACAAAGGAATTAGCAAGCAAAAGGTGTCAAATATAAGATTACATCACCTACAGAGCGCATTTGCTTCTCTCTCACTTTCAACCCTATCTCTAACCCGTAAAAAATTCATAACCATAACCCTAACCTTAAAACAAAGATTCTCAAGCCAAAGAATCTTGAATGAAATTCAGACATTTCATTTCAGTTTTTTTTAAAAACATTTCCAACAAGATGTGTTTTTTAAAAACTATTTAGATTTTTTAGTAGAACGCTTCTTGTTAGAAGCGTTTTTCAGACATACATTTTCAACATTTTCTAACATTTTGAAGTTATGTTTGATATACAGGGGTAGTATTTACTATAAAATGAGCCACTATTCTATTAGATAACTTCCATAATTAAATTTCGAGTAGATTGTCATAAGAAAAAGATTCATTATGTTAAAGACCTAAATTTTAAAAATTGACCCTAAAAAGTAAATTATTTCAAGTAAGTTTTATTGTTATTGTTTTTGGATAATTCATACTCTTTTTTCTA
Organism: Gossypium stocksii; assembly: GCA_020496765.1. NCBI lineage: Eukaryota > Viridiplantae > Streptophyta > Magnoliopsida > Malvales > Malvaceae > Gossypium > Gossypium stocksii. Next base: position 88,749,326 of record CM035620.1, read on the forward strand.
TATAATGTTTTCATTTTAAACATGTAACGCCCCAAAATTTTATTTTTTGATTTTGTGAATGTGTGACACAAATGTGCAACTACTTCAGTGGTTAAGTGTTCTGGGTGTGTGTGTGAGGTCCCAAGTTTAAGCCTTACCTGGGTTAAATTTTGGTATTTCTCTGAATAAAGTTTAACCTTGCTTAAAGGGCTTAAGTTTAATTGATAGTAAATACCTAACAGAATGGGCCTGCTGGTCTGGTGGTTAAGTGGAGTGTGGGTATGCTGAAGGTCCTGTGTTCGTCTCAGTTCTAGAAAAAGCTACATGAAACTCTGGGTTTGAGGTTAGACTTCAATACTACATTCTTTCCTCAAACCGATGGTCAATCTGAGAGGGTGATTCAGATACTGGAGGATATGTTGAGGAGTTGTGTTATTGATTTCTGAGGCAGTTGGAAGGATTATCCACACGGCCAAGGCCAATTTGGGTCGTATGGGTACACGGGTGTGTGAGTCCATTTTCACTGATTTGTTTGCTAAGGTTGTACGGGTCGCCTGAGTCAACTGTGAACCTGCTGTAGGGTCAATAAGCTTTGCTTAGATCCCTAATTGACTGAATGATATATGTATGATTGTATATTGAGCATGATGATAAACTGTACTAATTATATGTATGATACCATGAGATGGCACGTCATGACTGTATGTTGCATTGCATGGGGGTTAGGATTATATGATTGGAAGAAGTGTACTGAAAGGCTTTAAGCCTAATATACTGGCAGCACAGCTGCAACTCACTGTTGGCTTTAAGCCTAATACTGGCAGCTCAGCTGCAAATACTATATAGTGCCGCAACCGGTGCTATTTTTAAGTGTAGGGATTGGTGGGTGATATAATCCCCATAGAAGTGCAGGGTTGGACAAGAGATGGTGTATAGCGATTGGTTGGGTAGGACTTGCATACTGTACACCGCATGACTATTACTATTACTGTTACTGTAATGGGCTTAGGCCCTATTGCATGACTGCTACTGTACTGAGATGGGCTAAGGCTCAAACTGATATTGCTACTGAAAAAGGCCTTAGGCCCAAACTGTGATTGGTTGCATACTGTCTGTTTGTTTGCATGGGATTACACACTTAGTTTATGTAAACTCACCCCCTCTGTTCAATCTGTACAGGTAATCCACAAATATAGGTGAATCAGTGTAGTGGAGGACTCAGCAGTGGCCACACGACCTCTTTATTCTATTTGTTACGTATTTTTGGATTTACTTTTTATTTTGGGGTACTTTTCTGTAATCATGGCCTCTATGGATTTTTACTTAAAATTTTGGGATTTATACTATTTTATGATTTATACATGCTAGTGCTAGGAAATGAAAACTCGAGTTTTCTAAAGAAATAAACAGTTTTATCAAAAATACCCCACAAAAATACAAAAATGGTTTAGAAAGCTTTCGCAAATAAATAATGTTTGAAAATAATCGACACAGTTTTAGAATTAACCAAAGATGATGTAAAGCTATTAAATGGATAAGTGGCTTTATTGACGATTTGAATTTTCAAGCACACTTTCATGTGGCATCATTAGATTCAGCTGTAACGTCTAGATCGGGTGTGGGGGGTTACAGGCATGTGAGAATTTGGGCCTGACCGTGTGATCCACACGGCCAAGGGCAATTCGAGTCGTATGGGCCACACGGACGTGTGGGCCAACACGGACAGGCCATATGGGCATGTGAGCCCATTTTTACTGAATTGATTGCTAAGGTTGTACGGGTCGCCCAAGTCGACTGTGAACCTACTATAGGGTCGGTAAAGCTCTACTTAGACCCTTAACTATGTGAGCTGATTACTGAGCATGATAACCGTATGCTTATATGGCTGATTGCTGTTATATATATGTTTACTGATATTTGCATAAAAGAATACCATCTTTTGTATGTTTGCATTGCATTGGGTGGGGTTGATTATATTTGGAAGAAGTGTACTGAAAGGCTCTCGAGCCTAATATTTGGCAGCTCAGCTGTAAACTACTGTTGATATGCCGCTTTCGATACTACTTTGGGTGTAAGGATGGATGGGTTGATTTAATCCCCACATGAAGTGTAGGGTTGGACGAAGATGGTGTGTGGGGGCTGGTTGGGTAGGAATTTGCTATTGAATATTGTATGACTGATACTGATACTGATACTGATACTGTGATGGGCTAAGGCCCTAATGTATACTCGATACTGTACTGAATGGGATAAGGCCCAAACTGCTACTGATATTGAAAAAGGAGTAGGCCCATACTGTTTAACTGTGCACTGTGTTTACTATTTGTTGGATTTTTATGGGATTACACGCTGAGTTTACATAAACTCACCCATTTCTCTCTTTAATGTACACAAGGAATCCCCAGACCTAGACTGATCAGTGCGACGGATAACTCGGCGGTAACCATAATTTTCTGGATTTTCACGGTTTTATTTTATGATCACTGGTTCTCTTTTCATTCTTATTTTCATTGGTTGAGTTTTTTGTTGTAATTTGGACTAATGGACATTTGTTTTGATTTGGGTTTTTACTTTATTTCTTTTATGGATTTATAACGGCTAGTTGTAGGAAATTCGGTTTTCAAAAAGTTAAAGTTTTCATATTCAACCTCACAATCACATAAACTGATCTTAATAAAGCTTCCACAACGAGAGGAGTTTTGAAATGTTTTAAATGAGCAAAACAATTTCTTTAGAACTAATAAGAATTAAAAGAAGATAAGAACCTGGAAATGATTTTATCGAAACAACTTAGTTTTTAACTAACTATCATGTGACATTGCCAGATTCGGCCATAACGTCTAGGCCGGGTTTAGGGTGCTACATTTAGTGGTACCAGAGCCAGGTTGTAAAACTCAATTGTGGATTATGGGTTTTTAAAACTTGGTTTTTAAAGAACTAATTTTTAATGATTTGAAATGTTTCTACTGGTTATGTGGTACACCGAGTCTCCAGCGTCGATCCTGTAAGTGTTCTAAACTAATATATGTTTAAACTGAAAATGTTTTGAAATTCTGAAACTACTATAGGTAGTATATTGTGAAACTATTCTAGTTAGTATACACTGAAAACTGTAGTTAAACTAAAACTATAGTAAAACTACTAGAGACTGCAACATATGAAAACGAACTTTGAATTTTTGAGACTGTTTATGATCGTGATTTTGATGAAGTAATAATATTTTTATGATCGTACCTAGAAACTAACTACTATCACGATAAAAGGCAAACGCACCTATCGAATAGTAGTATAGTTAGTGGCAATACCGGAATGTCTAATTCAATGAACTAAAAGTACTAGTAATAACTTTCTTCCTATTATCTAGCCTAGAAATAAAGAGAGGTTGTTTATAAACAACAAAAATTCTAACTAACTAAAGACGCGACAAAGAATAAGTTGGGGAAATACTTTGGGAAAACTCAATTGATAAAAGCAATACCCAAGGAAGAGTCCATTTAGACTTTACTTGTTATTTAACTCTAAATTAGACAATTTCTTCATTCGACTTGATTCGTAGAGATCCTTAAATTATGTTAATATCTCCGTTGAGAATAAGAACAACTAACCCTAGGATGATTAATTGAAATCTCTTTCTAATTAAAACCCCTAGTTTTGCATTAACTCGATATATGGATCCCCCTATTAGATTTAACTCTAATCCGATAGATTTTCATCGTCCTATGTCTAGGATTGCGATCAACTCTGCTTAATTGTGTTGGATCTACTCTTAAACAGGGACTTTTGCTCCTCTGAATAAGCACATTCAACTTGAATTAATATCCTGAAATATCAACTCAAGAATTAAAAACACAATTAAGAACAAATCGAATATTTAACATATAATTAAGATAACAATAAAAAGATTAGTCTTAGGTTTCATCCCCCTCAGGTATTTTGGGATTTAGTTCATAATAAAAAAAGAGAAAACATCTCAAAATAAAGGAAACAACAAAACATAAAGAAAACCCAAAACCCCTAAAAGAATTGAAGGGAGATCTTCAGTCTTGATGTAGATCCTTGCTTCTGAGATGGATCAATCGGCTTTCCTTGAGTAATTCCCTGCCTTCTTCCTCTGTGTCGGGCCTCCCTGTACTGTAACCCCTTATAGTCGCCTTCTAGGGTCTTTATATAGACTTCAGAAGACCTTTTTTAACCCCTAAGTAGCTTTTTCTATGTAAAATTAAAACTCGTCACGACAGAGACACGCCTGTGTGGCACGGCCGTGTGAATCAAGCCTAGGCAGTGTTCAAGCCTGCTAATATCGCACGGGCGTGTGATGCACCCGTGTGAGGAACTCTAGGCCGTGTTGATTTCTTACTTTGGCCCATTTTCTCCGTTTTTGGCCCGCTTCTCATCTCTTCTCTTTCCTATGATCACCTAAGTATAAAACATGAATTTAAAGGATTAGGAGCATCAAATTTCACAATTCAAGGGATAATTCATACAAAATTATGCTAAGCATAGGGTAAAAACACGTATAAATTACTATTTATCAGTTTACATAACATATCTACTAATAAATATTGAACTGTAACTGATTCATAAAAATTTTAATATAAATAAACTCGATTAGATATGAGCACATGAAGTATCTGCGAATGGGGTACCAGAGGCTGAGGTAGAGGCCGTAGAGGGACTCGAGCTGAGTCCTCGTTATCTAGTAACATACCGAATTTAGACACGAGTTAGACGCCAGTATCGCCAACTACTGAAACTAGGTTTTGTGATTGCATGGCTGGGGATGATACATTGTCCCAAGCTATGCTAAGGATTTTGGAGAGGGTCGCTAGGCCCAATACTGGATCTGGGGGTCGTGGGTGAGTTACAGAACGACTCCGGTCCAATAGAGTTGAGCTCTTCAGGGGTGTCACTAGGTCGCCCCTAGTGTGGCTGAGTATTGGACTAAAACCACGAAAAGGATCATGGATGATCTAGATTGCACCCCCGAGCAAAAATTAAAGGGTGCAGTCTCACTGCTATGGGATGAGGCTTATCAGTGGTGGCTTACTATTAAGGAGGGCACTCAGCCCGAACGTCTGACCTGGAGTTCTTTAAGACCGCCTTCTAGGGAAAATATGTGGGAGCTAGTTATGTGGATGCCTGTAGGAGGGAGTTTCTGAATCTAACTTAGAGAGATCGATCAGTGGCTGAGTATAAGGCCGAGTTTCTGAGACTGAGCTACTATGCATGAGGTATGATAGCATATAAGTATGGGTGAAGTGTTCACTTTGAGGATGGTCTCAAGGATAATCTGAGGGTTCTAATAGCTCTGCAGAGGGATCCTGATTTTTCTATACTAGTTAAGAAGACGAAGATCACCGAGGAAGTTAAGCGCGCTGAGCACGAAAACTGAGATAGAGAGAGAGGTAAGTATATAAGGGATTCGAAGCCCTCGAATTCTGCATAGAGGCCTAAGAAAAAGGCCAGATTTGGTGGGTTAGTTTGAGCTGGGCCCCTTGTTGCCACTACTGACCACAGCCTTGTGGGGATTGTGGTAGACGCCATCAGGGCGAGTCTTAGAAGAGAACTGGGGCTTGCTTGAGGTGTGGGTCTTTGGATCATTGTATTAAGAAGTGTCAACTGAGGGCCGATCAGATGTAAGCTTAGGGTACTGGTACTGTGCAGCCACAGAGGGTAGCATAGCAGCCACTAAGAGGCCGTGGTCAGGCTAGGGGTGGTAATGGTATGGGCCATAGACAGAGAGCACCGGGCAGAGGTGCTGGATAGACTGAGGCAAGGCAGTCAGCTTTAGTATATGCTGCACATCGTCGAGAGGATGGATATGCTCCAGACATCATCACGGGTACGTTTCTTATTCATGATGTACCTTACATTGCATTGATAGATATAGTATCCACTCACTAATATGTAGCCTGTACTGTTTCTGAAAACTTGGAGATCCTGGTTGAGAGTACTATGAGTGAGGTTACTGTACTAAGTCTGTTCGTGCAATCTATAAGGGTTGACAAGTTATTTAGTGATGTCCCTTTAGAGGTTCAAGGGGCAATCTTTCTGTGTGATCTGATGAAGCTTCCATTTGGGGAGTTCGACTTAATTTTGGGGATGGACTGGTTGGTTAAGCACCGTATCAGCTTGGACTATGCACTAAGAAGGTCGTATTAAGGACTGAGGAGGATGATGAGGTAGTTTTGATTGAAGAACACCTGAATTACTTATCTAATGTGATCTCTGCACTGGTGTCAGAAAAGTTGGTGCGTAAGGGATGTGACGCATTCTTGGCCTACGTAAGCATCTCTGATTCTGGGAACACAAATGTTAAGGACATTAGAACGGTAAAGGACTTTCCGGACATCTTTCTTGATGAGCTACTAGGTTTTACTCCGAATCGTGCAGTGGAGTTCGGGATTGAGCTCCTTCCTGGTACAGCTCCGATATCTATCTCTCCCTATCGAATGGCACCCAAAGAGCTTGTGGAGCTTAAGGTTCAGATTCAGAAGTTATTGGATCGTGGGATCATCTGCCTAGTGTGTCTCCGTGGGGAGCACCATACTATTTTTTAAGAAGAATGATGAATCCATACAGATGTGTATTGACTTTTAGCAACTAAACAAGTTGACCATTAAGAACTAGTACCCACTACCGAGGATTGATGACTTGGTTGACCAGTTCTGAGGAGCTTCAGTATTATCTAAGATTGATCTCCAATTTGGGTACCATCAGTTGAGGGTTAAGGAGGCTAATGTACATAAAAAGGCGTTTCAGACTCGTTATGGTCATTACGAGTTCTTAGTGATGCCATTTCGACTGACGAATGCACCAGCAGCTTTCATGGATTTGATGGACGGAGTATTTCAGCCTTATTTGGATCAATTTGTGGTGGTGTTCATCGATGATATACTGGTTTACTCAAGGACCGAGAATGAGCATGACAAACACCTCAGAATCGTTCTCCAGACTTTGATGGAGAAGCAGCTCTATGCTAAGTTTAGTAAGTGTGAGTTTTGGCTGCGTGAAGTGACCTTTTTGTAACACGTACTTTCTACTGAAGGGATTAGAGTAGATCCTTGTAAGATTGAGGCTGTGTTTAGTTGGAAACAGCCGAAGAATTTATCTGAAATCTACAGCTTTTTAGAGTTGGTAGGTTGTTATTAATGCTTCGTAGAAGGGTTCTCCTTGATCGGAGCTCCGTTGACTAAGCTTCTGCGTAAGGGAGTTTCTGTTTTGATACAGCCGGAACCTGGAAAGGAGTATACGGTTTATAGTGATGCATCACACAACGGTTTGAGATGTGTGTTGATGCAAGATGGTAAAGTGGTTGCGTATGCGTCTCGCCAGCTTAAGACTCATGAGGTGAATTATCCGACACATGACTTGGAATTGGCTGCTGTGGTATTCACACTGAAAATCTGGAGGCATTATGTGTATGGTGAGAAGTGTATTATTTACTCTAATCACAAAATCTTCAAGTATCTCCTCACCCAGAAGGAGCTAAATCTTAAGCAGCGTAGATGGATCGAGTTGCTTAAGGACTACAACTGCACTATTGAGTACCATCCTGGTAAGGCCAACGTGGTGGCCGATGCACTGAGCCGTAAAGTTATAACTAGTTTGAGGGTGATGTTTTGTAACACTCCCTACCCGTATCCGTCGCCAAAATAAAGTACGAGGCATTACCGAGGAGTACGGAACACTTACAGATAATTTAAATCTTTTATCATTCAAATACTGAGATTGATTATAAATGTTCCTTTAACGGACCCTCGAGATCTAAATTATACATTAGGATCGGGTCGGGACTAAGTCAGAATCGTATGAAATTTTTCGTAAAATCTCAAATTTTTTTCTCATTTACAAGGGTCACACGACCTTAGTACACGCCCGTTACTAGGCCGTGTGGTAAAGTTATTTTTCATAAATTAAGTGCAAACTTTACACAGCCGTATCACACAGCCATGACTTTACGCCGTGTGAGAGGCACACGCCCGTGTCAAGCCCGTGCGGAAAACATCAAGCATTCTGTTTCTTAAAAACTTGGGTATAGAAGACACACGGCCAAATCACACTCGGTCATGACACACGTTTGTGTGTCTACCCATGTGAACAAAAATTAGGCTATTTTCCAAGCCATGTTTCTCACTCATTTGATCCTTTATCTTCACCCACATTTAATACATACAAAAACCAATTTAAGATATTCAACCGAGCCTTATATTTAATACAATTTGTTAGTTGTACACTTCATATAAATAACAAGAAACGTGTATGGGCTCAATTCTCATTAAATTTCTCTTGTACTTACACTTTTTCACATTATGTATTCATATAACATATAACAATCATACCTCTGTATTTTAAACACATTTTCATAACAACTTGTCTTGATTTCATACTATTTTATATTTGAGTTTTACTCATCAAAGTATTTGAAATATCATCTTTATGGAAATAGTACACGAGGTACATACTTCCATAATTATGAATGAACATATTTATCAAACATATTCCATGTTCATATATCATAGTCCCATGTCTCCACATATCAATAACCATCATTTTCTTATATTGCAAATAAATACATATAACCATACATAAGCATGCAATTCACTATTTCTTCCTTCTATCACAATTTCAAATGACAGATTCATGTGAATAAGCTCAATAATAACCATGATAATTAGAGGTGAGCAAAACTCAATTCGATTCAAAAAATCGAGAAAAATTCGAATTTCGAGTTAAACAAATCGAGTTATTCAAATTGATTGAGTTATTCGCGTCAACTCGAATTTTTTTCGAATTTCGAGTTCGAATCGAGTTGAGTTTTCAAATTCGAATAACTCAAATAATTTGAATATTAAACTATAATATTTTACATATTTACCCCAAACTTCCAAACCTTTTTACTTTTCCCTCAAAATTTTTACTCCTTCCCACTTTCTCCCCAAAACTTTTGCTCATCTCTCATCCCAACCCCCCATCTACCCAAAATCCATTTCCCACCAAAATTTTACTCTCCCATTTACTTTTTCTCAAAATTTTACTCCCCAAAACCCTCAAAACTTTTTATTTTCCCCCAAATTTTTTACGCCCTCCTATTTTCTCCTAAAATTTGTACTCTCTTTCCATCCCAACCCCCTATCTACTCCAAACTCATCCCCCCTAAAAAAAACACTTTTTTTTAATATTTTCCCTCCAAAATTTTACTCTCCCCTATTTACTTTCCCTTAAACTTTTACTCCCTAAAACTTTTTATTTTCCCCTTAAACTTTTACTTCTCACCCTCTATTCCCAAATAAAAAATCAAAATTATCCACAAAAAACCCCTGAATATAAATAGTAATAATTTTATTTATATCTACTATTTATATTATTAAATTAAATTTCACATTTTATATTATTTCTATTGTTGAATTGTTTAATCATATTGAATATTTATATTAAAATTGAATGATTAATGATGCCATAAAATATTCGTGATAAAATTTTATATTGGTATCAATTTCACATTTTATCTTTAAAATAACTTTTATTGAAAAATCACATTTTTATATTTAATATATTTTTTAATTCCAAAATACATAGTGACAAGAATCTGAAGATAATTGAAATAACTAAGCAAGCAAAGAAGCTAATACGTATATAAAAGATTAATAAATAAATTATGAGGTGATGAAAGTTAATAAAAATTTTGATTACGGTGGACAAATTTTATTACAGTGGGTGATAGTGGTTACAAGGACCCCAAATTATTTTTTAAAATTTAACTCGAACAAATATATTTGATTCGATTCAATTCGAATTCCATCTCACTCGACTCGATTCGAGAAAATTTTAAATCAAATTAGGATGATAAAATATGATTCACCAACTCGATTAACTTGAAATTTTTCATTCGATTCGATTCGATCGAATGCTCACCCCTAATGATAATACTTTCCACATTCTTTCACACCTGTTCCACTTTCTACTTACCAACTTGTCCATGCAAGGATCGGCTTACGGATTTGAGTACATAGTGATCTGAAGCCCAAAGGCTAACTGAAGCACACAAGTGCTAAACGGAAGCCCGAAAGCTAACTAAAGCTCATCAGATCATAAGGGTTGAACTGAAGCTCAGAAGAGCTAAACTGAAACCTGAAGGGTAAACTGAAGCTCAGAAGAGCTAAACTGAAACCCGAAGGTTAAACTGAAGCTCAGAAGAGCTAAACTGAAAGTAAACACGAGAATTCGAAACAAACACTGAATCTCGGTTTACTTGGGCAATTCACTGTCAATTCTTCATTTTTGAATACCATAGCCTAGCTATGGTCTTACATCTACTCTTTGCCATGGCTTAACCATGATCTTTTCCGTCAATTCATCACTTTTCACTAAACTGAAGTACTCAATTTGATCATTTATTCAATTTTCATGCTTTTTACATTATTCACGATTTTATCATCAATACATATGAAATAACACATCATTAAATTCATAAGATTAATAAATAATCTCTAAAATTTAGCCATATAAACTTATAAATTCGATTTTTATATTATAACGATAATCATAATTTCATAATAAATATTCCAAATAAAACATTATATCATTTCTAATTCAACATTTATCGATTATAATAGGGTATGTGATCAATTTATACACAAGTCATTCATATATATTTTTCCTCCTCCTCCTCTGCATCCACATCCTTAGCATTAATAACACACATGTAAGAAGATTATCTATAATTTTCACTATTTACTTATATGAATATTCAAGCTATCTATCCGTGTCATAATCACTAAATTATTTTTATCTTGAGCTACAGAACTCCAAATTAAGGTCCGCTAATTTTCCCTGAAAATAGACTCACAATTCTTACCATAAAATTTTCAGAATTTTTGGTTTAGCCAATAAGTATAGTTTATTCTTTAAAGTCACAAATGTTCTGCTGTCTGACAGTTTCGACCCTTCCTCACTAAAAATTAATTATATCTCCTCATATAGGAGTCAGATAATGTTTCCGTTTGCTTCTTTTGAAAATAGACTCATTCAGGATTTTAAACATATAAATTTTGAGCCCATAATTATTTTTCTCCATTTTTTTATGATTTTTCAAAGCCAGAACAAGGGAACCCGAAATAATTCTGACCTCGTCTCACAAAATTTATTATATCTCATAATTCATAATTTCATAGCTTACACCGTTTCTTTTATAAGAAACTAGACTCAATAAGCTTTAATTCCATATGTTATTCATCCTCTAATTTCATTTCTATAATTTTTGGTGAATTTTTCAAAGTTAGATTACTGATGCTGTCCAAAACTATTTTAGTGCAAAATGTTGATTTTCATTTTACGCCAAATTTCACAATTCATACAATTCAGTCCTTACTCAATTAACCCCTCAATTGATCTAATTTTTCTCAATTAATACTTTATTCTATAATTTTAAACTATTTCATAACCCTTGAAAATTAGAACTTTAGCACAAGACCTTAATTCTAAGCTCTTTCACAATTAGGTCCTACAATCAATTTCCATCAATTTTACTTGATAAAATCATCATATATCAAAATTAAAACTTCAATTCTATGTTTATTCATCATATGCTTCCAGCACCGATCCATAGCAACTTTAAAATTTTGCCATGGAATAAAAAACTAATGAAATAGTAAGTTGGACCCAATTGTAAAAGTCTAAAAACATAGAAATTTTAAGGAGAAAGCAAGAATTAAACTTACATGAAGCTAGAGCATGAAAACCAGCTTGAACCCTCTTCCATGGCTATTTTTCAGCTGATGAATATGAAGAGAAATGAAGAGAATTCTAGATATTCCAATTTGGTCCTATTTTTATTAAGCTAATTTTGGTAATTTTTCAAATTTGCCTTTATTTCACCCATTTCCTGATTTTTCTCAGCTATTGCCACCCAAAATATCTCCTTTGGGCTTATTTTCACTTTAGGTCCTTCCTCATTTGACAATTGAGCTATTTAATCCTTCTAGCAACTTTTACACCTTTTTTCAATTTAGTCCTTTTTATTTAATTAACCACCCAAATGTCAAAATTTTCTAACGAAATTTTAATACTACCTTATTAACACTCTGTAAATATTCATAAAAATATTTATGACTCGGTTTATAACACCAAGATCTTGATACCTCTTTTTCTTAATTTCTTGACAAAATAAATATTTATAAAACACAATTTACTATTTCAAAAATCTTTTAAAAGCTACATTTGGCTCATAAATATTAAATAATATAATCTACAAGTTCATTGTTAGATTTGGTGGTCTCGAACCACTATTTTTGATATTGCTGAAATTTGGGCTATTACATGTTTACCTGCTTAAGCCTATTTGATGATGGTAGCTTATTAGCCGGACTTCAAGTTAAGCCGACATGGATTGAGCAGATTAAGGGTAAGCAGTTGAAGGATGAGTTTTTGGGTTCTCGATTTCAACAGATTGAGAGTGGAGAAACTATAGATTTTGGGTTGAACTCTGAGGGTGTGTTGTGTTTCTGTGGATGGATATGTGTCCCGAACGACTCTTTTGAGACAGTCCATACTGAGAGATGTGCATAGTAGCCCTTATGCTATGCATCCTAGCAGAAATAAGATGTATCGAGACCTCCATGAATTATATTGGAGGCCAGGATTAAAACGAGAGGTTACCGATTTGTGGGTAGATGTCTAGCATGCCAACAGGTTAAAGTTGAGCATCAGTTACCTTCGGGTTTGCTGAAGCCGGTTAAGGTACCTCTTTGGAAATAGGAGCGAGTGACTATGGACTTCGTTAGTGGGTTATCCTTAACACTCACTAAGAATGATTCGGTATAGGTCATCGTGGATCAATTGACCAAGTCCGCCCACTTCATACCAATTCGTACTGACTATTCTCTACAGAAGCTGGCGAAGCTTTACATTTCGGAAATAGTGAGACTGCATGGAGTACCAATTTCAATCATCTCTGATAGGGATCCTCGCTTCACGTCTCGGTTTTTGAGGAAGTTGTATGAGGCTTTGGGTTCAAGGTTGGACTTCAGTAATGCGTTCCATCCTCAGACCGATGGTCAATCTGAATGGGTGATTCAGATACTGGAGGATCTGCTGAGAAGCTGCGTTATTAATTTCTGAGGCAATTGGGATGAGTACTTGCCGTTAGCGGAGTTTGCCTATAATAATAGCTACCAGTCTAGCATTTAGATGGCACCTTTCGAGGCTCTATATGGTCGTAACTGTTGCACTCCCTTGTGTTGGACTGAGTTGGGTGAACGACGTGTTTTGGGTTCTGAATTGGTTTCCGAGACAGAGGATAAGGCTAAACTAATTCAAGATCATTTGAAAGCGGTTTCTAATAGGCAAAAATCTTATGTGGATCTGAAGAGACACGAGATTGACTATTCTATAGGGGACTTTGTATTTCTCAAGGTGTCGCTATGGAAGAAGGTACTGAGGTTTGGTCGTAAGAGCAAGTTGAGCCTAGATTTATTGGACCTTACCGTATTCTGAAGTAAGTAGGACCGGATGCTTGTCAATTGGAGCTACCTCTAGAGTTGGATCAGATTCATGACGTGTTCCATTTCTCTATGTTGAGGCACTACAGCTCTGATCCGACTCATATTGTCCCTGTTGAGGAGATTGAGGTTAGGCCAGACTTGACCTTTAAGAAGGAGCCAGTTTAGATTATTGACCGTGACGTAAAGGTTTTGAGAAGAAAGTCTATTCCATTAGTGGAGGTGTTGTAGCAGAATCATAGCACTGAGGAGGCCACGTAGGAATTTAAGGATGCGATGCGTCAGCAGTATCCTTATCTGTTCTAATCAGGTAAATTTTGATGACGCAATTTTTTTAGGGGGTAGAATTGTAACGCCCTAAAATTTTAATTTTTGATTTTGTGAATGTGTGACATAAATATATAACTACTTCAGTGGTTTGGTGTTCTGGGTATATGTGAGAGGTCCCAAGTTCAAGCCTTACTTGGGTTAAATTTTGGTATTTCTCTGAATAAAGCTTCAACATTGCTTAAAGGGCTTAAGTTTAATTGATGGAAAATACTTAACAGAATGGGCCTGTTGGTCTGGTGGTTAAGTAGAGTGTAAGTATGCTGAAGGTCCTGTGTTCGATTCACTGTGACGACAAGGAGTTACATTTTTTGCTCTTAAATTCAGCTGGAGTTGTGTCAGACCAGGTTTCTGAGTGGTTGGGTCAAAGTGGACTAGTGTGGGAGTAAAATTAGGGGTTTTGGGAGTCTCAATTGGATTTTATTTTTACTTCTTAATAATCTTTTTCAAAATTTTGGCTCTTCATCCTGTTTTCCCAAAATTCTCACGCAAATTCCCATCTTCCCTTGAAGTATATTGTTTGCTCATCTTTTTCTTCTCCCTTGCTGAATTTCCTTTCGATTTTTCCCCTTTTGCAAACGTTAATCGCGCGTATGGTAAGTGGTAAGTTGTTGGGCATCATTTTAAGATGTTGTAAAATTTTTGGTAGTCTAATTTCGGGGTTTTTGGCAGGAACATATCTCGAGGATTGAGGCTCTTATCATGCTGCTTCGTAAACAAATCAATTCGAAGTATTGAGTTAAGTTTTCATCGCTTTTAAAAATGGGTGCCTCGATTCAGATTCGGTTTTAGTTCAATGTCTAAGTGATTAATGGAGTGAAATATTGATTAATTATAGGTTCGGGATTGCTTGGAGTTGCTTGTGCGTCAAAAACGATACAGGTGTGTACCTGAAACGTAAAAAACAAGGTTCGACGAAAAGCCAAAGAACCCCACTATCGACGCCACACGAGCATGTGGTTGCCCGTGTGGTCAGGAGTATGGTTGCCTGTGTGGTAGGCCGTGTGCCCTACCACGGCCGTATAATCAACGAGGTCAGGCCATGCACGAAGGACACGGTCGTGGGATGGCCAAGCAGGCCGTATGCGGTACACGGGCTAGATTGAATTGGGCCATGTGGGCCACATGGGCGTGTAGGTCCACACAGGTAGTCCACAAAGGGCATGTGGAAATTTGAGCAAAGCCGTGTGATCCACACGGCCAAGGCCAATTCGGGCCGTGTGGGCCACATGGGCGTGTGAGCCCATTTTCACTAAATTGATTGCTAAGGTTGCACGGGTCACCCAAGTCGACTATGGACCTACTGTAGGGTCGGTAAGCTCTACTTAGACCCTTAACTATGTGAACTGATTACTGAGCATGATAACTGTATGCCTATATGCCTGATTACTGTTATATGTATGTTTACTGATATTTGCATAAAAGCATGCCATATTTTGTATGTTTGCATTGCATTGGGTAGGTTTGATTATATTTGGAAGAACTGTACTCAAAGGTTCTCAAGCCTCATATCTAGCAGTTCAGCTGCAAACTATTATTAATGTGTTGCATTTGGTACCACCTAGAGTGCAGGGATGGGTGGGTTGATTTAATCCTTACATGGAGTGCAAGGTTAGACGGAGATAGTGTGTAGGGGTTGGTTGGGTAGGACTTTGCTACTGAATATTGTATGATCGATACTGATACTGTGATGGGCTAAGGCCCTAATGCATACTTGATACTGTACTGAATGGGCTAAGGCCCAAACTGCTACTAATATTGAAAAGGGCTTAAGCCCATACTGTTTGACTCTGCGCCGTGTTTACTGTTTGTTGAATTTCTGCGGGATTACACACTGAGTTTACGTAAATTCAACCCTTTCTCTGTTTAATATGCACAAGTAATCCCCAGACCTAGACGGATCAGCGCGACAGAGGACTTGGCAGTGACCACGGTTTTCTGGACTTTCATAGTTTTATGTTATGATCACTGGTTCTATTTTTATTCTTATTTTCATTGGTTGAGTTTTGTGTTGTAAGTTGGACTGATACACATTTGTTTTGATTTGGGTTTTTACTTTATTTATTTTATGGATTTATAACGGTTAGTCATAGGAAATTCGGTTTTCAAAAAGTTAAAGTTTTCATATTCAACCTCATGATCACATAAATTGATCTTAATAAGGCTTCTGCAACGAGATGTGTTTTCAAATGTTTTAAATGAACAAAACAATTTCTTTAGAATAATAAGAATTAAAGGAAGATAAGAACCTTGAAATGATTTTATTGAAACAACTTAGTTTTCAACTACACTATCATGTGACATTGACAGATTCAACCATAACATCTAGGCCGAGTTTAGGGTGTTACAAAACATGTGAAACAAATTATTTGGTTGAAGATAAGTAGACATA
This sequence comes from Gossypium stocksii, assembly GCA_020496765.1. Classification (NCBI taxonomy): domain Eukaryota; kingdom Viridiplantae; phylum Streptophyta; class Magnoliopsida; order Malvales; family Malvaceae; genus Gossypium; species Gossypium stocksii. The sequence goes on from CM035620.1 coordinate 88,765,523, forward strand.
TTAGAGCCGTTATTTATTACAACGGTCAAATTTGTGACACCAAAATTGGGGTCATTTTTGCATCATCCCAATCTACAGAATTGGCTTTCAATTAAAGCATAAAATTGCACGAGCTTCAGTCAAAAATTATGAGGAAAGTGGCGAGTTCAAGTCGGAGAAGAATTTCGAGCTTGAAATATAGATATCAAATGTCATTGAACCCTATTAGATATAATATATTTTAGCTTAGAGGTGACATGAAGGTTGAGGCGATGCTTGATTCACATTGCTATAGTGGATCAGCTATACTAGAGTTATATGCCAACTTTGTCGATGCCGATAAAGGTGCTCTGAGTTAAAAATATTTCCAGTTAATGCTGAAATAGAACAAGAAGTAGAAAGTCCAACCACATGGCAGTGCGATGGGTTCACAGCATTGGTAAAAAACTCCTATCATGAAATGTCAGAATCATCAATAGGAAGGAATTCATTAGTTTCAACCCTCGATTTCAACTTTAGTGCACAATTCGTCTAGCAGTCAGTGTTAGTTGGTAACCAAAACTTCGACACCCCAACATGCCATTATGTGAGTGATTTTGATTTCAACTTCCAAACACTGATGTTCTATGTTGGAAACACTTATATAGGTATGCCATCAAGTTACATTTGTGGGCAATCCGCAAGTTATTTTACTTTTAACGTAGGGTTTACAAAACCAAATGATGTACTCCCTACAACCTGCATCGGCGAAGGGATATCCTATTGGAAAAAATATAGTTCGAAAATGATTTTCTTGCACAGCCGAAAATAAAAATTTTAAAAACCGATCTAGTTTGTGATATTTATAGCAATAAACCCTAGACTGAATTTTCACCTATGTTTTCGGATAGACGAATTCTTGTTGTTCCCAGCTTTCAACCAAACAATCTTCTTCACTATTCTCATACCACAAACTGGTTTGAATGTGGGCTTAAACTATTCGAATAAAACACAGAAGTAAAAATAGTTTTCTTTTCTTTAATGTGAAAACGAAAATTCTCTCCTCAAATAGAAGTCGGCAGAATTGTTATTCTGGAAAAATAAATTTAATAGTTGAGAATAAATACTCTCTATTTTTTGGCATAATAACAATATCTTAAAGTTGTGTAAATAGCCCCACCAGTGCCATCTATTTATAGGGAGAGAAGTTATATCCATTGTTGAATTATAAAAGTTTATTTCAACTAGAAAAACGAACCCCTACTCTAACTAGGATTTAGAGGGTGGCAACCCTAGTTAATAATGCTAGGGTTATCGTGTCCAATTACAAGTACTTCCTAAGCTTTTAACCCAATGTTTTATAATTTGATCCAACCCAATATTTATTTTTTTTATTTCCCAATAATAAACTTCAATATATTTCCAATTAAATAATTTTCTTAACCCCATTCTAATTTCGTTAAAATCATAACGACTTTACCGTAAAAGAATCTATTATAAAATATATTTAATATTTCTGCATTCAACAGTTCACTATGAACAAATGATTTATTTTCATTTTTGAACTTCCTTCAATTCAAAAAACATAAACTCATTTTTTCAGGTCATTTTTATTTTTCATTTTCATTTGCATTTGCATTTGCATTTACATTTTGGAGAAAACCACATTCATTTTCAAATGATTCCATTTTTCCATTTCATCATTTCTATTCATTTATGTTTGATAAACGATAAATTATACAAATTTTTACCTCATGTTTAGCCTATATTTTGGATGAATTATCATTAGATTTATGAGAATTGGTGCTCTTAATCCTTCTATTTCATGTCTTATACTCAAGAGAGCATAGGGAAGAGAAAAGAACGAGAAACGGGCCAAAAATGGAGAAAATGGGCCAAAATGAGAAAATGACACGGCCCAGGGATTCACCACACGGCTGTGGCACACGGTTGTGCCACACAAGGTCCAACACGACCCAGACCCGACAAGCACGGCCAGGCTACACGGTCGTGCCACCCTCAACAAGCCCACACGGTCTCTTGTTGAAACCACACAGGCGTGTCCCTATCGTGAGGAAGTTCAATTTTACTCGAAAAAGGATACTTAGGGGCTAAGAAAGCCATTCTAAACTCTATATAAAGACCCTAGGAGGCAACTTCAAGGGTGTGCTTATTTCCCATTAAGGGAATACTTTTTTTCTGAAGAAAGAGCGCCATAATTCTGCCAACACAAGGAGTAAAAGCAAGGAATTACTCCAAGGGAAGCCGATTGATTTATCCCAGAAGCCAGAATTCTACATCAAGACAGAGGATGTCCCTAAATTCCTTCAAGAGTTTTTGGGTTCTTTATGTTTTGTTATCTTATTTCTTCTCAGATGTTTTCTTTATTAGTTATGAACTAAACCCCTCAAATACTTGAAGTGGATGAAACCTAAGATAGATCTTGTTATTATTTATTCTTGAATTATTTGATAAATACTTGAATTGTTCTTAATTATGTGTTCTTCATTCTTGATTTAATAATCCTAGGTATTACTTCAAGAACTTGATGTGCTTAGGCAGAGGAGCAAAAGTCCCTATTTTAAGAGTAGATCTATCATAATTAAGCGGAGTTGCATGCAACCCTAGACATAGGTGACATAAATCTGCCGGATTAGGGTCAAACCTAATAGGGGGATCCATAGATCGAATTAATTCAACCTAGGGGTGTTAATTAATAAGAAAACTTTAATTAACCACCTAGGATTAGTTGTTCTTATCCTCGACGGAGGTATTAACATAAGTTAGGGATCTCTACGGATCAAGTCAAGTGAAGAAATCATCTAGTTCAAGAAATTAATAACAAGTGAAGTCTAGGTGGATTCTCCCTTAAGTATTGCTCATATCAATCAGCTTTTCCCTAAAGTTTTCCCCAATTTACTTTTTGTGCACTTTTAGTTAGTTTTAGAATTAGTTTCAACCAATCCTCTTTTATATTTAGGCTAGATAATAGAAAAGAAGTAAGTATTAGTACTTTTGGTTCCCTTGGGTACGATAACTCGGTCTTGCTGCTAAACTATACTACTGTTCGATAGCTGCGCTTGCCTTTAAAATCGTGATATTAGTTAGTTCTTGGTGTGATCAGTTTTTATAAATTTTATTACTTAATATCGCGAGCATATCAATGTTCATTAGATTCAACATGCAATTCATTTCTGGTTTCAACAAGCTAGCCGAGGGACCGATTGGACATATGCAATTAAGGCTCAAATGATTTATAATTAAGTTCCAACTTTTCGCCTATTAATTATAAAATTATTTAGTCATAAAGTCGTTCCACCGTAGTACCATGATTGAGCTCTCCCTAACGACCTACCATTACAAAAGCAACTACACAATGCTCATCGAATGACCTTGTCATAAGTGTATTACCCTCGTAGGATATCCTTGATCTCTTTGGAATGATATTTGTGTTGGAAAAAAGGGGTTTGGAAAACATAGTGGAAAATAAATTTCCAGAAAAACCAGAGTTTTAAAAAATTTTCCAAAACAAGATCTTCGTTGCGATATCTAAAGTAATAAACACTTAATCAAAATTGTACCTTTTCAATTCGTTTAGGATGTGCGCTTTGACCGAGTAGTCTTCTCCACTATCCTCAAGCTTACGTTTACCTAGTGTGGGCTCGCTTCGAATCAGAAAATTTTTCACAAAAATTACCAGTGGGGTAATTTTAAAATTTCTCTAAACTTTTGGGTCAAGTTGTAAGTAAAAAAAAATATCTCTAGAAATTTTCTGGAATAATATCTTTAGATAATTTTCTCTCTACATGTAACACCCCTATACCGGTTTGACCCAAGAACCTGATATAGGAATATTACATTTGGTACCAAAGTGATTTTGGCTAATCACTAATATATTTTAATATTAAAAATAAATTTAGATAATATATATTTTAGTCCCTACTACTTGAAACACACTTGATCTTCCTAAGTACATGCCATTCTATTTCAAAATTCTGTAACATACCCTCTTGGCACTTGGAGATGTGATGAGATGGATGCCCACAACTTCAATGACAGCTCTTTAAAATTACTGTACCTAATCTGCACACAGAAAATAAAACCGTACGCTGAGTAAAAGCTCAATGGTATTCCTATAATCCGAATATTTAAAAATAATATAATATAATAGGCAAAATTAAATTATAAGGACATATTTATGTCTAGTATCATAACTATCATTTTCATTTATTAAACAATATCCTAATTCACACAATTACCATATAAATGGTCATTCACATATCAAACCATATTTATTCGTATAATGGCATTGGTCATACAATACTCAATTCATGAATACAACATTATATACCATACTCAATTATCACATAAATCACAATTTCTCACACATTCATTTATAACTTATTCAATCTTTATCATTTGCTATCCCAAATAGCTTTTCACAATATGAACACAAATTAGTTAAACAATGGTACCATCCATTCCATATTCAATTCATGAGTATTTTACTCATATATTCCATGTATTTACAACACATTTCACATTTTATTTCTAATTCACTATATCAATTTAATTTCCCACATTCTTCATTTTGATTTACATATCATTTCATATTCACAATTATTCAACATCATTCAATTTGCCAATTCATTTATTTACTCCTATTAACATGACTCAAACTTAGACGAATACACGGATCCAACCAAACACACCAGTACGGCACATTGTGTCTAATAAATATTGCCGAAGCAAACAATACTCAGTACCTAATCAATATATTAGAAGCAATAATACAACACCCATAGTGCCTAATACGGCACATATAGTGCCTAATCGACTCGAAGTCGAATATCCTTGAACACTTCCAATCCTATGGCATGCCAATTATATCCAACTTAACCTGCCTAGTTAATAGAGTTTCCGATTCACTTTCAAAACAATCATTATTTATTGTTCACATCCAGTTTCACTTAATATTCATATCAATTTCACTTCAATCAGATTCATACCAATCACAAATTCTCATATTTTCAATGCAATATCACAATAACTCATTTAATTCAATACAATTACTTTCAATTTCCAATCAATATATATATCTACCAATTCAATCAATTTCAATCAATTATCAAATATCAATTACTCACCTCAACACTTACCATATAAATTAAATAAAAATTATAACAATTAATAACTAGATTCAGATTATAGAAATACAAACCGTAATTTCCGAGCTACTCCTCGTTAATTTTATCTTTTCCTTTCTTAGCCGAGGTCTCTGGCACCACGTTAGCTACAGAAATTAAATAATTAAAAACCATCAATACAACACAATTTCACATTGAATATTTCAATTTTTATTCAACCTTTGCCTAATTTCTAATTTAGTCCCTAAACCGAGACTAACTTTATTTCTTCACAATTAATCTTATATTCTCATACAAATTCTACTTTAAACTAAATTTAACTCCCTAATTTCACTTAAATCCATAAATTTCAAAATTTTCACGATTACTCCAGTATTTACAATTTTTACAATTTTTACAATTTAGTCTCTTAACTAGTTAATCAAATCAACTAATTTTTCTCAATTAATACATTATCCAAATATTCTAGGCTATCAAACAGCCCTTAATAAAATAGAAATTTAATACCAATCCCTAATATTTTAACTATTTTTACAAGTTGATGCTAACATTAATATTACTTTATAATATCATCATACAACAAAATTAAAGCTCTAAACCCACTTGATATTAATAATTTCTTTCAATATATTAATTTAGACAATAAAATGATTCATTTACGCAATTTGGTCATTTTTCACATTTTTACAAAATTACCCCTAAAGTTTTACTTTTATTCAATTTAGTCCCTGAGCCTAAAACTTGCAAACTAGCCATTTTTAATGTAACCCATGCTAGCAAAATATTCATATATATTTTTTTCCTCCTCCTTCTCTCCATTCCACATCCTTAACATATATATAATTTTACTATTTACTTATATGTTCATTCAAAGCTGTCCACTTGAGTCATTGTCACTAAGTTATTTATATCTTGAGCTACAGAATTCCAAATTAAGATTCGCTTGATTTTTTTGAAACTATACTCAAATATATTTCTACCATAAAATTTTTAGAATTTATAGTTTATCCAATAAGTACAGTAAAACCTTCAAATTTATCCCTATTCTACTATTTGACAACTTCGACCTTTCCTTATTGAAAATTATTTATCTCTTAGTACGGAATTTGGATGATGTTTCTGTTTGTTTCTCTTGAAAATAGACTAATTAAGAATTTAAAAGTATAAATTTAAGCCCCTAATTATTTTTTTACAATATTTTAAGATTTTCCAAAGTCAGAACAGGGGAACCCAAAATCATTCTGACATTGTCTCACAAAATTTATTAAGTCTCATGATTTACAATTCCATTTCTTACACCATTTCTTCTATGAGAAACTAGACTCAATAAGATTTAATCTCATATTTTATTCAACCTCTAATTTGATTTCCACGATTTTTGGTGATTTTTCAAAGTTAGTCTACTGCTGCTGTCCAAAACTGTTTTCGTGCAAAGTGTTAATTACAAAGTTTATAACACCCTTATTTCCTTTCTCTACAATATTTCCCATCACTTTCTGTTATTTCCCTTCACTAATATATAAAAAACATAGACCCTTATATAAGAAAACTCTACTTTAACATCATTTCCATACTTTTTCAATAATATCAAACTTAAAAATATATTGAAATCTTGATGTTCTTACATTGTCTTATTGATTTCAATCTTTAACTTGATTTTCTCTCTCCTCCAGCTTTTATTTCTTGAATCTAACTTGATATTCTAGATCCCCATAGTCTCCTTATCATTTATCTCTCTTGGTAACCATGGAAATTCTTTTAATTTCTAGGTGAAAATGGTGAATTTTTGGTGGAAGGACTAAATTGTAAAGAAAGCAAAATTTTCTCTCTTTCTTTCTTCTTCTCACGTTGGTGCATGGATGGTGTGGATATGTGTTGTTTCATCTTTCTTTCCACACATATATATACTAAATAAAATAATAAAATATCATTAAAAAATCAATTCAAGATATTTATTAACTAATATTTATTTAATTAATCTAAAATATCACCAACATCATCATTGCCTTCTAGATTTCTCTCTCCTTTTAATTGACTATTTTGCCCTTTATGATCTTTTAAAATTTCATCCTTGAGTCATCACTTGATTTGGTAAAATTGTGATTTAGTCCCTCATAATTCTTCACCTATTCAATTTGGTCCTAATTCATCCATTTTCCTTAGTTTCTAGATCATTCCACCCATAAAATATTTGCATTATTGGTCCTTCAAAATTTTCATATTTACACTTTAAACCCTCAAATTTTAAGTATTTACCTTATGCAACAAAACTTTTCTCACTTTTGCGATTTAATCCTTTCATGAATTAATATGTCATAATATACTTCTCAATGTTGACATAACTCAAAATTTCCCATTTTTGTCACTTTATTTCTTTATTTTACTATATCAAGATACTATCTTACTTTCTTACTATAGAAAATTTTGGGATATTACACTACAACTTTCTCTTGAATTCAAGTGTGTGTAAATAATGACCTAAGGCTCTATTTATATAAGGAGATTTTAGAGAGTTCAACTATGATTAAACTTAATCACTTTAATATTAAATTTATCTACAAGATAAATATTAAATTAAATTTAATATTAAGATAATCAATTTAATATTAAATTAATAAAATACTATTAAGATAAGTCTTAAATTAAATTTAATATTAAACTATTAAAATAATATTATTTTTGGAATAAAATTAATCTGAAATCAAATTATCTAGTAGAATCCCAGTAGGAGTGTAACTCCTCCACTGCTCGACCACCGATGACCAACCATCGTCAGCCACTGGGATGCCGCAGTTGTAGCCACTGACATTGTCGTGTCTGATGATACAGGTGCGACACTCTTATGGAACCTCAAGTCAATTTTATTATTGTCGGTTCAGTCTAGGTCAATGTCGACCCGATTGTTCGGTCTAGCCATCAATTGGACCGTCGGCCCAATTTCACATACTGAACCTGGCTCGATCAGTTTTTGAGTCTTGGTCTTGATTTTGGGCTCTCGAGCCCAATTTACGATCTCAGGTCCAATTTTCAAGTTCAATTACCCATTGGGTCAATTATGTAACTTGAAAATTAACTTCCAAAAATATTATATTAATTCTAATTAATTTGATTAATTTAATTTTACTTTATCAAAATTAATTTTTCCAAAAATTACTTAGATTTTTCAAATTAATTTTTCAAGAAAATTCTTTAATCAAATTCTCTAGTTGAACAATTCTCACGACCACCTAATTTAATTCCACATCGAATAAATCAACTCAGTTAAATTCTTCCCAAAGTCATAGAATTTTCTTCTGATTCAAATGCAATCTGAACGAGCTTTTGTTGAGCTAGCGGATGGACTAATTGGACATATACAATTAGGCTCTAGTGATTGCAATTGTATCTAGAAGCATCATTCTGATAATTTACAATTACTAAATCATGGAGTCAGTCCATAAGAAGTACCATTATTGAAAACTCCTTATTGTAAACTCTTTATGAAAACAATTCATCCAATTGCTTTGTCCAATGGCCTCGTCATGTGTATGTTACCCTCATATGATATCATTAATTCATTTGAGTTAAATTCATTCACTCAATACAGTCTTATTTTATCTCATTGTCACCATCGTGTCTTCTTAATGATTAATATGATCACTATCAACAAATGACTATGATAAATTGCTTGTTCGAGAACAAGCAACCCGTGGCCACATTCCATATTCATCAATCCACACAATGCCAATGAGAGGATATTATTTACTCTTTAATTGAATTATGAATTCCACTATTGCTAGTAAAGCCATGCCATACACAAGTCATGTACCCAACATATTGGCTATGGGCTCGGTCATCTTTAGAGCATAAGTCTCCACTTATATCAAAGCACATGAGTTGCATACGCATGATCAATGACTAACTCATGATTTAGGTAAATCACACCATGAATGTCACAAGTGAATTAATTCACAAACAGATTTAGAATTAATTCATCTTGGGTCTAGTCCAATATATCATTTTACCAATAAATACATCTATGTCTCTACTCATAAAGTCAACTACTGCAATAGCAGAGACTTGTCATCTCTCAAACTAGAATTGTAGACGACATAATAATCATTCTCAATATTTGAATCAAATGCTCGCTTTGATTCTTTTATGGGATTATGGGCTCATTTAGGTTATCTACTGAAGTAAGTTGCCTTTCTCGCGATGTAAATCTTCTTTACAATGTAACTTATCTTTAGTTTGAACTTTAGATCAATGAGCTAATATTTGCTTGTTACAATTTCGCTATGCATGCAAAATATAAAAAACATAAATACAAAAGACATAATAGTGAAATGTGAAATTAACTTTATTTATTTATTCATCGTTCAAATAAATAGAAAATAGTTACATGTTAACTATAATATTAGCACATTTCCCAACAATCTGTTCTCCCAATATGATCATATTTTATCTTATAGTAACCATTATATATTTTTTTTATGAAAAGTCAATTATTATCAAATAGTAGTCAAGTCATTCATCATAAAAACGAACGACCCGTGACCACGTTTACTTTCAACAACCATGTAATGCCAATAAGAGGATATCATCTACCCATTTCACAGGCTATGAATTTCATTATTGTGAATGATGCTATATACTGCATAAGTCGTACACCCAATACATACATAATTCGTCATCCACTCAAGATTTAAGTATGTCATACTATGAATGTCACAAGTAAATAAATCCATAAACGAATTCAGAATCTATTCATCTTGGGTCCAGTCTGATGTGTTGTTAGTTCATTCAGTCACATCTATGTCTCTCTCTTCTATAAGCCATCAGCTTCAATGCCCAAGACAAAACCTCTCCCCAATTGGACTTGATAGAATACATATTAGTCTTTCAATCGATTTGCTAATTTTTTATTAGACTAAGGACATTTTTAGGTTCATTTACTAATATAAGTTATCTTTTCGTATTATGATTCGACCATGTAATATCGCTTAGTACTAGTTTAGACATTAGACAACCAATGTCCAACATTTACTTCCATTTTGCTTTGCGAGCAAAAACCATATGATAATAATCATACAAAGTATATTAATGTAATTAATGAATTTGTTTTATTAACAAATCTATTCAAAAAAATTACAAGTTTACAAACGAATATGCTACACTCAGGGCAACATAAATGAATTCTAAATCATTTGAGTCCTAATTACATATGTCTAATCGGTCCTCCGCCAGCTCGTTGAAACTAGAAATTAATTGCATGTTTGAAAAAAATGAATAGAATGAATAGAAATAGAAAAATGAAAAACATTCAAAAATGATTATAGTTTTCTCTGAAATGGGGAACTGAAATCATTTAGAAATGAATGTGGTTTTCTCAAAATGGAAAATGCAATAAAGATGAGAGAGGAATCATTTGCAAATGTACATGGATTACTCAAAAATGATCAGAAGAATGAGTTTATGTTTTTTGGCAGATTTAAAGTCCGAAAATGAAATTAAACCATTTGGCCATAGTAAACAAGTTGAGTTGTGAAATACTTATTATATTTTCTTAAAATTTTTACCAGGGGTAAAATCGTCATAATTTTATCGGGGGTAAAATTGGGATGTGAAAATTATTTAATTGGAAATTTAATGTTTATTTGGGAAAATAGAAAAGTATGTATTGGGTTGGATTAAATTATAAAGTGTTGGGTTAAATGTCCATAAAGTACATATAATTAGGCCCAATAAAGTGAGAAACCCGAATCTCCATCATAATACATATGATGGGAAGAACGCCCTATTAGCTCATCTCCCTATCCTAGTTGGACTAGGAAGTTATTTTTTTATTTGAAATAAACCTCTACAATTCAAATAGGGTTCTACCTTATCTCCCTATAAATAGATGGCATCGGTAGATCTATTTACACAACTTTAAGAGATTGTTACTCTATTGAAAAATAGAGAGAATTTATTCTCAACTATTAAATATATTTTTCTATAATAGTAATTATACCGGTTTCTATTAAAGAAGATAGAATTTTTATTTTCACCCCAAAAGGAAAAGAAAACTTTTTCTAATTTTGTGTTTTGATTTAATTGGTTCAAGCCCACACTCGAAGCAATTCATGGTACGAAAATAGCGGAGAAGATCGTTTGGTTGAAAGTCGGAAAATATTAAGGATTCGTTTATCTGACAACACAGGTATGATTTTAATCTAAGGTTTATTGCTATAAATATCGCAACCTGGGTTAGTTTTCAAATTTTTAATTTTTCGCTGTGCGAGAAAACCGTTTTCAAACCAAATTTTTTCCAACAAGAACTTCCTCATAGAAGATCGAGCCATGCAAGTTTTTCGTTAAATGTTAGCGATTTACAAGTTGGAATGGAGTTTTCTCAAAAGATACTTTTGTTGCTGCAGCGAAGTGGTATAGCATAAAGCATAGGGTGAACTTCCATGTTACAAAATCCCGATCAGAAAAATTTGAGGCCAAGTGCGCAATGCGTGACAACAGATGTCCATGGAAAATCATGGTATTTATGAGAAAGAGACGGGGTTCCAGTCAATTAAAAAATATAACACTCCACATATTTGTGTTGTAGAAAATACATCACATTATCATCTGAGATTAGATTTTCACTTGATCTGTGCCATTGCCTCACTAATTTTGAAATCCTTAAGTTTTTGCAGGTATGTCATAAGATCATCCCAAATTAGGTTCTGGTATGATCTCTGGCATCATCTATAACACCCGAATATCTTTACTAACTCGAAAATTTAAGAAGAGATAGGAATAAATCGTAAGGATTAACAAATTTCCAGAGTCTATCGAGAATTTAAAAAAAATCTGGGGTCGAATTACGAATAGTTTTATAGGCATGAAGGTTCACTCGAAAAATGGGCCTAGGTAAAATTTATGACCTATTTTCTATATGAGTCGAACATTGGATAAGATTTTTTGACTCGAGCTCAGCTCAAATATATCATGCTATAAAAAATTTATTATATTAAATATATATATTAAATAATAATAATATATTTTTATATTTATATTAAATTTCTAACCCAATAACAATTAAAAACCCATTACCCTGAAATCTTAACGTTCAACTCATTAAATGGAGTAACTTTATATGTTTATCACGACTGTGGTTTACATTGGTAAAAGCCACATTTTGTTCTCTTTTTTTAGTTGCAGACTGGCACCGTCTTTTATCTCCATATGATTCCTGTTAATAGCTTCATTCTCTCCATGTGGACGGCTTTTAATTCATTCATATGCAACAGTCCAACCCTACGACTGCAGTCACCTAATCACCCAAACATCCAACATCTATAGAATCAATGTAATTTGTAAACCCCAAACCAATGAAAGGAGAATTAATTTGACATTATAGGGAAGATAAGTATAAAAGGGCTTTGGTCGTCGTTCAAAGGCACGAAATTTAAGGGATCAGATGAATGACACGTTAGGAGAAAGCATTGCCCACGGAAGCTTACCTGCAGCTGCAGGGTCTGTGCTTATAATGCAACAAACCGAGTCCAGTAAAATTACAAAACTCCCCCAGTTTCCCATAAATTATTAAGGAACTAATCTAAATTTTCCTCATACGTCGTTAAACTGTAATAATTAAGATTTGTACAAATTTGTCATTTGGTTAAAACGCCAGGGCAAATTAGTCCATTCGACCTACCTTCACCACAAGTGTTCTTTTCCTGAACTTCGCTCACCCCTTTAAAAGACCAGGAAAGCGGGAGATGCAGATATATAGACTGCAGTTGCAACCCCACTCAGCCACAGGGAAAAAGATAAAGGAAACGAAAGAGAAAATCAGAAATAGAAAAAATATGGAGAGGAATCTTAAGATGGAAATTTAATGAAAAGATAATCAGTTTATTGAGTTAAAACGGAGAGGGAATTTTTTTATATGACGACTGGAATAATGCAAGAGCAAAATCTAGAGGAGCAGATTAGGAAACAAATGGGTTGCATGGCTGGTTTCCTTCAGATCTTTGATCGTCACCAGATTCTTACCGGCAAACGCTTGTACTCCACCAAGCGTCTCCCTCCTTCGCCGGTTGACCTTTTTTCTTTAATGTGGGTCTCTGGGAGATTTATTACTACGGTGCCTCATGTTCAATTTTCTTTCTTTGTTTTTTTTTTCAGGCGAGTGAAACGACATCAGAGGAAGAGAAGGCAGTTGAGTCAACTGTATCATCGAGAGAATTAGAGAAGCGACCACAAGGTCGGTTAGCACCGTCACCGGAACGTTCAAAGCGATCTCCGGTTATATTAGAGCTCCGGTCTCCGGCGCCTGAACCGTCCACCCCGACGGGAAGCCAGAACAAGACATCTCTTCCGCTTCCCATTTTCGAATCTAAAGTAGGCGGCTCGAGGTCACCGTGGAAATTATCCAAAGATGCTCCAAGGCTCTCACTCGACAGCAGAGCCGTCGTTGATGCTACAGGAAGCCTCAAGCCCTGGGAGATCCGTACGAACCAATGCAAAAGCAACAGCGAAGAAAACGGAGCGGATGATAACAACAAACAACGGTCGCCTAGTGTAATCGCGAGGCTCATGGGACTCGGATCTTTACCGAATTCGGATCCCGAACCTAATGGAAACGCGGAGCTCCGAAGATCCGCGTCGGAAGCTAGAGGCAGAGATCTGTTTCAGTATCGTTTTATTGATGGAGTTAATTTCCATTTAAAACAGAACCTGCAACAAAATTTCCAAAACGAAGAGATTCCGTGCAATGTAGTGAGAGAGAATGGAGCCAAACAAGAGCGTTTGATTGGTAACAGATCGGAAAGCTTGAGAAACGCAAGAACCGAACCAATTAAAGCTCCGGTTGGAGGAATAGGCCAAAGGAAATGTTTCTTCGATTCAGCCGACTTTTTTCCCGAGCTAAAGCAAACCGTTTCCATCTATGATGAGATTGAGAAACGGCTTAAGCTTAGAGGAATCGATGAGCCGGCGAAAGATCTCGAGACTCTTAAGAAAATCCTAGAAGCTTCGCAACTAAAAGGCCTGTTACACAGTAAGAAACCTCCAAACCAAACGAATAAGAGAAACTTTGTTTATGAACATGAAGAATCTCCGCTTCCCATTATCAAACCGGGAAGATCACCAGCTTCCGCTGTCAGAAGGATTTGCAACGATTCGCCTCCTTCAAGTAATAGGCCAAGACCTGGTCGTCACCGGAACTTGAGTATCGATGTTCCGCGGGCGATGAGTCCGAGAAGTGATCGGCTGGGGAATGAACGGAACCAAAGCAAGCGTAGGGGTTCAATATCTCGTACAAGGAGTGAGTGCGGCGTGAGGAGTCCTAACAGAAGGCCGTTGAGCGTTGAAACGCAGAGGAGAGGCAATGCTAATGTAGAGCAGAGACGAGTCTCTCCGGTTCAGTCCCCTCGTGTTAATGTGAGAAAAATCGTATTGGATCAGACGACCAATGGATCATCCAGTAACAGGAGACCGACGGCTGAGATTTATCAGAAAGAAGAGAGGGTCATATTTATTCCAGCGGGGGATGAAACATCCACCGTTTCAGAGAGTAGCATTAGCACGTCTTGTCAAACCGATACGGAGGTAAATTACTAAATCACTGCGGAGATTTCGCCATCCAATTTCTCATAATTACCGTAATCCATTTAAACTAAAGTAATTTGTTGTTATTTACACTCTGGGTTCTTTACAGAGATCGAAGGTGGAGGAATACAAGGATGGGAGAAGCCTCTTGGAAAGGTGTGATAAGCTGCTTCACAGCATTGGAGAGATGATCGCTACAACTGAGTTGCAGTCGAGTCCTGTCTCGGTACTTGACTCGTCGTTTTACAAGGATGAATCGTCTGTTTCCCCAGTTAAGAAACGGAGCATCGATTTCAAAGGTAAGAAAACAATATACGAACTGATTTCGATTTGCTAGATTTTTTTGCATTCGACTATGATGACGCAAGTAGTACTGCTATGATTTGGTAGACTTGATTGTAGTTTTGGCCTAGGACTGTCACTACAGGAGTCAAATAGTTTCTCATTCATAACGTAAACATGTAGGAAAGAGAGTGATAACGATGATGAATTTTGTCTTTTTCTTTGACTGTATTACATCACCTCCTTTGTTTTGTTGCATGACCCATACTGAAATCAAAAGATGATACGTGGAGTCCAGCGGCAATCTCATCAGATGATTCCAAGTCCGTAGACAAATCGGACGTTTGTGATTTCATCTACATTTTCGATATCCTGAGGGCATCCAGTTACTTGCTTGATGACTCCGATGTCTTCTTGTTGCTGGAGAAGCAACAACATTTAAAAGGTAAAGACACCTCCAAGGTGTCTAGACTCCAAAGGAAGCTTATATTCGACACCATCAATGAAATCCTCAACCGAAAGAGACAATTGCCGGCATGGAAGCTCGTAAGCAGTACGAAATCAGGGTGTGGAGAACAGCCATCATTGCGGCAAATTTGGTCCGAATTCCAAAAGATTCGGGAGAGAGACCCCTCGGATGACTTGTTTGAGGTGATTTGTAGTGTGTTGAGAAAAGACCTTGCAGGGGATGCCATTAACGGTTGGGGAGATTACCCCATCGAGATGTCCGAATCAGTCCTCAATATTGAACGGGTAATATTTAAAGACCTGATCGTCGAAACCATCTGCGATCTCGCTGCTGCTTCTGGAAAAAGTAATAAAATTCGTAGGCAGTTGGTATTCTGATGAAAAAAAGAGGGGAAAAAAAATTCTTCCGGCGCTTTACAGCTTTTATTTTTATTTTTATTATTTTCTTTGTTGTTTTCCTTATTTAAGAAAAGGATAAACTGTCCAAATAGTTTGATATTACATTTTAATCATTTATAATTGAAATATTATATTTTAGTCTCTTATGTTAAAGTGTTAATGTGTTTTAACATTTTAATCATTGAGTCTTTAATTATTATTAACGGTGTAACGATAAGTTAATGTGACATATTAAATTATTATTTTAAACAAAAATTTTAGGCTAAATTATACAATTAGTTTTTATATTTTTTATTTTGAGCAATTTAATTTTTCTTTTATATTTTTTAACTTTTTTTCTTTTTTTTCATTCTTTTTTATTTCTCCTTTTGTTTTCTTCTCTTCTTCATCTCTTTTAATGTAATTTTTTATATTTTAAATTTATTAAAATTAATCCCTATACTTTTATTTTTTGAACAATTTAATTTTTTATTTTTTATTTTTCCTTTTCTTCTTTCTCTTTACTTTTAACAAATGAAAAATATAAAAAAATTACATTAAAAAAGAAGGACAATGGAGGAAAACAGGGGGAGAAGCAGAAGAAAATGAAAATAAAGAAAAGGAAAGTTAGAAGAAAAAATTTAAATTCATTAAAACGAAAAAATATGATGATCAATTGTATAATTTAATCAAAATTTTTATTTAAAATGATGATTTAACGTGTCACGTTGGCACACTATTAAAGGTTCAGTGACTAAAATATTACATATTAACGTAACTAATTTAAACATAATATTTTAATTATAAGTGACTAAAATATAATATGAAATTAAAAAATTTGATAGGTGTTTAATGTTGATTTTAGTAGAGGCACATCAAACACTCCCTATTGCAAGTTGTGTAGAAAAGGAGGGATAATGATTGTGACCAAAATCGAAAATGTATTGCCCAAACTCCCTGATCTATCATAGCATAGTCACATTCAGTCATTTAACATGGCAATAAGAGTTTGTATTCATGAATTAGTAATGTAATCTTTTTTCTATTTTAATTTTACAAATTAGGAAATTAGTATATATATATATTTATAACTAACAAAATGGCCTGGAGGGGGAGCTTGGAAGGGGCAGGGCCTGCCAAGCCTCTTGTTAAAATGAGAAAATAACAATTTTACTCTAAAAATTATAAATTAATAAATAGTTAGATTAATTTTTTAAAATGATAAAATTTTATTTTAATTTTTTTAAAAATTATAAAATTATAAATTAATACGATAATAAAATTATATTTTAACTTACATAAAAATACGTAACTTAATTTTCTCTTTAAATTTGCCCTTGACTTTGCATCATAAAAAATACATTGGTTTTTTTTTTTTTTTTTTTGTCTTGATCAAAATATTATCGATGGCAGTGACTAATTTCTCCATTGCGAATATTTAAAAAAAAAAAAAAAGATTAACCATGAAATGTACTCCCATGATCAAATCTTCTTTTAAGAAAATTAGCATTTCTTTTTCAAAATTTCTTTTCTCTATTTCATTTAAAAAGACAAAAACATTTAGAATGATTGAGTCACTGTCATATTTTCTCTTTTATCGGTGTTCTGTTCTTATGCATTTTTAAAATTTTAAATTGAATTATGGTAAATGACAATTTTTTTACTATTAAATTCATTTTATATATATTGTTGGAGTATGCCTAAAACCAATCCTAAGAATTGCATACTTGTTCACCTAGTTTATTAATAAAAAGTGTTGTTATTGTTATTGTAGTTTCAATTTTTATGTATTAAATAAACTTTATAATAATAAAGTCTTAAGAATAATATAATTATTTGTAAACGTCCTAAGTTAAGTATTATTTTTGGTTTGAACAACAATAATGCGTTGAGGCTATTATATAGTTGATTGATGATAGAGTGTTGTCACTGATATAGGGATGTCAAAATCAATGCATAAGTACATATTAGAGAACAATGTATTGGACTAACCCACCATGAAAATATTTTTTGGATTATTATGTAATAGTCGTAACATTTATCATAGCCATAATTATATATATGATCCTTAGACTTGATAACGTCATTATTCCAACATCGTGAGTCATATGTTTTGACACAGTCAAACGTCTTTCATAAAAGATTGCACTATAAAAGTTAATGTTGGGTGTGTCACAATCTATTGACTGGGATGCAAGTAATCAAGATAGGATTTGCCTCTCTTACATAATGGGAGTAATACTCCAAGTTTCTTGATCGAGTGAGACTAGAAATGCTTAGTCATGCTTAAATTAGTTTACATGAGATATTACACTATTTGTTTATCTTAGTCTATTCGGGAATCAATAAACAAGAAATTGGACTATACAAGTCTGACTATTGTATGAATTGTATTCAATCTAAAGGTATAGGATAAAAGGATATACTACATAATAATATTGTCACAAAAGACCATGTTGAACCACGACTTCATGCGACTTGAGTAGCAACGATGCATTGCTAAATGCTACTCACTTTTTATAACATTAGAATTCTTTTAATGTTACTGCCAACATTAGAGGATTCTATAAGGTCATACTAATATGATTGAATAACATAGATAAAGGAAGAGAGAAAAATACAATGAGAGGAAAAGACAAAATGTTTCATATATCCTTAATCAAGAATTTCAACACTTATTTATAAAGCTAATAGCAAATCTTTATAATCTCATAATTTTCTCGATTACTCTATACTCAGTCCTTACTATGTTTTCATGGTAACAAATCAAGGCAATAACATGTTTTAACTCAATTTCATACCAGGTACCACATATCAATTAAATTATGTTATTTTTTGTTTTATTCAATTTAGTCAACTATCTTAATTTACTATATCAATCACCACCATTTAACTCATACAAGCATTATATACTCACTTGATTGCTAAATCATGCAATTTAACCTGAATATGCAAAATTAGATTGATTTTGGGTCATAGTGATGCAAACCGAAAACTCGCGTCACTCGTCGTCGGCTCTCATATTTCCTTTCCTTCTCAATGGTCCTGCATCTTCTTTAGCTACAAATAATAATTCAACAATAAAACAGTATCAAATTTCATATAAAATCACATTCAAATTCAAAGTCATACATATTTTTTAGTTTATTCAATTTAGCCCCCTAAACCCAAGACAAACATAACTTTTAATCTAATGCTTCAGATTGAAATCTGATTTCATCTTTACTCATTATAGACCTCTTATTTTCTATTCCTACTAAAATTTCTTAATAGTTTAAATTTTATTCAATTTGGTCCATAATGTATGAAATTATAATCAAGCTTTACAATTTAGTCCTTTTCATAATCTAAGCTTAATTTCTAACAATTTCACACCTAAATCATTCAATTTTCAACAATGCCAACTTACCAAAATTTTACCAATTTATCAAATTGATACATTGGCCAACTAAATCAAGTTCTCATGATAAAAAATCTATAAAAATTAAAGAAAAATGGCTTAGTTACCTTAGTCAATTTTATAGTTGAATGTATAAAATGGAAGCTTGAAATTTTATTGTTCTTATTTTAATGGTGGACGGCAAGAATGAAGATGATTTCGTTCCACTTTCTTAACTATTTACACTAGGATTACAAGCCTAAGTAACTTAATTAACCATTCTCAAACCATTAATTAAAGCATTTTTATACATTAATTTATTATTAATTAAAATAAGTGTCATCCATCATCATTTCCCACTAAATTTAAAAGGAAATGGTTTAATAACCATTTTGGTCCTTTGAATGATCGCTATCTGAGTCCCTAAGCCATTTCCTAATTAAAAATCTATAGAAATTGAACTTTTACAAATTTAGTCCCTAAGCCTTAATTAACTATTAATTCAGTAAAATTACCAGACCAAACTTTAATATAACAATACATACTACATGTAAATATTAATATTTAATATTTACGAACTTAATTTATGGAAACGAGATTTTGAAATCGTAATTTCTGACACCACTAAATTTCGGATCATTACATTCATTTTTTTAACCTTAGCTGGATGATGGAACCATACAATAAAACTTTATCTATCACTCACCAAATGTTGTGTTTGCATACCGAGAGAAAGCACTTATTCATAAAACCTTGGTCCCCATAGTGTTATGCATCCAATATTTCCTTTCACTCTTGGGGTTAATTAGTACAAAAAAATGGTAAACTACACGACAAGTCACTTTAAAATAACGTCATTTATATTTTGGTCACTTTAAAATTTTTTATTGTCAATTTAGTCATTCTAATTAAGATAATTGTTTTAATTGATCACTGTCGTTAAAATTCTGTTAATCCACTAATAGATTGCTAATATGACTTTTGACTAAAGCTAAGGACCTCTCTATAATTAATCCAACACCCTTCTGCTCCTTACTTGTTTCCTAGGAAAAGTAATAGAGGAAAATGAGGATAGTTTTGATTGTTTTAAAACAACCCAACCCCATTCTCACCCTCAACTTGACATCCTCATCACCGTTTCTCTTGTCCTGGTTCTAGATTTGTTGTTTGTCATGGGGTTCTTCTTAGCCATCAGTAATCAAGCTCATCTTGCGAATCCAATTTTCCAAGAAATCAAGCAAGCCTTAACAATCCAGTAATGTTTACACAATCAAATTCATATTAGCAACAGGTTGTACCAAAATAAACAATTTTACTATAACTTTTTTTTTAAAATACTAAAATTGTCAAAAAAAAAAGTATCCATTGGTGAAGGAGAAAATATCGTTAAAATGAGAGGTTTCGACATCTAAAACGTCATTGTCACTATAAAAGAAGCGTTGGAACAATTGGTAAATGTTAATTTCGCAGATGATCTCCAATCACATTCTCAGCTTTGTTATTGGGAGATTTTTTCTATTTTTTTAATTGTTAAAATATTAATTAATGAAAATTTTGAAGTTTTAGTATTTTAATTTTTGTTTCCTACGCTTGTAATACTAATAGAAAAAGTAGCGGCCTCAGTTACTAACTGTCATCCATGAGAGTGGGGCTAGGTTGATTTAAAATAGCCAAAACTATTTTTATTTTTCTTTATTACTTTTCCCAATAAACAAACATGAAGAAAAAGAAAAAAAGAAAAAGAAAAAACTTACAAACTTTAGTCTTATGTTGCGAATAACAAAAAAAAAAAAAAGTGTTTTGGACTAATTATAAATAGGTCTCTAGCTTTAGTCAAAAGTAATAATAAAAAAAGCCATGTTAGTAATCTGTTAGTGGATTAACGAAATTTTACCAACAGTGACAAATTCAAGCAATTATCTTAATTAGAATGATTAAATTAACCAAAAAAAATAGAATAACCAAAATAAGAACGACACTATTTTAGAGTAACCTACGGTGTAGTTTACCCCAAAAAAAATCATACTTACCAAGGGTGTAGGTAGAAATTTGCTTAAGGGGATCAAAGATCAGTGATATATTTTTAAGGGTTAAAGTGTAATTTCATCATTATATTAATTTGTAATTTCATAAATTTTAAAGGTACTAAATGACAAATTTACCATTTTGGAGCCAAGGCCACTACCTGCGGCCACTTTCAGGGGCAAAGCTAGGGGGTTGGCAAGGGTCTCGATCTCTTTAAAATGGAAAATTTTCCTTTTAGTCCCTTTATAATTTATAAAATTTTAAATTAGTGATGGTAAAATTGCACTTTGGCCTTCCCAAAAATGATAAAATTTTGATCCTTTAAGAATTATAAAGATATAGACTACTAAAATGGTAAAATTACATTTTTACTATTGTAAAAATATACAACTTAACTTCAACTCCCCAAGAAAATTTCTAGCTTCACCCGTAGCCACTTTATTTATGCCCCTGTACTTGGCCTACGATTAAAAGGCTTAATTATGAATTTCATTTTTTTTACTAAAAAATTAATCCCTTTGCTTTAATTTGTCAAAATTAGACCTCATACTTTTATGAAAATTAAAAGTTAAGCCAATTTTTGGTAAGCACGTGAATTTGAATTGTTGTTCTTTTCCCTAATTTATTTCATATAAATTATTAAACAATTAATTTATTTAATAGCAAGGTTTAACAGCATTACCCAATGGTACTAACTTCTTAATTTTCATAAAGTAGAGGGTTGAAATTCAAAATGAGACTATGGTTAAACAAATTATATAGGCTAAGCTTAGCTTCTTGGGGAGGACATAGAAACTTGGGCCTTAGTTTACTTTAACCCAAATAATTTGGGCCAAATTGGCGCCATGATGGTTTCATGTACGCCCGTTATAATTCATAAACAAAATTGGATTGGACCCATATGGCACCGAGCTTTTTCTGTTGAAGAATCATTTTTTCCTTTTTCCATTGGCGAATTGCTGGAAATGGTCGAACATGAAAATCGATGATTTTCCGCCTAAGGTACTACTTCTCATATTTCGTCTTTCAATGTTTCTTTTTTTTTTTAAATTATTGTTACATCATTAAAGTTATAATCATTTAGAGGGTTCTGGCCGAAAGTTTGATTTCTTTGACTTGCTTGCATTTTTTTCTTTCATCTTTGCCTTTAGTCCAGACATAGTGGAAACTGGAAAGTTGAAAGTATTCAAATTTTGGGTTTTTCTTGGAAGACACTTTACAATGGGTTTTTTTTTTTTCAGTTTAAAATGTGGGGTTTTGATTTTTGAAGACATAATTATAATAATGAGCATTGATCATGGTGACCTAATCAATTGCTTTCTACTTTTATATGATTGGAAGTTCTGAATTCAGTCTAAACTGATGTCACTTTGAACCAAATGTGACCTCATCTTTATTGTTTAAAGTAAATAAGGAAATTTTAAATCACTGGTTATCATCTGGGAATCAAAACAAGCATGTGAATTGTGATATTGTTCCATTAGGAATGTTGTTAGTGCAAGTGCTAGCTTTTTTTAGCTCTGGGGCATTTTTTATGGCTAGATGTGGGATGTTCATTAGGCAACATGTTTAAAGTTGTCTGGAGCATTGCAATTTGTGATGATGGGGCTGGAGGTGAAGCTTTATCAAGAAAAAAAATGAAATATTAGGCTTTGTTCGGTAGAGTGGAAACTAGAAAGAAAATTGGAAATATGGAAAACAGAAAAATAGATTTTTTTTTTTTTTTTTATTTCTATTGGTGCGCTTGGTAGTAAAGATGAAAAATGAGAGGAAAGAAATGAGACTTTTGAAAAATGCATAATTTTGAACTAATTTATATCTCGTTTTCATTACCTCTTCTCTTATCATTCCAATTTGGAATGATTTGTTTTATGCATTAGGACGGAAAATGATCATATCTCTTTTTTCTTTCCACTCAGTTCTCTTTCATAACTCCCTCTTTACATCTTTCCACTTTAACACTTAACCTCACACACCCTTAATGTTTTGGTATAGGAAGCCATGTTAGATGGTAGTAGTTATTTTCTGGCCAAAATAGTATTTTGAATTTGACTGTCCTTTGCTACATTTCTCTTAAATCCTTTCTGGTCATCCTAATTTTTGCTTATTTGGTATGTAAGAACCAAATTTCCTGGATCGCTGATCTTAGTGTAAGAACCAAAGTAATCATCATCATAAATCAAAGGTTCTATGTAAACCGAAAACCATCAGTTTGTCTGTACTTGTATTAACTATTTGATTTTGGTTTCATGAAGTGACAGCATGTGTCAGGTAACATATTGCTTAATATGGAGGCATTGGGGACAATATGGCCTTTATTTGTGAATTGTGAATATAGAAGGGAATAAAAATATATATAGGTCATCTAGTAGAGTTCTTAAAGTGTTAAAATAACTTAGCAAGAGATCTAGATGACAAAGTCTTAGGAATTTCAGCCTGTAACTACTTTCTTCAACAACCAAGATTTAAAACCGTGTGTTTTTAGCTATTTTTGAATACCTTAGGCCCGGTTGGCATTTTGATGATACCAATATTAGTTCTTGTTCACATTCTGTGCTATTGAAATCCAAACGTTGTCATCTTAGAGTGACACAAATTTCTTTCTAGTCTCCAATATGTTTTGTCCACCCACTTGTTCCTGTTGTCTCATATTTGAATGCCGATTAACTTCAAAACATTATTATGAAGGGAATTAACTTTCGGCTGAATTTCAAGGGGATGGTGGGTCTACCAGTCACTTTCTCATTGAGACAGAAATAAAGGAAAGCAGAATCTTAGATTGCTCACTTGGCAGCACCTAAGGTGGGAGACACAACTGGTCCACTCTTGCTGACCTCAAAGCCTACAATTATTTTTCAGTCAAAAACACTTCTCCTCATAGGAAAGATAGTTGGCTTTTCCATTAGCGTTAATTAAATAGTAGAAGTACATCATCATGGTCAAACTCCTCATCAAAAGCTCAAAGAAACCTCTAGCGTATCCATTTCTCTGCTTATAGAATTTGCTAAGTGTTGTTACAGTTTTAAGAATAAAAAAATCATCCATTTTTAATCTGTTAACACGAACCCCTTTTTTTGTGGGTTGGAGAGAGGGGGTGCCCTTGTTTAATATGTGCAACTTGGTGAGTGTATTCTCTGAGCGTTCAAAAAAGTGTGTTCATGAGGGAGATGCTAACTAAGCTGTTTCTACACATTGAAGGGTGATATGATACTTGTCAGAGATCTAATAGCAGAAGTAGTGTAGTGATAAAGAAGCAATTCATTGATAATTTCTATCATCCCTGGGATGGTTGAGTTCCCTTGCAGTTTTGAGATTTAATGGAGTAAAATAGGCATTGTTGTCTGAGCATGTGAAACAAATTCTTTCTGCAAAGTTCATAGTCTTCTAAATCCTTTTCTTAAACACTAAGCAATAAATTTTCTAAGATTAAATTCTCTTCAGTAAGAAATGATAATTTAGATTAAAGAGTTCCCAATTTGTGTAATACCAATAGTTCCTATCATTTATGATATCTATCCTTATTTATCTTGTTTACAAGCTTTGCTTGTTTAGCCATAATATCTGCATGTAAGCTAAATCTTAGTTTGGAATGCTAAAATTACTTATTCTTTTTTTTGTACTGTCAAGCCATATGACTAGTATTATCTATGACTTAAGTTTCAACTTTCTACCAGAGAATATATTTTGAGGTTGGTTAACACTCCTTAATCGAAGATTAGATCTGTGCCAAGTTCTGCACTTTTTAAACACCCTTTCAGTGCCTTTGTATTGTTTATTTTACTGCCCAAAATGCAACATGCTACTTTTCTATTAGACTTATTTGTATGGTTGTTTTTGTTTATGTGCAAGTTCGATGCTCTTATTGCATTCTCATGTTTGAATTATGAAAAACGACATTAATTTAGTATTTTACTGTTACTCTATTTAAAATGTGAAAAGAGCTCACCAAAATCCTCAACATTTAATTTCCTAGGAACTATGTTTTTCTTGAGTTTCTTGAAAAGAAAAGGCTTTTAGTGGTTGCACTGAAGAAATTATAGTGTAGGATGGAATGTTTCTGAATTCCAACAAGAAAATTTTCAGTATTTTACAAATCTTTGTATTGAACAATAGTGAAGATTTTCAGGTTATCTGTTATCATCAATGAAAACCCTAATGAAAGCATCCCTCTGTACCTCTCTGCATTAGCCTGAGCTCTTCACTGTGTGCTTTTGGTTTGCCCTACCTGCATATGATATTTAGAAAAGGATAGTTTTCGTCAGAAATACAATTTCCACTGTCATATTAGGCACTTATGGAAGCACATTTGTGCCAGGAACAGCATTGAGTTGGACAAGATGGAGGACCGAATATGAGATTCTACTATGCACCAGAATGATAAACTGAGGATCATGAGTAAAAATAAAGGGATATAGTTGTAAAGAAAGGGCAGTTTAAATAAATTATTACATAATTTGTAGCAAGGCTGCTTGAGCGCTGGATCATCATTTGGTGTTGGAGGATCCTGACCGAAAATCATCTCGCAGCTCATATCATCAAAATCTGCAGTTAAAGTGGATTACTGTTTCTGTTAACTGTTCTGATGGATTGGCTTCATTCATCTTTATCATGGCCACTTCTCAACTAAAATGGAGTGTAAATAGTAATAATCTTCTGCTTCTCATGAATGATAGGTACGTGGAAGTGTGAATAAAATTCAACTTTGATTTTTTTAATGATACAATTTCTAATCACATTGTGATTCTATACGGAATTGGTTGTAGAATAATGATTGGCTTCATGGGAACCAGAAGAATTCAGCCTCTTTCATAACGAGTTGATACATGGAATTAATCATAAGATTCTTATGCCCAAGTTTTACGGCCTAGATTGAATATAAGAATTAATATCATGATTTCATATATGCATAATGCATTGCATTTTGTGTTATTTTACATGCCAGTACACTCGGTTGAGGTTGGATGGGTCCACTTGCAGCTTTGCACCCTAAGTGCTTAAGCATGCGGGTCCTTCTTTGACATAATGAGCATGAGCTCCACATTCTAGTGCAGCCACTGTTACTCTTTGGAATTATTATTCTTTTCCCTTTTTCCTGTTCAATACTTGCATTTTTTCCATTTACTTTAATAGGAAATTGGGTTTTATTTCATTTAATCATCGACGTTAACATTGATGTGAATGATGAAAATACAGGTTCTGAATGACTGTATACTTACTTGGAACCATGTTGAGTGGCATTCCTAGGGAATCCTTAATAAAGGCTTGAGATGGCATCTTGCATAGGTTGATGCACATTCCTACACAGTTGCTTTGCTCTAGGAACCTACAAAGAAAGCAGATATTAGAGGAAAAGCAGATATTAGAGGATTACCAAGATGATCTAAGGGTGATGCAAAGTTTAACGATGATTTTGATATTGCCGACGAGGATGATGATGACGACGATGACCATCATGATAGCAATGGACAAAAACGGGAGTCCACCACACAATCATTGGAACAGGTTATTTACCGTATGAGAGTTTCTTTAAGTTGGTGAGGTGGGTCTCCATCTAGGATTAGACCATAGTGCTAATTATTGTACATAATTGAGAGGTTTGGTATAATTACCTGCACTTTTTCACATACACTACATTCTTTTCTCTTCTTCCGTTGAGCTCCGATTCCCGAACCTTGTGGCATTGAATCCATCAGAATGTTAGATTTCTTTCACAAAGTTCACAATGATATATATATATATATATATATATATATATGCATGCTTTCTTGTTATATCCTTATATGCATACATTGAAAAGGATAAAAATTAGTATAGCAGAGGAATATAGTTTAAGTTATAGGCTTACCTCAGAAGGTCCAATGAGCCAAGCAAAAAACACGGTGGTGAAGGCGGCGAAATATTCCCTTGTGAATTGAGATTGGGGTAACAACGTTTTTATCTGCCGGATCACCACCACATCATTTACATCCTTATTAATTTAATATCCCAGGTAAAAGTATCATTTGGCTCCCTGTATTAAAAGTCAGATTGTATTTTGCTCTCTACTAAAAAAATGGATAAATTAATCCCATGTACGTTAGGTCAAAGAGCAAATTGATCTTTCTGTTAGAAATTCATTTCATTTCTATTGTTAAAAATTGATTTTTGTATATCAACATGAGATACATGTGAGACACCATGCGTCACTATCTAATTATTCCGTTAACCACGTTAGTTTTTAACAATACAAATTGATGAAAATTTTAACAAAAATGATAAATTTGCTCTTTGATATAATGTAGAGGGATTAATTTGTCTATTTTTTAGTAGGAGGGACAATTTGCAATTTGACTTCTAGTACAAAGCCTTCATGATATTTTCACCAATATACCATTTACCCTTCATTAAAAAAAACACCCTAGACAAGGTTATATAATGTATGAACACGTAACTTATCATGCAAACATCACTTTTCTAGGTTTATCCTTGGACGCCATTGTTTGGTAAAAGAACTCATATGAGTTGCATGTTGTAATGCATTTAGCATGACAAAAAGAAATGAATAAAACTTGCCATGTTTAGAATGAGCTTGGGGATGGCGGTGTCAAGAACTTGAATGACAAGCTCCTGTTGTGTTTTTGTATTAAATTTCTTGGACATCATTGCTGTTGTCTCTACCAAGCCCTCATACCCACTCAACATGCTCTTTACCCCTGCATATATACACACACACATTTTCAACATTTCTTTTTTCTGATCACCTTCCCATAGAACAAAAAAATCATGGTATCCACATGGAAATGAAACCTGTTGCAGCTTGTAAACTCTGGGATAGATAATTAATAGCCCATAGATCAAACCAGTTATCATTATGGACACTACTGCTGTCCTGTGCTACCTCACGTTTGCTATCTGCAGGCTTTAACTTCAACCTCAACCTCTCCTTCGTTCCACTTCCGACTATGCTTTCAGCCGGCCTCGCTAGCACTGCCCGAACCGGAGAACATCGCTGTTTATTTACTCCCCACGATGACGTCCCCGTCGGAGTCCTGCTTTGTAAAACTACCTTAGCTTCCATTAATGAAATTTGTATGAATGGAGGAGGAAGGTTTAAGCATATAACAACAAAATGTGCATGTCAAGCATATTGGAGAAAGGCTATATATATACATATACACATAAACAAGGGGATATATTTAATGGGTTTTTTTTTGGGAATCTTTTGAAGATGTTCGCAATACTTAGATAATCACAAGGTGGTGTTTAAAGATGCTGTTTTTGGTGGTAAGCTTTTGTTGGTATTGGGGGAAATACAAATGCTGAGCTCTTAACAATACTAGTAGTACAAGTGGAGATTTAATGCTGTTTTTTAGTGACGTTTTGTTTTTATTTTTAGTGGAAAATTTGAAAATTTCAATGCTTCACAATATCACTTCAGCTATGTCGTTTTACTTACAAAAAACCAGTGGCCACCTTTTTTTCTAGGCCAAGTAATTCAATTCAAGCCCCATTCTTGATATTTTGTTGTAATTAAATTAGTGTGTGGATCTCACTTTGCTTGGTCCAAATTCATTTAGTTCATCAATTTTGACAAAATTTTGGATTTGGTAAATTGATGTAAGGTTAATTATATGTGGTATCATATGGGATAGTTTAATCAATATGTCATGTAAAAATATTATGGAAATCATTGTATTAGGAGTTAGATTACATTTTATCTATTTTACTAAAACAAATGAGCAAATTAGTCTATATCTGTTAGATCAGAGAGCAAACTAGTCATTTCTATTAAAAATATCATCAATTTCTACCATTAAAAACTGAACCATAGGGTGTGGTGGTTGCTCACATTGTCCCTTAACCATGTGGTCGGGGGTTTGATCCCCACTCAATGGATTGGAGCATATTATGGTTAGCCATTCATCTCTTCGGAGAGTACCCATGATGAGGGAATTAATTAGTGTCGCGGATTGTGGATACCTTGGTTAATACCAAAAAGAGAAAAACTAGCATGCTTGACGGAATAACCAAACAATTACACGTGATGTGTCACATGTACTTTATGGTAGCGTACTAAAACTAGTTTTTCACAGTAAAAATGGATGGAATTTTTAACAAGATCAATTTGATCTAACGTATAATGATTAGTTTGCTCATTTTTTGAGTAGAATGCACAAAATGCAATTCAAGTCCTAATACAAGGGCTTCCATGTTACTTTTACTCAATATGTTAAGTTGACAAATTTTAATAAAAAATACTATCATTAATGATTAAACTAAAATTTTTAAATTATAAAAAAATCAAGAGAACTTAATTGTTAATTTTTAAAATATAATATCAAATTTGATGAACTGATGCATATTTTAATGAGACCTGTCCAAAATTTAGGCTTCAAAGCTTGAATGTGTACATAAATGCTAGAATATGGAATCTTTATGAAGAAAGCAATTTTGTAGATGCTTATACAGCTATAAGGAGTAAAGACAACTTTCAAATTGGATAATAGCACCGAAGTCCAACTAGGCTAACAAAAATATAAATTTAGATAAATAATTGTATTTGTATTTATAGGGGTGTTCAAATTTCGATTAAAATTAAATTAATCAATTGAATCGAGTTCGATTAATCTGCTGATGGTCGAATTTAGTTTGATCAGAGATCAATTAATTATTTTTTGAAATTTCAGTTATCGATTAATTCGGTTTGAAATCAGATGATTAATTGAACTTAATAATTAATATTATGTATTAATTTCAAGACTTATGTAATGTTTCAAGACATAAAATTCCAATTAATTTGGTTAACTTCCAAGAAAAAAACATATATTTCAATTAATTTCAATGTATTTTTTTATATGATTTATACTTATTTTATAGCCAAAAATAAATAAATTTTGATAAATTCAATTAATCGACCAAATTAATCAAAATATTTCAATTCTATTAATCTTTTTTTTAAAAAAATTTAATTCAATTAATAATTAAAATATTATACAATTCAATTAATTTGGTTTAATTAATAACTAAACCAACCACTTAAGCACCTCTATGTATTTGAATGGAATAAAAAAATATTTTTTTTCTTAATTTACTTAAAATTTTAGTTGAGAAGCCAAATCCCATCATCCTATCAAACGAGTTATAATAATTGGACCATATTATTTTTAAACTGTCCAAAATCTATAATTAAAAAAAACAAAAGCATTTCATATAAAACATAACACTTACAAGTTAAAAATCTATTTAATCATCAATTAAATTAATTTTTTATATTTTTTAATAATTTATTCAATCAAACCAATTAAATTAATCACTTGATCAATTCAACTACCGATTTTTAAATCCTTACAAATTACCCAACATTACACTCAAAAAGCCTAATTTCAAATCTTAAAAATAGTATTAGTAAAAAACACAAGTATAAACTTCCAAAAATATTAATCTCAGTAAACTATAAAAAATACCTTGAATTTACCAAAATTGGCCAAGCTTTTTAAATTATTTACTTGGCCATCAAACCTTTCCTTAAAATTAACTAGACACATCTATATCACCTACTGTCACATTTATATAATTTAATCTCAAGAAATGCTTGCATGGTGAATATATGAAAGAAAATGAGTGACCATGCCATGAAGTAGGATGCAACTAAACAAAAGAGCAAAGGCTGAAATGCAAATATTAGAACTTCACAGCCAGAAGGTGATAAAAATATCTAAGGAAAACCACAGTTAAAAAGTATCCAACAAAGCATCATCATCCCTACCCTAAACAAAGATCATAAGTTCAAAGGCAAGAACCTAGAGTGTTACTACAACTTATATACTGACCAGATGTTCTAGACAGATAAAACAAAGCCTACAAATAACACACTGACATGACAGATAAAAAGTACACAGCAGTCAACATCTAGTTTAAAATCAGACATTACTACTACTCCTTGGTAGTTTTGTTGATTAGAGACTTGTGAATGTGAGGGATGACACCACCTCCAGCAATTGTACCCTTGATGAGGGTATCAAGCTCTTCATCCCCCCTAATAGCCAACTGCAGATGCCTTGGGGTGATTCTTTTCACTTTCAGATCCTTGCTTGCGTTTCCAGCCAACTCAAGAACCTCAGCTGTCAGATATTCAAGAATAGAGGCCAAGTAAACAGCCGCTGTGGCCCCAACTCTCCCATTTGCAGATGCCCTAGACTTGAGATGACGGTGGATACGACCCACTGGGAACTAATAACAACACAAATGAAGTGTATAAAGGGTTGATGTTGTTGAGAGAAAAAGGCATACGGCTACAACCAACACTTACATTGCAATTAACCAAGTACACATGAACATATTAGTCAAAGATAGTCAGCTACACAATATATAGATACTTAGCTGACAGATTCATTAAGTTCATCTTAGATATTTAGCTGACAGATTCATCAAGTTCATCTTAGTACCAACCAATGCAATAAAACATTTCAGAGAGAAGAGAAATGAAACAAAGGACATAGGGCAAAACAAAAGATTAAAGATTCGCTCAAACTCAACCTAGCTTCTAAATTTTCTACAAACTAGACTTATATTTTTCTATACGACAAACAAGAACAACAAATCATTGAAAACCCATAAACGAAAATAAAACTAGATTATTCTTTGTTTTTGCATTTCAAACATTCTCATAAAAAAAACACAAGTTTAATATAAACCTAGTAAATATGTACAAAATGTGAAAAAAGTATCGTTGTAACACTGCTCTAATCTCAATAAGGACAAGTCCAGCATCTTCAAAGAAATTATTAAGATCTAAAATTTGGCCCTTTTAACAAAAAAATGAGCAACTTGCAAATGTCTGGATCATCAACCACAAGTACTTTAAACTTTAAATGTTGTTTGTTTAGCCTTTAAGCTTATATAATACCTAAATATGGAGAGAAATTATCTCATAATATATTTGACGAAATAATAAAAAGATGTACAATTGTCAAACCTACAAAAATAAAAATACAAATAAAAGCGTATATTTCCGATTTACTCCTTTTATTTTGATCTACAATTCATGAACCCAAAGGGACCAAGCACGTATAATTTAAAACATACAATGGAAAGATATAGAAAAACGATGATGTATTTCTTAGCGTAAAACCAAGTAAATGATGATAAATTTTGAGAATCACCTGAATTCCGGCACGAGATGAACGAGAAACCGGACGCTTCTTGTCCTTATCCTTGTCCTTGTCCTTGTTAGCTGCGGTTGTTTTCGCCGCCAAAAGTCCCTTTCCACCTTTTCCTGCCATCTCCGTTCACCTATAAAAAGAAACAAACATTTAAATTTAAATTCGTACAAAACATCACTAAAACCCAGGTCTGCTAAATACTAATCAGATCTAGTCAAAGAAATTCTCAAAAACGTTTATAAAATTGAATTGATAATGTATTAAAGGGAAATAAAAGATGGAGGAAGGAGAGACCTGAGAGACTTGGGCCAGTGAGTGAAGAAACTGTGAAAACAAGAAAGAATAGGATAAGAGTTTTTGAGGGATTTTTTATTAGCTTGAGATTTGGTCTTCATTTTAAATGCCGGAAAATGAAATGGCGGTTAATTTTAGGTGGGAACTTCATCAATTTCGACATTTCAAAAATTTTCGATGGGATTTTCAACTTTAATCACCAAAATACCCTTCGCTTTTTTCCAAAATCCCGAGTTGGTCCAAACAAATGACCCATTAGATTGAACAGGCTGACCCACAGAATGGAATAACGGGCTTGGTCTTTTTATTTTTTTTTTGCATAACCTAATAAAAAAATTATTTTGGTTTACGTCATATTACATTTTAGTTATTTATGTTTAAAATATTATGTTTTAATCACTTACATTAACGTATTATAATATTTTAGTCACTGAGTCGTTCGTTGCCATTTATGATGTAATGGTAAGGTAACGTGGCACGTTAAATCATCATTTCAAACAATAATTTTAGGTTAAATTATACAATTGGTCCCCATATATTTTCGTTTTGAGCAATTTAATTTTTTTCTTTTATGTTATTTTAATTTTTTTTCTCTTCTTTATTTTTCATTCTCTTATGCTTCTCCATTTATCTTCCTCCATTTTTCATCTCTTTTAACGTAGTTTTTCTATGTTTTTCATTTGTTAGAACTAGCCCCTATACTTTTTTTTGAACAATTTAATTTTTTTATTTCTTTATTTTTCTTTTTCTTCTTCCCCTCTAGTTTCAACAAATGGAAAACATAAAAAAAAACTACATTAAAAGATATAGAGAATTGAGGAAAACAGATGAAGAAGCAGAAGTGAATGAAAAATAAAGAGAAAAAAAAAAGAAAAGTGAAATTAACATCAAAGAAAAAATTAAATTGCTCAAAACAAAAAATTATAGGACCAATTGTATAATTTAAACCAAAATTTTTATTTGAAATGATGGTTTAATATGCCACGTCAACTTACCGTTACATCGTTAACTGCAATTAACGGCTTAATGGCTAAAATGTTAAATACGTTAACTTAAGTGACTAAAACGTAACATTTCAAATATAAGTGACAAAAATATGACATGAGGTAAATAAAATTGACTATTAACTTACCTTTTTTTTGTCTTCCTAAAGTGGGTCACGCGTCAAACAACAACTTAGAATCTTTGGTATAAATTTGCATTCAGTCCCTCTACACTTTAGAACTTTAAATTCGTCTCATTTAGAATTAAATTAATAACACTATTAACTCATTGTTATTCGCTGCAACTAAAAGTAGACAGCAGTTAATTTGGTTACAAGCAGACTATAAGTGGCAAATCGATGCATGTGTGGCAGCAATGTAATTCTATTTTTCTATTGCCTATGTAAAACTCAATTTGTTGAAAATTTTGACTGCTTGTTTCACTTGATGTTCAAACAACAAATAGAACAATAATTACGGTGCAATCAAAGTTTTGTAGTTGCCATGTTTGACTATTACATGAGCCTTGATTACATCTCATTAAATCGATGAATTTCGCACTAATGTCATGAGTCTAGAACTTTAGTCTGACGAATCATGTGGCCTTAGGAGATTTATTGGGTTCAAATTCGCCTAAGTCAACCATACTCTCAAAAAATAAGAATTCTCGCATAAATTCTCTAAGGCATTGAAAACAAAACAGAAACAAAATCGAAAAAAACTAAGGAACTTGAATTCGAACAGAAAAGTCATAAGAAAAAAATAGCACACCAGATGTTTGAGTAAATGCTCTCAAAAGTATTATTTTTAACTCAAAGAGTGGAATAATTACAAATGAGGGGAGAAATCTCTATTTATAGTTGAATTTCCTCAAATCCAACTGTATAAATCAAATTACATCAACAAATTAGATTAATGTCTATTTACAATATGAGAGTCCTAAAGGATTTAAACTCTATATAATCTTATCCCTTAAGATTTACAATAATTACCTTGGTAACTCTAGTTTTATTAGAGTGTTTCACTAGACCACCAAGGCTTCAAGTAGATGGGTTTCTCCATCTGTTTCACAAATCAGGTCAATTCAAGTGAATCAAATGAGCCTCATTTAATCAATTGACCTCTATGGGACGCTTTGTGTACATTCGTCACAGGCTTTGATCTACGGCCGATGACCCTAGATTATGGATTAATCATCCTCATCCATTCGACTAACTTGAATGAGAAGAGAAAAGTTTAAGCTACTGAAGTTTCTTATTATTATCACTATCCTTATCTTGATTAGAGTATTTAGAGCTATACAAAGACTTGTTTATAAAGGATTTTGTAAGATCATTACTCAAGATAATTCAAAAGATAAATCCAACTTTTAAATGAGAGTTCAAAGTCTGTCATAGCATTGCTAAAGGGTGTAACGAGCCAATTTTAGACAGTGTTAAAAAATACGATTTCGGAACCCTATTTTTGTAAATCAAGTATGTAAGGATAAAATAGGAATATTTAAGGAGTTAGTATGAAAATATATTAAAGATTGTTTTAGCAATTTAACCAAAAAAATCATTAATTAAAGTTTAGGGACTAAATTGTAAAAGTCCAATCGCTATTGAATTTTAAATTAAAAAAATGCTTGAGGACATAGTTAGCAATTATCCAAAGGTTTGATAATTAATTTTGTGCATTAGAGGCTAAATTAAATAAAATGAAAATTATCATAAAATTATGCTATGGATTAAAAGTACAAAGTCTCTAATGAAAGATATGAAATTAGATTTTGATTTGATGCTAAATAACGAAAAATATGAGTATTTCATATATAAGGACTAAAATGAATAAAATGAAAAATATGTTTGATTATATATTTTCATGTGAATGAGTGGAATCTAATATCATTTTTATGATTGAATTATTGAACGTAGCTAAAGACGACGTCGGGTCGGGTCGTCTAGAGAGAAAGGAAATGCAAGAATCATAGACGAGTAATGAATATGACTTGCAGTTTAATGATTTGAATTTAATACATACATACATATATATGATTATACATGATTTGTTACGAACTAGCTTATTTGAGGTAAGAATTCTACTTGTCTCATGATTCGGTTTATGTGAAATGTTATGAAATGATGTGGATTTGATAGCGGCAAGTATGGTAAAACTGAGTATTATATAAATTTATAATATGTGATCATGAATATATATATATATATATATATATATATGCGTGTGTGTGTTAGAATCAATGGTTACCCTCTTAGTTGTCTCAGACAAAGTCAGATATAGTTGGCATGCTATTGGATTAATATACGATATTATACTTTGGTTTATATCGATGAGGCACGGAGCGCAATGTTTATTTCAAGCATTTCGAAGAGGCACTAAGTGCCAGATATATTCAATGGTTGGATGATCTATCAAAATAATTAACATATAGTTTATTACTTAAAAAACATATTAAAAATGTAATTATTAAAATATCAAATTAAAAAAATGATATTACCAGAAAGGTATGAGAAGAATTAAAGTAATTTGAAAATTTATTAAAAACAAAATTTTAAAAATATAATTAAAAAAGTGATAATAGAAATATAGTTTGAATTATTGTTTTCCTAGAGTTTCTTATTTCTATTTAGATTGTATGTGTAAGGTTAGAATTTATAGGTAGAAAAAGACTATAAATATGAGATTATTACATTTAAGAGCTCATTAATTGCATCCATATTATAACACAAATTACTATCCATTTCCTTTTTTAATTGTAGGATTTGTTTTAAATCTTTGCTCTCTCTTTTTTCATTAACAGAAAATTATGTATTTTTCTTCTTTTTTTTTAAATTATATCAAGTAATTAAATATTTAAATTATATATCTTTGGTTGATTCTCTTGATATTAACCCATAACATTGCATCATGTCCAAACTACATATTTTTAACTAGAACTTTAGTTTCATAGACTTGCGGCCTTAGGCAATGTTTTAGTTTCAAACCCGCTTAAATCAATCTTACTTTTGAAAGTGATAATTCTTAATGAAAATTCTCCAAGGCACTAAACGCAAAGCAAAAGCAAACATAGTTTTATTTATAGTTAAGCTCCCCCAAATCCAATGGTATAGATAAAATCACAACAACAATTGAGATTAATGCTTATCTACAAAACAAGAGTTTTAAGGGATTTAAATTCTATATAATTTTATTTCTTAATATTTACATTAATCATGTTAACTATAGTTTTATTGAAATGTTTTACTGGACTTTCAAGGTTTCAAGTAGATGAACTTCTACACATGTTTCACGAATCGAGCTAGTTTAAGTGGGTTACATGAACTACATTTAATCAGTTGACCACCATGAGACATTCTGTATTTTAATATACACCTTATGACACTTGATTATCGAATTTTTTAGACCTAGTTTGTTTCTCTACTCCCAGCCATATAATTTGGCCCATGGGCCATTTTCTTAACTATTAGTTCATAACATTACATCATGTATAAACTATATATTTGTTAACTAAAAGAATCAAATACCAAAATTCAAAAGAGTCGAGCCTATGTGGGGGACCAAATAAAGTGATTTGATTAGCATTTTCTTTTTCTTTCTCCTTTTCAATTTGTACTCATGAAATGATGAATTTAATTAACTTCAATCAAAGAATTTAATCTCACACACACAAAATTATCTCAGACACATTTATACTCATATTTAAGATACTTATTGAATTGGTGTCATTCATCACCAAATATCAATTCAGTAAAGAATTTACTGAAAGAATCTTAATTTTACAAAACAATAAATATTATTTTGAGGATAATTTTATTTTTTTATATAATTATTTAAAAAATCATATAATAAAATTTGAAACCAAAATATTATAATTTTTAATAATTAATTTTTATTATTTCAATTAAAATTATATTTTAAAATTTATTAATCTAATATAGGATGATGGTGATTTTGTTTCCGACACGATGGGGCTATCAACATCTTTACAAACAATGATAAAAAAGGTGTAAAAGTACTTAACTCAATTGGTATGAGTATTGTTCATATAGGAGGACGTGAGTTCAAGTGCGCTGAAATGCGTTATCTTCCTATTTTTGAGTTGAAAAGAGAATATAAATAAATTTAAATATTATATCAAAAAACTCAAATATAATTAGAACATATAATAAGATTATCGTAAAAATTACAATGCCTATAAACTTTAACATGTGCTCATAAAAGGCAAAGAATTCTACATCTGTTCCATTAAAAGTAGACAAAGATATGCTGAAATTTGATAACAATTAAAAAGAAAAAGTAAAAGCCTAAGTAAAAGAGGAGTGCGTTTATACCTTCGCCTATTTGTGGGGTCTCACTTTTTGAGAATATAATTATTAAAAATATAACATTATAATTTTCGACTGAATTTTAATTTGATTGGTATCAAAATTATTACTAATATAAGACGATATGAATTTAAGTATGTTGATATACGTTTTTTAATTTAAAAATTAGAAAAGAGTTATAAATAATTTTAATTATTGTATAAAAAAATTACAACGTTTGGTATACTAAAAAATCCTAATTGAAATTCCGAAAAGGCTACATCGATGTGTTTGCTTTACGAATCACTTTACTCGTAAATTTAAAAATTACTCTTATCAAATAAAATGTAATTTTAATTAATTTTAACATTTTTCAGTGATATTTATTATTAAAAAAGAATCTGTTTATTTTAATAATATTTATTTTAAATAAAAAATAATATATTTATCTCAATTGAAAATAAATTTAAAATATTTCATATGTATTGAATTATAATAAAGTTTAAATTTAGTTCAAAATATTTAAATAATTTTAAAATTAAATAATTTTTATGATTTTGTGGTTTTTTTTTTTGCAAAAAAATAAATGAGAAAAAAAGGTATAAATTTATCTCAAAGATATCACAGATAAATTTTAATTTTATATGGGAAAGTTA
Organism: Gossypium stocksii; assembly: GCA_020496765.1. Classification (NCBI taxonomy): domain Eukaryota; kingdom Viridiplantae; phylum Streptophyta; class Magnoliopsida; order Malvales; family Malvaceae; genus Gossypium; species Gossypium stocksii. Next base: position 88,804,108 of record CM035620.1, read on the forward strand.
CTTTTCCACAAATATTTAAAGGAATCACGTCCCAATCACATTATTAGGAAAGTTGATTGTTGTTAGCAGAGGGAGAAATATTAAAAGTATATATCAACTTTGATCAAACGTACAATGTCACACGTAAATTTTGATTTTATATAATTTTATATATAAAAATTTAATTTGATTTAGTTTTTAAAAATTATTAATAACATTATCGAATTAGCACCATATTATGTTGTTATATAGCATACACAAAAAATTATATTAATATAATATGAAAATAAATATATGTATGTATTCATTTATTTAAATTTGTATAATTGAATAAAAATCAAAGTTTCATATATACATACGAATCGTAATTCAAGTTTAATGTATATAATTGTACAAAATCGAAATTCATATATTAAATTGAACATTAGTCAAAAATTCATATATGAATTTTATATTTATTACTTTTAATGTATCAAACACGAGAATCACTCTTCTACCAATTAAATTCTCAATAAAAGGATCACTTTCCATAATAACAAATACCCTTACAAAGTTAATGAATAACTTGTTTTTAGGGAAAGTTAATGAATAAACTTACTATTGTGTGTAGTTTGTAAAATTTGTTTGTTATATATATTAAACTTTCAATTGTGTTAAAATAATATTTGATGTATATACATGTTTTTTTAAATATTAGTTATTTATTTTATATAAATTTCAAGAAAATGTGTGTATTATTTTAATAATTTTATTTTTAAGAATTTAATTCTTCTATTTTTCGAATTTAAAATTTTAAGCCTATTTGTTAACACCGTGATAATTATTCAGTTAAATTTTCCGGTGTCATATTTTGAAATTAAAAAAATGCTCACTTGATATCCATGTAACAAAAAAATGACATTGTAACGTATCTGAATTTAATAAATAATTTTAACGTTGTTAACAATTCTTAAAACGTCACATTAGCATTTTAGTTAGAATAAAATATTTAGACTAACTAATGAAATTATAAGGTTTGAGGTAGCAATTTATGCCAAAATTAAAGTATAAATGTTAAATTTCAGATTTAAGTACAATACAAAGATCAAGACTGAAATTTAACCATTCTTATATAATCTCGAAAGAATAGAGGGATTAAAACTGAAATTTAGCCATCATCTTTTTATATAAATATAAAAGACAGAGGGTCGTATAAGTTAAAACTTAGAGGCTTCCTAGTATAAATTTGATTTCATAATTTTATTTACTGCTGAATTTTTACTTGGTGGGTAAAAATAGTGTTTGCCGAAGCATTTTTGCTTCTTTTCTTTGATGTATAAAGGCAAAAGGCAATATCACCACCTAGGGTTTTTATCATTTTTCGTTTAATACTTATTCTTTATCTACGAGCCCAATAATTGATTCTTCGCATTCGGTAAGTTCATTAAGAAAGTAGGTATTAACCATGAGTTTTAAAATTACTTCATACTTAGGATAATGATCGAACTCTCGACCACTAATTAAAGTAAAAGATATCATTGTCATCTCACCTAACTCCCGTAATTTCTACAAAAGTTATTTGAAACTACTTATCTAAAGCCAGTTTTGAATAGAGAGAAAAAAAAACTATGTGTTTCAACTTAGGGAATAAATTATATTAGGATCATATTAAAAGGTATAATTTTTATGTATCAATAAAATAATATCACGTCATTAAATTTGAAAGATAATAAAATATTATTATACACTCATTTATATCTAATATCTTCTCTAACTTAATTTAACTTTAATTAAATTACTTAAAATAATTTAATTTTTTAAATTATAAACAAAAATATTTTATTCTTTTACAAATTTTAATCATTTTGTTTTTTTTTTCATAAGTTAATTTTTTTTTGTGCAACCAATTTAAAAAAAAAAGAGTAATTTTGTGCAATTTTTTTTCATGTCATTGACACATAATTTTGGTAATTATTTTACCCTAAACTTAGAGCTTTGAACTTTAACCTTGAACCCTGAGGTTTAGGATTTGGGTTCAGGATTTAAGGTTCATGGTTCGAGTTTGAGGTTTAAGATTCGAGGTTCATGGTTTGGAGTTATGGGTTACGAGTTCAAGGTTCAGTGTTTAAGTGTTCGAGATTACAGGTTTGGGATTCTAGATTTTGGGTGCAGAGTTCGAGATTCTAGATTCAAGGTTCAGGGTTTGGGGTCTAAGATAAAATAAATTACCAAAATTACGCATCAATGAAATGGAAAAGAATGTTGAAATGTCATTAAAATAATTAGAAATGAACCCTGAATAATATGGTAGGAAGGTTCCGTAAAATAATTTCTCTATTGATGAGTGTATAATAATAATTTCACGTCTTTAAAATTTGATGAAATGACAAAATTTTATTGGTGCCTAGACAACTTAATTTTTAGGATCATCTTAATATAAATTATTCCTTTAAACTTAAACTGTAAAGTCACTAAGTAACTTTTACATTCACATATCAATATCTTTTTCTCATATCGCACACATAACATAAACACTTAATTCACATACTTCATTTAACATTTAATTCACATGTATTACTAAAATACATATCACTTCTACAGTCCTTAGTGAGTCTTAGAGGAGTTCAATAATTTCGATACATTGCAAAGTTTCAGGCCAAACATGAACCCCCAACCTATAATGGAACTTAATTTGATAACGGAAACTCTAGAGAAATATATGAGAACTCTAGTAAACATATCACATAACTCAATACTTCCTCTCCTAATCCCCTTCAAACCTCCGTATCACCAACCCGGTTTCTATTTGAACCCCCAGCCCCACACAACTTGAAATATTCCCTGTGAGTTCATCAAGGCATTTATTCACATATCACTTTCATATAACATACTTGAAATATCACTTTGTATCATATTATTTATTCACTTTGAACCACATAAACGCATTCACGACATTTTTATTTCACATATTCACTTTATTCAAAAATCATAAAAATACAAACATAACATATATTCACAACACTTAGCATTTTATATTTTATTTCACTATTTAGCACGCTTAGTCATTTTAAAATATTTTATAGTTTAGTCCCTAGATTCACAAAAATTCAATATTTACTTTTGTAACACTTTAATATCACTATTCACTTCATTGAAACCTTTAATTATAATATTTAATTCACTTATCAAGTTTTAAAATATTTACAATTTAGTCCTCTCTATGGTAATTTCACTATTATACATCTATTCACTTATCAATCAATGACAAATGAATAACTTTTCACTCTTTATAATTTAATCCTTAGTTTTATAAAATTCACTAATCTCTAAATTATCACTTTATCATTTCTTAAATTATTAACATACATTTAATTACATATTCACTACTAAATTCAATATACATTTTCAAGAATTTTAATCATATCTTATTTATTTACTTCATATTAAAATTTAAATACTCAAATATTCAAACTAAAATAAACTAACTTGAATTCAGTTATGTACTTACTTATTTCTTCACTTGAACTCAACCTTTCTCTTCATTTTCCTACGCTTTCATTCACTTTCTTCTTCGACTAATTGATTTTTATGGTAAAAAATGATCTTATAACACTCTAGGATATAAAATTAGGCCCTGGTTTTAAGGTAGAATATCAAGGAAAATTCATGGAAATTTTTATTTTTCTTTTCTTTCTTTCTTTCTTCTCCTTTTATGTTTACTGTCCAATTTGTTGCCATTCAGCCTTCTAATTGCGTACAAAATTCTACACTCTTCTTTTTCTTTCAATTTCATCCTTTTAGTTTCAATTTCCAATCAAATGTCAACACTTTTCAACAATAATTTCCACCAAACTTTCCACATTATCAGCTATGGGATTTTAATCTCATCATTATGTCCCTGAACACAAATTAAAAATGGAAAAATTGCATTTCCTCCCCCATAAAATGGAAAATTTTCACTTTAGTCCCTATAATTTTCCAATTTATTCAATTTAGCCCCTATCTTGATTTTCCAACTCCCCATTTCAATACATATCCATATCACATTCATAAAAAATATTTTAGTCCTTTATCTTTCAAAATTTTGTAATTTAATACTTACTAAATTTCATTATTCATACTTTCTCTCCCAATACTTAATCCACCTTTTAAACACTTATACTTTCTCAAAGACTACAATTTTAGGTATTACACAAGTCAAATTGAACCTTAAAATGAGAATAAAGTTCTTACAACTTTTTTTATTCACAAAATTCAAACCTAAAACCTTACTCAATTATCTTAAAAAAAATTATTACCATTCAAGCCTAGAGGCATTGATCTTATTTTCTCATGTAGGGAGTAGGGTCTTAGGGTAAACTAGAAAAAATGCTAGTCTTCTTCTTTCTTTTGGCTATAAAAATGACTCTTCATCTAGTGTTTAGGTATAATGGATTGTCCTATATATTTTTCCTTTTTACCTTTTACTAGGCAAGCATTCTAAGGTTTATTTTATATATGGTACAGGGTCATTATCATAACATAATACAACCCAAAGGTTGTGGAGGGCATAATAATAATTGGCACTGAAATGATTACTTAACTTTTCTTGAGGGTAAATTACACAATTAGTCAGTTTTTGTTGTGATCACTTAATTAAAAGAAATTACAATTTGGTCATTAAATTATTCGAAAGTTTTTGTTAAAGTCGTTGAACTATTCAAAAGTTTTTATTTAAATCACTAGGCTATTGAGTTTTTTATTTTTAAAAAGTTCCGTCAATGAGCTCCAAGCGACGATTCGATGATCAGTACGGTGGATCAGTACCTATTAATGAGTAGAAAAACATACATTAGATCCAAGTTGATCTGACGGTCAGCGTCGAAAATCAGAGAAAAAGCTATTTAAATTTCGGTTCACTAGTTTGTGATGTTAAAAATTGTTTCATGAAAATAAGTTGAATTGTAGAAGAGAAGAAGAAATAGAGTTTTTGATTGATATAGACTGTACGGACAGAGAAAACCATGCAACATTGATTTTAACAACTTATTTAAATGAAAAATTTTGAATAATTAAGTGACCGAAACAAAAATTTTCCTAGACTTATTTTCTTTTATAGTAATGAAAATAAGTAACAAAAGGACCATTAATTGGTATCTATGATTAGAAATATATAGATTAAATATACAAAAGTAAAATAATAAATTAGTATTTCTTAGAAATGAGGACATGAATTTGGGAGACATCATTTGTGAAAAAGGCCCACCAGGAAAGGTAGGGGTCCTTTGCTATGGTGAGACACATGGTTGTCCTTTACCTCCATGGCCCAGCATACCTCCCAATATCATATCAAATTTCAGATCAATTAGGTTGGACCCTTTTTTTCTTTCCTTTTTTTTGATGGGACCCTTAAATAGTTAAATTCAATCGGTTTTTGATATTTTTATTATAAAATTTTAAATTTATTTGATTGAGTCTTAACTCGATTAGTATTAATATTATTCTCAACATAGGATGATGCAGATTCGAGTGTGTTAAAACGCATTACTTTCCTATTTATAGGTTAGAAAAAGACTATAAATAATTTTAAATTTTATGTCAAAAAAATCAGATATGATCATTAAATGTAGGACCGTAGCAAATTGAAAGTTTTTGACTTTTTCTTTCTCTTTGTCACAAAAAGGGCAATCATAGCAAATTGAAAGCAAAGAGAGTGCAGCCCAGCCCAATGTTACCTAAAATAGTTTTATTTTATTTTATTTTTAAATGTCATATGTCCCTGAAAAGGCAATCATAGGATGTTAAAACTATAGTGTAAGTAAATTATTGTCCAAATTTATTTCATTTAATATATTTGGTATTTAAATGTAAGAGATAAGCCTTAATAGTTAAGACTTATTTAGACTAATCACTAGAGTTTTCATTTAACATTTAAATAACACGAGTTAAATCTAATTTCTAGTGAGGGTTTTTAAAAAATTCAAATAAATTCTTCATTTAAAAGCTTTAAATATAATTAATATAATTTAAATTCAGACCATACCACCTTGATTAAGGTCATGAAATTTCTTTATTTAAAAATTTTAAATATAAAAAAAGGCAAGCACAGATCTTAACCTTTTTTAATAAAATGGAACAATTATACTTTTGATCTTTCAATAATTAATATTTCAATTTAAATTAATTTAAATATTTCCAATTTTAAACTCTCTTAAAAAGTAATAGTTGAATTTTATTCTCTTGGATTTGGCCTTTGATTTTTGCTATCATAAAAAAAGTTGGCCTCCACTAATAATAGTAATAATAGGATCATCAACTTTGCTTCAGATTTAAGAAACTCCTGCCAAAACAGATTAACCCAAAGTTTGATCCTAATTTTCTTTTAACAAATCATATATTCTGATATAATACTTAAAATTATTTATAATCACTTTTTAACTCATAAATTAGAGGATAATACATTTCAACACACTTGAACTCATGTCTTTTTACATTAACAACAACACCCATACTAATTTAACTAAGAATGGGTTTAGATGAACAGTATATTTATCTGCAATTAATTTACAAAAAAATAATGATGATAAAATTAAATATTATAACTATATAAAAAATAAGTTAAATATATACACCGTATCGCATCGCATTGCCTATTTAAGTCTCACCTTAAAAGAAAAGAAAAAAAACATAACACGTGTGAGGAGTGAAGTCACAAGATATTTGAATGGCTGGAATTTATGCAAAACTTATTTATAGAAATCATCTCCATTTTCACCATCATTACCAAACGACAACCTTGTTTCTTGGGACCTATGTTACTCAATCCAGGTGAATCTTTGTTTCACATATGCAATTTCTGTCCTTTTCATTTTGTTTTCATAAATGTTATTTTTTTTAATTTGAGTATATAGATAAATAGATAATTATTTCAACTAATTAAATTAAATTAAAAATTATTTATTTTGTAAATATATAATGATAAATTTAGTCTTCAATATTTATATATTTTATCATTATTTTTTATTCAAGTTAAATTTCACCATTGGCATTGTAAAGTACGTCAAGTTAAATTTGACTATTAATCTTTCGAAAAGAGCTGATTGTTTTCCATAGAAATATTAATTAAAATATTAAATATTTAAACATGACAATCTACATGTACTTAATGTCATTTTTAAAATGTTTACAAACTTTTTATAGTTTTTCTAATTTCTATTTTTTAATATTTTATAAAAAATTTAAATTATTTGGTGGCGTGAAATATAAGATAAATAGTGTCATATTAGCATGAAATACACGTGGATTGTCACGCCAATATAGTTAAAAATTTAATGTTTTAGTCGACATTTTCATTAAAAAAATAATTTAAATTTTTTAAAAGTTAACGGTCAAATTTAGCTAAAAAAATAAATGCTAAATTGATAAAAAAATGACGAGGGTGAATTTTTTTCTTAAAAATATATATTCCAACTATTCAATCCAAAAAAATATATTTTTTACTAAAATTGTGTTTTAAAAAAAAATTCTAGTCGTCATTTTAATTAGAATAGCTAAGGATGTTAATTATTTTGACAAACTGATGTCATTGTATCATATCAATGGACATATCGATTTTCTAGTAGTATTGGTATGTACCGGTACCGGTTTGTTTCAGTCTATCATTCAGGTTTATCACTATTTAAAGAAAATACTTGATATATGCATATAAAAATATTTACAAATATCAAATAATGAGATTAAATAAATCTTAAATATATAGATTAAGTATTAGTTCAATTGGCATGAATATTGTTACCAATGCAGGAGTATATGGGTTTGAGTGCGCTAAAGCACATTAATAATAGAAATTAAAATTATATTTTAAATTATTTTTTTATCGGTCGATATGCAATATTCCAACTAGTATGGGCAAAATTAATCAGTATGCACTAATGCGGCCGATATTAATTGGAATTTACATCAAAACGAAACTTGAAATTTGTTGTTTTAGTTTAATACTAGAATGTAGCATTTCGACCAATATAAACGATACCAAAACAAAAATTAACTACATTTATTACAAAAATATGATGGAATTATGTAAACTAAAATATAAAAGAGATTAATAAATCTCATAGTAAAATCATCAAAACTGTATTTTGAATAATCTCATTATAAAATTTGATAATATCTGTTCTTTTTGATATAATGCTTAGAACTACTCATAGTTTCTCCTCAACCCATAAATAGGAGGATAATGCACTTCAACGCACTCGAACCCATATCCTTCTATATTGATAACAATGTCTATATCAATCGAGTTAAAACTCAATAGAAAAAAAATCCTTTTAAATATATAGTATAGTATAAATGACTGAGAAATGCAAAAATAAAAAAAAAAAATAGAAATTGCAGTAATTAATCTGCAATATAGATTTATGTCTAAAAGGAAATTCTTTTTGTTTTGATTAATTATGTCATGTGTTTTTATTTAATTAATTTATATGTTTTTATTTATTTAAAGTAATTGTTTGTTATTTAAAGATGCACAATTAACGTTTTAATTTTAAAAATATAAAATAATTAAAATATTTTAGTCTAATATGTACATGAAATTTTGATTTGTTCTAATTTTCATAAATTATTAACAATATATCATCATTTAATTTTTATAGATTGTATACACAAATAATTATATTTATTCAATATAAAAATAAATTAATGTGTTTATTTCTTAAATGTGTATAACTGAATCAAAATGAAAGTATCAAAGTTTCATGTGTATAATTACACCAAATCAAAATTGATGTATAATTTTGAAATTTTATTCCTTTAAATTACAATAAAAATGTAATTTGAAAGTAGCATAAATCATATATCAACATTTTTTTTCGTATTTTATCTATTTAAAATATTAATTTGCTTTTAATATAATAATTTAAAATAAATATAATAATATTAAAAATACATTTAAAATTTTCAATCTTCACCAATCAATTCTCCTTATCATCATCTTGATCATTTCTTCAATCTATCATTCTCATCATCTTCGACCAAAATTGGTTCTTGTTTATGGAAGTTTTTAAATATTTTTGAATTTTATCGTAGCATCATTAAACACCATAGCTTGTGCTATAGCAATGGAATTATACAAGATGTTGAAAATGACTATAGTAGTGGTTTACACCATGTGTATGGCGAAGGGTTAATGGTTCTTGTCCTTATCCCTTTTGGTTTTGGAATAAACGGTGTATTTATAGGAAAATGTGGGTTTGAAGTTGACTTGATTGTAAGTCCGGTCACTCGAAAAGTAGGAGGGTTTGGGCAAAAATATAAGCTCGAAAAATGGGTTTGAACAAAAAGAAAAGCCAATTTTCTAAATGGGCTGGCCTCAAGTAAGCTTTTTTTGGCTCGGGATTAACCCGAATTTGTAAAAAAAAATTGTTGTTTTTAGTGTTTGGCCATTGTTTTTCATTGTTTTACATTTACTATCATTTTACTATTTTATTTGTACTATTTTTGTGTTATTGTTTTAATATTGTATAACTTTATTATTATTATTAATTTTGTTACTATTTCAGGTGTATTTGCTTGCTAAGTTACACTTATCTTAGTATTATTTAAGTATAATTTTTTTTCATTTGCTTGGAAACATTTATTTTAATGTTTTTAGTGTATTTGATGTATTATATTTTTAAAATTTATCCTTATATAAAAATAATATAAAAATTTTTAATACGAGCAGGCCAAGTCAAACTTGAGCAAAATTTTAGGCATATTTTTTAGGTCAGGCCAAGCCCAAGTATAAAAAATGAGCTTAAAATTTTGAGTTGACCTGACCCAACCCGACCCATGATTAGCTCTAGTTTGGAGTTGGTCCCTCCTATTATCATTGCTCGCTTAGTATAGTCTAAAATTTAAAACCCAACTGGCATTTATATTTAATTCACTCAATAAGTAGCTCCTTATCTACTTATTATTTTCTAAACTTTTTTATTATATCTTTTTTTTTTGTGGATTATAAAAAAATAAAAAAATTTAAATCATTGAAAATATTAATTTTTAACTAACATAAAATTTTTCAATCACTTATCAAATAGGGCCTAATATAAAAGATTTCGTGAATAATAAAGGAGATTTTTTTATTAGCATTGTTAGCATTGTTGTCATTGTAGGAGAATGTGAATTCGAAAATACTGAAATGACTTTATCTTAAAAAGTAAGGAGATATGCATTGTGTATAAAAAAAAATGGAATAGAGGATTTTTTCTTTTTTGTATATTAACCCATAACAAATTTATGTAGTTTTGTACATTATATACGTTAAAGCTTTAAAAAAACTATATATATATATATATTTTTATAAAAAGTGACCATATATAACAATTATTTTACCTAATGCATTCTTCTATTCAACAAATTTATTATTCTTTTCAAATTTGAAAATCATAAATATTATCTTTTAAAGTTTGATAATGTTACATATATTAAAAAATGATAAATTATTTTATGGATCTTTCTCGTCACATTATTTATGGTCCTTTTTCAATTATATAATGATATTTCAATAAATTTTTTTATGTTATTGACATGTAATATTGGTAATATTTTTACCCTGAACCATAAGCACTGAATCCTGAATCCTAAATCTTGAACCCTAAACCTCGAACATAGAACCATAAACCCTAAACTCTAACCTTAAACCACAAACCCTGAATACCAAACTATAAATCTAAACATTGGACTTGAAACCCTAAATTTCAAACATAAAATCATAAACCCTAAATAAGTTTGGGGTTCAAGATTTAGGTTCGAGGTTCAAGATTTAAGATTTGGGATTCGAGGTAAACCTATCCATAAGTTGGGCCACTCGGCCTACCCCGAATGCCCGCTCGAAAATGGGAGGGTTTAGCTGTAACACCCTTCGCCCGTATCCGACACCGGGATAGGGTTCAAGGTGCTACCAGACTTAGACTCAACCAATCATATAAAATCAGACCATAAAATTTTGATCAATTTAAAACTTTTCATTGGCATGAATATTGTCCCCTTAAGCGGGCTTACTAGACCCAAAACAAATATTCGAAGTGGTTAGTAACCAAACCGAGGACTCTTAAGTACTTAAGAAGCTATCCTTGAATTTTGTTAACAATTACGTCACACGCCCGTGTGACTCCACAAACACGCCCGTGTTTATGACCCGTGTTCCATCACACGGCCTAAACACGCTCGTGCCTTCATCTCGTGGCACATCCTGTCAAAATCACACGGCCAAGACACACGCCCGTGTACTCAGCCGTGTGGACAGTGTCGGGCTATTTATCAAGTCCTTTTTATCACCTTCTCATCAGACGAACACATATTTATACGATAGCATACAACAAGGCATACATGGACACTTAAACGTCCTTAGCCATATTATGATTATGTCAATTTATCATGCATTAGAGATCATAGATTCTATTCATGTCTTTATCACATTCCTACCATAATCCTTATAACTCATCATATAAATCCATAGCACATGCATGTATATTTAATCAGATTTACAGCCACAATAGCCAATATAAGCCATTACATTTGTCCTCGTATTACCATATTTTTTTTTTCATTGAATCAGTACAAATATATTGGATACTCATTTTCTCACACATTAAGTACTACACATATAATTAAATCATTTCCATTACATTTTACATTCCTTATACAATTTATAACTTAATATAACATAATGTAAACAGTTTTTTCATTTCACATTGTAACTTGTAGGGATTCAATAATCCATGTCATATTCTTTCACATAATATGCCATACAATTCACAAGCCTTATTAATTTAATGCTTATAAAACTCATGTACATATCCGAGCTTATTCATATTAGTCTCATTCTCATTCTTATGCTAAGTTTATACGTTGAATCATTTCAACGTCGAAAAGTACACAAACATTAGAACCAATGCCAATAATAACCACATATCACTTACCAAACTTTAAATATCAATTTACAAATGTGTAATTCACTAGCTATTGTTCCAATCATAATTTTAAAGGATAAATCATTTATTGAGCCTATCTCAGTGCTCAATTAAATTCTATCACATAATTTCAAATGATACTTACCAAACTTTACCGATTTGGAAATCGTCATTTTTCACTGATGTCATAGTCTCATCCAACTATGGTCTTTTACTTATTCACTTTCTGCTCGGTACAATCATAGTCTCGCGTTCTTTGATGTGCGCCGATACGCATTGAATTTCACTGATGATCACTGATGCCATAGCATAGCTATGGTCTTTTGATTTATCCGTCAATTCATCACTTTCGATAGAATGCCATAGCCCAGCTATGGTCTTACATCTTCCATATCACTATGCCATGGTAAAACCATGGACTTAACCGTCAATTCATCACTTTTCATTAGAATGCCATAGCCCAGCTATGGTCTTACATCTTAAGCACATATCACACCGATGCCATATCCCAGATATGGTCTTACACGGATCACATATTTCACTGATGCCATATCCCAGATATGGTCTTACACGGATCACATATTTCACTGATGCCATATCCCAGATATGGTCTTACTCAGAAGCACATATCACTCCGATGCCATATCCCAGATATGGTCTTACACGGATCACATATCATCTTATTCCGATGCCATAGCCCAGCTATGGTCTTACACGAGAGTCACATGTCACTTTATTCCGATGCCATAGCCCAGCTATGGTCTTATACGGAAATCACTTATCACTTTCTTCCGATGCCATAGCCCAGCTATGGTCTTATACGGAAATCACTTTTCACTTGTAGCCGAAGCTACCACTTTCCACTTGTTGCCATGGTCCAACCATGGTCTTTTCCGTCAATTCATCTTGTCACTGAGCTGGAATCGCTCGAGTTGATTAATGAAGCTAGAGTATGAAAAACCAGCTGGAAACCTCTCCCATGGCTGTTTCTCAGCTGATAAGAATGAAGAAAAATAAAGAGAATTCTAGATATTCCCAATTTGGTCCCATTTTTATTTAACTAATTTTGGCAATTTTCCCATTTTGCCCTTATTTCATCCATTTTCTGATTTTTCTCAGCTATTGCCGCCCAAAATATCTCCTTTGGGCTTATTTTCACTTTAGGTCCTTCCTCTTTTGACAATTGAGCTATTTCATCACTTTTCACAATTTTGCACTTTATTCAATTTAGTCCTTTTTACTCAATTGACCACCAAAACCTTAAAATTTCTTCACGAAACTTTAATATTACCTTAGTGACAATCCTTTAATATTCATAAAAATATTTATAGCTCGGTTTATAACACCGAGATCTCGATACCTCTTTTTCTCGATATCTTGACCAAATAAATCTTTACAAACATAATTTTACTATTTCAAAAATCTCTTAAAAATCACATTTGGCTTGTAAATATTAAATAATATTATCTACGAGTTCATTTGTCGAATTTGGTGGTCTTGAACCACAATTTCTGACATTACTGAAATTTGGGCTATTACAACTCTCCCCCCTTTAAAAATTTTCGTCCTCGAAAATTTCTTCGGTGGAGAGGTTCAAATATTTTTCACTAACTAATAGTATCATGTACTTTGATTCAAGCATTTCAAATTTCCAACTTATTATGGACACACTTTCGCATATCTTAGTAACACATGCAATTTAATTTCATATGAACACTAACTATCCATCAATGAACTTATCACAATATAAACTTCCATTTCTTTTACTCGAATCATCACTAATGTCTCATAAAGTTTCAACACTTAGTCTTATTTTACTTACTCATTGGGTACTTTCCATTTTCCAATCATACACAACTTAACAATACGATTCACAGTTTACCGCACTATATCATTTCCGTAATTATAAAGGCGTGTTCAATTCTCAATAATCTCATGAAACAATTATCTGTTCAACCATGTATCAATGAACAAATAATCTATATCAAATAAGAAATGCTAGAAATTCACACATAATTTACTTGCCTTTGAGTTTATATCATGCATAAGTTTTACTCATTTTATTGCTAAGCTCATTCTCATGCTTTAGTTGGTTTAACAAGTGGCACTTCATAGCTATGCACTTTCAAATGTTTAACACATTTATTCATGTACATGCAACAATCAACATAGAGCTTTAGTCTTTCTCTTGAAATTTATCAACTTAGTTACTCTATTATCGGTTAACTTCCTTTTTAAGATACTAAAGGATACCCGTGATTCAAGTCTCATAAAATGATGCCAAAGCCATGTCCCAGACATGGTCTTACACTGGCTCTCATGTCGATGTCGATGCCATGTCCCAGACATGGTCTTACACTGGCTCTCATGTCGATGTCGATGCCATGTCCCAGACATGGTCTTACACGATATCGTACTTTAATGCCGATGCCATGTCCCAGACATGGTCTTATACGGGACCTACATTACTCATAGCGAATATTATTTAATATTGTACAATTTCTGACATTACTGACATTACTCATAGCCAATATAAGGATTCCAACCATATAAATTATGTTCCATAACTATTTTTGTACAATTTTTAATGATTTTTACAAATCAGAACAGGGGATCACGAAATCAATCTAAACCAGTTTCACAAAAATATAAATATCTCAAGATACAGAATTCTTTTGCTTTCTTTGTTTCTTTTATATGAAAATAGACTCAACAAGCTTTAATTACATATCTTATTCAACTTCTAATTCAATTTCTACCATTTTTGGTGATTTTTCAAAATTAGACAATTGCTGCTGTCCAATACTGCTTTAGTGTGACATCTTGATTTCCAATTCGTCCCAATTTCCACAATTCTTACAATTCAGTCCTTGCTTAATTAACCCCTCCATTGAGCTAATTTTCCCATTTTGCCCTTATTTCATCCATTTTCTGATTTTTCTCAGCTATTGCCGCCCAAAATATCTCCTTTGGGCTTATTTTCACTTTAGGTCCTTCCTCTTTTGACAATTGAGCTATTTCATCACTTTTCACAATTTTGCACTTTATTCAATTTAGTCCTTTTTACTCAATTGACCACCAAAACCTTAAAATTTCTTCACGAAACTTTAATATTACCTTAGTGACAATCCTTTAATATTCATAAAAATATTTATAGCTCGGTTTATAACACCGAGATCTCGATACCTCTTTTTCTCGATATCTTGACCAAATAAATCTTTACAAACATAATTTTACTATTTCAAAAATCTCTTAAAAATCACATTTGGCTTGTAAATATTAAATAATATTATCTACGAGTTCATTTGTCGAATTTGGTGGTCTTGAACCATAATTTCTGACATTACTGAAATTTGGGCTATTACATTAGCAAATATATAGGCCCGAAAATGGGCTTGGACAAAAAAAGGCCCATTTGGAAAATGGGTTGGGCCTCCGGTAAGACTTTTTTAGCCCGAGTAGGCCCAAATATGAAAACAAAAAAAACCTGTTGTTTTTTGCTTTTTTAAATTATTTTCTTATTGTTTTTTCACTATTTTACTACCATTTCATAATTATCTTGACACTATTTTATTGTTATTATTTCTATATTGTATAACTCTTGTTTTATTGTTAATTTTATTATTATTTTTCACATCTGCTTGTTAAGTCATATTTATCTTAGTGTTATTTAAGTATACACATTTTTTAATTTTATTTTCAATTTCTTGGGAAATATTTATTTTAATATTTTAATATATATTTTTTAAAAATATATAAAAAGTTAATACAGGGTGGTCGATTAGGGCTCGAGTTTTAGTATTTTTATTCGAGCTGAGCCTGAGCCTAAATTTTTTTGTTGAGCTCAACTCGAATCGAGCCCAGTCCATAAATACCTATAGTTCGAGGTTTATAGTTCAGGGTAAAAAACCATCAAAACTATATGTCAATAATATAAAAAATTATTAAAATATAATTATATAATTAAAAAAAGACCATAAATAATGTAATGAAAAGGCTCCATAAAATAATTTATCGCTTAAAAAATAACGAGGTTGCATATACATTGTATTAAAGATGAAGAACTAGTGTACAAGTTTTCCGTAAGGGAAAGATTCGCCTCGTCCTTTTGGAAAATTAATCAATCCAACGGTTATTAGGAACCCATTAATGTGACACGTGGCCACACCAGATCAAATTAACCGTCGTGTGACACGTAACATAACGTCCTTGTCGTGATATCGCCGCTTGCCTTAGCTAAACGACATACATTAGCCGCTTTTAAGCTTCCGCAGGTAAAAATTCCACCGTTTTCCCTATTTAGCCCCCCACTGTGTCGTCCTGTTTACCTTTACAGCATGTCCCCCGCGGTAAATTCACTATTTTGAACTAGATGAAACGGTCATTTATTTGTGAACCCCCTCTTTTCCTCATCTACTTTGCCCTTTTTCGACACTTTGGTACACTTTTTACTGAAATGACCATCCTACCCACACGCGTTTCTCATGATTCTAGACCCTTGTACGAGCAATTTTAATTCTAAAACCACAATTCGTTCAAATTTAAAAGTAAAATTATATTTTAGCCCCTTCAAATTTTTAAAATTTAATTATGAGCATTCTAGTAATAAAAAAATTATAATTTAGTCACTTAGAAGTTAGAACTTTATAAAAGCTTATATTAATGTAAAAAGAAATTATATTTTAATTCTTTCAACAATTTATAATTTAAATTCGCAATGGAAAATTAAATTATATCTTAGTATGCATTTATTTCACTGAAAATGACTTATATAAAATATATTTTACATTTTCCTATGTTTGTTTAATAAGAAATAGCTTGGCTTATGGAAAATGACTTATAAATTGAGTTGATGAAAAATAAATGATTTTTCCTGTAAATTGATTTACCTTTTTGAAAAGTATAAATCATTTATTGAAAAATTTTTCGTTTATGAGTAATTTTATTTTTATATACAAACTAGCTTCAATAAAGCCTAATATTACATAATAAATTTTTTATTTTAATTTTTAAAAATATTAAAATATTACTATAAAATATTATAAGGTTTAATTACTTACATTTAATAATATGATAAATTATTAATATATTCAGTATAATTTATTATTTTAATAAAGTATTCAATATTACAATTTAGTTTTAATATAAAATTTAACAATAATAATTTTAAATTTTAAATAATATTCTTAATATGTTATTTAAAATTATATTAATATTTTAATAATACAAATACATTTGAATTTTTAAATATTTAATCATAAATGTTTTATAATATAAAATAAAAATATTTTAATTATAAAAATATGAGTATTTACTTAAATCATGCTTAACTTCGTTTATTTATTCAGACTACAATGTGTCATTATCGAATTCCATATATGAAATATGCTTAATTTAAATTAAGTTTTAATTAGGTGTTGTTTATTATTAAATTTATGTATGATATTAATTATTAGGCATAATAATTTATTTGGGCCATTTTAGTCCTCTAGTTAAAATTTTGCATCTTTTAGCTTTGGAATTTGTATCGTTTATTAAATCAACTCAAAATTGATTGAAAAGTTAATGTCTGTTGATTTTGATGACGTGGTATATACATGGATTGTCAGTCGATGTTACGTCAACAATAAATTAATTTTTTAAATTAAAAAAATAAAAAAATTAAAAATCATTAAAAAAGTATAAAAATAAATTTTAAAAAATAATTAATTACTAATGTGACATATACATTATTAATAAAGGTTAATTTTTCTATCAGTTTTGAATTATATATGGTGTTAGAAATTAAAATTTGAGTTAAATGAAAATAATTATTCTATTATTATCATAAATCATTATCTACATATAAATTAATTCTTGATATTATTATCTTAAGATGGATTTTCACTGCGTCAGTCGAGTTGACTCGTTGCCTAATAGTAAAAGGGTAATCAAGTAATTTAGACTGGCACCTTATCTTCACGATCTTTTGCGTGGCATCTTTTAACCCAGACTGAGGGCTGAACCGGGTCACTGTTTGACACGCACCCTCACTAATTCAACGGGTTAGATCTTCCGCCACCTACGATTTTAACGTGAACGCTCAAAATGGTTTAATTTTTAAATTTCATCCTTATACTTCATAAAAATTAACAAATTAAACCTTCTTGTTTAATTTCTCAAGTCCTTGCAGTTTACCAAAAGTGAGAATTTAGTTCAGTTGTTAGTCAATACATTAACTTGAATTCATGATTTTTGCTAATTTGTTAAACTACTGATTTTTAGCAATTACTTGCATATAAATTATTGAAATGTTTAGAAGGGCTGATTTTTTAATTATTATGAAGTAGAGGGATTGATTCAGAATTAGACCTCTAAAAATCGTCTGCAATCCTAACCGGCCTTTATAATGACCCGAACCACTTAGACTGCCAAACAAAAACAAAACTCTCATTTCCATTTTCACGCTTTCTCTGCCACTCTTTTAATTCATCGGTTTTCCTTTTTTTTTAAATAGTACCGACCGCCGGCGATTGTTCGCCGGAGAACGAAAGAAGCTCGCAGGGGGAAAGAGAGATGAAGGTACTGGTGAGTGATGATGTTTGCGTGAATTCCCAAGGCAATCACGTTACGTCCTCGTGCCGTCGCGTATTTCGGGAACTTTAACCGTATCTGAAAAGAAATAAAAACCCTCAAGCAAAAGCGACTTAACTTAGCAGAGTTTTGAAGTTATTCTATGCTTTGTCCGGCAAAACTGAGGCAGAATTAGTATATAATAATCAAAGCTTATGAGTTCCTAGTCTTGGTAAACCGCATTGAATTTTGGCCCTCCCCAGAAAAATATTATGAATTTCTGTGTTGATGGCCTTTGGCTGACCTCATCGCTAAGCCATAATATGTCTTCCACTTATCAAAGCGAAGAATCAGAAAGAGCTTGAAGAGCTGCCGTGGAAGCAAAAGGGGTTTTTGTTCTGTTTTGTTTTTATTTATTTTTAATCAAAAGCTGTGAAAATTATCAATATGCCTTTCCCAATGAAGATCCAGCCTATCGATTTCAGCCCTTCGGAAGAGGTGGTGCAACCTCGTTTGGAGACGGTGAAGCCGGTAGTGAAATCGCGGTTCAAGAGGCTGTTTGAGCGCCAGTTCCCTAGCATTCTGAGGAATTCCGCGGCGGAGAAGGTGGACGCTGATGAGCTGCCTTTTAGCAAAGAATGCACCACCGCCGAGCTGGAACCGAGCTCGTTTTGCTTGGCGAAGATGGTGCAAAATTTCATCGAAGATAACAACGAGAAACAACAATCTGGTGCCGTTAGGTGTAGCCGTAACCGCTCTAACTGCTTCAATCGTAACTGCAACGACAGCTCCGATGACGATATGGATGGTTTCGGTTTCAGCGATTCCAATCTCTCTTCTTCAGCTGAAGCATCTGAAATTCTAAAGGTATTACAGTAATTTCTGCCTCATTTTTGTTCGATTAAAACATTTTTCTGTTGTTGTAAGCCATAGCTTATACTTTTAACTTGTTCTTTCTTGGACTAGAGCTTGGTTCCTTGTGGGAGTGTGAATGAAAGGAATTTACTGGCGCATACAGCGAGAATCATGGAGAAGAACAAGATCTCTAAACGTAAAGATGATATCTGCAGGAAGATTGTTATTGATGGATTACTTGCCTTTGGATACGATGCTTCTATCTGCAAGTCTCGTTGGGGAAAATCTCCATCTTATCCTGCCGGTAATTTCTCTCTCTCTCTCTCTCTCTCTCTCTCTCTCTCATCTTTTTCTAGAAATATCTCTATAATTCTGGAAAAGTTATGCTATCCATTTCCTCTGTTATGGGTTGATTTTTAATATCTTTTTTAGTTACTGGAATGATAAATAGCTTGTTTTTGACAAGCAGGGGAATATGAATACATAGATGTGATAATCGACGGGGAGCGATTGCTGATCGACATCGATTTCAGATCAGAATTCGAAATCGCCCGATCAACAAAGACCTATAAATCAATCCTCCAAATGCTTCCCTTCATCTTCGTTGGTAAAGCCGATCGTCTCCAGAGGATAATTGCTATTGTTTCCGAGGCGGCAAAGCAGAGCCTGAAGAAGAAGGGAATGCATATTCCTCCATGGCGTAAAGCTGAGTATGTCAGCGCCAAATGGCTCTCTCCTTATAACCGAGCCACGCCTTCACCTCCTCCACTTACTCCCACACCGACACCCACACCCACACCCACAAATGGTACATTTGGAGAATCTGAAATTGATTCCAAAGCTAAAGAGAAAGACCAGCAACCTTTTACTGAATTGAATTCCGAGGACAAACACTCGGTTGAAGATGCTGAGTTGGGTGAGTACATATTTGCTTTGTCTGAGAGCTCTGAAGAAGAAGGGAAGGAAAAGGTGGAGAAAGAAGAGTGGAAGCCACCTGAAATAAAACCCAAGAGCTTACAGATTGGGATTACGTTCGTGACTGGTTTGGCTTCAGTAATCGAAGATGAACCAAGACAATTTTGACTTTTGATATATATATATATTTTTGGGTCTTCTCTGTTCCCATTTGGGTTATTAGAGAATCATAAAATTATGGTTATCTGTTTAAATCCCCTTCTGTTTTTTTCATGTAAGGGTTGATCTCTGATTTTACTACTAATATGAAATCAGATTGTTATATTAAAATAGTTAAAGAAAAAATATAAAAATTTTGTTCTTAAAACTGATTCCCAAGTATTGTTTTTCTTATTCTCATCCCCATTTTTATTCTTGTTGGGGTTATTTTATTATCATCTTCTGCAGTGAGGGATCTTTGAGTTTTGGAATCAGAGCATAGAGGAAAAAGGTAAAAAGAGTTACTGACCCATCTCTTGTGCTTTGCTCTTTTCTCTTTTTCAATCTTAATATTTTTTATTCAACTAGTTCATCAGTTTCTGATATTTAAATGATGTTGTTTTCGTAGAGTTGAAGTGAATTATGATAGGATAGGATGATGGGAAGGAGGTGGCTCGTGCGTTCTCGAGCGCTGTGTTTTTGAGGTTAGGATGCCTAAGCTATTCTTTAATTTGCGTCAATTGATACCCTGCTAATGCCCAATAATCATGTTGTATTATTCTATTGATGGCATTAAATAATTTTCTAATTATTTGGCCTGCTACAGGGTTTTGGGTTGATGGGTTAATTCCATTCCCAAATTACCTTTTGCTTAGCTAAGGAGATGGGACCAAACCCACAAAGTTTAATTATAATTATGGCTACATCAGTTAATGCCTTACTAGGTTTGAGAACTACTCCAAATGGTAGGTAGATTATTTTAATTGTAACATATTATTATAACAAAAGCTTTTCTAATTCTAAATTTTAGTTGGTTCCTGTCAGTCCAAATACTGGGTTTGGTGAGGGGTTTTTTCTCCTTATTTGTATATGCAGTAGTTGGCTTTTCCATGTATTGTTTTGATATTATTCTGATTCTGATAATATTGCCTGATGAAATGTCAGTTTCTTCCTTGTGTTGTATCTTCCAAATTGAAGAAAATGGAAGGTACATGCATGTGAAAACTGCAGTCGTTTTACCAACACTCATTTTCTAAGTAAGATCTCGAGTTTGAATCTCTCTGGAAATGAGATCGGTGTCTCTTGGATATATATATAAAAAAAACTCAAGGCATATTGTGTTGAATGGTATAGGAAGGGGGAATTTAGCCTTGAGAGGGGAGGCACTGATGGTCCCCTCCTCTTGAGATTTTAGATTAGGACGGTATCTCCCCTTTTACGGACATAATCTGTTTCACACTGGGTAGGTTGGTGGGTGGGAGAAATTGTCTTTTACTTGCAATAGGGGCAAAATTTACAAAAGGAAGAGCAATGGGTTGGAAATTTCCTGCACAAGCTTATGAAGGACTTTTTTTTCTTTTTTTTAAAACTTGAATTGATGACAACATTGAAAGCTGGGAAAATACCTTTTTCTTTAATGGAATTATTAAGTTCTATTATTAGCTTATAATGCATTATATAATCTCTTCAAAATTCTATGCGTCTGTCAGCTCATTCGCCGAAACATCAAAATTAAATGAACGCCCTTGTCTAGGTTTCAAACAAAATTTTATCCCCTTCTTTTTTTTATACCACGAACCTTTTATTCTTATCCTGCCTACACTCGAGGGTTCTTTTGGATGTTTAGTGTTTTTTTTTTTTTTTTTTTCTCACGTTTATTTAATCTTATCATCACTATTATTTTTATACTAACCACAAATAAATGTACTTTTTATAATAATAAGCTTATTCATCTTGATTATTTATATTGTTTTGCTTTCTGTTATAAAAAAACTCCAAATTCAGTCATTGTGGTTCTGAAAATTATTACTCTTATCATTTTAAGCCTCCAATTCTCTGTAATACTATGAAATTTCAGAATAAAGGTGTTTTTCCCTGAGATGAAAAAATGGGGTCATAACTGGTTGCAATTTACTTTTTAAAAGCTTAAAAGACAAATCTGGGTTTCTTTTTTTTTTAAAATTCACTAGAAATGCACTTAGTGCTATCGGTCCCAAAAAAGAAAAAAGGGTAGTTAAATAATTATATAATAATTAATGGTAAGAATTGAAGTTTTGGTATAAATTCATATACTAATTTTTGAAGTAGGAAGTCGATATCTGTGGTGTATTGTACTATCTCAAAATCTTTTGCCAAAATTAAAGTTTTGATACGAATTTTTATACTTATAATATGTAGTAGGTTTCATTCATTAGCTTCAATAATAAGATACCATAGTTCTTTCTTTTGGGTTATATAAACAGAGCACATGTTTACAGCATGCTTCCATAAACTAAATCAAAAGATTAAAGAAACAAGTTTTCCACTGTGTTAATTAACAAAAACAACATAAGTATAACACAAAAGTGATAAGCTACAACAGTCAACTTTATGGGGATAAAAAGAAAAACAGTTGAAGCATAGAATAAACGCTACTTTTAGTTATATTTATAAATTTTCTTTGTATTCTTCTGTGCCATTTTATGTAATCTTTTTTAACCGGTGCCTGTTTATCATTAGTAGTAATGATTACTTCACAAAGGTAAATGATAAATTACAAAAAGTACTTTATTTTTATGAACGGCACTGAATGAGGTGAGTGATGTTAGTAAAGAGCCCTCTAGCAGATTCCTGAAGAAAATCCTATAGCCGTCTGCTTGTATTACAGACCACATACCCACGTTTCCCTTATTCTTCACAATCCAATTACCGCCCGTCTCTTAACCCCTCCTCTTATAGCGACTCTATCCTTATTATTCCTAGTAGCTTCATACATATTGACTTTAACCCTACCACTATTCGCAGTCTCGTATTATTCTAAATACGGATAATAATAATATGTCGAGACTAATGTGTAAAATATTGTTATATCTAGTCACGTATTAGAGAGTGTATTGGTAGAACAGTGTGCTAAGTTGATGTGCCGTTAGAAAAGTTTAAAATTTGACGCAACATTCATGCTTGTTTAATGTATATTGTGGATCCAATGATTCATATATTTTAAATTGAAATGAATTCTATTTACTAATTTTAGTATTTTATGAATTTTGAAATATAAAAAAAAAAAAATCTCGTGTTGGACTGATGGTCAGGTGTTTACTGTTTCAAGTATGGTTTGGATTTGTGCTAGTCGCGTTATTGTTAGGGTTTTGCCTTCCTTTGCTAGCATCAAGAGAATTTTAAAACTATGTTTAAATGTCTTATTTTATTCGTTTCGACTGAGTGAACATAGTAAAGATTGGAATGAGAAAATTATGGTTGCGACTTTGTTTGTGCGTTAAAAATACTCTATTAGACTTGATCTTTTCTATTCATATAGAAAAATTTTCGCACATAAATTCGTAGTGTGGGATTGAAAATCCAACAGAAGTGTCCATTGCTATCATGCTGAACAAGCTCCTAGTCATCATTAGCACGATAATTCCACACACCAACAAATGATACTAAACATGGTGCCCAGCCCATCCATATTAGAGTTAACCATATCTAAAATTTGAATATTATCAACCCGAAAGCTGTAAAGAAAAGAACTTGATGGAAACAACCTTCTCCACGCCAACGAACCAACCGGACAGTCTCCTAGAGCATGCAATGTACTTTCCCAACAACTACCACTTTTTGACACAATCCATCCTCTCAGTCCAGCAACATTTGTCAACAACTTCTCCCATAGAAACTGGCCAACATGCTAGGTAGAATTATAAAATTTTACAAAAGCAACAGGGACCAGACACTGAAATTTCAAATTTTTGAGTGATGTGAGGGAGCAGACCAAGTTGTCTGTTAATTTCCACTTATTTGATACTTTTAAGAAAAAAGAAAATAAAAAAAAGATTCTTCCTCGTGAGTTTCGTATTGAGAATTTCAAAGGTTTTAATTCTGTTGGGCATAAGTTGGTGTTGTGTAAGAGGAGA
Source organism: Gossypium stocksii (assembly GCA_020496765.1). NCBI lineage: Eukaryota > Viridiplantae > Streptophyta > Magnoliopsida > Malvales > Malvaceae > Gossypium > Gossypium stocksii. The sequence continues at coordinate 88,828,412 of CM035620.1, forward strand.
CTGTGAGAAGAAGACAAAAACAAATGTATGGTTATGTCGGTGGGAAGGACAGGAGAGTGATCATTCAATATTCCCTGTTTCATCATCCCAACACATGGATCCCTCTCTTCATCCATTCTTTTATGTCACCCTTTATTTTATTTTTAAATTCATTGAAATATAGCAATGGATGGTATATCTTTACCGTTGTTTTTATTTGGTATGGGTTCTGACAGGATTTTTTAATGCTGGACTTAGAAATTATGATCACTTATCATGCAGATACTGCTAGAAATTCTAAACGTTTCACGTAATTTACACTAATAATTTATGAACACGGTTTGAAATTTGAAAAAAAAATTGATATCTAAATTCAAAAATATTCTTACAACATTAAATTCACAGGAGGTATCATTAGAGGGAAGTTTTGCTTGGTTCACTGCTCTCACAAGCCTTTGTTCAACGATATCAACACTTTAAGACATCTGTTACAGAGCACCAAATGATCTAATGAAAGATATGACACTTTAGAGCGGACGAAGAAAAAGAGCCAAGGTCATAGTAGGCAACCATACGAAGAAGACAAGGCGTGGCATGAGAAAGTTAAGGGGATGTGGTTTAACACTTCACAAAGGGTCTTATTTGGTGAGAATAGATGCTTATGCCCGGTTTTAATTTTAGGGTTTTAGGGTTCTAACTTTAAAAAGAGTCAAAAGGGGTTTATCGATTTTATCGAGAGAGCCTAGGGTCCATTAAGGAAATGTTTTATCATTTGGTTTTGATAGGGTTCGAACCCACGCCCTTAAAAGATCTTAGTAGGTAGAATACTACTAAGGGCCAAATGATAAATCATTTTCTTGGTGGATCTTAGGCGCTCTTGATAAACTTTATGAACTCTTTTTAAGCTTTTCTCAGAGTTGAGAGACAAATTTCTCAGACTAAAATTGAACATAGACATTCTAGGTATAATACTTTCACCATTCGAGGTCCAGATTGATGCTCAAAAAACGATACTTCAAAGACTTCTCCTAATTAGAAAGTCGGTTTGCTCTCAACAAGTCTAAGAAGATCCTTATTAATGGTAAAGATTGAAAACTATAGTGTAAAGCAAGGAAATACATGGGCTTTTTTACATACATAATACAAAAAAAATTAAACATTTAAATGGAATGTTGACAATAATACCAAGGGGTGGAGGGAAAGAGATGGGCGGCACTTATTTTTTTTGACACAACCTTTGACACATCATTACAAAATGATGTGTTATTTAAAAAATATTTTTTTAAGAGTGGAGGGAGAGAGATAGGCAATACCTGTATTAAAAAAATATTTTTTAAGAGTAGAGGAAGAGAGATAGGCGTCACTAGTATTTTCTCGTGTAGAAATACTGTTTAATTGGTGGAGAGTGTGAGAGAGATGGCATTGGTGAGAGAAAGGCGACATTAGTGGCAGTGAAGGGTGAGAGGGACAACACCCTTGCTGTACCTATTTAAAAGCAGTGTTTTCTTAATGTTTTTAAAGGAAGAGTAGAAGGGAAAAAAATTGATTGTAGAAGAAGAGAAAACAACGAAGAATTTAAGGTTAGTATATATAATCTTCTTTAGCATATATATATTTAAAATAAAATATTTAGAAATTTAATTATTGTTACAAATTTATTATAGAAGATAGATAATCAATTTTTCGTATGCGATTATTTCGATGGAATAACTCCCCTCACTTTTGATACTATTACCAACATACCATTTTAATAAATAATAATATCGACATACCATTTAAGTATTTTTTTTTTTTTTGTATTATGTATGTAAAAAAACCAAATATATGGAAAGGGAGGAGATAGAGTTTTACTTGACATTACTTTAAAACTTGAATATATTCGGATATAATCTATTAAAACTTAAATCGAAAATAATCTTAAAAATAACTCACATATAACATTTATGTATGATTAGACTCGAAAATGTTAAAATTCCAACCATTAGCTACACCCTCAAAACCTCAGCTATATTTATTTCATTTAATGTTACCAGAGATGTTTGGAGTTAGAAAAGATGGGGTGGGTCTGAAGGATTTGGGGTGATTTGGATGAAGCAAACCAAGTTTGAAGGAGTAAATGGGCTTTGCTCAACCACTATTAAAACCCTTCTACTTCCAATTCATATATAATGGTATGTAACACATTATTGACCATCTCAATACATCATTGAATTAATATATATTATACAAAATAATATTTTAATTAAGTCCTCTAAAATTATTTGTATGTATATTATTAAACAGATTTAGGGCTTTTTTTATGGACTTTTAGGTATTTAATTTTTTTGTCTCATGTTACAGTATCATTATAATATTTAATCTTATCATCATTGTTATTTTTACACTAATTACAAATAAAAGTACCATCCGCCGTCGAATGTGCTGCAAAATTGACAAGTGAAGGAAGCTCTACTAGTCATAAACAAAGACAAAGTCAAAAAGTTAATGTCTTGTAATAGAAGATGTAAGCTAATATTATTGTGTTGACTCAAAGCAGAGTATGATCATCATGTCTCATTGTCTTGTATTTTATTAAATCAGTTGACATTTCTTTCTTTTAACATCAAAGTCCAGAAGCTTCATTTAGCTGAATTTCTAGGTTACATCTCTTGCTTTTATATATATATATATATATCATGTTCAAACCAACTCAAATGTTTATTATTCAAGATAAACACATACTCCCAAGGAAAACATAAGGAAACTTCCTTTGTTTTCATGTCCTTAGCAATTTAGTCAACTAGATACAATTTCCATAGAGATTGATGACTAAACCACCCAAATTATCTTCTCAATGGATTAAAATATGCTATATATCTTTGTAGTTTTCGTAAATTTGAAGTTTAGTCCCTATATTTTTATTTTTTAAAATTTAAAATTTAAATTCAACTGTTAATGTTATTAAATTCATTTTATTAAATTTAGGTTTATTACAATATTGTCCTTTTTAATAATAATGTTATCTAACTTCTATTTAATTAATTTCATTTAAATTTATAAATCAGACGTTTGAACATGTTTAATTTAACAAAAAAATTATTAAAAATTTTATCATTTGGACTTTAATTTTCACATCAAACAAGTAGAAGGGCTAAATTTTAAAATGTCTAAAAATATAGACTTGAAACAAAATTAAACCAAAAAAAGAAGTGTTCAATGGTTCATGTTGACCAATAATTTCTAGTGGAAAATGCCATAGGAAAACCTGCTAAAGGTCATAAGAAAGCTTCCAACCAATTCCATGGTAGTTGCCAAATTATTTTCTAGATTGACTATCAATATTTCAGGTCTTCTTTATTAGGTTGATTTGTTTTAGCATAATTACTTATTTGATCCTTCAATTTTATAAAAGAATTTATTTTAATCCTCTATTTAATTTCTTTTTGCCTCTTTTAATTTTTAAACTTACGTTTTTTGTCAAATCACCCAAAATGAATGGAGAAGTTAACGTTTTGTTAACTTTGTTGGCGTGGTATATCATGGACTGTCATGTGGATGATATATCAATATTTAATTAATTCTGTAAAATTTAAAAGTTAAAAAAATATAAGAACTATTTTTAAAAATTAAGAATCATTAAAATTATTAAAAAAATTATAAAAGCATTTTTTAATAAATTTTAATTTTAAAAAATTAATGAAAAAGTAAATTTAAGGAATAAAAAGGACGAAAAATTAAATGGAATGCTAAAATGAGTTTTTTTTGCAAATTTAGAGGGCTAAAAACGTGATTATGCCATTGGTTATATATATATATATATATATTTAAGACGGCAATAAGCACTTCAATTCAAGCTCCTTTAATGGCACCACCATCCCCAAAGGAATTCATAGAAGCAGCTCTTGTTGCCACCACCACCCCTTATGCTTTATCCTACACAGACTCTAAACAGAAATGGGTTATATTAAGACACCTCCTTTCGTTGCTTCAAGAATTCCCTGGTTTCAAGCCCTCAACTGGTAGATTCATGCACAACGATGGCACCGAAGTTAACCTTCTACGAGCTACCGGCTGCGTCCATGTTGCCAATAGTACAACACCCACCATTCCTCTCGTCATTTGGCTCCATGAAAACTACCCTCAAAAGGCACCTTTGGTCTTTGTTTCACTCCACCCCATGACCCCAATTCATCGCCATCATCCTTTTGTGGATAAGACCACCGGTGCCACTTCCCCACCTTATATCCTTACCTGGAAATACCCACCGTGCAACCTCTCTGAACTTTTGCGAAACCTCGTCCAACTTTTTAGCATCGATCATCCTTTTTCGTACACGCCGACGACTCCGGTGTGTCTCACTCACCCTTGTCTCGTTTCAACAAAGGAAGCTCTGGATAGACTCGTGGGTATGCTTCACTACGACATGGTTGCTTTGCGGGCAAGCACGTCTGATGAAATAGAGAAGCTGTCGTTATTGCAAGAAGAACTTAAGAGGCGTGATCGTTCCATCACCAGCATGGTTGCTGAGTTGGGTGAGGAAAGGATGAGGCTGGAAGAGAGAGTCAAGAATTGGGCGGAAGAAACTGACAGGGTGGAGAATTGGTTGAGAGTTAATGATGGAAGGTCGATAATGGACTTAAATGCAAGGGATGTTGGAATTGAGGATGCATTTGAAATGGACGAAACGTCAAGAGCCAGACTCGAATCCTCGGCTGCGGATTTGGCTATTGAAGAAGTAATGTATAAATTGGACAAGGCACTTGAACATGAAGCAGTAAGTTTCGATTCATATATTAAACAAGTGAGGAGCTTAGCCAGACAACAGTTCTTTCATAGATGTAATGGAATGGCCTCAACCTTATCCCCCACCTCTGCATAAACCAAGGGACTATATTGATGGAATTTGCAGACTTTTTAAGTTCCAAGCAATAATGTGTTTGTTTTGTTTTATTATAGGTTACTTGTATTAACAAATGCTAACACTAATTTTGTAATCAGAAAATTCGATAATAGATATGTATTAATGAAAAGAGAAATGAATGTATGAAACTATTAATTTTGTAATTAGAAAATTCGATAATACATATGTATTAATTAAAATACAGATGACGTAGAATCAGAGTTTCATACAATCCATTCTCTTAATTAAAATATGTTTAAATTGTTGATATTATAAAGAAAATTTGAAATTCTTATATAAAATTATGACAATTTTTTTCAAAATAAATTATTCGAGGAAGTTTTAATATTTAAATATATTTTTATTAAATATTCGATTATTCAGATTTATTGTTTTTCAAATAATATAAATATATATAAAAATATTTTTTAAATTAATGATACAGTCTAATGAATAGATAAAATATTTAATAAAAAATATTTCTTCTAAAAATGTGATAATATTTATCTAAAAATTCATCCCCTTAAGAAAAAAAAAGTAGGTCAAGAGTGCTCTCTCTAAGTGCTCCAAAGAAACAGGTGGCGGATATGATTGGGGTGGAGTGGGGTGGTGATCTATGGCTGATACGGCAGAGGAGGAGATTTCTCTTCTAGTGGACGAATTAATCCAATTGACGGTAAAGAGCTCATTAGTCAAACTGAGGAGTAGATTCTCCTTAATATGCTCGGTGTGGACTAAAACGATCTATAATACAGATGGGTTCTGTGCGCAACTCAGAAGTATATGGAAAGTAAAAAGAAAATTCGAGATTTATATGGCTGGGCAGAATTTATTTCAATTTTCATTCGAGGATGAAGATGATTTGGAGAGAATTATGGATGGCAGACCTTGGTTTTACAGAAAACAACTAATCGTCTTTGAAAGATTGACAGAGGCGACAGAAAGAAGCAAATTTAAACTGGTATTTTCTCCGTTCTGGCTAAGAATTGGCTTTTGCCTTCCTGAATGTGAGAAGAAAGACTTGATGCATGCAATAGGGTCAACATTCGGAGGAATTTTAAGGTATGATTTATAGGGGGAAACATGCAGAATTAAAATCCTATTGGATGAGAAGAAACCACTCCGAAGGGGTATCTTTATTACAGTTGGGACTAAAAGAAGTGTCTGGCTCCCATTCAAATACGAATCACTCCCGAATTTCTGCTTCGGGTGTGGAATAATGGCTCATATAGTCAAAGACTGTAATGATATGATGAAACAATGGAAAGATATAAGAGAGGACAATTTTCCCTACTCAATAGCACTGAAAGCAGAGTCTAGTTTATTGGGAAGAGAGAGTCTGAGACTGGGAAAGACAGATAAGAAATTTGCAGAACAATGTGTATACACTGGGGAAGAAGAAGACCGGATTACCTCATTGGTTACAATTGGAGAAAATAATATTGGCAGTAAAGAAAAGGGGACAGTTCACACGATACATATGAAGTCGCCTAATAAGCAGGTCATGAAAGAGATAAAGAAGAAAAATAATTCATAAAGAGGAGAATGTAGGGATTACGATATGAATTCTCTTCTCACAGAATGCGATGACAGAAAGGAATCTGTGGATGTTGAAGCACGAGTCAACATTGTAGAGATGAAGTTACAGAGAACCCACAAAAAATCAAAATGGACGCGTCAAAGTAAAAAAGGACAAATTGATGACGTTCTAATGCAGACCAACAATTGTAAAAGGAAGAGTTCTTCATTTGAAAGGGCTACTGATGGGGAGTGCAATAATAATATACAAGTTACCAAGAAGATTAGAGCGGAAGTTATCGATGGTAACTCTTCTATTTTAGAGGTAGTAGGAGATCAAGTAAAGGTTCCTCCATTTTTAGGATCGGCGGCTACCAACTGGCAAGCCGACCGGCAACAATAAAAATAATTAGTTGGAATATTCGGGGACTGGGGAATCCTCGAGCAATTAGACGGCTTCGGTTCCTACTGAAGTAACATAATCCACAGCTGGTATTTATTATGGAGACAAAAGTGAATGTTAATCGAATGGCAAGGATCAGAAGGAGGTGTGGATATATGGAAGGTTTTGATGTAGAGGTAGATGACTCAAAAGGAGGGTTATCATTGGTGTGGAAACCAGAGATTCAGGTAACAATTCTTGGTAGCTCCAAGAACCATATTGATGGCATGATAAGAGAGAAACAAGAAAATAGAGAATAATGCTTTACGAGCTTCTATGGAACCCCCTTTTCAAATGAGAGATGTGATACGTGAAATTTATTAAGACAATTATGAAGGGTCAAAAATCATCCTTAAATTGTCTGTGGTGATTTTAATTAATTCTATACCCTTTTGAGAAGAGAGGGGGCTCCGTGAAAGGAAAAACGAATGGAGCTTTTCGAGAAGCTCTTGAGGAGTGCCAACTTTTGGATGTAGGATTCACAGGCTCATGGTTTACATAGGAAATAAGTAATTTAGCTAAAACAAATATATGGAAAAGGCTTGATAAATGGGTTGCAAATGAAGAATGATTTTTGGCATTTCTAAACGCACATCTGCAGCATCTGTTGTACTCCCATTTTGATTACTGTCCTCTTCTTTTGATTACTGAGAAGGAAAATAAGAAAGTTCAAAATGATACATTCCGCTTTATAGCATGGTGGCTTCTTGAGAGTTTCTTTGAGAAGATGATAAAGGATACATAGGGAAGTCTGTCAGGGGCGCTAATAAGCAAATTGAAAGAATTTCAACAGAGAATTCGGCAATGGGCATTTCAAATAAAAAAGGACAGAAAGGGTGTCAAGCAGAATTTACAAAACAGATTAAATAGATTAATGGAGAAGGATAGGAACGATGAAGCTTTAGCGAAAATCATTAACACCAAGATACATCTTAATCTAAAAATAGATAAGGATAAAGTTTATTGGGAACAGTGGGCACATGCAAACTAGCTGAAATTGGGAGATAGAAACACAATTTTTTTCACAAATGGGCCACCTAAAGAAATCGAGCAAATATCATAAGCAGTTTGCAAAACAATAATGTGGAACATGTGTATGATGTAGAAGGGATAGCAAAGATTGCAAAAAATTATTTTCACGACCTGTTCACATCGAAAGGCATTAGTAATACTGATTTGATCTTAAATGTAGTAAGCAGATGCATTACTGAAGATATGAATAAGCACCTCACAAGTGAATACACAGGCGAAGAGGTATAGACAGCTTTGAAGGAAATGGGGCCCACGAAAGCCCCTAGTGTTGATGGATTTCTAGCAATTTTTTTTCAACAATGCTGGCACATAGTCGGGAGTGAGGTAACTTCCTTTTGTTTAGAAATATTAAATCAGGGAAAGAAAATTGAAAGTATAAATGTTACTAATATTGTACTGATTCCTAAAACTTCACAGCCTAGTGACAGGAAAAATTTCAGACCTTTCAGTCTTTGCAATGTCCTCTATAAAATAATAGCTAAGATAGTGGCTAATAGATTCCAAAATGTCTTGGAAGCATGTATTGATAAGGCTCAGAGTACCTTTGTGCCAGGTCGTCTTATTACTGACAACGTGTTAGTGGCTTACGAAATCATGCATACTCTTAAGAACAAACGAGTTGGTAAAAAAAGGGCATATGGCACTCAAATTAAATATGAGTAAAGCTTACAATAGAGTTGAATGGGGGTTTCTAAAGGCAATGATGGAGCAAATGGGCTTTGCACAGTCTTAGATATCTTTTATAATGAAGTGCATTTCAACGGTAACTTACTTAATTTCACTAAATGGAGTTAAAGGTGAGCATTTCAAACCAAGGAGAGGGCTTAGGCAAGGAGACCCTCTAAGTCCCTATCTATTTCTATTATACAGCGAAGGGCTCTCAGCACTTATGAGATTAATGCTACAAAGAGGGGAAATAAAAGGACTGAAGGCATGTAGAAGAGGTCCACAGATTTCTCATCTACTCTTCGCTGATGATTGCATCATTTTTGAGGAGGCTATGCATTTAGGAGCTCAAAATATCAAAGAAATTTTAAACTATTATGAAGTCTTTTCGGGGCAATGTGTGAATTTTGAAAAATCCATGATAATTTTTAGTACAAATACCTCAGAAGGTGATCGCCTTGCAGTAGCAAATTTACTGGGAATGAGAAGGTCTGACGATATTGAGAAGTACCTAAGCCTCCCCAATATGGTTGGTAAGAAAAAGAAATATTCTTTTCAAAACTTGAAGGACAAAATCAAAAAGAGAATTGATGGATGGAGTTTCAGATTTCTGTCACAAGGAGGGAAAGAAATTTTTACAAGTCAGTACTGCAAGCAATTCTAACTTATTCTATGATGTGTTTTCTCCTACCAAAATCTTTGTATGAAGAAATGGAATATATTATAGCAAGGTATTGGTGGCAAAAAGATCATACTCGAAAAGGAATACACTGGTGTAGTTGGAAGAAAATTTGCGCATTAAAACAAGACGGAGGGTTGGGCTTTTGAAATTTGGCAAAGTTTAATGTGGCTCTTCTTGCTAAGCAAGGTGGGAGATTAATTGACTAACCAAACTCCTTAGTAGCTCAAGTATTAAAGATGAAATACTATTCGAACACCAATTTTCTACAAGCAGAACTTGGACGCCTTCCATCCTATACGTGGAAAAGTGTTTGGGCAGCTAAGCGACTCTTAAAAGAAGGTTTGGGGTGGAGAATTGGCACGGGTGACAGTATTTTACTAAATGACAATGCGTGGTTGTCAAGATTAGTTAATCATAGAGTTCAATGTCGTATTGTTAATGATAATACAACTACTGTTGCAAGATTGATTGATAGTAATAACAGAAAGTAGAGAGAGGATTTGGTTCACACTACCTTTGCAGCAGATGATGTAGAGAGAATACTGAGAATTCCACTGGCGAGAGAGGCGCATCCTGATAGGGTCATCTGGCGAGGGGAGCATTCGGGTGAGTTCACTATTCGTAGTGCCTATAAACTACCCAATTACCTACTACCAGCCCTACTGAATTATAAAATACATCCAAAATATTCTACAAACATCTATGGGAGCTCCAAATTCTAAAAAAAAATAAAGATCTTGGCTTGGAAAGTATCGTGGAACTACATTCCTACTATGGTAAACCTGTTTTAGAGAAGGGTAACTTTGAATGCTGCATGTCCAAGGTGCGGAGTCAGTGTTGAAAATTTGTTGCATGCCTTTGTGAAATGCCCTATATCAGAAGAATTATTGCAGAATTTAAACTTCAACTGGATAAGTCAAGTTGAATCAACCAATAGCACTGAATGGCTAAACTGGAATTTTAGCAATTGTAGGGAATCACAACGTCGGGTACTAATATGTGGAATCTGGGCACTATGGATGGACAGAAATAGGAAATTACACGAGGGTAAGTCTTATACAGGTAAAGAAGTAGCAATTTATGTTAGAAAGTACCTTGGCGAAATTGATGGTCTGAATGAAAGGAAAGCCAAAAACGCCCAGGCACATGTTCAATGGACCGCTTCGGAGGAGCCGATAGTCAAAATGAAATTCGATGCCTCCTTTAATGATAAGAATCATCAATCAGCATCGGTAACAGTGGTGCGATCAAGCAATGGTGAAATCAAAGTATCAAAATTCTACCTCCATACAACGGTGGCCACGGCTTTTGACGCGGAAGCCATTGCCTGGTATGAAGTAGTACTCATGGGAATCGACTTGATTCTCACAGATGTAATTATAGAAGGGGATTCCAAGACCATCATCAAGAAATGCATGGCAAAAATGAAGGATAAATCGTAAATTAGTGCGCATATTAGAAACATTCACGAGAAAGAGGGTAAATTTAGGTCTATTAAATTCCATTTTGTCCCGAGATCAGCAAATCAGTTAGCATATCTCATAGCTTCAACAAGCTTTAAAGAGAGGAAGGAGATTTACCGAAGTGGAGAAGTCCCTGACTATGCCAAACGTCAATTGAATCTAGAACGACCAAGAGAGCTAGACTGAGATGGCGAAATGGTTAAAGGGATGGAGGGAGATGAGAGCCCCTTCATCTAAATGCTCAAAATACTATCAAGTTTCTCTTCAGATGACAGATGAAAAACTATTTGGGTGAAGAGGAAAGACATGAGACAAGCCGTTCATTACTATTGGGGATATCAATAAACTATTCAATGCTATTTACTTTTAGTTTCAGTATATTTGTTTGTTTTAGGAAGTTATTTTATTCTGTCAGACATTTTTGTTTGCTTTATTTTTATTTTTAATAAATATCCCCTAGTTTGATTTCAAAAAAAATGTGATAATATTTTTAAAATTTTTTTATGTTAAATTTAAATTTTAAATTAAATAATAATATAGATAATATAAAAATAAATAATTTAACGACTCGATTTTCAGTGGTGTCAAAAAATGCGGTTTCGGATCACGTTTTCGTAAACCAAGTTTGTAACTATTAAATAAAAATATTTACGGAGTTATTACAAGTGAATTAAATTTTGGATAGTTAATTTACCCAAAGTTGTGATTAATTAGGGCCCAAAGATTAAATTGTAAAGTTTAATCACTATAGATTTTTAATTAGAGAATCGCTTGAGGATCTAAATAGCAATTAGAAACTATTATAATGAGATTTATTAGACACTGTGTGGTTGGATGATTAATTAAACAAATAATGATAATTAACTTAATTAAGGTTAATTATAAAATAAACCAAGTATAAAAGATAAAATGAATAGAATATTGTCATCTTTTTCATTTAGCAAAACCAAACAAGAAAGAAAGAAAAGAAGGGACGCCGTTTTCATGAAGTTTAAGCTTTTAGCTTAAAATTTCAAGTAAGTCCTTAATTATTTTCTTGTAATTTTTATAGATTTGAGTTTATGGGAGCTTGATTTAGCTAACCCATGTACCAATATGTAAAACTATTAAAATTTTGAAAGTTGCCTTAGTTGAGAATCGAAAGTTTTAGGTGTTAAAATGATAGATTTCAAGCTTAGATGTGAAAAAGGACTAAATTATAAAGCTAATTGATAATTTCATACAATAGGGTCTAAACTGCATAAAATGTAAAATCTACAGTAGGAATAAGAAATAGGAGGTTCCTAATGGATAATAGTGAAATTGTATTTCAATTTGGAGCTTTAAATTGAAAGTTATGTTAGTCTTGGTTTTATGGACTAAATTGAATAAATTGTAAATTTTTTATAAATTGACAATTGATTGTGAATTGGCTGGTTTTTTTTATAGCACTATATGTTTTATGTTAATCCGTAGCTAACATCAACCCGGATTTGTCGAGACTGAAAGGAAAATCCAAAGTTGTCGACGAGTAGCTCAAAATTCCAATTTCTATTTCTATTATTCGAGACCTATTTAATTTCTACATAATCATGTTATTTTAAATTATATATTTTCGAGGTGAGTCGTTACTAAATTATTGAATCAAATTGCTATGGTTTAGATTGAATATCGAGACAGGGGCTAAATTGAATAGAATAGAAAGTGATATGAACTGATTGGTATGTGATAATTGGTCTGAAATTGAGTTGATATATATTGTTTAGATGGTGTTTTATAACGAATTGGATAGTGGTTTTGAATGTGATTGAGAACATGTATTGAATTAAATGGTGACAGTATTGAATGTCGAAACCATATATTGGTTAAATATAGGAAAACTGAGTACGATATCTGTCATCGGATTAGGGCTACTAGATGCTACAGTAAATAACAGAATAAGAGTAAACAATTTTAATTCAAAAAAATTTTAAACATTCATTAAAACCCAGTTATTCAAATAAAACATGTAATACGTACAAGTTCTAGCTTAAATCGAGCTTACGAGAACTCTAAAAATAATTTGGAACTAACTAGGGACTAATTTGAAACTTTACATAAAAGTGAGGTAAAAACACAAAACATGGGTCATACGACCGTGTTGTTAGGCCGTGTGACAGATTGAAGCCGTATGGCATTGAAATCACATGCCTGTGTCTTCAAATCGTGAACAAGATTGATACCGTGTAATGCAGAGTTACACGGCCGTGTCGCCAGGCCTTGTAACAAATTGAGACCATGTATAATATACCACATAGGTGCGTGGCCAACCCGTTTAACCTATTGAACCCATGTTACCCTGAAATCACCTAATTACATTCAAAACACACGACCGTGTCATCTGTCTAGGTATGACACATGGTCGTGTGTTAGACCGTGTGAGCAACAAAATGAACCTTTACACTCAGAATGGCATAGTGAATATAGGTAGTGAAAGTCATTATTGTCAGGTCACCCAAGATGATAAAAAAAGTATAAGATGATATGGAATGTTGATGAATTTGTGTACTGTGCTTATATGTGTGTCATGATAAATAAGGAATTTCTATACGAATCGGTTGATAACGAGCCCTGGGGATCAAACGAATACGAAAGAGTCACAAACTCTAGGAAACAATTGAATGGTGGGTTATGCTATATATATAGAAAGATGTTAAATGAAAATAGAATTAAATGTATTGAACTTTGTAAATGATTTAAAGATAGGTTGTTAATACATAAATTGAATTGTTTTATCTTTGGCATTATATACCTCGTGACAATTTATTAATGCATATGTTATTATGTTTTAATTCATGGATTTACCATTGAGTGACTTCACTTGGCGTACGGTTTGTTTTCTTCGTGCGCTGGTATAGTTGATCTGCTAGAGTGCTAGCAATAAGTCCAGCATCCAGGCGACGATCCCCGACTCAACAAAGTTCGTACAACTTCTATTATGTTTAAAGTTTAGCATGTACCTAGGTTGAGTCATTTTGGTATTTAACTATGTTTATATGCACTTATAGTTGTAAAGGTTAATGTATAAGCTTGGTTAATTGAATGTATTGTAAAGAGAATTAAATTTGGTTTCGTGTGATATGTTATAATACTAATGATCTTGATGGAATAGTTAAAAATGTGCATGATTTGGCATGAAATGCAATGGGTAGTTAGCTTATAGTTTATAAGGTGTAAGCTTAGTTTTGGTTGAGGTTTTTATGTGTATAACCTAATGCTAGTTATTGAATATATTGGCTGGACGTAATATAAATGTATTTAGAATTGATTTGGAAAATTATAAGTTGTTAAATAAGGAGAAATTGTAGAAACAATATGTGATGTCGTGAAGTCAAACATACCACGTCGCGACAAGAAATAACCTATAATGTCATAGCAAGACGAGGAAACTTGTCGTCTCAACAAGGCCAAAACAATTAGTAGCTTGACTTCGTGACGTAACAAATTGTTTGGCAACATCACAACGTCGAAGGGATGATGGCACGACGTCAACCATGTATTTTGAAGTTTTTACAATTTAGTCCTGATTTGATCTAGGGTTAGCTTTAAGGCTTTCATAAGCTCGTATAAAACCTGAGAATAATTATGTATTGTATCGTTTGCGTATAATTGTTATGGTTGCATGCTTTTTAATGAGAATTCATATTAAATTTGATCATAGTTACTTCGGCAACAAATGTGACACCTTATAACTTGGACCTAACAATTGGGTCAAGTATGGGGTGTTATAAATAATTTAAGTTAAATCAAATGGATAAATTATATAATTAATTTTTATTTAATTAAATATATTAATTATTTTAGAAAGGTCTTAAAATAATGATTAGATAAATTACATAATTTAAAAATTATTTTTTAAAATGTGGTAAATAATTTTAATTTTTTTATGTTAAAATCAAATTTTAAAATAGATAATAAATAAACATTTAAGTTAAATAAAATGAATAAATTATCTAATTAATTTTTATTTAATTAAATATGTACCTAAGTACAAAAAAGCATATAGATACATTACTCGACACAATTTTAATATTTGTGTCTCGTGTCATACATGCAGTCAGATTTATCACATTATGACTATACTCTCTAGTCATTGATATCCCTAATTAATTTTGGTGACTTCTAACAATATTTCTTTTAATAATTATTTATTTTACTATATTTTTTAATAAAACTTATAATAATAGTGTTTTTTTATGGGATAGATTTATATTTTGTAGATCAAACATAATATTAAATTAATTAATTAATTAATTTTGGTACTCTTTTTTTTTTTAAATTTTAGTACATTTTATGAATCTAACTATTATTCATTCAAATATACAAAAAAAAATTATCTATAATATTTACATTATAGTATTATATATTTAAATTTCATATAATATAAAATATATAATGTATAAAAATAAAAAAAATTAAAAATAGAAAATATTCAAGTAGGTTGGGTAAGACCTTAAATATTGAAATTCAAGCCCACTCATAATTGAATGTGTTTTTTTACTCAAATCTATTTTTTTCATTTACGTAACGATTCTTAGTCTTTATTTTTTTAATACAATATCTAGAATAACTCATAATTTCTTCCCCACTCTTAAATAAGAGTATAATGCACTTCAGCGCACTCAAACTCACGTCCTCTTGTACTAGCAACAATACTGATGCCAACTGAACTAAGATTCAATCGACTACTCAAATCTATTTTTTAGATATTATATTTTTCAATTTTTTCTAAACAAACTTTCAAAACTTGAATAAATAATCCAATCCTTCAACGGATTTAATTTATCATAGTTCAAGGATAATTGAGAGTGGTAATGGTAAAGTTTAAATATACAGTAAGTTATCGAGTTTATCAAGTCTTTCTTTTAATTAAAATTTTAATTTTTTTATCATTTTATCATTGTCAAGTTCAGGGACTAATTTGGATAAAGATTTAGATTATAATATCGAATCAATTGTCAAATTTAGGATTTAACTTGGATAAAAAAATGTTTAAGTCCCAATATAAAATTAGTTGACAAATTCAGATCCAAAAAGTGATTTAACCTTATTCATTTTTATCATTATTCAAAAATATTATATTTATTTAAACATTGAAGATAACATTATTAATAAGGATAACTACAAACCGAACAGTAAAATGTATATGAAAATTAATAAAAATAAAAAGTATTTCCAATATAAATATAACATAGGTTGATTATGTTTTTCAAATTATTGTTTTGTGAGATTAATTTTTTAAAATATAATCGTTAATTAAGCCACATCAAAAATTAAGAAATGTAATGATAGTTTAAATTTTATTAGATCGACTATTAAATATGTCGGTTTTTTCTTTTTAAAAATAAATTTTTTTCTTCTTTTAATGTTAAAATTAGTTGAATTATTAAATAGTTAACTCGCGTCTTTCAATGCAAATCTTGAATTAATATTTTTTTTTCTCTTTTTTATTTCAATTATTAATTTAAAAAATCTCATCATAATAAAATATTTAAATTTATATTTAAAAATAATCACACCATGGTTGAACTTTTCTCAGTTGACTTTGCAAGTCACTGTCATATTAATTTTTTTTGCTTGATGAAATCTAAACATATAAGTATTCAATTCTCACTAAAATGATATAAAATAGAGACACCACATTTTGTTGTTAAGTATACTTTTAACAAACAGTTTACTTGTTAGTCCCCAGATGTGCCCAAATCAATCATAAACCAAGCAAAATAATAAGGTGGAAAATATCTTGAAAATGATTTTGAAATTCGATTCTGAATAAAAGATTTTATTTATTGAATTAGAAAAACTTCAAAAATATGATCTATTAAATAATAAATAATATTTTTTAAACAATAAAAGTTAACTTTATTCTTATTTCACCTAATTTGATTTCAATTAATAGTAGAGGAACTAATTTGACAGGTTCCTATAATACAGGGATCTCTTAAGTACATTCACCTTACAAAAGTGTCAAACTTTACCAAGGTGCCTTCTCGAAAAGCACTTTCAAGTTAAAAGTGGTGTTTTTTCATCATCGAAGTAATGAAGAACACTTGAGTTTTAGAGTCAAAAGTGAAAAGTGCAGTTAAAAAGTGAGAGATGGGATCTAGTGTCTTTAGTGTAGTTACATTGTCCGTATACTTGTAATTTTTTCAACAAATTGGTCTAATAAAATTCCATCATTATTATCTATTGAATAATGTCTCAAACGGTTTTTGTATACAAAGCAAAATGAAAGAAAAATTAGCTCATTGATTATCTAACGTTTAACTAATACTAAGTTGCATTACATGGTTGAGTTATTGTTAAATCTGGTACCGTAAGTGTAGTATTTTCGTCTACATACACTTGTATTTTTTGAAAAAATTGGTTTAATAATAATATTCGTTATTTACATTAATATTCTTTATATATTATCCTCAATATTTTTGCACACAAAACAAAATAGAAGCAAATTTTGTCTCACTAGTTATCTAATGTTTAACTAATACTAAGCGGTATTACATAGTTGGATAGTAATACAAAAATACAACTTGTATTAATAGATGAACCTAAATATGTCTTTAGTCTAATCGGGAATGAGCAAACAGATTGAAAGACTAATATGTTGTCTATCAAGTAAAATATTTTAGGTATCAAAGTGGATGACTCCCAGAAGATAGAGATATAGATGTAATTGACTAGACTGACTATACATCTAACATGACACAAGTAGAATGGATCCTAGATCTTTTTATAAATTTATTCACTTGTGACTTTCACAATATAGCATGCCTTAATTCTGAGTGGATAATAAACTATGTATGTGTAACTTGTATGCTTTGATCTAAGTAAAAGTTTGAGTTCAAATAGATAAAAAATTGAAAGCTGGTGCGTTGGGTATACGAGTTTTGCAGTATGTAATGACTTCCAGAAGATAGAGATATAGATGTGATTGACTAGATTGACTATACATCTAACATGACACAAGTAGAATAGATCCTAGATTTTTTTATAAAATTATTCACTTGTGACGTTCACAATGTGGCATGCCTTAATCCTGAGTGGATAATGGACTATGTATATGTAACTTGTATGCTTTGATGTAAGTAAAAGTTTGAGTTCAAATAGATAAGAAATTGAAAGTTGGTGCGTAGGGTATACAACTTTTGCAGTATGTAGCATCATTAACAATAATGTAATTCATAGCTCAATTAATGGGTAAAATGATATCCTATCGTCAACATTACTTGGTAGATGAAAAATAAACATGGTCATGGGTCGTTTGTCTTTATGATAAATGACTCAATTACTATTTAATAGTGATTAACTTTTAATGAAGGAAGATATAATGGTTGTGACAGTCCGAATTAGGGGCTAAACGGAATAGTGGTTTCGTAACCACAATTCTGAGGTGAAAATTTTTAATTATGTGAATTTTTGATAATATATGTTTGATTGAATATTTATGTGAAAATACTGTTGAGAAATTTTTTCTGTTTTGGTACTTAATTTTGTGAAAAGGGTTAAATTGCAACAAGTGAAACATGTGTGTTGTGTAATGCCCCTAACCCGAATCCGTCACCGGAATAGAGCTACGGAGCATTACCGGAGTTACCAATTTATTTATCAGATATTTTACTTCATCTAACATTCATATTTGAAACCAATTAAAATTAAACATATTGTCCCTTAAACGTGCTTAATTTTTCTCGACATGTTTTACTTGAATTTATGGTCTCAACATACTTAATTTTCTTGTATCAACATATCAATGAAAATCACATATTTACATGTCATGATAAATATTATTCTCTTGCCTTTACTTCATAAACATAAATTAAGTAACTCATTATATCGATATTTCATGTATTTAAAAATATAATTCAAGTTACACTAACTTACCTCGTTGCTTATTCATGTTTATAATTTCAATAATCTTATATCTCTTCTTTTTCACTTTCTAGTATCATATTTGAGTCATCCGAATCTCTATAAATAAAGATGATCGTCATTTTCATTTATTTCATGTTCTAATATATATTTTAAATTAATATATATATGATAAGCAGATTGAGGTAAGTATCAAGAATGAATTAAATGATAAATATGTATTGGAATTGAATTTATTATTAGTAATTGTTGAATTTTGAATAATATGTTTAATAAAAAGAATAATGTTAATATTGCTATTGAATTAAATAAAATTCTTACAATTTAATCCTTATTTCTTGCCGTTATTTTCATACATATTGATAACAACCCATGAATTCTATAAAATATTAAAATTTTCTATAAATTTAACACTTTTTCAATTTAATCTTTAAAACATGTTTTTCCCCCGATCTTGAACTAAGTTAATAATTCCATTCAATTTTGCAATTTTAAATAATAAAATAATCCATTTCATGCAAATTAGTCATTTCTAACATTTTTACAAAATTGCCCATAAAGTTTTACTTTTATTCAATTTAGTCCCTGAGCCTAAAATATGCAAATTAACCATGCTAGCTGGATATTCATACATATTTTCCTCCTCCTCCTCTCCATTCCACATCCTTAATTTATATAACATGCTATAAGTAACATTATCAATAATTTCACTATTTACTTATTTATATTCAAAACTGTCCATCCGTGTCATAGTCGCTAAATTATTTTTATCTTGAGCTACAGAACTCCAATTTAAGATCCACTAATTTTCCCTAAAACTAGACTCATACATCTTCTTACCATAAAATTTTCAGAATTTTTGGTTCATCCAATTAGTACAGTTTATTCATTGGAGTCTCTCCTGTTCTGCTATCTGACAGTTCCAACCTTTCTTTACTGAAAATTAATTATCTCATCATACAAGATTCAGATGGTATTATAGTTTGTTTCTTATAAAAATAGACTCATTAAAAAATCTAACCACATAAATTATGTCCCATAATAATTTTTATACAATTTTTAATGATTTTTCCAAGTCAGAACAGAGGATCCCAAAATCATTCTGAACCAGTCTCACAAAAATATAAATATCTCAAAATACAGAATTTATTTACTTACTCTGTTTCTTTTATATGAAAATAGACTCAATAAGCTTTAATTCCATATCTTACTCATTCTCTAATTCGATTTCTAAAATTTTTGGTGATTTTTCAAAGTTAGACCACTGCTGCTGTCCAAAACAGTTTTAGTGCAAAATATTGATTTCCATTTTGCCCCAAATTTACAATTCATACAATTCAGTCCTTGCTCAATTAGCCCCTCAATTAAGATAATTTTCTCTATTAATACTTTCCATAGACATTATAAGTTATTTCATAACTATTGAAATTCAGAATTTCCACATAAAATTCTAACTTCAAACTCTTTTACAATTAGGTCTCAAACATTCACTTTCTATTCAATTCTTTTAATAAAATCAGCATATAAACAATTTAAAACTCTAATTCCATGCCAAATAATCATTTACTTCCAGCACATATTCATGGAAACTTTCAATTTCTTTCATAGAATCAAAAAATAATGAATTCAACAAGTGGACCTAGTTGCAAAAGTCACAAAAACACAAAAATTTCAAGAAATAATCAAGAATTGAACTTACTTGAAGTAAAAATATGAAAAACCAGCTTAAGGGAACTCTTCCATGGCGTTTTTGCTCATGAGAATGCAGAAAAATAAAGAGAAATCTAGATAATTCCACTTTAGTCCTAGCTTTATTAAGTAAATTTTGCAATTTTCCAATTTTACCCTTAATTCTCCTTATTTTCTTGCTGATTTCATGCCCTTGCCGTCCAGCCCAAATAGACCTTGGGTCTATTTTCCTTTTAAACCCTCTTTCTTTTATCATTTAAGCTATTTAATCATTTCTCACAATTTTGCATTTGATAAAATTTAGTCCTTTTTGTTCAATTAACTATCAGAACTTTAAAATTTCTTGACGAAACTTTAATACTAACTTATTAATACTCCATAAATATTTATAAAAATATTTATATCTCGATTTAAAATTCCCGAGGTCTTGATACCTCGTTTTCGATTCTAATTATTTTAATATTTATTTTTAGTACACTATTCACTATTTCAAAATTTTTCCTAACTTCACATTTAACTTATACTCACTAAATTAATAATATTTCCTACTCATTTGTCGGATTTAGTGATCCCAAATCACTGTTCCGACACCACTGAAAATTAGGCTGTTACATGTTGTGCATGATTAAATGATTTGATTGGAATATTAGGTGAAATTGAAAGTGTTTATGTTGCAATTAGACCATTTATTAGTCTTTTGGACTAAAATAACCTTACATGGAAAAATGCCTTAGAAATGGCTTGAAGGGCAAAATGGTCATTAGTAAATAATGACAAAATTCATTAAAATAAAGCCTTCATCTTCTCCATGAACCCTTATGTGCTGCTGAAAATTCTAGAGCTCCATAGCCAAGGGTTCTTTGATTTTCAAGCTTCATTGTAAGTGCAATTTAGTCCTATTTTCAATTATTTTTGTATTTTTGAGTTCATTAAAGCTTGAATTTCTTATTTCTACCTTTATTTTTAAAAAAAAAATGGGGTTTAAAAATTTACCCATTTGTGAGATGATTGTGTTTTGTTCATTAATGGTAAATAATGAGTGGTTATTGAGTTACATACATGTTTTAGTGGATGATTTTTGATGAAATTGCATGAAAATGGACTAATTCGTAAATGTTACAAATTGTTCCTAAGTGTGTGAAATATTGAGAATTTGAATGTCATAGTTGTGAAAATGGGTTAAATAAGCCCATGGATTAAAGAAATTGAGCTTTTGGAGTCTAAGGATTAAATGATAATTTTTGAAAAGTTGAGGGATAAATTTGTAAAATTTGCCCAAGTGTGAATTGTATCCGAAATTGAACAAATTATTGATAATTGTGCTATATGTGTTAATCTAGATCAGGATAAAGCCCGAGAACGGGGGAAAGATAAAGTTCTCGACTAATTTCGGGAATTAGTCCTTTTTGCAATCCAAGTAAGTTATATGTGAATTTCTAGCATGTTTTATTCGATATAGATCATTTGTTCATTGTTATATGGTTGAATTGATAATTGTTTCATGAGATAATTGAGAACTGAACATGCCTCTGTAATTATGGAAATGATGTATCGATTGAAAATCCTGGTTGAACAAGTAGGAATAGATATAGATATAAGTGACATTGTCACCAGAAGGCCACCGTTTCCGATTGATACAGTACCTAGGTGCTAGATGGTCTTGCATGTGTTGCAGACACCTGTCAGCTTACGTGAGCAAGCCTGTGGTTAACTTCTGTACTGTGACTGTTTGTAGCTTCGGCTACACCTCTGTTGGTAACTTCGATTACTACTCTGTTAGTAGCTTTGGCTACCTCATGGCTCCGCCATGCCTGTGCGGTACTTATGTGCCAACCTCTATATATCTGTTTATATTCTGAAATTGTTCAACGGGATTAAGTGTATTGTATGCAGGTGAAATGATACCGTTAAGTCGTGTATGATTGGCATATGGAAAGTGCCCAATGAGTAGTAAAATTGCTCAATGATATGTGATGATAATGTTATATTGAGTTGAATGATATTAAGAATTGTTCTAATTGCCATGGAACTTCATATGACTTACTAAGCTCTTTGTAGCTTACTCATTTCTTTTCATTCTCTTTTTAGATTACCAAGCTTGTTAAATTGGGATCGAGACGTTGGAGTTACGCTACACACTATCAAGCTTCTTTTGGTATTTTTTATGTTTCTTAAGTGTAAATTTATGGCATGTATAGAGTACCAATGGTTGTAAATGGTCATTTTGTAAACTTATAAGCTATATTGTTAAATGTGGTATTTTGTAAGTTAATCTTTTTTTTTTTAAAAAAAGAAGAAATCATTTTTGGTAAATCGTTCTTTGTATTGGAATGTATTGGTTGTGGCTGGGTCTGATTGTGTTTCAGGGAGGTTTAGGCTTGGTAAATAGCCTGACATGACCTGCATGGCTAAGCACACGGGCGTGTGACTTGGCCGTGTGAAAATTGATAGAATACTCTACGGGTGAAGGGCACGGGAGTGCCTGGGCCGTGGGCAACGCAAGGCCAGACCTCACGAACGTGTCTTTGGACCGTGCCTCCCCTGCACATTGATTTATTAATTAGTGTACCACACAGGTAGGAGACACGGCCGTGTGTCTTAGCCGTGTGGTGGACACGGCCCGCAAATGGTCGTGTAGTGTAGCCGTGGTAGAATTGACAGTTTACTCCACGGGTGTCAAACATGGGCGTGTGAATGCCACACGGCCTATTCACACGACCGTGCCTAGTGTCACACGGGCATGTGACTTCTATTCAAAAAGCAAAAAATTTTCTATGTGCTCAATTAGATTGGATTTGAATCCGAATTTGTCTGTAATGGTAGCATTGTATCTAAAAACTATTGATAGGGGCAAATACGGATTAAATTGCATGTGGCTTTGTGATTGTTTGCGAACTTATTCTGTAAATGATATTCTGAGTCCGGTAATGCCCTGTGCTCGACCCCGGTGATGGTCTCGGGTAAAGGGTGTTACAATGGTAATCATGAAATAAAATAAGATCATATTGGAAGAACGAATTTATCTCAAAGAGATTAATGATATCCTATAAGGGTAACACTCTGATGACAAGGTCATTGGATAATCCCTCATGATACTATATGACTAAATAAGTTTATAATTGATAGGTAAAAAATTGAAACTTAATTATAAATTATTTGAGCCCTAATTATATATATTCAATTGGTCCCTCTGATTGCTTGTTGAAATTAGAAATAGATTGCATATAAATCAAATGAACAAAAATGAATAAAATGAAGTTAGAAAAATGGGTGAAATTCACAAATGAATATATTTTCCCACTGAGTATAGAAATAACTTGAGAATTACTTTAAGTTAATTATTATTTAATTAAATAATTGAAGTTTGAAAATGAAATTAAATTAATTAGTGATTGTGAATCCGTTGAATATGGAAATTAAATTTATTTCCTCATATATTCTTTTACGGTAAAGTTGTCATGACTTTAACGGTATTAAATTTGTGTTGAGAAAATTATTTAATTGAAAAATTAATTTATCTAATTAAATTAATTAATTAAATAATATTTATTTTAAGAAATAAAATATATGTATTAGATTGAATTAAATTATAAAGTGTTGGGCTAAAAATCCAGAAAACACATAATATTGGGGTGTGTCGCCCACCCCATTCTATTTAGAGTAAAATATTGTTTTCTATTAAATAAATATTATTTATGTTTTACTAATTCAATCAGGATTCTTCTGTCTTTCCCTATAAATAAATGACCCTGGTAGAGTTATTTACATAAGTTTTTTACACACAAGTTTCAAATATTGTTATATATTCTGCTAGAAAGTAGTGAGTATTTATTTTCTTAGAATATATTATATTTTTTGGGAATGATAATTTTATCGATTTCAATTGAGAGAAAATTACTTTCCTACTAAAAGTAATAAATCATTTTTGGTTCTGTGTTTGGTTCGTAATTGTTTGAGCCTACACTCGAAGCAAGTCATGGTACAGGAATAGCGGAGAAGGCCGTTCAGTTGAAAGTCATGAACGTTTAGAATCCGTCTCGCACAAAGCACAAGTATTTTTTAGAAAAAAAAGTTTATTACTATAAATATCACAAATCGACTTGATTTTCAAAATTTTAATTTTCCACTGTGATTATTATGTTGATAATCTAAATAGTCATTGGTCTAATTTGAAATTGAGCAAGTTGATTAAAAGACTATTATGTTTTTCTTAAATTCAATTAGGGAAATACCTTGTCTTGGGCATTGGAATGGATGAGTCCCAGAAGATAAAGACATAAATGTAATTGTTTGGATTGACAGTATATTAGACAGAACCCAAGTAAAATGAATCTTAGATTGATTTATGGATTTATTCACTTGTGACATTCATAGTGTGACTTATATCAATCCTGAGTAAGTGACAGACTATATTTGTGTGACTTGTATACTTTGATGTATTAAAAGCCTAAGTCCAATTGATAATAGAGCTGAGAGTTGGTACGTTGGATATACGACTTTTGCATGACATGACTTCACTTACAATAGTGAAATTCATAGCCCAAATAAGGGTAAATGATATACCTTGATCGGCGTTAGATGATATATGGAAAAGTAACACGATCACAGGTCATTTGTCTTAAGACGAATAATTTAATTATGATGTGTTAGTAATTAAATTTTTCATGAAAAAAGATGTAACAGTTACCATGAATAAAATAGGATCATATTGGAAAAAGCAGATTTCATTCTAAAGAGATTAACGATATCTTATAAGGGTAGAACATAGATGGCAAGGTCATTGGACAAGCACTTGATAAGTAGCTCTCGTAATGGTATATAATAGGGAGAGCTCAATCATGGTACTTTAGTGGAATAACTATATAACTAAGTAATTTTGTAATTAAGAGATAAAGAATCAGAACTTAATTTGCAATTATTTGAGCCCTAATTATATTTGTCCAATCGGTCCCTCCATTAGCTCAGTATAACATTGATGGTTTGCATTAAATTAATTAATTCATAATTAAATAATTGGAGTTCGATGTGAAAATTAAATGAATTCAAATCATCTAAGTTCCATAAAAACAAGTTAATTAAATTAATTTCCTCATAGATTCTAGTATGGTAAAGTCATTATGACTCTAATGAGATTAGAATTAGGTTGAGAAAATAATTGAATTAATTAAATGAATAATTAATATTTTAGGCATAAGAAAAATATTTATTGAGTTGGGTAAATTATATGAGTTGGTTTAAAAAACCAGATAACACATAATTGGACCCAATACATGACAAAGCCCAAACTAGGCTTGGTATGGAACAAGATACAGCAAACCTGAGTCCCAGAACAAGGAGTTGCTATTTGCCCCCACCTTTATAAGCACTCCTAGTGAAAGTGTGTTTTTCCTATTTAAATATTATTATTCGGTTAAACCTTCTTCGATTGATACTCTTACTATTTTCTCTATAAATAGAGACTAAGGGCTTGAGCAAAATAGAGATCACTTTTACATTGATATTCTATCAAAATATAGTTGAGTTATTTTTAAAAAAATAAATTCCATATTTTGATAGAGTTCGTCTTTTTGTTTTCAGCCCTTGAAAGTTCACATATTGTTTTCATCAATTTGCGAATAGAGCATAACTCTAGCAAACTGATGTCAAGATTAGTGAAGAAGATTGAGTGGTTAAAAGTCGAGAATGACCAAATCCGTCTATTCTGAAAACACAAGTATAATTTGAGTAAGTAAAAAGGTTTGTTACTATAAATATCACAACGACTCGATTTAAAAAAAAATTAAACTTTCGATGTGCCTAATAAACATTGTTTTCAAATCGATTTTTCCAACAGGCACGTGACATCTAGGGATAAAGGGCTAAGGTTATATAAGGCTAGAAACAAGTGGACAGTGGAGAGAGATCTTTCTTTAACCACTCACTCTCACTTCTTCTTTCCTTTTCCTCCACCTCACTCTCACCTCCAACCACCCTATTCGACGACTCTCTGCATTATACCAACCAAGGTGAATCGCACATCCTCACTACCTTACATTCATTATAACATGCACCCATATACAAATAATAGGCTTAAACAATAAAATGGTACTTAAATTATACTATTTATTTCAACTTACTACCCAAATTATATTAATTTTTTCATATTAATATTTAATTTTTTTGTCATAATTGATATTTAAACTATTTAATGATGGCCCGTTTTATCCAATTTTTAGTCCTGTTAGTAAAAAAATCTTACGTGGCAAGTTGTGATTTGCTACAATAACTGTTTTTTATGTGGTTTAAGCCCAAAAAAAACATGACAATAACATCAACATAAATTTGCCATAAAGGAGAGAGACCTAGTTTTTTTATGCTTGAAAAACTCAGAGGGTGATTGAGAAATTCCATTCACACCAATTGATTCGTGCTAAACAAAGCCAAAAAAAAATCACTGCCATATGATCCCAAAAAATCACTTTGCTTATATATTATGAGATAATGAGGTTGGAAATAATTATATGGAAATCGTTGGATTTACTGAATAATCAATAATAAAAGTTAGGTTAATATTTATATTGTTGATAATATAGGAAGATATGAATTCGACTATATTAAAGTGCGTTTATTCTCCTATTTAACAGTTGAGATGGATTGCGAGTAGTTCTAAACATTGTATTAATTTAGAAAATCAATATATATTAAATATATACCAATCATCTTAATATAAAGGGTCGCTATACCCGAGGTCATCAAATTATTAATATATTTACGTTTTGGTCACTTAACTTTAAAAAGTGACAAAATGATCATTGAACTATTCAAAAGTTTTTATTTAAGTCATTGAATTGTTAAAATTATTGCTATATGACCTTATTTTTTTGCACCACTCGCACCAATTGAGAGCTCTTCTCCCCTTTTCTTTTATAGTTTAATTTTTTTCATAAAACATTTTTCTTCTTCGATCTTAGACTCTAACCCTCAGATTAACTTGAATATAAGATACGTTCTTTTACTTATCGTTAAATACTGATCCACCATTAATTTATTAATAACTTAACGATATTGAGTGTAATTTACCTTAATATATATATATACAAAAATCTTATTAGTATATATTAAATATATCTGCATCAGCTTCAAAGATGAAACAATCCACCAAACAATTTATCATAGCTAACTAATTGTTGGAACCATTTTATTAGATTATAGCATATTTACTATTCATGCAATAAATATATTTGTAAAAATTAATATATTTTTAATATTTTTAATAATTATTAAATTAAATCATGGCAAATTAAATTGTTACATCGATTTAATAAAAAAATTTTATTTTAGAGATTTGTTAAAAAAAAGAGGAAAAAAAAAAAAAAGAGCAAAGCCTTAAAGTACTTTAGTCAACTTACCAAAAAAAACAAGACACGTATACATTTGACCTCCGAGTGTTCTCAACTTGACGGTTAACATCACCGTTAATTTATAGGTTCCACCCCCCTTCTTTCATTTTAACCCTATTTACCACACCCTTCCACTGCCCCAACATAGAAAATAACAAGAAAATTTGAAAAAAAAGAAGAAGAAAAAAAATCTCTGATCCGTGAAGGCACGGATCCCCTGCTCTACACTCCAAATTTCATGTCCTGTTTCTTCATTTTTGTTTCTTTTGGGTTTCATATGTAGTTTTTCTCTCTGAAATTTCCTCTCATGCTGGTTTACGATGCTTAACGTACACCCTTCTACAGGGTCTCGTTAGATCCCATTCTTGCCGTTACCTTTTTATTTCTTTCCTTCTTTCGTTTCATGTTTGCCTTGTTCGTATAGTTCTTCTATCTGCATTGGGAAAATAGCGATCTTTGCTAACAATGGAGATTTCTTATTGGATCTTTGTTTTTTCGATTCTTCTCTTCTTTTGGGTATCTGGGTCTTCCTCAATTGATAATTTTCATCAACCGTAAGTTCCCTTTGTTTCTGTTTATTTTGTTTGTATTTAAACTTTGATGCTGTATTGAATTTGATTTTATTGCTGGGAGTAGTTAAAGAGTTGACTAGGATATGTTTTGTTTATTTATTAGCCTTAAAACGAGACACTTTCGTTTGCATTTTTTTAAAGATCTCTTTGGCACATTGTTGATTTATTTGTAGCTATTGCCGCCAATTAGTTTTTTTTTTTTTTTTAAATTCTTGGATGTGTTCCTGACTTGGTCTAATACCATTAGGATTGAACACGAAATAATATTCTGAGAGGCAATCTGTTGACTTTCTGTTTAGGCTTGATGTTATATGGGATGTTAAGTATTGGCAACTTCATGTTAAATGACAAAAACAAATCTTGAAAAGGTTAAAGCTTGATTCAAATTTGATATGCAATTGCTTAGTCAGATAGATCATGGTATTAATCCTTCAATGAAGCGATTCTTTTAGTATTGAGATTCTGGAATTTTTGTTACAGTTAAGGGTTCCTGCTCTGCGTGATGTTCTTGAGAGTGCCAGTTGTTTGATGGAACTAATGAGCAGTTAGTTCTTTGAGTCTTTAGATCACCTATTGCTTGTAAAGTTCTTATATATGATTAATGCTGGTTTATGCCGACACTCCAAAGCTTATTTTAATGTTTTGCGCTATATACGGGAAGCATAAGGAATTAAGAGGCAAATTTATTTTGGAAACTAATGCAGCTTTTGTAGATTATAGAATTTGTGCTGTAGTACTGCAACTAAAGAAGTGAAGCTATAGAATGAAATCCATATGATCTTGCTTGGTTTGCGTCATGTCTAAATAATGTACTTTGCTGCTTTAATATAGAGGAGCGTTTGTAATCCATTCTGCTGAATGAAAAATATCGTCATTAGATGCTTGGTTTCTAGCTCTTTCAAAAAGCATTGTGCTTATGCATAAGAAATTGCTTTTTTCCATAAAACTTACCGTGGACTTGTGGCCCCTTTTTTGGGCATATGCTGAATATTAGCTAAAAATATTTGTGCTTTTGTAGGAATTTTTTTTCAGTTGTAAATTAAACGCAACAGCTAGCTGTTTGATTTGAATTTTGCTTTTGCCTGCTAGTTGTTTATGCCTTTCTAATAACTTCACATATTCCCAATTTATCTTTACTTAACCTGATGCTGGTCTCTCTCTCTCTCTCTCTTTTACATAAATTAATACATACAGGTTTCCTATTGTGGAGCCTGATCCTGGTCATACAAAGCTTCGTCTTTCAAGGGAAGGCTTGGAAGCCATCAGCAGAATAACTACCCCTATTTCAGCTGTTGCTGTAAGTTCTCGATTCCGTTCCCAGACATCTAGTATGGATTTGCAGTTTATTGGGTTTATTCCGGTCACCTTACTCCAAATATCAATTAGGCTTAAAATTTGAATTGCTAAGCATGTCCCAACAAAGAAATAAGAAAGGCTCTTAATATCATTTGGACTCAAAAAGTGAAGTGCTAAAGTTGGTGCATTTCCCTTTTCCAACTCAAGAAAGTAAGAAAAGAATGAAAAATATGGTTTGCTAATGTTATGGAAATGCTAGCATGACTGTTGGGAAATTTATCCTGAGTATGAGTGTTGAAATCTTGATGGGAGGTAAATTTGAGAAATTTGATGAAGCAAATCATTAGTTTTGATAATTTATGGCTATCATAGTGGAAATATTTGCTACATATAAGATACAAACCATACAATATGTACCGATTTCTTCAATGGTCTCGAATGCTTTATTCTGGGTGAAAACTAGTTGACAGTAATTAGTTTGTTCCTGTTACATAACACATCTAACTTGAAATTCTACCTAATTTGTTTTTCTAGAATAATTCCTTTGGTCTTTGTTCCCCACACATTTTCAATCTTTTTTGGATTTATATATTCAGGTCATTGGTCCCTACCGTTCTGGCAAATCTTTTCTGCTAAATCAACTTCTTTCACTGTCTTGTGATGAAGGTGGATTCTCACTACCATATGCTACTTTGTCGTTTCATAGATCTTGTTGTGGCTTTCAACATTTTCTTATATTTTTGAATGGGATCTATTTGATGACTTGTTGTGTATGCTTTTTCCTGTTTATCCCGCAGGATTTGGTGTTGGACACATGCGTGACACAAAAACAAAGGGTAAGAGACAGCAGTGATATTACAATTATGCATAATGGTTACACAATTGATGTTTACACTCGTCTGTATTAGGGATTTGGGTTTGGGGAACCCCGCTAGAAGTGGATATTGATGGAGTAAGAACTTCTGTTTTCTACCTTGACACCGAGGGTTTTGAAAGTGTTGGGAAGTCAAATGTATACGACGATAGGTAAATCCAACATATGTATTTCAACTTTCTTTATATGGTATACATTTAGTTATATTACCTTTCCGGTTCCTGTTGATGCAGGATTTTTGCATTGGCAACTGTTATGAGCTCTGTACTAATTTACAACCTGCCTGAGACGGTTAGTTAATTTTCTATAATTTTCCTTGTTTTCAAATGGTCTTATTTGGAAAGTTGAGATATTAGAAGCTGAAATGATAGTGTTTTAACCCTTATAATTCAAGTTAAATTCCATGAGGCTAAATTTTTTCAAAAAACAGTTTTCATAAGAAATTCTGCAAATCTGCATCTCGGCTAAAATTAAAGTGCTATCCTGGTATCTTCCAAGTGCTTCTCATACTATACACTTATAAAAGTGATGCTGGGAATTTTGGCATTTAAAGTCTTCATATAGAATTGCAGTCTATGCATTAGGTTGTGGACTTGAGGTTCAAAAGTGTTGAAACGCAGAATTGGCAGCAGCCTTCAACGGGTTGATTCTTTATTGATGCTCTTGTTTGTGCATTCTGTCATTAGATTCGTGAAGCTGACATATCTCGGCTGTCATTTGCTGTTGAGCTTGCTGAAGAATTTTATGGAAGGTTTGTGCTTCTTCCATGTACTAAATTGAAAGTAATATCAATTTGTTATATGCACTGAGCAAGCTTGGTGTATTTTACTTTTTAGTTCCTGTTAATATAGACACTAACCTTTCTTGTGGTTTGCTTGACTAATATTACATGGAGAACAGAGTGAAGGTATTTTATTGCTCCCTAAAATATTTTTCATATTTATGCTTGTGCAATGAAGCTATTTGGTTGTGGAAGTTAACAAATAACTGCATTCTTTTAGGGGCAAGACATTGCTTTTGAACCTGCAAAACTTTTGTGGCTTATCCAGCGTGATTTTCTGCGTAAGTTCATAATTGTCTTCCAGCATATGTTTTATGAAGTGTCTTAAGGGCCTGCTACTTTAAATGTCAATGGACCTTGGACATGATAGCACTGCCACTGCATGTAATATTATATCTGTGTTGGAGTTATCCCTTTCTAGCTTCTGTCCTATATCAGATTCCTATTGATTTTATGTGCTTGTATACATTTCTGGTTAAACTTTCATTTTGATTCATTCTTATACTCCTAATCTTTTTTTAGAATGCTGTGGTTAGAGACATTCCTTTCTTGGCACATCTCTTTCCTCTCTTTTTTTTTTTCCTCTATTTAGTTTGACGTTTTTGTTTGTTAAGGAGAGCAAATTTGAACTCAATGCTTTCATTTTGGAGTTGAAGCATGTTGCTCCGATTAGGCTATTGCTTCTGCCACACTATATAGAGGCAATTCACTGACATTTTTATGGGTTTTATACAGAAGGAAAATCAGTGAAAGAAATGGTGGATGAGGCACTTAGGCATGTCCCTAACAGTGATGGTTAGTTTACTCAGTCTTGCTTCATTATTGGACCGATGCTTATTTATGTTAATCTTGCTTTACTTTTCTGATGATCTTATGATGGTGTGTCTTTTGTATTTTCAGGGGACAAAAATATTGATCAGGTATTCCTTCTATGACTGTTCTTGTAGGCTCTATCTAGACTAACATTTTCTTGGATTAGAATTTCACAGTTCCTGGAACTTTTTCAGGTTAACCAGATTCGGGACTCATTAGCTGTAATGGGGGATAACAGCACGGCATTTAGCTTACCACAAGTATGAGTTTCAAATATGTTTGTTTTGCTCAAATATTACTTTGGCTTTTTCCCTTTTCTCTCATTTCCAGTTGCTGTTGTCATTCTGAACAGAAAAATAAATGGATGTTTGATGCGTATGATGTAAATGTTTTTTAGCATTTATATTTTGTTTTATGTGGTGGTATACGAAAAGCAAAGTCGTTTTTGTGTGCTTATAGTGAGATTTATGATGATGGAACGCATATACACCTTTTCCTGTAGCTCTATGTTATTTGTTGGCAAATGGATGATTATTATTATTATTTTTTTTGCAAAGCAGATAAAATTATTGTAAAATGTAAACATTTAGTATCTAACTGCTTGAAATTCGAATTACAGCCTCATCTCATGCGAACAAAGCTTTGTGACCTGAAGGATGACGACCTTGATCCCATGTATGTTAAGAAAAGAGGGCAATTGAAAGAGCTTGTGGCTAGTATTATACGCCCAAAGATCGTGCAGGGAAAGTATTTAAACGGAAAGGAATTTATTTCTTTCCTTGAGCAGGTTAGTTTATGTTCAAATTCTGAGAATTCTTAAATTAGTCATTGTTAGAGATAATGTTTAATTGATGTCCAACTTAGTGTTATTAATATGCATTTTTATTTTTAATCTTATAGATACTCGATGCTTTGAATAAAGGGGAGATCCCATCAACAGGCTCTCTTGTAGAGGTTTTCAATAAAGGTATTCTTGAGCGATGTTTGAAGCTATACAGTGAAAGGATGGGAAAATTAAGATTACCTATGCCAGAGCAATCCTTACAAGATGCACATGAAAGGTCCCGAGAGGAAGCAATGAAGGCTTTTGAGGAGCAACATTTTGGCCGTCACCATGCAAAGAAATCTGCTGACCAACTGGATGAAGAAATGAAGGAGGTACTGACTACTTTGAGGGGGCATTCACCTTTTCTTTTCATTTTTATCAATGATAATTTATCAATTCGTACATTCACATTTTTTCTTACCTGGGGTATTCAATTTCTTGGTTTCATAACATTTCAAAATATTGCTTAGTGGTAGGGCAAGGAAATTTTTTATAAGAAAATTAGTGGGAAACTTAAATTGGCAGTCGTATTAGAAGTTTGTCTAGTTCTTATCACATTTATCTTCTATGAAGTTTCTTGAGTTTTCCAAGGTTCCTTTTTGGATGGGAAATCCACATAGGGGTTTATCGGATTTCAGCTGTTTGATCAGTTGCCTACTCTTCAAGCAGGCAGAAATTTTACGAAGGCATGTTTGTGGTTAACTATTTATCATGCCAGCCGTATTCTCTTTTATCTTATATAAATGCCCATCTGGATTTTAAAAGTAATACGTCCTACTACAAGCTTTTGTAGTTCTCATGTTGTTAATGCTAAAAATTTTGTTTAGGTATTTAAGAATGTCATTATGACGAATGAATATCAGTCCACAAGGCTGTGTGAGGCACTATATACCAAATGTGAGGACAGAATGGACCAGCTTCAAGTTCTTAGACTTCCTACTATGGCAAAATTTGATGCAGGTTTACAGCAATGTAACCAAAGCTTTGAGCAGGAGTGTGTTGGGCCTTCGAAAGCCAATTACGAGCAACGAATAATGAAGGTAAAGAGGACACCTTGCAGTTTTATTTTCGGTTTCCTTTTTCTTATGAAATGTTACTTTCCTTCTGTTGCAATCTTTAATGGGAAAGATGGAAGGATCATTCAATATTTATTGACTAGGAATGTTACGAGAACATTTCAAAATGAGCTCGAGTCAGTTTAATGCTTGGATCAGTAAAGTCATGTTCTTTGTCCCTGTTGAAGAATGGAGACCAAAATAATATCAATTAAACTCAACACCCTGATTTGAAGGAATTGTGTGGGTGAGAAGGGTAACAGATAATTTGAAATTGCCTATTAAGATGGAAAAGATACATTTATGGTGCTTTGTAATGAAATTGCAACAATTTGTATTGTCTTGTGTCTTTGCTACTTAATATGTTTTCCTCGAATGTACCATAATATTGCAGATGCTGGGAAAGTCGCGTTCTCTGTTTATCAAGGAATACAATCAAAGGCTCTTCAATTGGTTGGTGGCCTTCTCCCTTGTCATGGTGGTGATTGGTCGGTTCATCATAAAATTCATTTTGGTCGAAATGGCAGCATGGATACTATTTATATTCTTAGAGACATATACGAGGATGTTCTGGTCAGCGGAGTCTCTTTACTACAATCCTGTGTGGCACTTCATCGTATCCGCTTGGGAAACTATTGTTTACAGCCCCATCCTTGATTTGGACAGGTAAAATATAACATAAACACTTTGCACTTGCTTGTTCTTGTATAGCAGTCGCCCGTTCATTCTTAATAGAGTGTGACGATTTTTGCTTCGTAATCATTTTGAAGTCGCATATGTTTATATTTGTTTTGGCAGGTGGGCAATTCCCATTGCTTGTATGGCAGCATTAGGGATACTTTATTGCCGGTGTTATGGAAGACGGAAACACGGGTCACAGTGGCTTTTACCGCTGTACAACCATCAGAAAGGTGGTTCAAATAGACCAAGATCAGATTAATAGAGAGATGTCTATGCCATTTGGTTTGGTATGCTTTTGAACAATCATCTTCGGCGAACTTTTTTCATATCTTTCATTAACGTATGAAAGGCCGCCAATCGGTTTGTTGTTCTGGATAGGTTCCGGCCGGCTAGTCTGACCTGAGATTTGTTGAATCAAAGTCTGGGAAAGAATGAGAAGATGATGAGGCATGCAGGCAGGCAAACTTTATAGTATCTTTTTACTGTAACATTTTTAACACAAAATCATTTGTATTAATATATAATCTTTTAATTTGTTTAAAATGTCAATTATTTAATAGCTTCAGTTTCCCTCTTGGTTTGCATAGAACAATCTTCTTCGCTGTGTGGGGTTAAATTTCATTACCATATATATACAAACACACGAGAAATCGTTTAGATTTTACAAAAAAAATTATATATATATCAATTCAATATATTACATTTAGGGAATGCAGAGGCTGCATTGGGATTTTATTATTATTATTATTATTATTTCATATTTAAAATAAGTTTTATTCTTATAAGGGTAATTTTGTACTTTTACATTGAAAATAGAAAATAACGAGGCTTGAATCCAAGCTTAATACTTTTATT
The DNA here is from genome assembly GCA_020496765.1 of Gossypium stocksii. NCBI lineage: Eukaryota > Viridiplantae > Streptophyta > Magnoliopsida > Malvales > Malvaceae > Gossypium > Gossypium stocksii. The sequence goes on from CM035620.1 coordinate 88,863,781, forward strand.
GTTGATTTAGTGTCATGAGTTAATTAAACACCAACTCGATTGGAAAAATTATTAAATTGGCCTTATTTAAAGTAAGTTATATTCTTATAAATGTCTTTAAACACCAACTCGATTGGAAAAATTATTAAATTGGCCTTATTTAAAGTAAGTTATATTCTTATAAATGTCTTTTTGCATGTTAAATATGTAATTTTTATATATGCGTGTGATAAAATTACTAGTATATATTAAAATAATAGTTAATATTTGGCACACTAACGGTGTACTTTTTTTTAGCTCTACAAGTAAAAAAGTTGTCATGTATTTTATTTCTTTTTTAACATTTTATTATGTTTTATAGGACACTTGTCAGTTGTCATCACCTAAACCCTACTTGTAGAGTCTTAAAGTTTCACCCGTAGTGTACCAAATTTTGCCCCATAAACTAATAGATATATGATATGTTGTGTATATTTGGTCAAATTCTTCTATTAGTCCTTATATTATGTGTAAATTATGGATTTAATCTTTGTACTTCAATTTAGTTTATTTTAGTTATGTACTTTTCAACTTTTGAATGTTTATTTTGACCTAAGCAATAACAATTAAATTCATTTGGTATGTGTACTATGCATAAGATTACAATTTAGTTCATATGAAATTTATGTCTTGATACAAATGATGATAGTTATATATTAATACAAATTAATCGTTATACTTATGGATCCAAAACGAACATATGTAGCTTAAGTTATGGTCAAAATATTAAATCTACAATGTGTTGAAAATCCAAACCGTAAAAACTTTTCAAAAATAAACTTTAAACTCACTTTTTTTTTAATTATTCCCTAAATACATAATAAATAATATAATTAAGAACAAAAATAACATAATTTAAGGGAAGAAATATTACAAATAGTTGAGAATTTAGGCACTTATAAAACCGAATCAATTGTCACAATCTCAACCCACTTACTAAAAAAATTCCGCGTCCTATGTATCAATTTAACCATCATACTATTAAATCAAATTAATCCCTCTAATATTAAATGTATCAATTTAACCCTTATACGATTAAAAAGATAACATAAAAATTATTATTTATTTACCATTTAACTCAAAACAAAATATTTTATTTATAAAATCATTAAAAAAAACTTTTAAAATGTATTCATTTAAAAACTAATTTAAAAAAATTATTGAATTAAAAACTAATTTAATACCACTACCTGCCAAAAGGATCATACCTAAAGAATGTATACAAAAATATTAAAATAATTTTTAAAGAAAATTCATAAAAGTTAATAAAATTTAAATGCAAATGGATAACCAAGAAAGCAAGCAAAGCAGAGTCTTGTTTCCCACTCATCAGACAACGCACGAATCACAATGGTAATTAGTTGGCCGGAATTTATTAATATTACAAAATTGAAAAAGAATCGCCGCCGTTTTCTGACCACTAACTGTAAAAACATGGAGATGGTGACAAATCACAAACAGGAGACCAAAAAAATAAAAGAAATGGTTTCCCACGTAATTCTGATCCAACTCCATTCCCTTTTACGTAAAGAGTTGCTTTTTCATCCACCACAAAAGTTCTCTCTCTCTCTCTCTCTCTCTCTCTCTCTCTCTCTCTCTCTCGCATGTATGTAGGTGTGGTAGCACTAACTCGCCAGTTCGACTCATTTTTCATCTCACTTACTTTGCTATCTCTTCCACTTCCTTATGGCTAGTAACCCCAACGAGGCTCCCGCCGATGGTTTCCTCGACCAAATCCTTGGGCTGCCACACTTTGCGCATACTGACATGGGCTTGGCGGGATCCGACGGTGGCTTGGCTGGAGCGCCAATGTTTCTGCAGCTCAACTCCGCTGATGGAGCAGGCCATCTCGGACGAATCGGCGGTGGTGGAGGCGGTGCCTTTCTCGGACAGGCTTTTCCGTTGGGATTAAGCTTGGAGCAAGGCAAAGGCGGGTTTTCGAAGCAAGACGAAGCTTCAGGTAGCGGCAAGCGCTTCCGCGAGGGGATGGTTGATGGCAGAACTGCAGCTTCTGTAAAAAACGTAAGAAACAATGGTAATTTATATTGTGAACTTATTCGACTAATCACCATCATACTCATCATCATCTAAACAACAGATTGTGGTCTCAAATAATTATGAGCCATAGCCCATAGTGCTATCATATATTCTTTAAATTTTATCATTGGTGGTGGTGACATATACATACACACACATATATATATATATAACTTTCCCGGTTTTCCATGGGCAGCCAATGGCAGGAGCAGTTTCTGCAGCAGCACCACATCCACCGGCCATGCGTCCAAGAGTGCGCGCTAGAAGAGGACAGGCCACGGATCCACACAGCATCGCTGAACGGGTAAAGATTAAATTTATTATAAACTATCATAGCAAATACTGGAATAACAAAAAATATCAAATGGCATTAAAGTTAGGAGTATCATGAATGTTAGCCGAGATAAAGTCATATATAGCAATATAATGATATGATGTAAAGCCCCGTTCATATATAGCATCTTTTAGTAGGAGGAAATCTAGTAGGTGGTGAAGTTGCATTTGATTGCCTACTTCTTATGCCATGAAATTGCAAAAGTGAAGTGAATCTGCTCAACAAATGGTTGCAATTGTGACTAACCATGCTGAACTAAACTACAGTTGCGCAGGGAGAGGATTGCTGAAAGAATCAGGGCGTTGCAGGAACTTGTTCCTAGTGTTAACAAGGTCAGTTCCTTATGCTTATCGCGTCGTAGATTTACTTCTGTTACTCTAACTGTGTGCAAATATTGAATGGGTTAATCTCCTAATTCCTCATCTTGTAATAACTTTACAGTTGACTATCGTTGTTTAACTTGGCCAAGTTGCAATCTTTTTGAAACATGGGTGACTTTAATGGTAGATTTTATGTCTTGGGAAGAAAACCATGTATAATGCATCTTACTCCATTTAAGATCATGTATGTTTCTTTGTGTAGACTGATAGAGCAGCCATGCTTGATGAAATTGTAGATTATGTGAAGTTCCTGAGGCTCCAAGTCAAGGTATCATTAACTCTTTTACCTGTTTTCTCTCTTTTCTCTCACATTTCCAATTCATATTTCTGCTTTACTGAATTTTGTGTTGCTGCTCATGTTTATGGGATCAGTCTTTGATACCTTAGCAGTTGAATATGCCTTGTACTTTCAGAAGTTTTCCTCTGTCAATATATTCGGGTCCGTGTTGGTGGATTCGTATTCGCATATTCCTTTTTTCTTTTTAGCTAAATACTGCTAAAGCATCACTGAAAATTTCCTGTGGAGGTCTTTTACTAGTTCTTCAAGGGATTCGAGTGATGAATGTTATCCCTTTTAAGGAAATGAAGAGAAATAAATGGCCATTCTCATTTGAAGAACTTATCTACGTGATTATTGAACAGGTTTTGACCATGAGTAGGTTGGGGGGAGCTGCTGCAGTGGCACCCTTTGTGATAGACATCCCACTATCCTCAATTGAGGTAATGAATTGTATGTGTATGGACATATTTTCTTATATATTTTGGTATTCGTTTAGGCAATTGAGGTTCCTGTATTGTACACCAGGACGAAAGAGGTGAGAGTGGAAGAAGCCAACCAGCATGGGAGAAGTGGTCAAATGATGGCACAGAGCGACATGTAGCTAAACTCATGGAAGAAAATGTTGGAGCTGCCATGCAATTCCTTCAATCAAAGGCTCTTTGTATCATGCCTATCTCACTGGCCAAGGCCATTTACCACACACAACCACCAGATACTTCTTCCTCTATTGTTAAGCCTGAAACAGATCCCACTTCATAAACCTGAGAAAAAAACAAAAGAAAAAAAAGGCAAGCGTAGGGATCCCCACATTTTATTTGTCAGATTCTAACTCCCCTAACAAAAATAAGTTGTGTTGTGGGTTCAAATTGCAATCAAAGTCAGATGCCAATAGCTCTTGCCTTTTGGCCTTTCTTTTCAACTTTTCTTTTTTGCGGGGGTCAAAACAGGGTCTAATGTCAATCCCTTAAAAAATACAAGCCCTTATATGGTCAAAGCTCACTGGCTATGTCTTCTTTTTTTGTATCAAAATGGTGAGGGGTAGTGGATGATGATGGAAGCACTTTCCTAGTGTGGCTCTGATTTTTGGTTGGCCATTTCAAAAATGCTTCTTACAATGGTCCAACTGATACTTGATGGTGCTTTTCCAGAATGTAATTGAACTTCCTTTTTAGTTTCTACATAACCATAATTGGACGCGGGGGAAAATAGACCGGGGGTGGGTGACGGTGACAATTCGGTTTTAGCATTGTTTTGGCTGTCAAGCAGTTGGTGTTCAAATTTATCACACAACATGCTGGCATTTTGTGAGCTTAAAAGAAGATTAAGGTATTTCCAATGCCACAATTATGGCTTTGCTTCCATCAAAGAATTTTTATGCAAAACAGTGACATCAATCATCCGGTACAGAGACATTTTCGTGATCTAATAACTTATACCAAGTTGAAATTCCATGGAAAATCACCAGATGTTATATTAGCAGATAAAAAACAAAAGAAATGGCTGCTTGAGCTTAAAAAATTCAACAGGAAGCAGGCATCAAGATCTCGGCAAGGGGGAGGTTTTGGATCACTTAACAAAGTGGTGTTTCCTCCTTCAGGTCCACTCATGATACGTTTAGGATTTTGCGTGCCAACCTGATATATAGAAGTCAGATTAGAACAAACATCAGTGGCATGAGCATCATTATGCAAACAAAAGAAATGATAAACTCGAAACACCCCAAAGTACTGTGAGGAAAACCAAGCAATTTTCTGATCTAGTTGCTTACCGGTGGCTTCTCTCCTTTTCTTAACATCTCAACTATCTCAACAAGTCGTTGCGTAGTAACATCTTCCTGCATTGTTTAAATATGGCAATGCACATATTAAAATTCCAGTAGGTTATCAGTTGAGCACACTGCCTAGTTATGGTTAATCAGGCAAGTTGAAAAGAACTCTAGAGAAACCCACATAGTAATTATACGTATATCCTTCATATCCATTGGTGTAATCAGCAACTGCAATCATAGGAGCATTTACACAACATCCCTGCAGAAAACATTTACAAAGCTGTTAAATTTGTGAGAGTGATTAAGGAAAAAAAAGGTTAGCATAAATAGTTTTTCTACTAAAATTTGGCACTATGGAGAAAAAAAGAAGTAAACATGAAAAGGGAAAGACTTACCATTCATTCCATTTCTCCAACTGAGAATAAACCGTCCTTTGTTACCTCTGAATGATAAAAACAGATACTTCATATTCAATACTATCTAAAACTTCAAACTCTGACATGAGTTTTACATGATGTGTGTATAAACTGCAAGCACTATGTTTACAACACTTACCATTGCGCTCAACCCCCAAGTGTTTCAGTAAGGCTCCTTCAATTTCTCGTGAACCACATATCATACATGGTGTTGTGCCACAAACCAGTAGATGATACTTGCCAACCTGAAAAGCCATTGAATAAATTCATATAGGTTGTGCAACTTTGATCATTGAAAAGAGGTCCCAAGGTGCAAAACATACACATAAATTCTAACCTTTGACCTGTTGAACATTGAATAAAAAGTTGCAACCTCATACACGCGAATAGGAGCAACTCCCACAACCTTTGCCACCTGCACAATTCAGTACATGTTTCATTATAAGTATAATTTATTTAGCTTCTGCTTTATAAAAGGACTGCACCATTCAATATTAGCTAAACGAAAATTTCATGGATTTCACTTATCGTAACAAAAGTTTCATTTCAGGCAAAGACTAACAACTGAGAATGCATAATGAAGAAATATCCTTTAATATTACATGAATCACCCAAGTACTAAGTAAATTGTTTCATGGGTAAACAGATCTAGCCACCTCTCTTATGTGATTTCATATAAAGGAAAAATAGCTATTGACAAGGCCATTATTACAATTGTATAATTCTGCATTTCATTCTTACAATCAAATTGAACACCGGATCAAATACTTCTAGAAGTAATTATCTGGCTTCCAGTCCTGTAGTTGCTAATGCTTTTCATCTTTTATAAGTCCTATATGTAAATCAACAACAGTGTGATACATTTCATAGAGTCCCTAGCATGGAATTTGTCTGAAACAATGATAAGAGTAGCCAAGCATATGGTAACATTGTGGGACAAACACAAGGAACTTGCTGGCGTGGTGAACGCTCTAATAATCCCTTTTTAGATATTAGTTGCATGTCAGCCATGTCCTACAAACCAAAATGCAACATACATCACAAAATACGAGTTGGTGATGCATTTTGGATTAAAAACAGCATTTTACTGAAACCAGAAACCAAATAGCAAGGAAAACATTTAATGTCACTTGAATTTGCCTCCAAATTTGGTTAGTTTCCATATCTAACAAAACTATAGGTCTCTTCATATAAACTATATATTACTAGATCTCTAAGCATTTGAAAATTACCAGTTCAGGAATATTAATGCATGTCATCAAATGAATTCCAGTTAACAGCATTCATGCCGCATACTGCATTCATGGCTGATACAGGAAGCCACCCTCCATGCTGCTGCTGTGCAAGATCTAACAGAGATATTACTGCAGATTGCTTGTAGTTAGATGGATAATGAGACAATATCCCCTTGACCTATGAATAATAAATTAGGATTAGGTTTAGAATTAAATTTGGATTAAAAACCGTTACAATTTACTAAGCTACTAAAAGTAAAATTAAAAACTGATTCAGATTACATAAAATCCAGAAAAGCAATGATGTTACAAACCAATTTTCAGCAATATGAAATGTGAATCTTTAAGATCATTTAAGTAGAGAAAGTAAATTAATGGCATATGACGTCACTGTATTACACTTATGGGAAAATATAGGAATTCCTCAAATTTTAAGAATCTAGTCATACATTTACTAACCTTTGCTTTGTTTGCCTCTGAAAATTCCCATGGAAGGTCGGGATTGTTATCTGGGCCATCAATGTGCTACAGCAAATAAGATTGCGCCAAATTCATTCAATCAACCGTCTTTTCTAGTAGTATAACTTATGGAGGAAAATCCCAGGAATTTGCAGTACATTATGCAACTCAAATATATATATTGCAGGAAGGATTAGAACATACATAGTTCAAGGCAGTGGAGAAGGATCGATACACCTGTGGAACAGTGAAATAAATAAAATAAAATAAAAGAGCGAAAAAATGAGAAGGAGACGTGTTTGGTTGAGAGCGGGAAAATGGAAGAGAAAAGTTAGATGAATACCTGAGCAGATAGACGGAAAGCTTGACGGACCTCGATAAGACGCTGTGATGCAAGTCGAGAAAGCATTTCAAAGGCAGGAGTTTTTAAGACCCTTCCTTGGTTAAACTCGATAAGGAGAGATTTTGGGAAGAAGAAGAAGATGAAAGACTGAAAGAACAAACATTTAAACCAATAGCTTATATAGCTTACAAGTGCGCTTTTCTGGTGTACGAGGAGCGTGATTTGCTCGGCCCAATTGACTGCGCCCACTTATTGGGCCTCAGTTTGGTCTTGGATTGGGCCTGCTTGAAATTTCTCCACGTAGTTCTTAACTTTATTTTGGGTAACCTACACTTAGTAAATTTATATTTTAATAATTTAATTTTAAAAAATTACAATTTAATCACTAACCCATTACCTTGCTAACAGAGGTCAAATATAGGGCATGTAAATTTATAATTTGAACACTCAATTATTAGTAAATTTATATTTTAGTCATTTAATTTAAAAAAGTTACAATTTAATCATTAAACTATTATTAAGTTCACAGTATGGTCACTCAGACTTTGCACCATTATTCTTTAACCCAATAATCTAAACAATGTCAACAAATCAAGCCCAAAACCTTAGCAAAGCCACTATCAACCCATGTTTCACCTCTGGTCCAACCAACTTGACCATCTTTTATTCTTAACACACTCATCATTTCCTTTTAAGCCGAAACCAAGACCCAATAAAATTCACAACTAAGTTATTCACACACCTTACATCAAACCAATAATCAAATAGCACTAAAACCATGATCAAAGTAAACAAAAAAGAACCCAAAAAAGCAAATAAAAATTTGAAAAAAGTCATATGTTTTAAAAAGCCCCAAACAAGTCTTATATGAGCAAAGGGCCAAAATAAAATGAGAGAAAAGAGAATCAAAATATTAAAAAAACAAAACTCAAATGTACTAGATTCAATTAGAAGTTAGTCGGAGAGTTTCAAGAGACAAATGCTTAATCTAAAAGGTCAAAGAGAGAGTATCGCTGAGAAGAGGAACATGTTAAAGTTAAACAACCATCCGATGACAGTGGATGGAAATCAAAGAGCTTATTCATTAGAGCTTTGAGTTTAAATCAACGAAGTTTCTAGATATTTCAAAGAAAATTAAACCATGAATTTGAAATATAAGGGAAAAACTCTGGTCCAATGTGTTTCTTTGTTAGAGCGTGATTTGTTCTGCCCTATTGATCGCACCCATTTATTGGACCTTTGAAAAAATAGGTTCAATTTGGGCTTGCTTCAAATTTCTCCACGCAATTCTTAACTTTATTTGAGTAAGTGACAATCAATATCACTCAACGACTAGTAAGTTTACACATTGGTCACTCAATTTTAAAAAGTTACAAATTGGTCACTGAACTATTCGAAAGTTACAAGTTGATTACTAGCCTACTAAGTTGCTAGTGAATGTCTAATGTGAGTACAAGTAAATTTATCATTTGGTCACTTAATCATTATAAGTTTAAATTTTGGTCACTCACTTCTAAAAAGTTACAAGTTGGTCATTGAACTATTATTAAGTTCACACCATGGCCTCTGAATCTTTACACCATTACTCTCTAGCATAATAATCCAAACAATATTAATAACTCAAGCCCTAAGCCTTAGCAAAGCTATTGTCAACCCATGTTTCACCTCTAACCCAACTAACTCCAACCACCTTTCATTCTTAATGCACTTACCATCTTTGTTAAGCAGAAACCAAAACCTAATAAAATCCATAGTTAAGTTGCTCACACACTCTTACCTTAAACCAATAACCAAATAGCACTGAAACCACAATAAAAACAAACAAAAAAGATTGAAGAAAGCAAATAAAACGGGAAAAAAGTCTCATGTTGCAAAAAACCCTAAACATGACTTACAAGATCAAAGAGATAGAAAAAAATGAGAGAAAAAAGAATCAAAATATTAAAAAAGGAAACTCAAATGTACCAGATTCGTATATGAGTTAGTTAAAGAGTTGTAGGCGACGAAGGTTTGATCCAAAAGGTCAAGGAGAAAATATCGTTGAAAAGAAAAACATAATAAAGTTGGACGTCCATGTTATGACGCTAATGGAGATCAGAAAGCTTCTCTGTTAGGGCTTTGAGTTTAAATGTAACACCTTGTTACCCAACTCGGTCGCTAAAGCAACCACAATCAAATTGTGTTTGAAATATACAATTTATTGATAATAAATCAATCAATTATACAATCAACATAAAATACAGTCATTTTCGGGCCTAGTACGAGCTTACAGAAGCTCTAAAGTTAATTCAAATTTGAAGAAGGACTAGAATAAAAAGATTCAAAATGCAAGGCCAACAACGTGACGTGAGGGAGTTCCTCGTCGCGATGTGACTCATTGTCCAATTCCATCCCAACGACCTAAGATCGGCGTCATAACATGGTTGCTTCATCGTGACAACATTCGAATGACATCACAATGTCACATACTGTTTTGGCCAAAAATGTACTAAAATGCACTCAATGTTATCCCAACATTCAATTTCTTATTTCATGCCTAAGTTAAACAAGATTTACATGTATTAGACACTTCAAAATACTAATAAAACATGCATAGATGATTCACATTCATTCTCCAAAACTTACCAATTCAAATACCATTCAAACCTTCTATGGCATGACACAACATATTCAACCATACCATTTTAAAATAAACATCAACAATACATACATGTCTCAATGCTAACTTGCGCACACCTAATAAACTTTCCAACCATTACTCAAATCATACTTACATTATCAATGTATTAACTATTATCACATATATTCATACCAATTCACCTATTCATAGTGTACCATCTAACAATTCACATATATCCAAATTTGATCAAGATACCGTTAACTTTTCAACTATCAACCATTCAAGCCATTATGCATACTTATCTAATTCACACTTCAATAACTTCATTATGCATACATATGATTTATACCATTATCAAGATTACACTAAACATATATATAAAATGCATTAAACACCAATTGATCCTCCAAGTTTAGTAAAATATAAACAAATGACTCTTTTAGGTACATGTCATTAAACTACAAGAAACATCACCAACTCGCTGAATCTGAGATTACGATTGAATGTTGATATTGACAAGCGTACACATTCAAAACCTAACTTGCACATGGAAAACAAAACTGTGCACTGAGTACAACTCAGTGGTATTGCTATATTCAAACATTAGAACATAATATAAATCATATAATACAATGAACCAATAAACCAAAAATTCGAATGAAAGTTAACATGTCAATCTCTAAATTGAAATACATCACTTGATTATATAATGATTTTTTTATCTTAAATCGAGCTATCACAGTTGCAACATATACATTTTTCCATATATCAATCAAATTGATTAAATTGTGCAATATCAAATTCACATTTCTGGACTTATAATCCGATATCCGCCATCCACCCTTATTTTAATTTCATTTATAATAAATTTCTCAATTCCACATATTTAACAACTTATTTCATCACAATACAAATTCAATTGCACATTTATAACAATATACAATATTTTCAAAACTATTCATTTTAGTCTTTATAGCTAGCAATTAATCCAAATCAATTCAAATAAGCTCATTTTATCATTTACAACGTACCTTATGATCTTACCATGCAACACAGTTCATAAATGCAACAATTGAAATGGTTTAGATTATAGAAATACAAACCATAAACTCTGAGCTATTCATTGACGGCTTTATCTTTTCCTTTTTTTTTCGAGGAATTCGAGTCGACGTTAGCTACGGCTTAACACAAACATACCAAATCATCCATATACAAATAATTTCACATTCAATTGCTGCTTTAAGAAACTTTTTCATTTTATTTAATTTAGTCCCTAAAACCGGGACTAACATAACTTTAAATCTAGAACTCAAATTTGCAAGCTGATTTCACTATAGTCCTAAATAGATCTCCCATTTCTCATTTCTACCCAAAATTTCAAAATTTGTGCATTTTAATCCCTAATACACAAAACTATAAATTAACTTCACAATTTAGTCCTTGTCACTCTTAAGCTTACAATCTATCAATTTAGTTCCTAAAACTTCAAAAATTCATCAATGGCATCTTTCAAAAACTTCAAAAGTTACGAAAATTAACACATGAGTCAACTAGATTAAGCTCTTAAGATTTAAAAAACATAAAAATGATAAGAAAAAGACTAAATTGCACTAATCAATTGAAGATTTATACTTTAAAACCCCTTGGCGGTGTGTTAAGAGTTTCTCCTTCTCCAATTTCGATTGAAAAGATGAAAACATTCACATTTTCTCTTTTTATGTTTTGTTTTAATAATTTAATTTTAATCTTTTTTTATTTTATAACTTATACATATATATACATATTAATCATTTACCGCCCACTAATTCCATTATGGAATAATTATCACAGTGGTCCTTAATCTAAGTTTCCACTTAAAAATGTATAGTAATTTAACCTTTACCACTTTTATAAATTAGTCACTGTACCTTAATTAAACACTAATTTGATAAAATTACTTATCCAAAATTCAATTCATTTATAATATAACCCCATAAATATTTAATAAAAATATTTACGGTCTTGGTTTACGAAAACAAAGTCTTGAAATCAAATATTCTGATACCACTGAGTTTCGGATTGTTATATTAAATCAACAGAGTTTTTGGATATTTCAAAGAAAATTAAACCATAAAGTTGAAAGATTAAGTAAAACTCCATTTCGATGTGTTTCTTTGTAGGAGGAGGAGGCCAGATGATGACAAGATTATTGGAATACAATTGTGAAGGAGGTCACTAAAACTTTAAAACATTTGAATAGTTCAAGGACCAACTTGTAACTTTTCTAAAGTTAAGTGACTAAAGTGTAAAATTTCTAATAATTAAGTGATTTTGAGTATACTTTACCCCATGGTGATTAGTAAATTAACCACCATCAAACATCCATTAGCAACTTTAATGGCTCAATAACTTAAATGAGAAGTTTCGAATAATTTAGCAACCAACTTATAATTTTTTTTGGAATTTAGCATGGTAGTTGGTACCATACCTGTACTAGTCGTACCAGTCAGTATGTACTGTTTCAGTCTTAAACCAATACCAACCAAGTAGTTTATGTACTATTTTGGTAAAAAATTTGGTGTGTTTTGGCTCATTTTGATTAATATTGGCTTGTACTTGTGCGTACCGACCCATATCGGTTGGTACAAAATTTTGATATTTTAAAACAGATTTAAATTTTTTATTTTAACCATTTTAAATTTTCTATAATCATATTTAAAATTCGAACTTATTAAATTAAATTAAATTATTCAACCTATTTAATACTTTTAAAATTTATATTTATATATAAATATATTTATATGAACGTAATTGAGATATATTTGCATGTATATATAGTATTTTTTATAAAAATAATATATAATTTAATAAAAAAATAAAAAATTTGAGGATAAATATATATGAAAAATATTTAAATATATAATTTATCAAAAAAATTAAAAATCAAAATATAAAAATATATACGTGAAAGATATTTTAAAACGTTTATAAACTTGAAACGGTACGTTGAAATATATTGGTGTATCAATATCAAGATAACAATGCTACATCCAATAGTACGGTCTTGAATTACTTTAAAATTAATTGATTAAAGTGTAAGCGTAATAATAGTTGAATGACCTTTGCGGTAATTTACCGCTTTATTTCAAGTGCCGCTTTAACATTCTGAAAATCCAGATAACAGTGGCCGGCAAAGAAGCCGAATACATTTCTCTTCTCTACCCTTTCTGCTTGCTTTTAGCCTTCTTGGCGCCAAAAAGGAGAAAGAGCCGCTATGGCGTTTGGGCAAACCCTAGTATCAAGCCGAAACATGTTGTTCACCGTCGTCCCGCAAAACCCTAAACCAAACACCAAAACCCTGGCTTTCTTCCCATCTCCGACTCCCCTGAACTCATCTCCTGTTCTCGCTAAACGACAGAGTCTTCCCTTCCAAACGCTAAAATGCTCCGTCGATTACAGAGACCAAACCCACAACCTTCAAGTATCGTACCCAAAACCCTCTGAAATCCCGTGGAGCAAGGACCTCTGTAATACGGTGCACCTAATCGGCAATGTCGGCTCCCCCGTTGAAATCAAGCACTTGCCTTCTGGTAAAGTCCTCGCCTGGACACGACTCGCCGTCAAAAAATCCCCCACCGACACTACTTGGTAAATTTTCTTTACTTGCCTTTCTAGGGTAATATGAAAATTTAGCCCCAAAATTGTACCTTTTGTTACCCAAAATTTCTCTTTTATTGTTAGGATTAATTTGACATTCTGGGACGAGCTGGCCAATACTGCGTATCAGCATGTGGAGAAAGGGCAACAGATATATGTATGCGGTCGTCTGGTTTCGGATACGGTTGAAAGTGATGATGGCAAACAGCAGACTTATTACAAGGTAACTTAAAATCACTATAACCCCCCCCCCTTTTTTTTTTCCTTGGCTCGTTGAAGAATTGAACTATATATTCTTATTTTTTTACTTATATTTGGTTTCACATTATAGATAGTTGTCCAACAAATAAATTTCGTCGAAAGGAACTCGCCTTCAATGGCTTCTAATGATCGTGGCTTTAGTGGGATGTCAAGTAGTAAGTGATATTTCTTGAATGACTGAAATACATTTTTGGATAAATAGCAATGTGACATTGTCTTCTTATATTTGTAGTCTCTAACTTGGATTTATTGTTGCAGATAGGAAAGTTGGCTATAATGGTGAGAATAATGTGGGTTCTGCTATGGAACTATGGCAAGCTTTTTTCGCCAATCCTACTGAATGGTGGGATAATAGGAAAAACAAGGTAGCTGTTTAATCTCATTGTTGAAATTGGAAGTGCTTGGCAATCATATTTGATGTGGTTGTATGCGTTTGTATTTACTTGTTTGACCTTTAAAATTGAAGGAGATTTAAGAGTTAGCTTTAGTCATTGAATTGCCAATGCTTTACATGCATCAAGAAGATCATATTAGATTTTTCTTTTGAATCAGAACAAGAGTTTGCTTTCCTGGCTGAAAAATATTATATTTCTATTGGGATAGGTAGATGAGTTACTACTTTTATGCTTCTGGCACGATTGAACAACGGAATTAAATGATTTACTATTGAAAATTTGTGAGCACTTTGTGTTAGCTGTTTAACTCAATGTTGTTTCCTCCATGTACAGAGGAACCCAAGATATCCAGATTTTAAGCACAAGGATACTGGAGAAGCTCTATGGATTGAAGGTAGGAATACTCCCCATTGGGTGAGATCCCAGTTGGAGATACTAGATTCTAGAATGAGCTCTCTGCAAGATGAGGATGAAAGGATGTTTTCTTCGATGGCCAGTGACAATCTCCTGCCTTTTTAATGGTTTATACCAGTGTGTTTATGATGTTTCTATAAGTTGATTGCGCTTGGCAAGGTCCCTGCGTTTTGTATGCAAAAGTTTTTGTAAGTCTCAGTATGCTTAAGATGTATAGCACTTTGTCTGTTCTGTAAAATATTGCTTCTTCTACAAGTTTTATGAGCTTTGTTTGACCTTTTTTGAACATCTGAAATATCATTAATTACCATGAAGATATTAATGATTCACAACTCAATTTGAATGCTTTAACCTGGTTTATTATTCTGATAATGTGGCAAGCATGTTATGAATGAACACCAGTACATATCAAAATAGTTTTATCTAAATTGAGTAGTATAAAGAATAACTTAACCTTTTCTCCTCTCCTCATATCTGGACGATAGATCTCAGAGCTCGACTGCATTCTGTTGCCATTTTTTGTCCATTTGATCTCAACTGCGATCTGTGATTAAATCTTGTGTTCTTTCATCCAAATTGTATGTAGGCGACTGACCTAATGAGCGTTGACCATTGCTTCGTGAGTTTTATCTTAGTTTTCTTTTCGATTTTGAGAAATTGAATGCTGTTTGGTGTAAGTCAAGTTAAATTAGAGTTACCATTACGTAGAGAAGATTTCTGGGTTGCTCTAGCTGCTTGTCCTGGCCGTGTTATTACTTTAGTTACTTTTTCTGAGGCTCTCATTGCAAATGGAAAACAAAACCTCATTTTTCCACTTGTCTATCAGCACCTTCAAGTTCTTTGTTGGTGTTTATTGCATGAAAATTCTAATCCCATATCATCTAGCTAGGATTTGTTTACTCTAGTGGGAGCATCTGTATTGTGAGATCTTTGAAAATTCTGTGCTTAACACAGAATTCCAATCCCTGTGTTGGCAAGTGTTCTAGAAATATTCTCTTCTTTTGACTAATCAATGGTTTTCTCTTTTTGTTTGGGGTGAAAGAAGGGGTTGCCTTTCTTTCTTCCCTTCTCCAAAGTCCAAAATAACTGGATCTCTTGCTGCTGTAAAATCTTGTTATAACAGAAGAAACAAAATTTTCAAATGAAACACAACTGCTTAGAAGTAAACCAATTAAACCTTAATAGTTTATTTCATTTCATTTGATCATCTTGTTACATATATGCTTAACCAGGGGAAAAAATTGTAAAGCAAATAGTATTTCCTTTGTACAGTTGGGTCTCTCAAAGTCTTTCTACATTCTTTTTCTGCCTTTCGGTTTTGTGGTATATGCTATTTATAAAGAAGTACATGTATTTGAAATAATGGAGGCTAAAAGCCAGCCATGGTTGGATTGAAAAGGATGCAGTCTTGTTAATCTCTGAATCTTTCCCCTAGCAAATGGCATCTCTCACTTCTCAGGAAGAGCAGGCTTCATCTTCCTTGTGGAATTTGGATTATCCAAGCCAAAGAAAATCTCCTTGTTTTGTTCTTTTTTTGGGCGTCTCATACGCACCCCAACCCTCTGGCTTCTGACCCTTTCATGATTCTCAGCCTCTTGCAAGAGGAGATAAACATTCTGTAAACACAAGGAAATTAACAAAATTAATGAGTTTACTTTGGAAAGAACAAAGGGTATATGTATATATAGTTCAAGAGAAATAGGTTTGGAGGAGGAACTTACTCCCAGGGAACATCTCCAACGAGCATCCAGTCACCATCTCTGTCTTCATATGTTGGAGCATAGTCAGATCCATTGTAGCCTTCCCTCTCTGAGTATGCACCTTTAAAATTGCAGATGATAAAAAACCAATCAGAAATACAGCTTTTTATCATGGGGTTTATTTCATTTGATTTGTCAAGGGAAAACAACAGTTGGGGATGTTTTGAAATCTTACCAATGGTAAGCTTGAACATGTTTTCCAAAGCCAAGAGGAGTTGAGGGTAGCTTCTATAAACCTTGAGATCAATCTTTCTGAGATAAGGAGCTCCGTCAACGCTTACTTTGACATACATTCCTGTCCCGCCTTCAACCTCATCTTTCTTGCCTTGTAAACAATTTTTCCGGTATGATCGGACTGGTGGCCATCCTACAATTTGTACCCTGCATTCATTCATATACATTCATCCAACCATTACAATCTAAACTTTTGCTTTGGCTAAACGTTTCTAAAACACAATTATATATATATGTAGACATACTTGGCAGGAGGAGCAGTGTCTTGATGATCTTCCTCTGTGGTCGACCTTGATCCCTCAGAAACAATGTCAGATAAGGTTCTCTTGTTAGGCCTAGGGGTCATTTGTCTCTCGGGCTCATCACTGCCAGGTAATCCCAATCTCAGTTCTGTTGCCTTGAGGTTGAGATCATTCTCCATTGCTAACTTACAATGATACAATTGCTTGAAAGGAAAAAGGCTTGGGGATATTGGTTACAGTGGGGTTCCTTTATATTTCTTTGTTTGCCAAAACCCTGAGTTGGAGTTGTTGATGATGAGAGATATGCGAAGGCAGCTAACCAGTTTTATAGGGACGATAATCTAAGCTCCTCTTGCATGCGTTTCTTTGATGAGAAATGATAGAGCCCCACGCACGCGGTGTCGTACGCGCTTCATCGATGACCAATCAAAAGGGGTTTTTGCTCCGTTAAGAGGCGCGTGGGTTGGATGGATCCTAGACAGCAACAGATATGGCTGTCTTTCACATGTTGGGACAGCGTTGAGTTTGGGTGCCCTGATTAAAGGGGACAAAGGAGGGACAAGCACAGCCGATGGTATTGAAGACTGTGGACCAAAATGGACGGTGTAGATGGGGTGGTTTTGAGAGTGAATCCTGGAGCGTTGGATCACGAGAACATCCCATGTGAATAAAAAAGGGGTCCCACGTGGATATCCATAATTGCTGTGGCTAGAATTACATGTGGGACCCTTTCTTTTTAATTTGCTTGCGACACATGGCATGTGGCAAATGGGGTACCTCTTTGTTTCTGTTTCATCATCTTTTTGTGTAAATATATTCTTTGCTACTTCAACTCGGCTTCATATTTTAATTTAGTATATAAGTTTTTTTCCCGTCCAATTAGATTTTTGAACTTGGCCAAATGGGTACCAAATTGAACATTGAAGCCAAGTTTAAATACTAAAATGCGTATTACCCATCGCTTTTTCACTTTCTTGCTAGCTTCCCCTTCTCTTAGTGGGAAAGGGTTTCACAAATTCAGCCATGGGACTGGGCATTGCCAGCCAAGCTTTGTTGGGTAATGGGGGCAGCTTTATTTGGCGGTGCCAATGTTAACCGAGACACAGTTGCTTTAACCTAACCAAACCATATCCACAAACACCCATCAAAATACAACTCACATTTGTGAGCCGCAATGGACAAGTGGAGGTGTCACGTTTTGAATTTGGAGCAAACCATAATTTCAATTTGCAGTTTGAGACACTTACTATCTTAGAATTGCACTTCAAAAGGACCAAAGAAAAATGGGTCCACAACCATTTCCACCCCAACCAAGCAGCTTTTTATGCAATAAAAACGGTTAATGGGAGGAAACACACGTGTGGTGTTTTAAATGCTGATGCTGATAGTAAAAAGCCTGTGGGCCTACGTCCACACGTGGTGGCCGGAAAGCAAAGCTCTGAAAAGAAAAAATTGGACTCTCCGATGGAGAAGAAGCCCAATAACCCCATCAATATCAACTCCCCCACCTATTGTTCCCTTGTAATTAATGGGTTCGGCCTTTGCTTCCCATGCCCTTCAACCATCTCATGCCATCATTTACATGTATGATGATAAACTTGGAATAGCTCAATGGATTTTGAACCAGTCTCTTTTAAAGCATGGTAGGATGGCTTTTTTTTTTTTTTTAAATGGGTATGAAGTAATTATATGCTTGTTTTGTCTCACCCATGTCTATATTTTAAATTTCAAAGATGTTATAATGTTTTTACCCAACAAACCCTAAAATATTCATAGATTATTATTCCATGTTTATATGTTAAATGCATATTAAAATTATAAAAAAATAATTATTAAATATTAAATGGACATATTTAATATTTATGGAGGTGATAGCAATGAGGTCTTGGTATAGCTAGCAAAAGCGAAGATCTTATGATAAAAATATTTAAATTCAAGATTCATTATGTATAATTATATGAATGAGTTTTCAAGTTCATATATAGTTGTCATGTATAAATTTTAGTTCAAATAGCTTAATTCGTCAGTTTTAGTATGAAAATATTTCATAATTACTCGAATATATATATAAACTTAACCACTAACCCATGAAAATTAGCCCACAAGAAAAGGTAAAAACCTTTTATGACTAACCAAAATCAAAATTTCTTTTGCAAGCTCTTTTTATCAAACAATCATTCAATAAGAGAATTGGGTTCAAATAAAAGTTTAGGATATGATCATTTTAAAAGCAAAAAGCACAAATTTATGGCTAATCAAACCAAACCATTAACCATCTTTTCTATAAAAAAAAAAAACCCTTAGCTGTTAGCACCTATTCAAATTCAATTATAGGACACTAAAGTCATCAAAAAACAAAACCCAAAATGTAGATTCAAATTCAAAACCTTGACTTGGTATCAATCACACGTGAATGTGGGTACTAATTTTTTTAATTGTCATGAGTACAACACCCCCCCAACCCCCCTAATAATAGCATAAACTGGGCCACTTTCTTGCTAAGATTGGGCCCAATCTTGCACTTTCACAGCTCTTCCATCCATGGGGTTTTATGGTTTTGGCCCCTTATCGACGAGTTTAATCTGCATGGTCCCTTTCGGCTACCTAAAGGTGAGACAGGATATCTGCCACTACCCAGTCCCATATCCATCTCATTACTACTTTCTTGGTGTTTTCCTCTTACATATCTCAATCCCTCAAAAATTTTTTTGATATTCAATAATCATATTGGTTTCAATTAAATTTATAACTGAGTTGAATCAAACTCTTAAAACGAAAAGTATAACTTTCTTGACATTATTTACTCTTTTTATATTATTTAAACCCGAAACTTTATTTAAAAGAGTCGTTTTACAAATAGTTAGTCTTTTTCTCATTTTCCCCCTCTCGCCAAGAGAATAAAAATTGGATTACTTGGCCATAAGGATTGCCACAAATTTCAGCATCCATTGTTTTTCTTTTGTCTTGAAACCCTTCCTTATTTCTGCTGTTTCCCATTATGACTCTAAGTTCTAAGAAATTAAGATTTAGTCAAATATTGGATTTATTGATTAATTAATTAATGGTGACATAACTTTAGGGTTTTGTCCCCAAAGCACCAATTGCGTTAAATTGGACGGTTACATGCAAATAATAATAATGACAATAAAAAGCATGTCTACTTAGTTTGCAAACAAGGAATCAAAAATTTTCAACTGTAGCACTAGACACATTCATCAATTACTAACTGGATAATGAGTATTGGGTTGTATCACATATTCCTAGAGAAACTAATTAGGTTGTAGATTAAATTGTCAAGACGGTACACAGTGGTTCAGAGGGTATCAATGTGATAACGAAAGCTCCCCAACTTGATCGAAGACCTTGTTAATAATAACTCTAAGGGCTTGTTCAAATTAATCAGTGTAATTTAATATTGAAGTTTAAATATCTAATCGATTCTTACATGATTACTTTTTTATTTTATTTTCTTTCGATAAATTATATTATTTGAAGAGAAGGAGAGAAAAAAAAAGTTGTTGGATGTTCATTGATCCAAACAAAACTTTCAATTGTTGTTGTTGGGAGATTGAGCATGGTTAATCTTAAAATAGTGAATGTGACACTTGATGTTAGTGAGTGGAAATACATTGCATTTGAAACAATTTCCCCATAACTTTAATAACAAAACCCCAAACCTTATCATATAGCATCTAGCCCATTGTAATCATATGATTCTACCCATGTACATAGCTATATATTAAACACTATACTTATTCTAATCTACTTTGCTAAATCAAACAACTTTTATTAGAGGGTTACAATCAACAAGTTGAGTTAAGTTTATATTATATTCTTAAAGAGAGAATAGGATTGGAATTTTGGAGATAATATTGTTGAGAGGAGCAATCATGAACTTCGAACATAAATTGTAAAACGAATATTAAAATATAAAAAAAATAAGAAAAAGAAAAAGAAAAAGAAAAAGAAAGAGAGCACTACAAATAGAAAATGCCCAATAAAAGTTAAACAACCTAAACCGAGCCAAAAAAGGTTACGAGCAATTCCACTCAAGGACAAAGTGAGAAAATTTTTGGGGGCTGAAATTATGTTGTATACTTTTACGATAGCAAAAATGTAATTTTACTATTTTACTAGCTTATATTTTTATAATTTTTAAAGGACCAAATATTTTTTTATCATTTTGAGAGACCAAAGTACAATTTTACCATATAATAATTTAAAATTTTATAAATTATAAATAAAGTAAAAGTTAAACTTTTCATTTTCCCTAACTCTACCCCTAAAGTGGTGAAGCCGAGGGAGTTGGCAAGGATCCCGCCCCCTTTAAAATCGAAAACTTTTCATTTAATTCCTTTTGTAATTTATAAAATTTTAAATTAGTATAATAGTAAAATTACACTTTAGCCTTTTCAAAAATGATAAAAAAATTGATTTAATCCTTTAAAAAATTATAAATATATATGATGAATTGTAATTTTGCTATTGTAAAAATATACAATTTAATTCCGCCTAAAAAAATTTTCTAACTTCACCCTGCACTTTTAATTCCATATAATCATATTACCACCATCAAATAACACGAAAACAATGAAAAACTCACACCAATAATCTTGATTATTACATTAAAGAATATCAAATAATATATTTTAGAGGGGAGAGAGTTTTTGACACAATGTTTAGAACTACCAATAGTGCTTCTCTAACCCATAAATAGGATGAAAATACACTTTAACGTATTTGAATCCATATCCTCTTATATTAACAACAATACACATACCAATCGAGCTAATACTCGATGCATAGAATAATTTAATGTTTTAAATATTCATTAAAAGTAGCATCTTAAGAGGTGAAGATGAGATGATTGCATGGGTCATAAGTGCAACCACAATGACACACACTTTAGTTTTTATAAAAAGATTCACATATTATTAAAAAAATAATAATATGGAATGGATCTGTTCTTAAAAGCATTGCACTGAGATTACATTAATTAAGGGTAATAAAATATAGATATTAAAAGCATAAAATTTCCGGCATAGAAGGGTATGGAGGAGCAATAAGATTCTTTCATGTATCAGTTTTTGACCATTTTTAGTTCTTTCTGAACCCTCAACCTTTACCATTTGACCTAATTTTTTTTATTTTTTTTTTAAATCTCGATGAACATAACCACCGCCAATAGGGAATAAAATAACAGTATCTTTGGTCAATAATGATGGAATTATTATTTTTATCCACAAAAAAAAAAAAGAAAAAGAAATGATCATTGGATTATAATGATGATGATCAATCATGATTTATATTTTATATTCTTTTTAAAAAAAATTACATGAAGTATGTTATGGAAGGATCTTATTTTTTTAAATATCGATTTAATTTTACGTTATAATTGTTTAAATTTAAATTTAAATTTATATTTAAAAAAATAAAGAAGTTGGTTCAGTCTTAGTTTAATTGACATCGGTATTATTGTCAATGTAGGAGGACATAGGTTTGAGCAGGGTGAGCGTTCGACCTAATCGAGTGAAAAAATTTCAAGCTAATGAAGTTCACAAGTCCTATTTTATCATCTTAATTCAATTTGAAAATTATCTATATGTATTTATAATCATTAATTAGGTCCAAAATTATTATTTTAGAAAATTTTTAAAACTTTAATTTATATATATATATATATATATTTAGAATTTTTATATATTTTTTAAAAATATATAATTTGAAATTTTTATAAATATTTTGAATTTTTGTTGAGAGAGAGACTAATTTACTTATTTTCAAAGTTGACAGGGACCAAAAGGGTCGGTATTTATACCAGTTTGTTATTCGAATTGTGAAATTCAACTCGACTTAAAACTCGAATTGAATTTTGCTTACCCTTAAGTTCGAGTACGTTGAAGTGCACTAGTCTCCTATTTAAGGATTAGGAGACTATAAATAATTTTAAATATTGTATAAATAAATAAATAAATTTACTTAATACTATTTTTAGATGGACACAAAGCTAGAACCTTCCTTTGATTCTTAGTAGGCAAACCTAGTGTCAAATTTTCATACCTAAAATCTTCATGCACTCAAAAACTAGATTTAGTCATTTAGATATTCTTAATTTGGATAAACAATATGATCATTTTCAATAGGGAGGGGGACAACAAATTTTGTGAAATCCATGATTAAATATGATAATATCAAAATTTAGGTTTAATTTTGTTTCTAATCTCTTTATATATATATATATATATATATATTGCATATTTGAAATTTGTTCTCTTTATTTTATTTTTAGAATTTTTTATTTTATTTCTTTTAATTTAATAGATCAGTTGAATTAATAAGATTGTGAATTATGTAACATTGTTAAAATAAATAAAAAATATTGAAAACCTTATTACCCCAAATTTAATATTCTTTTAGTTACTTATTTGTCCTTCCACTCGTGTAATATTAGTTATGTGAATGTTTTTTTTAGTGAATTATAAGAGGAGGGTAAAGTTCTAACAGTAACACAACTAGTGCGATTCGAACCCAAACTACATCTGGGACGATGAATACCTTGACCATCAGACCAACACGTGGAGTTTAATATCTTTTTTTTTAATGGCACATAATCTAAATGGAAATCATATTTTTAGTTTAAAAAACAAACTAGTAAAGGAGGTAAATTTTTAAGATTAAAAGTAGAGGGATTTAATTTCAAAAATATAAATTTAAAATAACGAATTATGATTTTTTTAATTTTTCATATTTCCAAACTCTCAGTTGAGATAATTAATCAGAGTTGTTTGGATTGAATTAATTGATTTTAAAATAAATTATTAATATAAATAGCTATTAAAAAGGGAAAAGAAAAGATAATTGGTATTTATTATGCAATATATGTATATAATTACTTACTAATTAAGACTTGATTAGGGTGGGTTATGTTTAAGGATATAATGAAAAATATATATTTTTTTTAAAATGCTCAATTAAATATATATATATATATATATATATTTGAAGGAAGTGGGATGCCCTGTAGCGGCGCACATGGGATAGGGTTAGAGACAAAGGCGACACAGAGAACCATAAGCAAACAAGTTCACATGGCCACTTTGTGGGTCCCCCTAAATTTTTCCCCCTCCAATGAATCTTATCACATGCTTTTTTCTTACACTTGGCTGCCACTTTCTCAACCAACCGTTATTCATCAAATTTAATTAAATAATGTATTTTTATCAAATATTTTTCTATAATAAAATTAAAATTAATAATAAAAATATTTTAATTCAGTCTTAACTCGATTGGCATTAACATTGTTATTAATATGGGAGAACTTGAATTCGAGTTATGTACTTTTAAAACAATTATGCACTTAATTTTCAATAACAAAACCAAACAATTCTTTATAATTCAAGTTATTTCAATTAATTAATTTTTATAACTATATACATTATATTTATATTAGGATATTAATTAATGAAGAGCATGAAGTTAAAAAAAAATCAGATATATTGTATCATTAAAAATAAAGTTTACAATTTTTTATAATGATGTATATTATTCACTAATAATGTTTTTTGAGTCTTAGCTTGATTGATATGAGCATTGTTCTCAATATAGAAGGATGCGGGTTCGAGTATGTTGAAATGAATTATCCTTCTATTTATGTGTTGGGGAGGAACTATGTATAATTCTAATAATTATGTCAAAAAAAGCAGATATAATTAAAACTTATAATAAAATTATTTGAAAAAACACACACATATATATACATTAAATATATCAACCTTCTCCCCCCATAAAAACTATATAAATATACGTTAGAAGTTAGAAAAGTTAAAAGGTGATATTTATGATGGAAAAAAGGTACATATTATGTTGACGATTCAAAAAGATATGGAACTTTACTTATTATCTAGAAAGATATGAATGATTACATAGATTAATAACTTTTATCACTTTTTTCTTGGACTAATCAAGATTTTCCTTTTTCTCTTTTATTTATAGAGATTTACTTAGCATATCAATCGATTGCGTATGGATATGTCGATTAAGTTTTAGTTCGATTGGTATGAGTATTGTTGTCAATGCAGGAAGATGTGGGTTTGAGTGCGTTGAAGTGCATTATCTTTTGTTGGAGAAGGATTATGAGTAGTTCTAAGCATTTTGACAAAAAAGAGCATATATGATCAGAACCTAATTTCATTTATTTAGTCTTACATAAAAAAATTAAAATTTATTGGTAGAGGATATGGCAATAATTATGAAATAAATTAAATAATCTCATCAATTAATAATAAAAAGATTTATTAAATTTTGCAATTACAAATAATGATGTCCGAATGATTATAATCACAATAAAACATAAATGTGAAAAAAGGCAACGAATGAAAATTGAACTTAACACCTTAAAATTTTTTGTCCTGATCTGGTCAATTTTTATTTCTAGGGAAGAGGTAGGAAAGAGAGAAGGAGGAGAATATGGTGGTGTTAAGGAGGCCGATTCACCTAGAGAGGCGGAGAGCTGGAAATGGACAAGAGGACAAGTTGATTGTTGGAAGAGAGGGAGATTGCTCAGGGTAAATTTAAGGTTCAAAAGGTCAATCTTTCCTTCATCGTTGGGAGGGTATTTATAGGAGAGTTCCACTTATCCTATAGTGTGACATGACAAGCCGTTATAATGGATAGCGGACATACTGGAATAGTATATGTGAAGTGCGAACATAGTGATCCTGAGCAGTATGAGGTTATAGTTATTATTCTCTAGTGTAGCCTACTTGTTGTTAGAGGTGTGTTCATATTTGAGAAACTGTTTACAGCTAATAAGCGAGTACCTAATGTAAATAACAAGTTGCTAATATTTGTTGGTTGAGTAAACTAGAAATATCTTTTAACATCCCCAAGAAAAGAAGATCCTAGGCAATTTCGTTAACCTTACTATAAAGATATTAACTACGTACCAAAGAATGGTGGGTGGGAGATTTTATGAAACGGGATCGTGGCCTCCATGTGTACATGCAATTTTGAAACATGTATTGACCAAACACGATCATATAATATAATATGTATCAGATTACAATATATTAAAGATGGGAAAATTAAGCCATTTTGTGAGTGCCAATGCCATAGTCAAATTATTGTTCATGGTTTCCCCTTTTGAGCCCGCATTTCATTTTGGAAGGCAGTCTAATTACTGTAAACACTACCCACAACCCCCAACATATGCTTTTCTTTCTTTCAATCTCTCTATGCACTAATTTTTCTATTCTTGGATGTACATGGATATAATATGAAGTTTCACGTAATTAGACTCATAAACTTAAATACGAATTTAATACATTTATGCATAAAATTAAATTTAAATCGAGAATTCACACATAGTTTATTAAAGTGAGATTCAAATTCTATTGTTGAAAAAATATAGATATCACATTATAGATAATTACATGTTATTGTTACTATCATAAAATATTAGTCCAAATTAAAAGTGATCTAATTTGATTAAAATTTATTAGGCTTTAGTTAATAAATAAAATATGAGTCAAATATGTGTAGATACTTTCGTAACTAATTTCTATTGATGAAGGGCTAATTAGAGATTAAGGTTATTGTCTCCAAATTACACATATGTAACTTTTCTGACATCTCATCTTCAGAAAAGAGAGTCACATTTTCTAAATTACTTATGTGTTAATTTAGAAGATTAAAATCGCAAGACCCGAAGATTTCAATATGTCAATGAATTCAGATACGCTTCTGCATTTAGTCTTGTTCTTCATTTATTATTGATAATTTGACATGACAGATCCTGATTTATGATTTTAAGTTTTGTATAAAAAACTTTACAGTTCTATCACTGGTTTCATGGTCTTAACCTTGGCATTATTGGCTTCAACATACAATATTATATTTGAATACTTAATATCTTAAAGTTCTTAAAGCTTTAATCTTTCCATTAAGTTAAAACCATTTTCGCTTCAACGTGCAATCTTATACTTGATGAATACCAAGTATGCAATTCATCCTTACCTTTAGTTTTGATAATGTCTGCTCTTTTTGACACAATACTTAAAATTACACATAGTTTCTCCCCAACTCAAGAATAGGAGTATAATCCACTTCAACGCACTCGAACTAAGAATGCCAATCGAGCTAAGATTTAATCTGTATTTTTTATTAATATTTTTGTTCAATTATATAATAAAAAGATTGTTTGCCTATGTATTCCTACTGAAAAAGTCAAAAAGCTAGGTATGTCAAAATCTATAATTTTTTACATATTAATTTATTTTAAAGTAAATATCGGGTGTTGTGGTAAGATAGAGGGTTTGAACTTTAAAGATGACATTGTTTTAAAAACCAATCCGTACCTTAAAAGAATTATCTTCGTTGATCATAAAACGAATATGAAAGATATCTAAATTATAAAATAAATTGTTTTATAAAGATTTTAATAACTTAATTATATCTAAAAATAATCAAATTTAAAGGAATAATTTTTTACTTATAATTGACAAACTAATCTCATTTCCCAATTATTAATAAAAGAAAAGAAATGGGAATTTAATTAAATAGGGGTGGGACAAAACCCTAGTTAAAATGGGGAGAGCAGCGGCAGCCAACAAGGGTTGTCGACTCCCTCTTTCTTTCTTTTTGCACACATAAATAACACAATCATAGGATGCTAACCTCACCTTGTCGTCACCTATCCCAACAAGTTAGGATAATCCAGCTCACAGGTCTTGCCACGTGTCCACATCCCCAGTTTCATCAACCAACAGTAAAAACCGACAATGCACTCTTACGTTATATTAAATACCCTCCTATGCCTCCGCTCCAACTCTCTCCTATTCCTCTAAACCTTCCTATATTCCTATTCCTATTCTTATCATCACTCTCTCAATCCTTTGCTTATTACAACAAAACCTTTTTCTTCTTTATTTTTCACCTTTCAGTTCAAAGCATCAAACCCAGAAAGCGTGGCTACAACAAACCGCAAAAAAAAGGAAACAATTAGAGAAAGAAGCTATGGAAGTTGGCTTAAAGATGGCGATGAAAGGAGGCGGAGGAGATCATGTTGGAGGTTGCGACAAAGAGAAGATGGGGTTTGAAGAGACTGAGCTGAGGCTAGGGTTGCCTGGTGGTGGTGACGGTGAAGTTGTGAGGAAAAGAGGCTTCTCTGAAACTGTTGATTTGAAGCTTAACCTTTCCTCCAAGCAAGACACCTCTGGGATCGATCCCAATGATGAGAAAGTGAAAGGCTTGCACCAGGAGAAGAATCTTCTCCTTTCTGCCATTGATCCTGCTAAGCCTCCTGCCAAGTAAGTTCCTTTTTCTTCTTGTTTTTGTTAAAAGTAACTTTGGGTTTTGTTTAGGGAAATATGTAGGGTTATTAGGTACTTAATCAAACATATTTTACATATTATATGAGAAAAAGGAGGAGGAGAAGTAGTTTCCAAAATTACCCCTTTGATGTTAATATTATCACCAACAACTTTGGATCTTTGAAGTATACATATATCATTGTGTAAGCTTAGACAATTTTATTTTATATATATATATATATATATTAATTATGTTCTCATTTTGGAATGGGATACGCTGTTGGTTAATACAAGCATCTAAGCTATAAATAGGCGGTATGTTTGTATGTGGTTAGTATAAAAATAGTGGTGATAATAATATTAGATACTGTAACGATATTATAGCGTGAGACAAATAGTAAATTAAACACACCGCACCCTACTATCCATCAAAACTCACCTTAATAGAAAAGAGAGATGTGGTCTAAATTATTCTTTTCTGGGAATAATATTGATTAGCTTTTTATGAAGAATACGAAATTGTACCATATGCATTCAAGCAGTGGTATATTCTATATATCCAATTAATTATCCTATTTCTACTTGTTAAATAGCTACCTTTATATAGATTTAAAAAAAGCAACCTATTCCATGCAAAATTAGTACAAACAAAACTATTTGTAGGACTATATATATATATGTTGAAAGTTCAAACTTGTAGAAACACAATTAATAGAAAGAAATACTAGAATGGATTACAAGTTACAACTCAATTATTGATACTTGAATAGACATATCACGCTAGAAATAGATGAAAGCAATAATGAAGTTGTTTTAGTGTTTAAAAAAGAGACCCTTCAATATTTTGATTCAAGAAAAATACTTTAAATGATTATAGAGCGCAAGTTGTGGGATGGCCACCGGTCCGATCATTCCGAAAGAACATGTTAGCCACCACCACACAGAAGAGCAGCAGCGAGGAGAGCGGCGAGAAGGCGGCGTTGGTGAAGGTGAGCATGGACGGTGCGCCTTACCTCCGTAAGGTGGACTTGAGGATGTACACAAGTTACCACCAACTCTCCGATGCTTTAGCCAAAATGTTCAGTTCTTTCACTATCGGTTAGTAAATATACGAATTTTGAGATAAAGTGTTAATTTATTGATATGGTAGTGATAGATTAATTATGTTTGATGAAAAATGAAGGAAATTGTGGATCTCAAGGAATGAAAGATTTCATGAATGAGAGTAAGCTGATGGATCTCCTTAATGGCTCTGATTATGTTCCTACCTATGAGGACAAGGATGGTGACTGGATGCTTGTTGGTGACGTCCCTTGGGAGTATACCCCTTACCCTAATTAACTTCAATTTTCAGAAATTCCAAAATTGTTAAAATTATATAAATAATCTCGTGATTTTTTAAATAATCAGGATGTTCGTCGAATCATGCAAAAGGTTACGCATAATGAAAGGAACAGAAGCAATCGGACTCGGTTAGTATTTTTATTTAATTAATCATTAAGCACCTATATATAAAATAACAAAGAGAATTATGTTAATAATGGCAGCACCAAAAGCTGTGGAGAAATGCAAGAAGAGAAGCTGAAGGAGGTAGGAGTTGTTAATAGAGCAACCTGCTCTTTTGATCTTGTGGGTCGCCTGCTGCATGCATGCACATCATCATCATCATCATCATCATGATGTGATGAAAAATTATTGCAAAGCCAGCAGATGGATGCATGGATGGATGGAGCAGTTTGGCTTTTTTATTACTATTAGGGTGTTTTTGTGTTCTTAAATATTATAAAAGTTATAATGTGAGATAAAATAATAGTAATTAAGTATTTGATGACTACTTTGTTATGGAATATGGACAAAACATGAAAAAAAAAAAAAAAAAAGAACATGAAATATTACTGTATGTCTGTGGCAAGAACTTGGCATGTTGTGTTTTGCTTCTTCCTTTGTGTGTTTAAGCTTTGGTATTAGTTATTATTGATTACGACTTTTCTTACTATAAAATTATATATAAATAAATAATCTGTGTTTGTAGTTTTTCTTTTGTTGATTCAATTATTTTTTAATATAATTTTTCATTTTAATTTAATTTATAAATAAGAAGATAATACGCTTGAACGCCCTCGAATTTATATATTCTTATAATGATAATAATACTCATATTTATTTAGTTAATATTTTATTTTTATTGAGAGAAGTGAAGAAACTGATGAGGGTAAAGGTGGGAAAGAGAGTTATTAATTTGGTAATGTGAAGGGAACAATATAAGGTGGGCATTTATTCATGCGCATTGTCTTCTATCATCTGAATTTTTTAAAAATAATTATTATTAAAATGAAAAAAAAAATTGATGTGTGTCCAATGCAAGTAATATTTGACTTTTAATTGTTTAGTTTAAAGATTGAATAAAGAAAGGGAAATTAATCAATTTCATAATAACGAGGTTAGTTATGGGAGTTACTGAGATTGAAAGTTTGAAGTTATTTTATTTAATTCTTTTAATTTTTATTTTTATTTAAGTGGATAATATCAGAATATATTTTGATTATCATTTCAATTTTGTATTAAAATAGTATTTTAATTATAATTATAAGAAGAAGTAAAAGGGATAAGGAAAATAGTATGTCTCTTGTTTAGATCTGATTATGGGTCGGGTCATTCATTTAGGTTTGAAGGAATGTTTAAAAAGTGGGAGAATTTAAGTAAAAATATAGGTTCGAGAAATGAACTTGAATAAAAAATATGACCCATTTTTTAAATGGATCGAGTTCTGCATAGAAGTTTTTTGCAATTAAATTATAAATATGTCAACTTATTAATGAATTTAAATAAAAAATTAAAATTATAAATAATGTTATAAATTTATAATCATAATTATTAAATGATTATTTTTTTCAATGTTTAAAGTGTAAGTTTATATATGTTATTTACTATATTGCAATTAAATTGTGTTTAATATAAGTTAAATTATTTTTCCTTCAAAATTGATTTATTATATATAACACGATTCAAATCTGTACTAAATAGGTGTCTAATAAGAATTTTAATCACCACTCTATTCAAGTCAAGACTTCAAAAATTAATTTTTATAATAATTTTTAAATATTTCACACTTCTACCTACAACATTATCCATTTCACAAGCAAAAATTAGTGAACTATTTTTTTTATTTTTTTCATAAGTCAAATTTATACTTTTATATTATTTAAAAATTTATTTTATTCCAAAATAAATTATTTAAAGCTTTATTTCTAAAATTAAAAAGTATTGTATATAATTAAAAAATCAACTCTAGAAGTTATTTAAAATTAAAAATTTTAAATATTTTTAGAAATTAAAACTTTATTTCTAAAAGTAAAACATATTAGATATATTATTTCTAAAATTATTTATAACTTTTATTTCTAAAATTTAAAAAAAATTAAACTTTATTTCTAAAATTTAAAATTATTAGATATATATTATTTATAAAATTGAAGTTTTAAAATTTAAAATTATTTAACAACTTATTCCCAAAATTAAAATTAAAAAATAAAAATATTTTAACCTTTATTTTCTTTTTTTTTGAAGTAAAGTTGAATCTTTATTCATTCTGGGGTCAAAAAATTTAAAACGACCTTACAATGAAACAATAATTCAAAATAGAATAAGCAAAAAAAAAATAATAATAATAAACAAATGAAATCAGCAAATAACCCCCATTTTCGATACTATTGATTGGCTGCGCGTGTGCATTAAAATAATTAATTTTTAAAATAATTTTTAAAATTCGGTTTTACTGATAGTATATAGATCAATTGCAAGAAATGTAAACTAGAGGGACTATCTAGCAAATGATTAATGGGGGTTGGTAGGGGTGAGCGTTCGATCGAATAAAAAAATTTCGAGTTAATCGAGTTGATGAATCATATTTGATCATCCTAACTTGATTTGAAATTTTCTCGAATCAAGTCGAGTGAGATGTAATTCGAATCTAATCGAATCGAATATATTTGTTCGAGTTAAATTTAAAGAAAATGGTTTTGGGTCCTTATAATCACTGTCAGCAACGTAATCAAATTTGTCCACCGTAATTAAATTTGTTTTTAACTTTCATCCCCTCATAATTTATTTATTAATCTTTTATACACGGGTTAACTTCTTTGCTTGCTTAGTTGCTTCAATTATCTTCTGATTCTTGTCACTATGTATTTTGAAATTAAAAAAGGTATTAAATGTAAAAAAAATGTGATTTTTTTTAATAAAAGTTATTTTAAAGATAAAATGTGAAATTGATACTAACGTAAAATTTTAACACAAATTTTTTATAGCATCATTAATAATTCAATTTTAACAAAAATTTACAAAGGTTTAATATGATTAAACAATTCAATAATATAAATAGTACAAAATGTGAAATTTAATTTAATAATATAAATAGTAGATATAAATAAAAGTATTACTATTTAGGTTTAGGGATTTTTTTGGATAATCTTAATTTTTAATTTAGGGGAAAAATGTGATAAGTAAAAGTTTTGAGGGAAAATAAAAAGTTTTGGGGGTTGAGAGAGTAAAATGTTGAGGGGAAAGTAAATGTGGGGGAATATTCAAAAAAATTACGAGGGGATGAGTTTGGAGTAGAAGGGAGTGGGATGGGAGGGAAGTAAAAGTTTTGGGGGAAAGTAAAAAGTTTGAGAGTTTGGGGTAAAAATGTAAAATATTATAGTTTGGTATTCGGTTTATTCGAATTTGAAAACTAAACTTGATTCGAACTTGAAATTCGAAAAAAAACTCAAGTTGACTCGAATAATTCAATTAATTCAAATAACTAGATTCATTTAACTCGAAATTCAAATTTTTTTCGATTTTTTCGAGTTGAATGGACTAGGGACGTAAATCACATAAATTACCAAGTGGCTCCATTTTATCTTCTGATCTCAATTTTACTGACTTAGACGAATTAAGTCTGGTTTATCTTCTGATATCACTGGTTAATCTATGACTAACGAATAGGTGTGCGACAAGATTACCTTCCGGCCTCACTTTATCTTAATCTTCCCTTAGGGGCATCACTACCTAAGTTCTTATTTCGATTTAAATTAGTCTAATTTGTTATGATTTAGTCATTTGTCTAAAGATTTTAGTTTATCCACATCTCCACCAACCAACCTCCTTAAGGATTTAGCTACACATGCTTAAAGTCGAGAAAATAAACATAACAATAGGAAACAAAACAGCCATGAAAGCAAAGCTTAAGAAAAATGTGAAAGTTGAGACTTTTATGTAAGAAAACTTAAATAGCATGAAACCAACAACATTTAACAAAGAAATCTAAAGCAAAAAACATAAAAGGAACAAGTTTTAACATATTTGAAGTGAAATAAACTCAAATACATTAAACTAAAGCTTAAAGAGTCTTGAAAAGAAGGTATAGGGACTGAAAATGTAAATAAACCTTAGCTACAGTGTTAACTAACTTAACTAACATCAAGAACAAGAAGTAAATATAAAAAAAAAATTAAACTCTAATATAAGGTATAAGAAGATAAAAATAAAAATCCTAGAAAAGTGCAGAGAAAACTAAAAAAAAAAAAACTAAACCTAAAACTAAGCTAAATGTGTCACTCTTCTCCTTAGCAATTTTTGGCTGTTTTGAAGGGTTTTCTAATAACTTTTCGATGCCAAAATTGCCCCTACACAGGCCTTGTGTGATTGGTGGGTTGGGTAGACAAAGGTTTCCTTTTTTGTCCAAGTTTGTCCCTTTGACGAATGTGATATCATAATATCTCGAGTAATATTGACCTTGGGGTCTTCCTTGAGAAGTGGATATCACGATTCATAAGGAGGATGTCGCGATACCACTGAAGAGTCTTTTTGGTTTTCTATACTGTCAAAGGTATCACAATTCTAGGGTTTGGATATCGTGATACCTTTTCTTAGATGTCGTTTTCGCTCGTTTTCGACCTCCGACATGTCCCTACCTTTTTCAAATACACGTTAGACCTCTTAATGACACTATCGGCCAATTTGGGTAAAAAAATAGAGAAAATGAAAGATTTTCACTTATTACCCGAAATTATAAAAATACGAAAATAACAAAAAACTAAGCTAAAAAATCCATTTTGCTCGAGAAAAAGCTCATTTAGTGTATCGGAAAAGCCTCATTTGCCATATGAATTTGTGGTAGATCAATTATCAAGAACCAGCCATTGAATTGAGTCCCCTCCCCTTCCATCGGGCAACACATCTGTTTTAGAAACCAAGACCTCTTTTTGACGATTATACTCCTCATCCCGTTGATCGATCTTCTAAATACCTTTCTTCTTCTTGCCATTTCCTCCCTTTCCAATTACTACCCCTATAAATATAATATTCTTCTGTCTTATTCCACTGTAAACTTGTCAGTGCCGATACTCTTCCATCTAGGTAAGCCAATTCGTTTCTCTGTAATCCTCATTTTACTACTACATGAGCTATCACATTTGCTTTCCTTGATATGTTCTTGAAGATACATTTCTCAAAACCCTTACTAAACTATTTTATATATGAAATATAAGAACTCAAAATTGACCCATCTTCCTTTTGATTTTGTATTTTCCTGATGATACTAAGAGTGCTTCCTTTGATAATTACCTATCTAAGACCCAAATCGAGCCCCATTAATACCACTTGTAAACACTCCAATGCCTCCACCATGAAAGGGGTTTGTACACAATTGTTGACAACCATTTTCGAACCTAGTACCTCCCTCACACAATTCCTACACACAATCCCCGACCCTGATCTATTCGACTGTTTGTTGAAGGCAACATCAAAATTGATTTTAATCAAAGGCGATTTCAGCAGTCTCTATCTTTCCTCTCCAATCCTTTGACCCAATAATTTCCTATTAACCATTTCCAACTCATTTATGTATGATTGGATGAAACTTGCAGTACCATGTGGTGACTGATGTATTCCTTCATGTAGGCCTTGTTATTACCTCTCTAGATAACCCATATGGCACAAAGGACAATCTTCCGTTGAGAAATCAAAGCATTGGTAAGCATCGATCTTATCCATTGTTTGTAATCACTATGTGTATCCCCCTGAACCTTTTGAACCTCTAACACAATGCCAAGTTACTTATCTTTCGATAATGTAGATTGCTATTTGATAGAATGAAATTATTGTATACCCTTTAGTTTGTTATCTTGATTTTCCCTGGTAGATCTGTCCACCATAGGTTCTTTAGGAAGAATTTTTCTATATTTTCATGAGTGCCAGAACTAGGACTAGAGTTTTTCTTCAAGAGTCTTCTACAACCATTTCTTACATTGTATTCTCTCATTGCTTCCCCACTCTAGACCAAACTATCCTCCTGCGGGTACCTTGCCAAAGAAATATTCAAAATTCATTTTGCATCATCATTCGAAAAGAGACTAGTAATATACTTTTCTCTCCACTGTCTTAGGTTCGGTTCAATTAAATCAACCACTTTATCTATATTTTGATTTCTAATAGTACTCTGATTTCTCTGATTCTGCAATCCAAGAATTCATACATCTTGCCAAATAGATATTAGGTTGCCTATACCCACCCTTCAGCACATACCTTCTTGCAAAAGCTTTTCCGTTGCCCAAACACTTTTCCAATTATATGAAGGGTAATTTCCTAAGCCAGACCTCATAATATTTCCATATGAGTAATATTTTTCTCTTGATGTTCTTGCCAATAAAGAGTCGAGAAATTTGATTAAATGTGAAATTAAATTTGGTTAAATCTCCAAACCCCAAACCCAAATCCTTCTTGGACTCACATAACTTCTTCCAATCACACTAGTGAATTCCCCTTTTCCCCTTCTGCTTTTGCCACCAAAGTCAACAAATAACTTGCTCCATATCATTACATAACGACTTTGGTAACAAAAAACATCACATAGCATAAGTCGAAATTACTTGCAATATACTTTTAATGAACACTTCCTTACCTAAATGTGAGAGTGTCTTAACGCATTAATTGCCAATTCTTTCTTGTTGGAAGAAAAATCCAATTTGAAAACAATTTTTTGGCACAGCTCAAAATAAAAATTTTGAAAATTGACCTGGTATGTGATATTTATAGCAATAAACATTAGACCGAAAACCTACATGTGTTTTTGGATGAACGGATCCTTGATTTTTTTGGCTTTCAACCAAACGATCTTCTCTGCTATTTTTATACCACGAACTGCTTCGAGTGTGCGCTCAAACAATTTGAATCAAAACATAGAACTAGAAAAAAATTTCTTTTTTTTCTGGTGAAAACAAAAATTCTCTCTTCTTTAATAGAAACCAGTAAAATTGTTATTCTGAAAAATATGTTTATAAGTTGAGAATAAATTCTCTCTATATTTTGGCAGAATAATAATCCATCAAAATTTTTATTCATAACTCTATTGGTGGCATCTATTTAGAGACAGAGAAGACAGAATCCTTATAGAGTTGTAGAGGTTTATTTCAAATAGAAAAATAACATTCTACCCATCTATTCAGATACAGAGAAGATAGAACCCTTATAGAGTTGTAGAGGTTTATTTCAAATAAAAAAAAACATCCTACATAAAGTAGGAGAGGGAGAACGATTCACCCTTGTATTTCTACTAGGGTTCCCACACCTTTCAAGTTTTATGCAGGGTTTTCGGCCTCTCTCACATTGGGTCTAATTACAAGTATTTCTTGAGCCTTTTTTATCTAGTACTTTGTAATATGATTCAACCCGATTCAGTTTTTCTATTTCCCAAAATAAACTTCAATATTTACATGTTAAATAGTTTTATTATCCCAATTTTACTCTAGTAAAATTTTAACGATTTTACCCCTCGATAAAATTTTGATAATTATACCCTCAATAAGATTTTGAGAAAGTTTGTTCAATATGTCAGAACTCAATATGTTCACTATGACCAAATGATTTATTTTCATTTTCAGGCTTCAAAACAGTCTAAAAACATAAACTCATTATTCCATCATTTTTTAAGTAATCCTATATAGGATTGCAAATTTCCATTTCCATTTCTATTTCCATTTCCATTTTTGGAAACTTACATTCATTTCCAAATTATTTCATTTCTACATTTCGGAGAAAACCATAACTATTCCTGAATGTTTCCCATTTCTCTTTTTCTATTCGTTTTATTCATTTTTATTTACACACGCAATTCATTTCTGGTTTCAATGAGCTAGCAAAAGAATCGAATGAACATATAAAGTTAAGGCTCAAATCACCTATTAATTATAAACTCATTTAGTCATGAATTCATTCCACTATAGTATCGTGACTGAGCTCTCTCCAATGACATACCATTACGAAAACAACTACTTAGTGCTCATCCAATGACCTCGTCATTAGTGTGTTACCCTCATAGGATATCATTGATCTCTTTGCGATAATATTTGTTCTCCCAATATGATCATATTTTTATCTCATGGTAACCATTAAATCTTCCTTCATGAAAAGTCAATCACTACCAATTAATGATCAAATCATCCATCACAAAGACAGACGACCTGTGGTTACGTTTAATTTTCATCAACCATGTAATGCCAATAAGATGATATCATTTACCTATGTTTTGGGTTATGAATTCCACTGTTGTAAATGAAGCTACACATTACAGAAATTATACACCTAACGCATCAGTTTTTGATTCCCTATCTATTTTAACTTAGGCTTTTACTTACATCAAAGTGTACGAGTCACGCATACATAGTCCGCCACCCACTTAGGATTTATGTACGCCACACTATGAAGTCACAAATGACTAAATCCATAAATGGATTTAGGATAATTCTGCTTGGGTTCTGTCCAATGTACTGCCAGTCTAGTCAACCATACCTATTTCTCTATCTTCTGAGAGTCATTCACTCCGATGCCCAAGACAATGCATCTTCCCAATTGGACTTGATAGATGACATATTAGTCTTTCAATTAGTTTACTCATTTCTGATTAGATTAAAGACACATTTAGGTTCGTTTACTAATACAAATTGTCTTTTCGTATTACGATTCGACCACATCATACCGCTTAGTATTAGTTAAACATTAGACAACCAATGAACAACATTTACTTTTATTTTGCTTTGCATGCAAAAATCATGTGAGGGAAATTATACAAAGTATATTAATGTAATCAATGACTTTGTTTTATTAACCAATCTGTTTGAAAAAATTAGAAATGTATATTGACG
Source organism: Gossypium stocksii (assembly GCA_020496765.1). Taxonomy (NCBI): domain Eukaryota; kingdom Viridiplantae; phylum Streptophyta; class Magnoliopsida; order Malvales; family Malvaceae; genus Gossypium; species Gossypium stocksii. Next base: position 88,902,106 of record CM035620.1, read on the forward strand.
AGAATACTACATTTAGGGCACCAAATCTAACATTTTTGTCATCTTATCTTTCAATACCTGAAAAGCTCTTCGTTTCTACCTTCCTACCATATTTAGGAGCCGTAAATACTTTTCCAAATTTAAAGAATAAAGCACCCTTAATACTTGAGACACCAAATATCTTGCTTGAACAGAAATATTTGAACTGAAATATAATAACGATTTGTCATAATTGATGCATTGCCCTAAGCAAACCCCGCACTCCTTTAAAATGCCATTCATTGCATATGCTCCCCTATCAAAAGCTTCACCAAAAGTATATAGTCATCCGCAAACAGCAAATGAATAATCGAAGGATCCATTTTACTCTTATTTGCTCCATTTACCTTTCATTCACTCTTCATTATTCTCATCAGTGTGTACAGTCCCTCACTGTAAATAAGAAATAAATAAGGGTTAAGAGGATCACCTTACCTAAGGTATCTTGTTGGCTTAAATCCCTCTCTCATTTCTCCATTAACGCATATTGAATACGAGACTTAAGAAATACACTGCATAATTAGATTGATCCACGCTTCCTCAAATCTCATTTTCAGTATCACATCTCACAAAAACACCCATTAGGCCCTATCATATGCCTTGCTCATGTCGAGTTTAAGCGTAAAAGACCATTTCTTACTATTTTTTCTCTACTTAAAAGTGTGCAAAATTTTGTAGGCCAATAGCACATTATCAGTAATCATCCTCCCTAAAATGAAAGCATTTTATACTTCATCAACACAACTATCTATCACTCATTGAAAACAATTAGCCACTGTTTTCGATATTAATTTATAAACTATTGAGCATAGACTAATAGGCCTAAAATCCTTCAAATTATTTGGATGAGTAATTTTAGGGATCAATATTATAAGATTTGAGTTAATAGCTTTCAAAGAATTACCCTAAAATATTAAGGCAATAAGAGCCAACATCCCATCTAATAATGTGCCAGTATTCCTAAAAAAACAATATTGAGAACCTATCTTCTCTGGCAACCTTCAATGGAGCCATATCTTTCAAAGCTGACTGAACCTATTATATTTTGTACTCTTCCATTAATTCACAATTCATACCCTCAATGATGCATTTTTGTACTCTTAACAGAACATGTTCTGAACATCCGCCTCATTGTGAAGTGAATACGTTGAAAAAATAATCTCTTGCAATCCCTATCATTTCTACCTTATTTGAGGTCAATGACTCATCACTCATTCTTAGTTTTCTAATGTGATTTATTCTTCGTCTTTAGAAGAAGAATCTAAGAAAAAATATTGTATTACGATCACCCATCTTATACCAATTAGCTCTTGATTTTTTCTCCCAATATAACTCATCATTTTCTATCTTCAAATTGAGTTGCAACTTCGTATCAACCAAATCCTCTATAATCTCATACATTCAGTCCTCCTAATTTAACTTAGCCACTTGCCTTTGAAGATTTCTCATCACCCCCACTTTTTGTTCATTTATTCCTTTGGCCCAGATTTGCAAACCCTCACTAAAAGCCACAAGGCGATCTGGTACATCACCCCTACTACCTTCCCATAATCGACAGATTTCCCCTTTACAGGAGTCTTCTAAGATCCATCACTTTTCAAATATGAATCTCTGTTTCGATGGTCTAAAGTCATAACAATTTGTCTATATTAAAAATGGACAATGGTCAGAAAAGGAAAGCGTTAAATGCTTAATGCTATAGTTCGAAAATAGATCCCACCAATCCATATTTGCTACACATCGATCTAACCTCTCCCTTACATTATTTTCTGACAAGTTCCCTCTTTTCCACATAAACTAGGGACACGAAAATCCCAAATCTTCCAACTAACATTCTGCCAAAGTTCATTTGGAAGCCTCCATTTTATCTCCCTCCCTTGCTACTCCCCTTTTTTTTCTCAAAAGAATACAAATTTTCATTGAAATTTCCCCCAACCAACCATGGCAAACTTTGGTCTCGTTCTAATGTTCGATCTAGTGCCCTGAGTGTACCATATTCATTTGTAAAATTATAATTTTTTAAATAGATTGATTGATAAAGCAAATTCATTTATTACAATTAACATACTTTGTATTATATTTCTTAAATGGTTTTTGTACACAAAGCAAAATATAAGCAAATGTTGCTCATTGCTTGTCTAATGTTTAATTAATACTAAGTAGTATTACGTAATTCAATTGTAATACGAAAAAAGACAACTTGTATTAGTAGACAAACTTAAACATGTCCTTGTCTAATCGAAAATAAGCAAACCAATTGAAAGACTAATATGTCGTCTATCAAGTCCAATTAGGGAGATGGCTTGTCTTGAGCATCGAAGCGGAAGACTCTCAGAAGATAGAGACATAGATTTGACTGACTAGACTGGCAGTACATCATACTAGACCCAAGTAAAATAAATCCTGAAACCATTTATGGATTTATTCGCTTGTGATGTTTATAGAGTGGCATACCTAAACCCTAAACCCGAAACATCAAAGACATTTTGCAACACTCTCAGTCTTTTCTTCCCATCCAATTCCTCTATAGGAGTATCCTCTGCATCTTGCGTCCATTGAAGACCTTTAGACCCACTCAGTGTCCCTCCTCCAATCTTCCTTCCCTATTAGGATTCCCTTCTAAATTAAATTCTAAAATAGAATTCACTTCATGCCTCTACTTATTTTGTGCACTAATTTGATCCCCTCTATTAATTCACTTCCCAAAAATCAGCCTACTGACTTCTTTCCATAAAGTCCACTACCATCATCTTCCCGAAGCCAAATGCTAAGAGTGGTGATCGCCTTCCTCCCCGGAGCCCTCGTAACAAGATTCAACACAAGTTCTATATTTCTCTCTTCGTTCGTTAACCAGATCAAGTAGAAACTATCACCATGTCCAAGATAACCATATAAAAAATAGAAAAGAGTCAATTTCTCGTATTGAAATCTTGCATAGAATTGTTTGTCTGTCAAAATTACTTTCTTTTTCCTTCGTTTAAGAGGTAGTCTAACATCAACAATAGCCCGCACTCTCATAAAATCTTTGAATCCCCTACTAATTTGCTTATCATCATATTCTACAAAGGATCCGAAAAATGCCTCAAACTGTTTAGCAATCTCTTCTGAGAACATACCTAGTGGCAAATCATGAATTTGAACCCATAAATAGGAGTATATCAATAGTACTTCCATCAGATTTTCACTATCTTTCAACCAGTGAAAAACCAACAAATGATTATTAAATGTCCACGACGCCCATTTATGACTCCTACTAATATCCAACTCATGGTAAAAATTGAACAAAAACCTTCTCTCCCCTAGATCTAAGATTAAAACACCACCAAGAGGATGCCATTTATTAGGTATAGTATTTCTCATCGTTGGGAAGTGAACAACACTTGCCGTCAGAAAACACCCTACTAAAAAATATTCATGCATCGACTTTTGTGTCTTCACTCCTCCATTAATAAGCCAAGCTTCTTCTTCCTCAAAGTCTATCCTCAATCCAGCAATACCATTCTCCATTATTTGATCAAAACAACCCAATCAACAATAGCACCAGATACCCCATGACGTTGCTCTACACTCCAAAACAAACAAAGAGAATCGAAACATAAACAAACTAAAACCCTAAAAACATTAAAAATCGTGCCACAAAGAGCAGTAAGAATTTGAGAGAAAACGTGCCATTGAGGCAAACTTTTTTCTATTTTTTTAACCTTTATTTTTAAACTTACCTATATAATATATATTAATTTTCTGAGTTATTAATTATAAATACTTATTATAACAATTTTATCTTTCAAATTTTCTTTTTTACAATTAAAGCATAAATCATATTTATAATATTACAAATATATTATCTTTTAAAAACTAAACTATATTTTTTTAATTTATTTATATTATTAAATATTATTTCATCAATAATATTAATTAATATTTCACTATTTAAATAATAACACTTTTATAAAATAAAATATAGGAACAATCCGTGCGAATTATTATATATAATAATAAAATTGAGTTACATAATCACTGACAAGGGCTTATACAGTCCTGGAGAAGATACCTCTCCTGAATCCCATATGCATTTCCCAATCCCATACCATATACATGCAAATTCTCCATAAATTTAAAACTTAATTATTGGTGGTAGAGAATTTTCTAGAAAGAAATAGAAAAAAGTCCAATTCCATAAACAACCAGAAATGAGAAATTCTTGGAAAGTGACACTAAAAAAATCTTTAAATAAAATCATTTTTACGGATAGATTTGTTTTTATTTTTTTGTTGGAATGGAAGTGTATATATATATATATAATCGCTCTTTAATAAGAATAATTTCATATGTTCTTTTTGACACAATGTTTAGAACTATCATAGTCTCTCCGTAACCCATAAATAGGAGGATAATGTGCTTTATTGTACTTAAATTCACGTCCTTTTACATTGGCAACAATATTTATACCAATCAACAAATCTTATGAAATTAATTCTCTTTTGCTCTATTATTTTTATGGATGATTTAAGATGTGATTCAACTTTTTTTTTTAAATTATTCCATTGCCATTTTCTGTATTTCATTCTTTAGTATTTGTAAGGTGCATCATAGTGTGTTCTTTAGTATTTGTACAAATGTCATGATATGATAGTATATGTTTGAGATGTGTCTTAGTAATTGCTTTGTTGGTTGAATGCGTATTTTATTTATGGATAGAATGCTCAATGGTTGGCATGTATATATGAGTGAAGCGGTTGAGTACGTAATAGTCTTTTAAAGCATATTGTGTTTGGACAGAGGTAAATTTGGTTATGATTGTTTGGGGGTTTATAAAGGATGAGAGTTTGGATGGTTCTTAAGTCATTTAAAATGGATTTTAAGCCAATTTGCATTTAAGTATTTATACTCGAAATACAAATACAGATACCCTCTAAATTAATGTCAAAAGGGATTTTATTAAGGTGCAAAATACTACTATTATGACTTTTATTATCAATATTGTATAGTCTAATGGTATCAATATCCTCCTTAAGGTATCAGGATCATATGGCTCAAAAGAATTTGAAATTGGCTGATCGATTAAAAGTTAATTTTGATAAATAATGCCTCTAAGTATCAAACATAACATCATTTATACAAAATTATCAACAATTCAAATAACAAGTGTTGCAACTCATCTCAACTCAAGTTTAATTAAATTCATTCGTATATAGACTCAAACTTGTTTGCAATTAAACTCTTTCTATATAATAAAAGTAAAAATGTAATTTTGTTATATAAAAAGTATATTCCAAGAAAAAGCTCAATTAAACTATAAGCAATTCAAATCAAGTATTACAATACTCAAATTCAATTCAATTGATTACTCAAACAATACTCACTAATTAAAAAAGTCAAATTCAAATTCTTTTTTTGAGTCAAATTGTATCAACATAGTAAGGAACAAGATCTTATGGATAGGAGAGCATTGATAATTTCTAACATAAACTTAGCTAAATTTTCAACTTTCTTTTCTCCTTTTTATAAAAAGAAATCCCAAGTCCTTCAAAAAGGACATAAATTATTTGAGAAGTATCTGTTCAGTGTTTACTGTTTAGGTCTAAGGCCTAGGACATATGACAACAAACAATAATTGTGCACAATAATTTTCTTTTTATTCTTTTCAAAGAAAAGCTGTGCAAAGTAGAGGTTACAAAAAAAAAAAAAAAAAGGGATTTTAGTCCACAAGCACCTTACATTGTTGGTCCACAACCTTTCTTCGTTTTTTATCATCAATTGCCTGCAAGGAAACAAGATTACTTCACATTAGCTAATTCAATTTTTATATTTCTCTATTCGGCTAGCTATCATGATTGATTCTTCCACTTTTCACAAGCATTCAACTTAGCTTAGCAATTTTCATTTATACATCAAATTTTACTTTCTCACATTCATCAAAGAACATCAAAAAGGTCTTTGGGAATATGAATGTGTGAGATGAGCAACAGCAATGTAATGAAAGAAAGCATTTGCTAATAACAGAGTCCATTCTCCCAGTCTGAAATACATTTTTCAAACCAATTTCTGCTATGATGAAATTATTACCTCTTGACTCAGGCAATCTGGTGCGCGAACCCTCTTGGAGCCATCAGCCAATCGCTTACATTGAAATTGGTTTTCCAAAGATGCCAAGCTATCACTCACCTAACATTACCAACATTTGCAAAAGACTAAATAATGGTGAACTTTGACCAATAAGGGGATGTGATTAGAGATGGCATTTGCAGTTTGAAGACTTAACAAGTGGAAAATGGAGCTCAATGAAATTATTGTTTTTTTACCTGGCCTTTGATGGCTCCAATTAACGACTCCTGACATCCGGACGCATGCACATTTTGTAAACTTGGGCATTGAAGGAGCAACCTCTCTATGAAAACAGAGAGTTTATGAGATACTTCTTCAAACATAAGAAAATAAATGAGCATAGTCAACTCGCCAAACTAGCAGATTGATACCTGGATGCAAGTTTTTACAAGAGATGAGATTTAGGTCATTGAGTTCGGGACAATTCAAACATAAAGCCTGCATTTAGATTCCCAAATAAGAATCGCACAGGGCATTAAGAAGAAACTGGTAACATAGTCAAGATTAAGGACAAAAGATCTCACATCTAAGCCAGAACAACCCCACAAGCTGAGTTTTTTTAGCCGGCTGTGTTTGATAATAAGCTTCTGGTACATAAGGTACAGTTTATTGTTCAATGCATTTGGAAGTTCATTATCGCCACTTTCATCACAAGGTGAATTCTGGGAATCAGGATCACATACACTCATCCCACAATCCATAAGTTCAAGAAGAGGTAGTTGAGCTGTGGCAAACTGAATTCCACCTGATAAAAGCGAAGAAACACATCAATGAATAGATTTAGGTAAAAATAGGACATTCACAGGATAAATACCGATATGCCGGAGATAAAGGTGTGAATCTTAGACATGAAAATTACTTGAAGTTATGTTAGGACAAAGAGCAAGGAGGAGTCTTGACAGTGTGTTTGGGAACACATTGCAGATCATTCCAATGCCACTATCACTGATGCTAGACCTGGGACGAAGCAGCAAGCATCAGGACTGAAGATTAATTGATAAAAAGTTACCCCTTAGAACCAGTCCAGATAAATGGATTAACCATTTAAAGCTGGAGAAAAACATACCCGCTGAGATCAAGCAATTCTAATTTTGAATAACTTGAAGCAATAGCAGCAACAGATGCATCTGTGATTTCTGAGCCAAGAACAAGCGAAAGCATCCGCAAGCCCCTGAATAATATCAACTACAATCAGTAAACTAGTGACTAGCTATCCTCCAAATGCAGAAATCTATAAAACAAAGCATGGCATTGCTAGAAAATTTTACAAAACAAGTCCTCCATTTAAACGCTATGATTCCTGATAAAGCAAGGCAAAGTCTATAGGTTCTTATGTGATACATGATTAAAAATGAACGTGTGGGACAAAAGGTTCAACAAACCTCAAATTAGCAGCTGTAAGAGAAAGCACTACAGCATGTGAAAGTCGAACTGATGCAATGTGGATGTTTTGCAACCTTGGAGAACTTCTACCCATACCATCAACCATGGTTGTAAGATCGGTAGTATCATTTTCTTGGCGAGAAAATTCTAAGGATATCTCTTTCAAATTGGGACAGTTAAAAACCTACAATACAAGGCACATATAAACACAAATTCAATAATATTGCCCAAAAAAGTTTTGAACTTGGAAAAACAAAAAAGGACCAGATGAAAAAGTTACCATCTTGGAAAGGGAATAAAGATCAGAGAGCCAGAGTGTAGATAGACTAGATGAAGAGAGGACAAAGCCCCCTAAATTAGAACATCCTTCCATCTTAAGACTCGTTAGGCAGCGTTTATCAGCAACAAAACGACCCAATTCATCCCTATACATGAAACATTAATTAAAAGTTAATCAGAACCACTTAATCTACCATTTATTAACTTAAGCAAACTTAAATTGCAATTACACATAATCAAGACGCGGAACAAAATATGACAAAAACATTAAAGAACAAATAAATATTACATCAGATTCAATCATAAACTGCACTTTTAGCATGGTATGAATAGACAATGTTCTAAACCTATAAAAAAACAAATAAGCATTCACCTTAGTCGCTTTACTGTTAGAATTTTACCTTCTTCTTATAAGTTAAAAAAAAATAAGTAAATATTTACAAACACTAGTTAGGTCACGAAATTAAAAGAAAGAAAAAAGATTGACCAAAAGACCATTCAACTAGATATTTCTATGCATTTCACCCCAACTTTAACCTCTTAGTGACTCATACCTTTCAATTATTTTACTGGTGGAAAGACTGATAAATCAACCAAATAGCTAGATCTACGCCATTTCGGAGCCCCGACAATCAAGCAACAACAGGAGTAGCAAAGTTTATTAACTGAGCAACTGGATATGCTATTTTAAAGATCTAATGATAAATTTTAGGAAAAAAGGGGGAGAAAAAAAAGTATACCCCGTGATCCGATTGACAGCCGTATTAGATGTAGAAATCTCCATAGACTCCAAATTAGGGCAAGAAAACGCTATGCACGCCAGCATCGTTGCATCCACATCACTGTAAAACCCAAACGAGAAAAAAAGTACTGAGTAAAACAAGGGTAAACAAAAGTCCAAAAGCAGCATTGATCCCTCTCCCTACCCTTACTGATCCCCGAAATGATGCAAACAAAAAACCAATTTTACTGTTTCTTACAATGAAACAAATTGTTGGGATACATCTCTCTAAGTGAATAAAGATTTTCCAAACAAAATTTTTGTTGCAAAGTTAATCCGATCCCTTATTAATTATCGCATTGGTTTTAGCTTTTAAGTTTCATGGCGTTTTGATTATAGATCAATTTCCATTTCATTTCACGGATTATGTGTTCTTAAATTATAACCAAATTAATTATCATTTCATGATTTTATCTCAATCTTCATTGGTATCAACCGAAGCAACCAATAAAATCCTAGATCCGTCAAACGTTGGCTTAGACTCGAACCTTTCCATCTTAAGAGACATCCTAACGAGGCTCGGGCATTTCTTCAAAACCGATCCGATGAACCTGAGCTGACCCCTAGGTGGGACCATAAGTCTCAGCTCCTCCGCCGCCCTCCACAACCTCTTCGTCGTTTCCCTCCAACCTTTACACACACTCGCCGCCGCCAAAAGACCCGCTGGCGGCAATCTCCTCAAGACCTCCCACAAACACGCAGCCGGTAACCCACCGGAGATCATCTCATTATCCGGATCAAGATCTGTACCCGGGTAGGGAGAATTAGACCCATCTAAATCGCGTTCCTGCGAGTCAGCGCGGGTGTCGATGTCGTCAAAGGAAAGCGCACGTCGGAGATGCGTGTAAGACTGACGTAGGGGTGGAGGGTGCGGAGGACGGGACGCGGATGATGAATTTTCGACAGTAACGGCGGATGGAGATGAGGTAGGAGTGGAAATCGAAGTAGGGTAGGTGGTACTGTTGAGATGGCAAACGTGGCCTTTCTTGGGAAGACCACATCTGCCACAATTGTAACTGCCGCGGCGCTTGGCCGGTTTGAAGTCAAACGCCGCGGCGGCAGGAAAGGAAGTGGAGGTTGACGAAGAAATGTGAGGCTGTGGGTGGTGCATTGCCGCCGAGCAATGGAAGAAATAAATTATCGGAGTGAAAGGAGGAGAGATTTGGGTGAAGAGTAGAGAGGAAAGAAATATTGAAAATAAAGGGAGCGGGGAGGGGCGGGAGAAATGGCTACTTTTGGCGCCTGTTTTCGAAACCTGTAATGGAAAATTATAATAATAATAATATTATTATTATTATGAGGTGAGGGAGGAGCGTCGCCAGTGCCTGGTTTATGATGTTTATTTACTGCTTTACCCTCTACCTTTGTAGGTAGCACAGGCAAAGTGGAAAACGTTAAACAAATAAAACGCCGTTTTTTTTCTTTTTTAATGATATTCATGGAATTTTGATAAATTCATTTAGTGATATATATGGAATGGGAAAATACTTTCAGTATTTGGCTGTAAATTGGACAAATTCATTGACCAGCAGCAAACACTTATAGAAGTTTCATAACTTGCTATTTTATTACCATTTTTATTATTGAGGAGCCTCTGAAAATGAAATGTACCTGAGAAATTAATTTAGATTTAATAGCTTAAAAAGTTTTCAAATTTATAAAAAAAAGTAATTAAGTTTTTTTTTCACATACATAAACTTTTAAAATGTATAAAAAAAATTTTACACTTTTTCAAAAAAAGTAATTAAGCTCATGCTCTTTTTTTTCTCAATTAAATACTTGAATTGTCAAAATGTATTAAAAAAAGCTAGGGACGGATTTAGGCCCCAGCCACCCAGAAATAGAAAATTTTCTATTTAGGCCCTTTACAATCTATAAAATTTTAAATTAGTAATGGTAAAATTACACATTGGCCCACCAAAAATGATAAAAATTTGATTTAATCATCTAAAAATTATAAAGATATAGACTATTAAAATGAAAATTTTTCATTTTTATTATCATAAAAATATATAATTTAATTCCATCCCCCTAAATCGTATTTCTAGATCCACCACAGAAAAAGGCCTTTTGACTGTTAACTTTAACGATCAACCGTTAAAGCTAGAGAAAAATTATAAAATGCTTCTTTTGGTATGATAATTTTTATATTTTTTATGAAATTTATATTTCTTTACTTTTTTTATAATTTTTTCACAATTTTATAAAATTTTATAATTTTTCTATATTTATGTATATTTTATAAATCTTTTACGATTTTTATAAAATTTTTCATTTTTTTAATTTTTTTACGATTTTTATAAGTTTTTTCTATATTTTAATATTTTAATATTTTTTATTAAAATTCAATAATTTTTATAAATTTTATGGATTTTTATTTTTATCATTTTTTGTCACATGTCACACCATGATTGTGACACATGGTGGCTTTAATTAAAAAAATTAGGGGCGGTAACAGTCAAAGGGCATTTTTCAGTGGTGTATCTAGAAATACGACTTAGGGGGCTGGGGCGAAGTCAAAAATTTTTTGGGGGCTCAGAATTAAATTATATATTTTTATGATAGTAAAAATGTAATTTCGTCATTTTAATAACTTATATCTTTATAATTTTTAGAGGATTAAATCAATTTTTTATCATTTTTAGAGGCCAAAGTGTAATTTTATCATTACTAATTTAAAATTTTATAAATTATAAAGGGCCTAAATGGAAAATTTTTCATTTTAGGGGGGTTCGGGTCCTTGCTAGCCCCACTAGATTTGTCCCTAGCCTTTTTGATGTATTTTGATAGTTCAAATACCCGATTTAGTGCAAAAAAAAAAATAGGGGCTTAATTGCGTCTTTTAAAAAAAATTTAAGGGCCTTTTTGGTGCATTTTAAAAGTTTAAATACCCAATTGAGTGTAAAAAAAATAAGGGCTTAATTGTTTTTTTTCCAAAAGTTTGAAGACTTTTTACACCCTTAAGCCATTACTTTATTAATGAAATAAATGCCTAAATTTTACATTTTTTCTTTTCAAAAAATATTTTTTGATTTTAACAGCCATGGTAAACAGAATTAACCGGCCAATTTACCTTTAAAAGCCCTTTTGAAATAAAATTTACAGAAATGGCCCGACTTTTTTATTATTTATCAGAATGGGCCAAATACAGCGAAAATGCGTCCACGTCAGCGCGATGTCAGGGTACAAGTCAACAAAACGCTTCCTCAATGAAGCGTTTTGCCCGTGTTTTTTTAGGGTTAGGGTTAAGGCTGTATTGTTTTTTTTTTGGTTTTAGGGTTAGGGTTTAAGGTTAGTGGTTTTAGGGTTTATGGTTTTTAGGTTTTTTTAGTTTTTTTTAAATCAAATAAAGTAGGGTTTATGATTAATTAATTAAATTAATTAGTAATTAAAAAGTATATATTTTAAATTAGTGTTTCTGATTTTAGGGTTTAAAGATTTAATTATGGATTAATTTTTTAAGTAGTTTTGTGTTTAGGGTTTAAAGATTTAATTTGAAAATGATTTGGAGAGGATTTGTGTGTGAAAAAAATGAAAGGGGAGGGGGTTTTTATAGTTTTTTTTTTACCGTTGAGGGCCAAACGGTCAAAAAAATTGACCGTTGGAGGTTTAAAAAAAACGGACAAAACGCTTCCTTGAGGACACGATTTGTGCTGACGTGGACAAAACGCTTCCTCAAGGAAGCATTTTGCTGACTTGTACCCTGACAACGCGCTGATGTGGACGCGTTTTTGTGGTATTTGGCCCATTCCGGTAAATAATCAAAAAGTTGGGCCATTTCTATAATTTTTAGGTAAAAAGGGCTTTTTGGTAAATGGGCCGTATTAATCATTTTAAAAGCTTTTGTTTTCACACTTTTCAATCTCAATCATAAATTAGTAAGTCAAATAGCACCAACATCACAGTTCCAAATTGTGATATTATTGACAGCAAGAAAATTAGTATAGGATTAATCTAAATTAAAGTACTAAGAGTGTTTCATATGAATATATTCCACATTAGTGACCTTTGAACTTGTAACACTGTATAAGAAATGAATTGGTTACATCAACTTTTATAATTGTTAAGAGATGCAATATGTGTTATGTGATGTGGTATTAAAGATTGGCTAGTGTAATTGAAATAAGTTGTGTTATAAGTTTATGGTATATTGAAAATTAATATGAAAAGAAAATATGATAAAGATGTAAGTGAGAATTGTGATATGAGGTTATTATTGTGAATGGTGAAAATAGATAGGTTCCGATAATATTTATTATTTTTTACGTAATGGTTAAAACTACTTATAGCCCCTCCCCAATTCATAAATAGGAGGACAAAGTGCTTTAGCGCACTCAAACATACGTCTTCATGCATTGGCAACAATGCCCATGCCAATTGAGTTAAGACTCAATCGGTAAAAGTGAGAACATATTTAAATATTCTTAAAAGAGTCAAGCGTTACTAATGACTTAATGGTAAGTGTTTAATAGACAAGTAAAATTGCTTTGCTAGTTAAATGCGTGTATTATTTATGGCTAGATTGCTCAATGTATACATGTAAAAGGTGGTCGAGTATGTGATAATCTTTTAAGGAATATTACATTAGAAAAATGAGGTGAATTTGGTTACGATTGTTTGTGGTCACAAGGGATGAGACTTTGGATGGCATGGAAGTGAACTGAAATGGTTTTTGGGTTAATCAACATATAAGTATTGATACCTGAAGTAGAGGTATCGACTCTATCTGCATCAATGTAAAAAAAGATTCCATTAAGGTGCAAAGTAATGATACCATGACCCTTGGTATCAATACTATCTAGCCCAAAGGTACTGATACATTTTCTAAGGTATTGGTATCACAAACCTTTATGTTGCTTAAAGATATTTGATATTAGGAGTTGTTTTAGATTAATAATATTTCATCAATGATGAACTACTTATGGTATGAACTTGTTTTCTAGGATCAATTAAAAATTGGTTTTGATCGACAATGCCTTTAGGCACCGAATGTAGCATAACTAATCCAAGGTTGTCTACAATCCAAGTACGAAGTGTTACAAGTCAGCCCAAACTCAACCAAACATCATGTTTTAAGTTTGTTTGTACTTAAGCTCTTTCTATATAATAATATTTTAATTTTATAATATAAAAATGATAAGGAATGAGAGTGGTAGAACGGAAGCGGATCGTAAAATTTGTTCAAGTTATGAATTTGACTTAGGGCTTTAAACATTAAAAAAAAACTCGGATTTTGGCACAACCTGAATGCAAACGAATCCAGGTCAAATAAAAATAAAGAAAATAATTAAAAATAAATAACTAAGATGAATAAAATAGTATAATGAAATCTAATATTATAATTAATAAAATAAATAAATAAAGAAGATAGAACGTGGCATGTAGAAGTCCTAAGAAGTCTTGGAAACACAAAGAATCCACAACTCCCTTTAAGCAGCTCTAATTTCTCGTCCAAGAAAGAAAACTTGGCAATAAAAACTTTGAAGATGATCCCTACGAATATAAAAAGATTGTTAAAACTCTTCTAAAAGAAACTCAAGAGAAATTCTTGAAAAGAAAACTTAATGAGAATCTATTAACTCAAAAGAGAAGTTGAATAATAATGAATTGTATCATTTTTGTACAATGCAAAGGCCTATATATAGGCTAGCTAAATAAATCTAAATAAAACTCCTAAGTATGCTAGAATTCTAATTTAATCTAAACAAGAAGTAGTTTTAACCTAAACTTTCTTATTAACATATAACTCCTAAATAACTTAAAATACTTAATAATTATCAAATTTTTTGAATAAAATAATAATAAAACAATAAGAGCTAATAAATACAATATTGGACTCATATATAATAAAAATTAAACCTAAAACTTGAACCCAATATGAAATGTCTAGGCTTGTGGGATCGATTGGGGTCCTTAAAGTGAAGTGTCTAAGTTTGTTAATATTTTCCACATGGGCTTGTCATAATAGATTGAAAGCTTAGGCCCACGCACAAAATTAGTCCCTTCTAATTAGAGGTAAGCATGGGCCGAGCCAGGCCGGGTCCAGGCCAGGCTTGACTAAAAATTCAAGCCTGTTTGCTAGTCCCGGGCCTAGCTCGGCCCAAAAAATGGGCCTAAAAATTTACCCAAGCCCGACTCGAATAAGAATGCTAAAACCTAAGCCCTACTTGGCCTGCCCATATTAATTTTTATATTTTTTATATAATTTTAAAAAATATATAATACATCAAAAATACTAAAAATATCAAAATAAATATTTCTCAACAAATTGAAAATAAATTTAAAAATATTTATATTTAAACAATACTAAGATAGGTGCAACTTAACAAGCAAATATCTCTAAAATAATAACAAAATTAACAACAAAATAAGTTTTATACAATATCCAAATAATAACAAAAAAATAGTAGCAACATAATAGTAAAACGATAGCAAAACAGGAAGAAAATAATATTAAAAAATCATATTTTTTGTCCTTCAGTGAATTCGGGTCGGGCTAGGCCAAGCTCGGGCCAAAAATGTCTTACCCAAGGCCCGACCTATTTTTTAACCGAGCCTTATTTTTTTGTCCAAGCCCATTTTTCGGGCCTATATTTTTGCTCAAACCCTCCCACATTTCGAGTTGGCCTTCGGGCCAAGCCAAGTGGTCCGACCCATGCTCACCTCTACTTCTAATTCATCATTTCTCCAAAATCCATCGTCTTGAAGCTTTAACTTTTATTCTCAAATTTTTTTCGTGATAAAGTCTTGAACAAATAAGTTGAGTTTTGTCTTTAGCTACTTGGATTTGGATCTCGTTATTGGGCCTTAAGGGAAACTAAGCCCATCTCTATTATGGTATTTGAATTGGACTGAGATGCTTGTACTAAAAAATATATACCAATAAAAAATTCAATTAAGCTTACAAGCTCAATTCAATTGATAGCTTGAGCTTAACTTGAAAATCAATGATGCAAGCATCAAAATCCAACCTTAAGCCGTAGTTTCCCTCAAGGCCTAATCATACATTGCAAATCCAAGCAACTTAAAGTGAATTTGAATATGCTAATTCAAGAATTTATAACCAAAGGCTTACAAAGTTATCAAAAAAAATAAAAAAAAGAAGGATTCAAGCTTCAAGAATGTGGATTTTGGGTCAATTTAAACAATAAAGTTGAATTAGAGGTCTAAAAGCCCACTACTTGGCTCAAGAATGCATCTACTGATATTGGACCTATTTGGAAGATGCCAACAAGCCTAGATGACTTGTTTCCTTGTGCAAATCAACCTACATGTCTAGCCTATAGAGTTTAGCTTATTTAGATTTAACTTGTTTCATGTAGGACTTAGTGATTTTTACTTAAGTTTATTTTGGACAAATCTGTCTTAGCCCATTTAGATTGATAGTTGCTAGACTTAGTTATTTATTGTAATTTTCGATCCATGCCTATTTACCATGAGGATGGTTGAATTTCATTAGCTTTTATACTTAGTTTTTTTTTTTCATTATGTTAGTTACTTAGTGGCTAAGCAAGTTAACTTCAATTAGAAGTCTTATTACTTGTTGTCAAATTAGGACTTAAAGTTAGAGTGTAAGTAAGGCACCTTTTTTGGGCTTATTTGTTTGCCTACATAAGGCTAGTCGTCCATCTTTGTAAAGTTCAAATTGGTTTTCCATTAGTTCAATACTCTTGAAGTTTATTGTTTACAAGATTCTATTATTGTGAGTTTAAGAAATTTCTTTCAACTCAATCTTTCATAGATTGCCAATGATTGTTCATTACCTTCAATTTACTAAGTGTCAAACTTAAGCGGTTGATTAAAGCCTCTATTGATGTTTGTTGAAAACTTTATTCAAAAGACTCTATTGGACATCGCCTTTTCCATATCTACTTCTCCATTTTTCCTATCTTTTCTAATCTTTATTAATCTTGATGTTCGGATTATAAATATTTTCTTATGCTAATTTATTTGTTAATTTCTAGTTTTCAAGATCCAATTCCTTCAAGTTGGTTTCAACATTATTGGTTTCTAAGAAACTTCAAACCACTTAATTGATTGAGTCTTTATTTTATTTTCCTTTCTTTTTCATTCGATTTTCATCATCTTTGTTACTTAACTTGATGGTCTATTTTTTCCAGGTCAAGAAACTTGTAAATCAAGTTGGGTTCATTCTTCTTGGGGATCAAGACATTGCTTTTGTTTGCAATCTAATCTCCCTTTAAATTGAATCCTCTTTTTGGCTTATTCTCTTATGTTTGATTCTTCTGTGCGCTTGTTTCTAGTTTGTTTATTTCCAGATTTGATCAAAAACCTCTAAGTCCACCAATAATTGATCCTTAAGCCTTAAGAAACAGTTCAAACACTAATTTTGAGTTCTCTATTGAAAAATCATTTGTAGCCTTATTCCTCATTCTTTTTTAGTTGTTTTCCATTATTTTCAATTGATCTCTTTGCTGAATTCAAATATAAAAATTTTCAAGTCTGCTTGAACATTCTTCACACGCAAGATTCAATTTCTTCATGAGTTGTTTGTATTTGACCGAACTAGACTTGGATTCTAAGTTTTTTCCATCTTTGGATCTTTTATTTGTTGATCTTGTTGCTTATTGTAGTTTGTACTAATTTCTCTTCTCTTGTCAAAATTTCAAATTGCTTTGATACCCATAAACATTCATTTCCTTCAAGATTCAGTTCTTGGTTCCTCTATTTGGGCTAAAAATGAATTCCATTGTTGTTTACATTTTAGGGTGCCTCAAAATTGTTTTACCTAGAAATTGTGAATTGTTTACTTCGATAGATAGGATAAATAATATTATTTTCACCTAATTTTTTTTGTGGAAAAAGAAAGTAAACGAACTAACTACATAAGCTGAACCATCCTTGCAAATAGGGATACCTCAAACAAGCTTAAACCATTTCTTCTATCCTGTACTAATTTGACCACGCTATCAAGAACCTGATTATTCTCTCTAGAGATGTGACAAATACTCCAAAGTCCAAATTGCGACAAAATCTAATAAATTCTTTTGATCAAAGCAAGTTTGGAACTATTGGAAGAATTCTCCTTGACGACCTTAGTCGCCTTAAGACTATTAGTTTGAACCAACACATTATCATAAACCCGATCTATTAAGAAAACTAACCCATCAAAAATGCCCCACAATTCAACATCGAAAACATAACAGTTCCCCAAATATTTGTTAAAGCCAAGAACCCACCCCCCCATTTCAATCTCGTACAATTCCCCTACTACAACAAAACCTGTTTCATTTCTGACTGACCCATCAATATCCAAACAATCTAATTACCTGTCAAGTATGGCATTGAAATCGATCTTCGGGGCTTAGCCAATGTACCCCTCTTAAAAGAGACATGTTGTTTTGCTCAACTATAGGACACCTTGATAATTTCACTAATATTCCAGGACACATCCTGAAAAATGAAGAGATTTTGATTCTTCCAAATGCACCAAATGATGATCCCAAATAGACATTGCCAGTCCACATCTCCCAAGCACCTATCATGCTAATTCTGCAAGTTTGATACAAGCCATTCCTGCAAATTACCAGAAAAAAACCAAGCATGTTGTTGTACTAAAATTAACTTATCATACTTTTGGCACTATTTTACAATGGAAAAAAAATTTCCCAGTGAAAAAAAATTCAAAACATATTATGTGGTTTGAATTTAATGACCAAACATTCCAGATCAAAATTTTATTATTTGAGGAGGCCCTATATTAAATTTAATTATTTTAGCACATCTAGAATACCTTTAACGAAAATTTCAAGTTGTGTTTCATTTTTTGAGTTTTTGGGTAGTATTTGTCCTGAGCCTTAGGATTTTCATTTGTTAACCTTTATATTGTTCATTATTGTTTTTTACGTTTTCTTGTTTCTTGTGTTAGTATGTATGATAAAAGTTGCCTTTTCTTTATCTGTACAACTTTTATATTTAGAGTCAAGCTTCCTTTAACTTTCTAAAGCCTTAGGCATGTCTTTGTTATTGAACATCACCACCAAATCTAACGAATTATTAAGTTTTATTATACTTTAAAATTTACAAGTGTATGATTCTTATTTCTTTTCTTTGCTTCTTAAAGTATTTTTTTCTTGAGAGTGTTAATGATGAGGTCTTATTATTTGATATTTTCTTTGTTAGTGTTTTTTTATTTTCAAATTGTTAATATGGTTCGCACAAGATATTAAGGTGGCAATGATGAAAGTAGGCGACCATAAGTAACTGTGGAGAATGTAGCTAGTATAATAGATAAATTTTGATGAGATCTTATGGAAATCAATGACAAATTCAAGGCTTTATTTGCCAAATAAAAAGAAATGGAGAATCAAAGGGATATTGCAATGGCTACAACGAGAAATATTTAGGAAGAATTGGTTGAGTCATGCCAAGCTCAATAATAAGTTGAAGATACTTATGATCACAATGAACAACCTCAAAATCCTAGAGATTGAGGTAAATGGGCGATTCATGACTTTATTGATCATTCCAATAGTGGTGATCATAGGCTACCTTCTTTAGCTAAGCCCAAGCTTTCAATTCCGTCCTTCAAAAGGAAAAATAATCTGAATGCATATTATGAATGGGGGAGCAAGATTGAACAAATGTTTATCTATTACAAATGTTTGGATGAACAAAAAGTGCAATTAGAAACCTTCGAATTTTCCAACTATACATTGAGTTGGTGGACTCAGTTGTTGTCCAATCAAAGATTAAATCATGATAGACCAATTGACATATGGAACAAGTAATGCAAAAGACATTTGTGGCTTCCTATTATCACAAGGAGAATAAGAAAAAGCTCTAAAGTCTTGTTTAATGAGCAAACTCAATTGATGAATATTACAATGAGATGAAATTACTCATGATTCAAGCAAACATAATTGAGGAGGAAAAAACAACTTTGGCTCATTTTAATAATAGGTTGAATTTTAAAATCTTTGATACTCTTGAACTCCAAACTTATATAGACCAAAAGGAGGCCCTTCAAAAGGCCATTCAAATTGAACAACAAATTCAATAACAATCTCAAAGAAAATATGTGAGTCCTTTTATGTAGAGGGGTTCGAATTCTACTCTTCATTCAAAGGATGTGAAGCCTTTGTAGTTAGATAGAAATTACACACTTCTACAAAAGAAGTAACGCTCCAAATCCGACTCAATTGCCAAGCCCGAGCTACAGGATGCCACATTCGTTGTCAGAGCAACTATGATCAAATATATTCAATTTATTTTTATTATACATTTAAATATGGAAACACATACATATGATATGATATACACTCAATTCTGATTTTTACATGACTTTACGAAATCTCTGTTACTAACCCGAGGTCGAATTAAGACCAAATCGTAAAGAATTCAAAATCTCGTGTTGACATTATGACTTGAAGGGGTTCTTCGTCACAACATAACATGCTGATTATGTAATAGCCCATTTTTAGTGAAATTGAAACAGTGATTTCAAGACCACAAATTCGAGCCGGAAAGAAAATTTATTTTAATATTATTGCATGATTTACATTATGATAGGAAAGATATATGAAAATTTTGATAAGAAAATTGTAACGCCCTAAATTTTTGTACTTTCAGCTTTTGCGATTTGTTATGCACAAAAATATTTGTTTATGTTTTTGCATAAATTTGACACAATTAATTGTCTGCTTTAGTGGCTTTGTGTTTTGGGTGTGTTGGGGAGGTCCCAAGTTCAAGTTAAACTTGGGCTAAATTTTAGGTTTTTAATGAATAAAGCCTAACTCTTGGTAATTAGGCTTTTAAGTAAAAGTTGGATAATATATGATAGAATAGGCCTGCTGGTCTGGTAATTGAGAGAGTGTTGGTGTTACTTGAGGGCAGAGGTTCGAATCCTTGCATGTGTAATAAGGGCATTAATTTTTGCTGTTATCATCGTGTAAGAATTTGAGTCTTAGTGTGATACTGAGTAGTGGAGGGAATCTGGGGGAAAACTAATCTGGTTAGTTGTTTAGTTTTCTAAAAAGTTCTAAACTTCTAATGTTCTCTATCTCTCTGCCGAATTTTCTCTGAAAAAAACCCCCTCTCCACATTCTTTTTTTTTCTTCCAGCCGAAAATCCTCTAATTGCTGCTATTTTTCCCTTATTCTTCGACCTGTTCTATCCACTTTCTTGCATCAACGGTTGTTTTTAGTGCTTTCAGTAAGTCTTGTTCTTGCTTCCTCTTAATGTTTTTTTGGATAAGTGTTTTAAGGGGACTTTTTCTTGGTTGTTTAGGAGACAATCACAATTTTGCAGACTACTAGACGACATTCTAATATTGAGGAATCGTCGTTATTCCTTAAAGGTAAGTTGTCATTAGTAATCGAGATTTATTCGTTCTTAACAATTCAGATTTAGTAACTGATTTTGGACCCGAGATTGTTAAATATAGGTTCCAGAGTGCTCGAGAGTGGTTATACGTTAAAAACGAACTAGGTGTGTACTCCAATTGCACTAAAATCGTGTTTTAGCTAAAGCCGAAAAGCTTGTTGTCGACTCCACACGGGCGTATAGACTACCCGTGTAGAGGTATTGTGCCGATACACGGCTTTGTGATCGACGAGCTAGGCCATGCACACTTGACACGGGTGATGTGGTCGTTGAAAACACCAAATTAACCTATTCCCTGTAAAATAATAAAAATAACAGCAAAGGGGAAGTAGGTCGAAATCCTCAGGGACCGGATTTATACGAATACTCGTTTTTCGATATTCTGGCTGAAATCGTGCCCAAGAAACCTGCGTTCCTGGGAGAAAATAAAAATAACAGAATTAAAAGTTTGATCTGGAAATAAAAATAAAACGAAAACAAAATTAAGAAGTTGAATTGATATTACGAAAATTAAAAATAGAAAATAGAGTTGAGATAAAGAAATTCTTATGGGAAAGTTCCAGCCTCCAGTTGTCTCATTCCGCCTTGGGTTCAATCATTGGCTTTTGGATGACCCTTCTCGAACCAAGTAAGCCAGTTATAGTGGAAGAGGACGCCTACGACCACCATTTCCAAGAATTTATACTTACGATTTTAGGGAACCTGACTCTAGCCAGCATCCTATGCTAGATCAACGCTTCTCAATGGCGAATCCTACACCATTTTGTCTCTTTGGCTTGCCAACCTCTGACACAGAGCGATCGCCTTTGCACACGTTGAAAAGCTTACTTTTTAAGGGCCATGGACGGAAGCGTCAGCCCGTAGTGCGGAGAAACGATGAATACTTGGTTGAAAAAGGCTAAGTACGGATTCTAAGCCTCAAGAACCTTTTTTTGGGGGGAATATCGACAACTTTCGGCTAGAAGGGTTTTAGTGGCTCATGATAAAAGTGGGCAGAAAATAAATAAAAATGGAAAAAGAATTTTATTAAAAGAAAATATGGAAATAACAAAAGACTTTGGGGGAGAGTGTTTTTAGAAAAAGATCAACACAATTAGAGTCACTTCACCCCCTATTTATAGTGCTAGAAAGAAAGTCTAATTTAACTTGAATTCCTAAAAGATAAATACATTTAAATAAAAATAATTAAAATAAAATCCTAATAATTCTAATAATTATCCTAACATCAATTATCCTAATATAAATAAAATAAAATAGAGTCTTCCAAAATAAAATCTATTCTATTTGCTTTTAAGTCATTGTGCCTTCCATGTTCGCACTTTTGGCACAATCTTTTTCCTGTGTCGCATATCAGCCCATTTTGTCTCCAAATCCGTACTTTTGTCCCCTTAATTTTGCTTTGCCTCCAATTTAGTCCCAATGAGATAAAATATTATAAATAGCACAAATTAGCAGGAACATACTTAGAATAATTACATAATTAATACAATAAAATACGTTATTCTAGAGCATTATCAACGGGCATGATGGACACGGCCATGTGAGGCTGGCGAGGTCGTGTACGAGGCATGCGCTGGGCCAATTGGGTCGTGTGGGCCACACGGGCGTGTGGGTTTTTAGGTCAAGCCATGTGATCCACAAGGCTAAGGCCAATTTGGACCGTGTGGGACCACATGGGCAGGCTACATGGGCGTGTGAGCCCATTTTTCTGAAATGTTCTGAAAGGTTACACGGGTCGCCCAAGTCGACTGTGACCTGTGATAGGGTCGGTAAGGATATCTTAGACCCCTTTTCTGTGATCTGTATGCTTTGTTGTTCTGGATATTGATATATGACTATCTATTTGCATTATAGCATGTCATTTATTTATGTTGCATTGCATTGATTGGGGTGGATTGTTGATGAAGGTGAAGGAAGATTCTGAAAGGCTTTTAAGCCTGTTATTTGGCAGCTATGCTACATATTTTGTTATGTGACGTTTTACGGTACCTTATGGTGTGTAGGGTTGAATGGGTTAAATTTATCCCCATACTTGGTGTGTAGAGCTGGGTGGGTCGATTTTATCCCCACATGGTGTGTAGGGTTGGACGGAGATAGTGTGCAGGGTTGGTGGGCATGATATCTAATTATCTAATCTATTATGTATGTGATATTTGTAAGGGCTAAGGCTCATTTGTATCTGATTCTATATTGAGTGGGCTAAGGCCCACACTGATTCTGTAAAGGGCTCAGGCCTGATTTGTGACTGTATTATTATATCTGTTTATTGCATGTTGTACTGTGGGGATGTACACATTGGGTTTGCGAAAACTCACCCCTTTATTTGTTTGTTTGTCAGGTAATCCCCAGCTGTAGATGGATCGGTGTAGCGGAGGGCTCGACGGTGACCACTGCTATACTTATTCCGGTTTAAGACTTTAAAACCTTTACGGTTTTATTTATTATTTTGAAATTATTTTTATAATATGGACTTGGACTTTTGATTTAATTTGGGAACTTTAAATCATTATCAATGATTTATAAATTGCGACACAACAAATGCATTTTCCTAAAACTTAATTAAAGGTTTTCGTATGCATGAATGTTTTCAAAAGCTTCTGCGAAAGAGATACATGTTTTTAAGTGAAACAAACGGAATACGTTTTCACGGACTAAGTAAAGATAATAATCTAGAACGATTTTATGGACAATACATTTTCCAAAAACACTCTTATGTGACATCACCAGAGTTGACCATAACGTTTAGGCCGGGTTTGAGGTGTTACAAAATTTTACCGATTATTTGTTTTATTATGGAAATGACCAAATTGCATAAAATGCAAAGATTGGATTCTAGTAGCTATAAGTACCAAATAGCTATGGAATTCAAAACTAGAGGTCCTTATATGGTAATTAAACCATTAGGAAAAAGTTTGTTGATATTTATGGTGAATCATCCATGGAAATTTAAGAAAAGAAAAAGGACTAAATTAGAAATTAAATTAATAAAAGATGATCAATGGTTAATTAAAGGAAATATCATCATTTTATATCATTTTCTTCCCCAAATTTCATGGAAACCCTAGGAAAGAGAAAGCAAGCTTTCTTAGCTTAATTGGGTAAGCATTCTTGTCTCGTTTTTAGTAATTTTTATATTTTTGAGGTTGGAATAGCTTAATCTATCTATTTTAGGGATTAATTTGAAAAGTTATTAAAGTATAGAAGTTTTGCCATGGATGAATATGTTGGAAATTTGAAATTTATGGTAGAAAATGAAAGGTTATTGATAGATAAACAGCTTTTACAAATAGAATTTTGATGAAATTATGATTTATGGAATAAATTGTAAAGTCGTAAAATTCATGGAAAAATTTTAATTTTTGTGAAATTTATGGACTGATATTGTTATATATGAAAATCGGCTAGGCTTGGAATAAGGGATAAATTGTATGAATTTCATTTTCCGAGCTTAGGGGCGAAATTGGAATTTATGAAAAGTATAAGGGCAAAATGGTAATTTTGCCTAGGGTGTAAATTGAGTCCAATTGAATGTGAATTGTATTAAATTGATGATTAAATCTATTTATATAGATCTAGAAAACTCAAATACGAAGTTAAATTGAGGAAAAGAAAAAGTGTCGATTAGTAGATTTCCCATACGAACAAGTAACGAGGTAAGTTTGTGTAACTTAATTATGTAATTATATGTTTGAATTGATTTGAATGATTCATATGTGAATGTTGTATTGGCCAAGTGTATAAATCTGGTTACATATCCGAAAAATACCATATAAATGTTAAATCCCGTTTAAATGAATGAAATTCGATTGAATACAGGGTTCTGTTTCCCGAAATGGTAATGCTCCTGCATATGTTGCGGACATACCATAACTCAAAAGAGCATCCCGATATAAGCCCTTTCAAGCTTCCTATTAAAGTGTTCTTTTGAGTTTCCCGTTAAATGTTCTTCTGAGCATCTCGAATTATAGTGATCTGCATATGTTGTAGACACACCCACGCTTTAATGAGCATTCTGTTTATAGATTCTTTGTGAATCTCCTGTTAAAGGCTCTTCAAACCGACAATGCTCACTTGAACTTCCCGTTATAAGCTATCCGGTGCATTCTGATAAGTGCTCTATAGAGCTACCCGATAACTACTCTCTGGAGCTTCCCATTTAGTGCTCTTCGGAGCTACCCGTTATAAGTTCATTGTAAACTTTCTGTTACCATGCCCGGATATGCTTTCTGTTACATGGCTCAATGAGCTTCCCGTTATAGTGCTTGAGAGAGAGCTTTTTATTTAAGTGCTCTAATGAGTACTCCCGGACATAAATTGACAGATTACTAATTGTACACTTTATGTGTACTACCTTTATATCCATCGAGATTTCAAATGATTTAACGAGTGAAATTCTAAAAAGTAGACAAGTGAAAATCAAATGGAATCAATATCTGAAAAATATATGATTGCATGGAATTTGAAATTTGATAAGCTTATTGTCGAAACAATTTTTTTTTTGAAAAAGAGGGGTCGCCACCAATCATTTTTATTTAGGTGTGATCGAATCACCTAGTAATTCAATCATTTTAATAAAAGTTTGAATTTACTAAAACGATCATTTTTGTCTACAAAATCCAGAAAACTAGTTCGGGAGTCCGTTACGCACGAGGAAGGATTAGCACCCTCGATACGCCCAAAATCGGTACCTTTGATTACTTTGTGTCTTTAGTGTCGAAAGTTAAAATTTGAGGAAATTTTAAAAATACGATTCTTTTGTTAAAACATTATTAACACGAAAATGACTTTATTTTTAAGTTAATCGAGAAAAAGGATCACGTCCCGTAAGTTAGGCACAATGCCTTAAATTCTCGAAACAAGAATAAACACGAAAAATTTTATTTTTTTGAAATAGATTTGACTATCTCGGTTTTTAGAAAGAAATCATATTCCGTAAGTTAGAACACGATTTTTCTTGATTCCTGAGAATATTTTAATTAAAATTTGATGCTAAAAGAAATGTTTGGTTATTTGGAATTATCGAGAAAATCGAAACCCCATAAGTTAGGGAATGACTTTCCTGATCTCCAAAATACGAAATATTGCTTATTATATTAAAACTTTCTTTTATGTATCACGCAAAAGTAACGCTTAAATTTTAATTTATTCAGGTATGGTGTAAAATGGACAAGTGTATTTGAATGCAACAACTAGGACAAATATTGGCATAACAAGTGAATACATCAATAGAATGAAAATATTATGCTAGTAAAGGATGATGGTGGACTATGATGATAAAAATAACAATTTAATGATAATAATAGCAACTATCGTAATATTAATATGAATAATAACAACAATAATGAAAGAGAAGAAAAATAATATATGTAGTAAAGAAAACGTAGATAATCTAAATATATATATATATAGGGAAATAAATAGACAGATGAATAAATAACAAAATAAAAATAATAGATAATAAAATGATAACTATAATAAAGGTAAAAGTTGAAAGGAAATGAGAGCATAATAAATAAGTTAATACAAGAATTACAAAATATAAATGAATAATATGCAAATAAGTAAATCAACAAGCAAAAGAGTAAAATAAAAGAATAATTAGTATATAAACGAATAAATAAATAGATAAATAAAAGAATTAAAGTAAAGAAAGGCTTAATTGCAACTTAAATGAAATTAAAAAAGAGTAAATCGAAATTAAAATGAAATTTAAAGCCTAAATTATAATAAAATAAATGAGTAACCAAAAAGGGATTAAAATAAAATAAAAAATAAAATTATGGGGCGAAATTTAAAGAACAAAACGAAAAAAGGACTAAATGGTAACAGGCTACAAGAATGGAAGGGCCTAATGCGAAAATAGTTCATACGCTAAAAGAACACGTGGGTCCTAGAATGGGTAGGGTCGGATCGTGGGTTGGCCCAAAACGGCACCGTTTCAGGTGCTTAACCCATAAAAGCTATGCGAGTACCAAATTGAAACAAAAACAGAAATTTGTGGCAAAATTAAGAAAAAATTAAAAATGAAGGGACACGATTGAATTAAGCCTCAAAAGCGGAAGGACTGAGGGCGCAAATAGACCCTCAGTCCAAAAACACGCGGATCTTAGGCGGTTTATGGGTCGGATCTCGAGTCCCCAATACCAAACGATGTCGTTTTATACAATAAAGGCCTAAGTGAAATGGTGTCGTTTCACTAAGGCTATTTAAGCCATTTTTGTTTTTTAAAAAAGTCATTTCTATCTCCTTCTAAAAAAAACAAAAAAGAAGAAGAAAACACTCTAAAAGAAACCCTCTATCTCTTTTAGTCCCTCCGATTTGGGGTTTGGCCGGGCTTCGGCGAGCCTCCGTCGTGGTTTCGCTGTGGCCAGAGGAGACTTTTAGGTTCCTTTTTTTATTTTTTATTTTTTTAAAAGAACTAGACCTAGGTTATGTTTAAAAAAAACAAAAAACAAAATAAGAGAAGAAGAAAGAGGCCAAATCGCCGAAAACAATTGCATTCTCTATGCCTCCTACCCTCGTCGGAACCCAAATAGGTTTCGCAACGTTTGGGTCACCGGAAGGTCTCAACCACAGCGGAGAACAGACTAACGGTGAGATTTTATTATTATTATTTGTTTCTATTTCAAACAAAAATAAATAAAAATAACAAATAAGCACATTTCGATTTTGTTTCTGAATTTTTTTTTTTTGTATTCAATTTGAAATGCCTCTAAAATACATTTGTTCTGTTTTGGTGGCTTTATAGCCGAAAAAATAATATAAATATTAGTGTCCGTTTTGTTTCTATCACAGTTTGCCCTTGCGTGTTGTTGCTTCCATGCTTCTTTTGGTGTGTTTGCAGGTTAGGGGGAAGGTCAATAAGCGAGGGCCTCCATTTTGGTGCAAGGAGTAGGCGGAGTGAGCGCTGAGGCACGTGGGTGGTGGCTGCGGCGCGAGGGAGGCTCAGAAACCCTAGGGTTTTTGAGTTGGTTTAGTTTGTAGGCCTTTTGGGCCCCCTAGGTTTGGGCTTAGTTGGGTTAGGGTTTAGTTTTTTTGTATTTTGGGTTGTTTAGGCTTTGGGCCCGATATGTGAATGGATTAGATTTTAATTTTTAAAAGGTTTTATTTATTTTTGGTTCTTTGATTTATGACTTATTGGGCCTGGGAAAATTTGGGCCTGTACACTCATCTTTGTTATTGATATTTTTATGAAAAGAATAACTAACATGTTTGATGAGATTGTGTGCTTAGGCTATGGCCAAATTGCTTGGGTTGCATGTGCATGTTTGCTTATTGTATGAATGCAGGGTAAGTTAAATTCCTATTATGCGAACTTACTAAGCATTTGAAATGCTTACTTGATTTTTTTTCTCTGTTTATAGTGCTCGGGAGCTTGTAAAGGTTGGAGTCGGTCGGAGCATCAGCACACTATCCTCCAACTTGTTTTGGTATAAATAAATATCTGACTTTGGTATAATAGCATGTATAGGCTAATTAAGCTAATGTTGATATGAAAATAGATGTTTGTAAACCAGCCATTGGAATGGCTAGAATGGTATGTTTTGGTATATAACTATAATACCATGTCATGTTTGATATGTTTGAAGTGATTAAATAGTATGTGAAATATGAATCAAATGGTAAATGAAAATGAATAAGTATAATGATACAGATTTACCTAAGTACATAAACGAAAATTTGATAAGCTTAACCATTGCAATATACATGTTAATATAACTTAGATAGAACTCGTATTAAGCTTGATTTATATGACTTGAATTGATTGATATATGTTTGTAAGTGTTGGTGTAGGTTGTTGGTAAATTTGGGTGAGAAATAAGGCTAGGAAATGACCTTATTTTATCCACACGGATAGACATAAGGGCGTGTGTCTTGACCGTGTGTGACACACGGCCTGGCACATAGGCATGTGGTTTGGCCATGTGTCCCCTGCATCTTAAAATTGAGAAACAGAATGCTCAGAATTGGGCACACAGGTAGAGACACAAGCGTGTGTCTCAGCCGTGTGAAACACATGGCCTAGAACATGAGTGTATGTCTTGGCCATGTAAAACCTGTACCTAATTTTCAAAAATTAAATTGACCACACGGCCTAGGACACGGGTGTGTGGCTTGGCCGTATGACCCATACATTTAATTAAATGGCAAAACAGTGAGTTACACGGGCTAAGGACACGGGCGTGTGCCTTACCTTATATGCCACATGGTCTGAGAAATGGGTATGTCACTTGGTCGTGTGAGTCACACGGCCTGACCACACAGGCGTGTGACCCTTGCACTTGAGAAAATTTTTGAAATTTTTCAAAAAATTCTCTGAGATTCCAATTTAGTCCCTACTTGTTTCTAATGCTTAAATTGGGCCTTGAGGGTCAAGGCCCAATCAAGGGACGATATGATTAGTTTCGAATATGAATAGTGAATGACATGAATTATCTGTATTTGTTCTGTAAACTCCGGTAATGCTTCGTAACCCTGTTTCGGAGACGGATACGGGTTAAAGGTGTTATAGATTAGGCTCGTTGTGACTACAAGGGGTCGACATCGCTACGTGACTGTCAATTTGCAAATTGTCCAAAATGGCATCAACCTGCAACTGCCTAAAACAACCAATTCACAATTTCATACCACATTTCTAGCTAAATACACATTCTTAACAAGTTCAATTCTAAGCAAAACTACCTTGTTTATATTTTTTTACAAATACCATACATCATTTGCACTATTATCATTCAATATATAGGCTCAATTCATGATCCAACCATTCGCAACATTTAACATATGAACATACTTAAATAAACTTAACATAACATCTTTAAGCATTTCAAACCTTATGTAATACTCAAATTCATGATTAAATCATTTGGCCATTCTCAAAATACCATTCTAACTTCAATTATGAACATGATCTCATATTATACCAAAAACCGACTTAACTTAGGTACATGTCATATATTTAACAAAACAGGACTATACAAAATTTATTAAGTTGAGGAACACTGAATGGATGTTGGATCACACTTCAGAGCTTTGAGATTACCTAAAGCTGCACATGGAGAAAATAAACCGTACGCTAAGTAAAAATGCTCAACATTACTTCCATGATTCAAGTAAATATAACACAAACTGAAATCAAATGCATACACTCAATTCAAATTCAAATTCAAATTATAGTCATTTCGCATACTAATTCATACCAAGGGATTCCATTACTGTATGAAACATGCATATAACAATTTCAAATGATTGAATATACCATAGTTCTTATTACTTACCATACCAATTTCTATTTATTTCACAATCTACTTACTCATTTCTTACCATCATTTACAAGCATATATTTATACCTATTATTTCATTAATTTAAGTTCTCAATTTCATTATACCATTTGAAGCACATTCGAGCTTAGCCTGATAACTTATTAATATTATATCCTATTAGCAATTCACAGTTTCTTACCATTTCAATTCAACTTACACATAATAGTAGCTTAGCTGGATCACTTATTAGTATAACAATTATCGATCACTTGGCATTCAATTTGGTTATCTTTGGCACATAATGTCTTAACTAGTCACTTGCCAACATTATCATTCAAATAGGTTAGACATAATTGCATAACATGAGTAACATCACTTAATACCAAATCAATTTCATATCACAAAGCAAGTTATAAATACATACCATTTCATATTCAATACATTTTCAAGCTTTTCCCATCTCAATTAAGATAAATATCGCCTGATGAAACTATAATAAAACAAATTCGGCTACAAGGGTGAACTATGTTGCTTACATAAGCTGAATTTATATCAAGATTACCCACACAAGCTGGATTTATATTAAGGTTTCTCACACAAGCTTAATTTATATTAGGTTATCCATCTAGGTTAAACCTATGTTACATATAACCTGAGAATTTTTAATAAATGCTAAACCTCATTATAACACCTAAAGTCCCTAATTAAGCATCTGTATAATCATATTAGCATGTCAATCATATCCTAGTCTTTTACTAAGTTCACTAGGGCATCATTTATACATTAATGCATTATCGTACCTATAATAATTCTTATTTACTTGTCATACCCTGTGTGCGATCACATTTGCATTTTCATACCTTATACATGTTGGAAAAAATCTGGTTCGAAAACAATTTTCTTGCACAATGGAAAATTAAAATTTTAAAAACCAAGTCAATTTGTGATATTTATAACAATAAAATTTACTTGAAATCACACCATGTTTCAATTGAACAACCTTCTTCGTTACTCTCATACCATGATATGCTTGGAGTGTGGGCTTGAATAAATTCGAATCAGACACAACAAAAAATTATTTACTTTACTTTCGATGGGAAATCAAATCAATCTTCAATAGAAATCGGTAAAATTGTTATTCTGGAAAATATAATTTATACTTAGAAAATAAACTCTCACTATTTTCGTGCAGAATAACAATATCTCAAAGTTATGTATTTAGCCTTACCGGTGCCATCTATTTATAAGGAGAAGAAGTGAAACCCTTGTTAAATTAGTGGAGATCTATTTTAATAGAAAAAAAATCCTAGTCCAATTATAAATACTTCCTAGTTAAAATATACTAGGGTTTGTCATGTCATGTATTAACATGAGGGGCTTTTGGATCTCTCCTGTATCGAGTCCAATTCTAAATGCTTCTTGGACTTTCGACCTAATACTTTGTAATTCAATCTAACCCAATACGTATTTTTCTATTTTCTAAAATACACATCATAAATTAATTTCCCAATTCAATAATTTTCTCAACCTTATTCTAATTTTGTTAAAATCATTACAACTTTACAGTAAAAGAATGTATGAGAAAATATATTTAATATTTCTACATTCAACAAATTCATTATGTCGAAACCATTTTTTATATGTTCAAAAAAACGGGGTCGACTTTTAAAAAACGAAAATAGAGTCGCCACCAATCATCTTTGCTTAGGTGTTATCGGATCACCTTATAAAACGTTTTATTTCTAAACATTGATTTTGGCCTACGAAATTCAAGAAAACGAGTTCGGGAGTCGGTTACGTACGATGAAGGATTAGCACCCTCGTAACGCCCAAAAATTGATACCTAATTGATTGATTAATGTCCTAATGTCGAATACTTTGAAAAGATTTTAAAAAACACAAAATTCTTTTTACAACTTAAAACCTTTTAATGGACATTCGATTCTTTGAATTTTAAAAGAAACATCGAAACTCAATAAGTTTGAGTACGATTTTTCAAATTTCCAAGTATCGAATATCCTTTTCGTTTTGGAAATCCTTTCTCGAGATGACAAAACGTCACATCCAATGAGTTAAGACAACCTTTTACCCTCCTGAAAATAGGTTTTTTTTTTTTAATTTGCAATTTTTGATTTCAAAAAGGATATTTGGTTAATGTAAATTCAGTGAAGAAAATTGAAACCCAGTGAGTTAGGGCACAATTTCCTTCGAGACTTCCAAATACCAAATATCATTTTACTTAAGAAAACATTTTTTTGATAAATGGTTACAAAAAATAAAATACATTTTCTAAAACAATGATTTGAATGAGATGTGGCATTAATACATTACAAAAACATAAATTTCAAAGAGCCTTCTACTAAGACAACAGGGCATATTAGCGAATAGTACTAACATGGACAATGAAATAAAAATAATAATATAACAAAACAAATGATGCAAGCAATATAATAATTATACTAAAAATATGAATGATCAAATAAAAATATAAAGTAGACAATAAAAAAATCTATTTTTAAAAAAAGAATAAACATGAAAATTTTATACAAAATTAAATGCATATAAAAAAAAAGGTGAATAATGTATATAAAATCATAAATAAATACTATAATAAAAAAAACAACTTGGTCTAAAAAATAATATGTATATTTATGAGAAAATAAGTAATGTATGTATATTTATGAGAAAATAAGTAATGTATGTTATAAAATAAACAAATAATATATAATTTTAAATATAAAACATATTTATAATATAATAATCTAATGCATATATGCATAAAAACTACATATTTTAAAGATAAACAATATAAACAATATATGTTATTCAATATACAAAATATTATACAATATTAAGGATAAAACAATTTAAACGTTATATACAATATAATATAATAATATATAATATACAAAATTTAAAATAATATATAATATAATAACTAATATACAAATTTTAAAATGATATGTAATATATATATAATATTGAATTTAATAAAATAACCTAGTATAAATAATAAATAGTAATAATTTAATACATATATAATACGAAAATAAAAATAATAATAAAATAAAAATAAAAAAGAACTAAAAATCAAAGAAATAAGGATCAAATCAGAATAAAAACAAAATCTGAAATGAAAGTGTAAAAAGATCAAATTGGAACACGCGCCACACTATAGGGACTTATTGGGCAATTATGCCCTATCTCCTAAACGGCGCCGTTCCATCACTGGCCTTTAAAATGGCCTTAAGGACTAAATTGAAACAAAGGCCATAATTCAGGGCCAAATTAAAAATAAAGAAAAATGCAATTAGACGTAATTGTAAAATTGTAAAAATGCGGAAGGGCCTATAGAGCAATTAGCCCTTTTAACAAAAACACGCGGATCCTCCCCGAGTATCGGGTCAACGTGCAAATCCTAGCCCTTAAACGACATCGTTTTGACCTTTAAAAGCAACCCCCAAAACGACGTCGTATAGGAAGCCTATATAAACTGAAATTCTATAAAAAAGAACATTTTAAAACCATTTTAAAAAAAAACAAACAGAGCTCAAAGAGCTCCCTCCCCTTCGGACTTCGGCCAGGGCTCCGGTCTGACCCACTGCCTTGCACCGTCGCCGGCGCCGCCATATACGGCGGTCAGAACATCCAAAAAGGGGTATTTCGTTCCTTTAACGCCTTCTAAAGCCGAATCTAGGGTCAAAAACCCTTTTTTTGTACCTCAAAAACATGAATAACGAGGGAAAACCCATCGGTCTCTTCCTCTGTTTCGCCGAGAAAGGTAAGAAAGTCGAAGCGTTTTATATTTTGAAAAAAAGATGTATGTATTTTTGTATATATTGTTATAAAGAACACTGAAATATTAGGATATGATTGCATACCTCTGTAAACTCTGATTTTTTGTATTATATTCATAAAAAAATCGTGGTTATTACATCGATTGTATTTGACTTTATAGCCACTGTCAAAATACAAGTTTTGGTATTTTATTTTTTTTTTCTGATTTCATGCCATATCTTCTACTGTTCCTGTGCTTTTTCTTTCCTTTTTGCAGGTAAACGGTGCAGATCACGGCGGTGATGGCGGTGTGAAAAAGGCTGCGCATGGGGGTTGTGGAGTACCAAGTAGCTAGGGTTTCTGCCGAAAGGTTTAGTGGTGTTGGGCTTCTTGGGCCAATTGTGCCATTTGGGTTTGGTCTGTTATTAGGTTAGAACTTTAGGCTTGGACCAATTGGGTTTGGGGTTTAATTGGTATTGGGTGTAACTGGGCCATGGGTAGTGAATTTAGGTGTTATTATTTGGACTTTGGGGTTTTAAGCCCTTTTTTTGTAAAACATGGATTTTTTATCTTGGTTTATTATTTGGCCTGGACTCGGGCAAATTGGGTCTATTACACACTATAACTAATTAATTTTAATTCAATTTTCGAACTTCAATTAATTAATAATAATTCAAAAACCCATAAATTAATTTTTAGGTTATTTCAATTTAGTGAAAAAGCCACATTGATTTCCGAATGTTTCCCATTTCTTAAACTTTACCATTTCTATCCAATTTTGTTCATTTGATTCAACATGCAATACATTTATGGTTTCACACAAGCTAGCGAAGGGACCAATTGGACATATATGATTAGGGCTCAATTGATTTATAATTAAGTTCCAGCTTTTCGCCTATTAATTATAAACTCATTTAGTCACGAAGTCATTCCACTATAGTATTATGACTGAGCTCTCCCTAATGACATACCATTATGAAAGTAACTCGATTAGTGCTCGTTCATTAATCTTGTCATAAGTGTGTTATCCTTATAGGAAATCTTTAATCTCGTTAAGGTAAATCTGCATTCCTAATATGGTTCTATTTTATCTCATGGTAATCATTAATGTTGGAAAAAATTAGATTCAAAAATAATTTTTTAGCACAACGAAAAATAAAAAATTTGAAAACCGACCAGTTTGTGATATTTATAACAATAAACCCTAGATTGAAATCGTACTTGTGTTTGCAGATAGAAGGATCATTGTTCCCAACTTTCAACCAAATGATCTTCTCCGCTATTCTCGTACCATGAATTGTTTCGAATGTAAAGTTGAACAAAACAAATCTAACATAGAAACTAGAAATATTTTTTTGGGTGAAAACGAAAATTCTCTCTTCAAAATAGAAACCAATAGAATCGTTTTTCCAGAAAATATATTTAATTCTTAGAGAATAAAAGTCTATCTATTCTTGGGCAGAATAACGATATCTGAAAGTTGTGTAAATAACTCTACCAGTGCCATTTATTTATAAAGAGAGGATGTAGAACCCTGGTTAAATTAGAGAAGTTTATTTCCACTAGAAAAACAAAATCCTAATTTAACTAGGATGTAAGGGGTGGCTACCCTAATTAATTATACTAGGGTTTGTTGTCCCCCCTTATTACATAAGGAGCTTTTGGGCCTCTTCTATATTGGATCCAATTGCAAATACTTTTCAGACTTTTAATCCAATACTTTATAATCTGATCCAACCTAATATTTATTTTTCTATTTCCCAAAAATAAACTTCAATATATTTCCAATTAAATAATTTTCTCAATCAAATTCTAATTTTATTAAAATCATGATAACTTTAGCGTAAAAGAATCTATGAGAAAATATATTTAATATTTTTGCATTCAATAGTTCACTATGACCAAATAATTTATTTCCATTTTCGAACTTCATTTAATTCAAAAAATATAAATTCATTTTTCGGGTCATTTTCATTTTCATTTTGGAAAAAAACCACATTTATTTTCAAATGACTTCATTTATCCATTTTCATTTTAGAGAAAACCTTAATCATTTCCAAATATTTTATATTTATCCATTTCTATTCTTTTTTTGCTTTCAACGAGCTAGTAGTGGAGCTGGTTGGACATATGCAACGAGATTTCATCAACCATCAGCCTAAAATAACAAATTTTGGTTGAGGAGAGAGGAGACACATATTAGTTTAGTTTTTAACTTTAGTTTCTTTAGCTTTTCTCTTAGTTTTTTTGCAACTTTTTTAAGGTTCTTATTTTCTTTTCTCCTTTCTTAGTTTTAAAGTTTATTTTTCTGCACTTCCTTATTTTTCTCAGTGTTTGTTAAGTTAGTTATCATTATAACTTAGGTTTATTTGCACTTTCAGTCCTTATACCTTGGTTCTAAGACATTTCTAGTTTTAGTTTAATGTATTTTAGTTTCTTTTACTTTCAGTTAAAGTTTGTTCCTTTTATGTTTATTGCTTTAAATTTTCTTGTTAAATGCCTTCAGTTTCATGTTCTTTAAGTTTTCTTACATAAAAATCCAAACTTTTATATTTTTCTTAAGCTTTACTTTAATGGCTTATTTACTTTTTATTTACATGTTCATTAGCTTTATTTTTAGCATGAGTAGTTAAAACCTAAAAGGGGTTGGTTGATAGAGATGTGTGTAAGCTGATTTTTTTTAGACAAGGGATTAAATCATAATAAATTGGACTAAGTTGAATAGATCTAAAAAATTAGGAATTGACGCCCCTATGGGAATATCTAGACAAGTGAGACCGAAAGATAATATTTTTGTGCACCAATTCATTAGTCTTGGATTAACCGATGAGGTTGAGCGATAAACTAAATTGAGATCGGGAGATTAAATTGAACCACTTAGTAATTTAAGCGATTTAAGTCTCTCATTTGAAGAATGGCGAACCACATCAAAATCAACCGACCACCATTAGTCATTTATTATTTAATTTTGTAGTTTTGTACTTTTTACAAATTGGTCCCTAGATTAGCATATTGAATTTTCTTGAAAAACTTTCTTGTCATGATTTGTTCTTTATTGAAACGATGCGTTTAA
This sequence comes from Gossypium stocksii, assembly GCA_020496765.1. Taxonomy (NCBI): domain Eukaryota; kingdom Viridiplantae; phylum Streptophyta; class Magnoliopsida; order Malvales; family Malvaceae; genus Gossypium; species Gossypium stocksii. Next base: position 88,939,128 of record CM035620.1, read on the forward strand.
GTTCCAACTATCATTGTAATAGCCATAATCGAATTTCAATTTTCCCTATAACATCTTCTTTGGTTCTTTTTAACAGAGAAATAGTGAGGAAACAATTAACCAATTTTGTTACTGAATGAAATTCCCATTCCTCTCTTTCTCTTCCATTATTTGTTTCTCTTTTCTCTACTCTAATCTTTGATTTCTATGCTCCAACTGTATCAATTTATTTGTTGATTTTCAAGTTTCCAAGTTTCGATTCCTTCAAGTCGATTCCAACATTTTTAGTTTCCAAAAAACCTCAAACCACTTAACCAATTGAGTATTTCCTTCTTGTTCCTTTCGATTTTCATCATCTTTGTTGTTTAACTTGCTAGTTAGCTTTTTTCAAGTCAGGAAACATGCAAATCAAGTTCTGTTCATGCTTCTTGGGGATCAAGACACTTTTGTTGTTTGCAATCTAATCTCCCTTTCAACCGAATCCTCTTCTTGACTTATTCTCTTATGTCTGATTGTTTCTTGCACTTGTTTTTATTTATTTTTGTTGTTTATTTTCAAATATGATTAAGAACCAATAAATCCACCAAAAATCCATCCTTATGCCTCAAGAAATCATTCGAACATTGGTTTTAAATTCTCTATTGGAAATCATTTATGACCTTGTTCCTCATTCATTCTTGGTTGTTGTTGCATTAACAAAAATTTAAGTAGAAGACGTTTAGGGAGGAAGAAGAACAAAGAAAAAAAAGAGAATTCTGCATTTCCTTAGTATATTCATAACTACCTTCCCCATACAACTCGTGCTTAATAAGAGAAAAGTAACAAGAGAAACAACGTGGCAAATTCTGTTATAACTAAACGCATCGTTTCACCCATGCTCTACGCCCCATTTTTACTGTTTTAACCTTAGAACCAAAACTCATCGTTTACTTAAATGAAGTTAATTGTTTATAACTAACTTCTTTTCTTAATCTTCTATTTCCTGCTACCTACTTTCTAGCCCGTATCAATACTTCCTTCCCCAGAAAAGATCCTTGTCCTCAAGGATAAAAATAAGGAAATTTAGTTTGAAGCAGATCGAGAGATTCCCATGTCGTATCTTCAGGGAAAGCGTCAGCCCATTCAACTAAGACTTTAGTAACAGCTTGGTTGCCTTTCTTGACTATTCTTCTGTCCACAATTCAAATTGGTTCTTTTGGCAATACTCCATGAACATCTACCAATGGCAATTGAACCTGAGTAGGTGATGCACCTACATGTTTTTTCAGCTGAGAGATATGAAAATTGGGATGAATACGAGACCCCGATGGTAACTGAAGAGTGTATGCCACCTCTCCCACCTTCTTGATCACATGAAAAGGCCCATAAAATTTAGGAGATAGTTTCTAATTAAGGATCCTCCTAACTGTCTGCTGCCGATAGGGTTGCAGCCTCTAACAAACTAAATCCCCGATTTGGAAAGTACTCTTTGATTGATGTTTGTTAACGAAAAGTTGCATTCGCGTCTGAGCTCCCTTTAAGCAAAACTGCAATAGTTTTCTTGCCACCTCTCGAGCTTGTAAACTTCTATCGACCACCGCTACTGAAGAGATTCCTGCTAGATAGGGCATGTGTGTAGGTGGTGACTGTCCATATAAGACTTCATATGGAGTAAGTTGAGTGAAGGAATGAAATGATGAATTATACCACCATTAAGCAAGAGGTAGCCAATGGAACCAATTACCAGGTGTTTCGCCAGTCATGCACTTAAGATAATTCCCAAGGCATCGATTCAATACCTCCGTCTACCCATCCGTTTGAGGGTGATAAGCTGTGATAAAAGGAGTTTGGTACCAACTCGTTGAAACAATTCTTGCCAAAAACGACTGACAAAAATTGTCTCTGTCTGATATAATCAAGTTGGGCATGCTATGCAGTTTGTAAATATGAGTCAAGTACTCCCGTGCTACATCCTTAGCTGTATACAGATAGGATAGAGCCAAAAAATGATCGTACTTAGTTAGATGATCCACCACAACTAAAAATAGAGTTTTTTTGTTTGAATTTGGCAGCCCTTCAATGAAATCCAAGTTAACAACTGACCAAGCTCCGTCAGGTATAGGTACTGGCTGAAGAAGTCCAGGATATGCCACTGGCTCACTTTTGCACCGCTAACAAACCACACACTCCCAAACCCATTTTTTAACATCAAAAGTGAGACCCTTCTAATAAAGCAAGCTAAATAAACGTTTCCTGGTCACATACACACCCGAGTGACCACCAATTGCACTAGCATAAAAATGATGAAACAAATTTTGTCTCAATTGTAGATTTTTCCCCACCACAATTTTCACTTCTTGGACAAAAATCAACCATACCAAGAATACTTTTGATCGTGAGACTGAAGTTGTTGGATATTTTGTATGCGTTTTTGTAGTTTATCATCTGTTGTATAAGACTATTGTACCTACTCCAAAAGACTTGAAATGACCGAGCTAGTTGACAGTTGATAATATTGACCTTGCTTCAGTTAAGGTTATCGAGAGAGGGCATCAGCTACCTTGTTATTGATTCCCTTCCTGTAGGAGATCTCAAAATCATTGTCTAGCATTTTAGCTACCCACCACTGCTGAAATGGAGTAACAGCCAATTACTCAGACAAAAATCGCAAGCTTTGGTGATCAGCTCAAAATTTGAAGTGTCTCACCACCAAGTAAGCATGCCATTTTCTAATAGCCAATAACACTGCAAGCATTTCTTTTTCATAAATCGAAAGAGCCTGGTGTCTTACCCCAAAATCTTTACTAAAGAAAGCCACTAGTCTCCCCTCCTGCTACAACACTATTCCAATGCCAAATGCACTCACATCTGTATCCACCATAAATTCAACCTGGAAATTAAGAAGCACTAGGACTGGTGCTGCACATAAGATTGTTTTTAAAGCTTGAAATGCCACAGTTGCTTGATCCGACCACTCTCAGGAATTTTTTTAACAATTCCTTGAAAGGCCGAGCTAGAATTTCATAATTTCTTATAAACTTCTATAATAACTGAAGAGGCCAAGGAAGCTTCTCAACTCTTTCACTGATCGAGGAGTTGGTCATGAGGAGATGAACTCGACCTTAGTTTTGTCTATGGAAACTGTTACCTCTTGTAGCACATGTCCCAAATACTCAATTTGAAATGTGCCAAAATAGTATTTAAACTTTTTAGCATATGATAAATGCTAAATTATACATATTTTTACCTCATGTTTAGCCTATATTTTGGATGAATTATTATCAATTTAGTGAGAATTGGTGCTCTTAATCTTTCTTTTTCATATTTTATACTCAAAAGAGCATAGGGAAGAGAAAAGAACGGAAAATAGACCGAAAATCGGAGAAAATGGGCCAAAATGTGAAAACGCACGGCCCAAGAAGCCACCACACGGCCGTGGCACACGGCCGTGCCACACAAAGACCACACGGTCTAGCCCCGACAAGCACGGCCAGGCCACACGACCGTGCCTCAATCGACAGAATTTCATACGGCCTCTTGTCGAAGTACACGGGCGTGGCACACGGGCGTGGCACACGGGCGTGGCACACGGGCGTGTTCTAGTCGTGAGGAAGAGGAATTTCACTCGGATTTAGATGCTTCGAGGCTAAGAAATGCTCCCAAAGCTCTATATAAAGACCCTAGGAGACAACTCTAAGGGTGTACTCTTCTTCTCCCAATAGAAGCGCCATCTTTCTGCCAACACGAGGAGTGAAAGCAAGGAATTACTCCAAGGAAAGCCGATTGATTCATCCCAGAAGCCAGAATTCTACATCAAGACAGAGGATCTCCCTAAATTCCTTCAGGGGTTTTTGGTTTCTTTATGTTTTGTTATTTATTATTTTTGAGATGTCTCTTTTCTTAATTATGAACTAAACCCCTCAAATACTTGAGGGGGATGAAACCTAAGACGAATCTTGTTATTATTTATTCTTGAGTTATATGATAAATACTTGAGTTGTTCTTAATTATGTGTGCTTAATTCTTGTGTTAATAAGCCTAGGTATTAATTCAAGAAACGAATGTGCTTAAAGAAGAGGAGCAAAAATCCCTGTGATAAGAGTAGATCTACCATAATTAAGCAGAGTTGCATGCAACCCTAGACATAGGGCGACATAAATCTGTCAGATTAGGGTCAAACCTAATATGGGGGACCATAGATCGAATTAATGTAACCTAGGGTGTTAATTAATAAAGGAACTTTAGTTAACAACCTAGGCCTAGTTGCTCTTCGCATCGACGGAAGGTTTAGCATAAATTAGGGATCTCTACGGATCAAGTCAAGTGAATAAATCATCTAGCTCAAGAACCAATAACAAGTAAAGTCTAGGTGAATTCTCCCTTAAGTATTGCTTATATCAATCAGCTTTTCCCTAAAGTTTTCCCCAATTTACTTTTTGTGCACTTTTAGTTAGTTTTAGAATTAGTTTAAATCAACTCTCTTTATTTTTAGGCTAAATAATAGAAAGGAAGTAAGTACTAGTACTTTTAGTTCCCTTGGGTATGATAACTCAGTTTTGCCACTAAACTATACTATTGTTCGACATGTGCACTTGCCTTTAAGGTCGTGATATTAGTTAGTTTTGGTGTGATCAGTTTTATAAATTTTATTACTTAATATCGCGATAACCGTATCAGCATACAACTGTTGTTCCTTTAAGATAAGAAGAACAACCCTCAAATACTGTTTATGTTCAAACCAAGATCATGAGTACACCAAGATGTCATCGAAAAAAACCAGTACAAACTTTCTTAACAATGGCTTGAAAACAAAATTCATGATAGCTTGGAAGCTAGAGGGGGCATTAGTGAGGCCAAAAGGCATCACGAGAAACTCATAATGCCTCTCATATGTTCGAAATACTGTTTTATGTACATCAGGCTCCCACATCCGAATTGGATGATATCTGAACCTCAAATCCAATTTGGAAAACACCCTAGCTTTTCCTAACTCATCTAACAACTCTTCAATTATAGGAATAGGAAACTTGTCATTAATTGTATACTAATTTAACTACCTATAATCAACACAAAGCCTCCAACTTCCATCTTTCTTTTTGACCATCACTATAGAAAAAGCAAAAGAGCTATTGTTATCTCTGATTATGCCAGCTTGGAGCATTTCCCGAATCAATCTTTCCACCTCACTCTTTTGAACAGTTGGATACTTATAAGGTCGCATTTTGATCACAACCAATTCATCCTTCAAAGGTATTTTGTGGTCATGCAAACGAGGTAGTGGTAGCCCCTTTGGTATTTAAAAGATGTCATCAAATTCTGTAAATAACCCTCGAAGCTAACCATCTAGCTTAGTAACTCCTCTAGCCGCAAGTGTCATTTGATTCGGAGAACTCATCACTGTTGCATAAGGTCCCAAAGATTTTCCAACAGCTACAAAGCAATTTGGATTCGACTCACTACTGGCCGTTGCTAATGAGCCAAGAATAATACCATGAATAATACATAGTTTACCCTTAGCCACGAATTGCATAGTTAACAAGCTAAAATTCCACACAATATCTCCTAAAGCCAAAAGCCATTGAACCCTTATACCATGTCACAACCCTTCAAAGGCAGGACCATAAAGTTTGTTTCAAATTGGTAGTTTTGAACCTCCCATGACACTCCTTGCACAACCCCCTAGTGAATAGATAACTGCCATTTGCCACTAAAACCTTCAGTTGTTCTTGATGTATTACAGGTAATGATAACATACAACTAGTTTAGTATCAATAAAGTTGCGAGTGTTGCCTGAATTGACCAAGATGATGGCCCAACTAGACCCCACTCGAACAGCCACCTTCATAATATTATGCCATTGTAAACCAGTAAGCGCATGCAACGAGATCAAAGGGGATTTAGCTAACTCTTCTTCTAAGCCACTCTCTTCTAGTTTATCAGAGCATTCTTGAAATTCCTCTGGTTCACTATCTGACAACGGTTCCAATAAAAATTGATAGAGTTAGGATTTAACACACTTATGCCCCGCATGATATTTTGCCCCGAACAAAAAACACAAACCTTTCTATTTTCGCTCAACCATCAATGCTGGTGAAATAGACCGAGATCCTGACTTGTTGCTTGGTACACTGCTAATAGACTGGGAAATTGAAACAACCCTTGTAGGAGTTGAAGAATACCCCGATATAACAGAAAGGATAGGTAGAGATTTAGGTGAACTAGTAATCGACGGTGTAGACTTCTTTGCCGAGTAGGATAGGAGCACCTCAATCTTCCTAGCTAGCTGAAAAGCCTCCATCAAGGTAGAAGGCTCAAACAGATCCAAATAATGGCCAATATTAACTTTCAAATTACTAAGAAAAATATTAAGAGCATAGGATTCAGGAAGATGCAATTGATTCAATAACCAACAAACATATCTTGGTACTGTTCAACAGTACCTTGTTGCTTCAAATTCACTAACACTTTCATAAGATTTCCAAATTGCCCAAATTCAAAACGGTCCTACATGCTCTTCATGTACGCTGGCCAGTATAACATTTGAAGACCACCATTTCGTTGGGAATAGAAATGATGCCATTCCAATGCTCGTCCCTCCAAATACAGTATAACTATGCGAATCTTGTTAGATTCTGGTGTACCCTCAACTTTGAAGTACTGCTCCAATTTAGTCCATCATCCCCTAAAATCGCAGCCATCGAACCTGAAACATTCAAGCCTACTGGTCTTCGCAGATGTGACCCCATATAAGACTAATTCCTCTAGTGCACACTACTTGCATCCGCCAACTTTGTATCCACTGGAGCCTGTAGTAACTCTGTGTCTTTAGGCAAGAACCTAGGTGGAGCACCTAGAACGCCTTTTCCCTTGTCCGTGACCCCATTAGCTAGAGGTCCACTTGGTGGAGGTCCAAAATACTAGCCCAACAACGCCTGTAAGTCCCCGCAAAACTCCTCCTTAAACTCCTAGAATCGAGTCTACATTTTAGCCTCCAAACAAACTATCTCCTCTTACAACTTGGAAACTTCTTGTTGTAACCCACCAACCTCTTTCTGTAATCGCGTTGAAACTCCTTCACCGGCCATTAAAGGGATCATAAAAGCTCTGATACTTTTGTTGCGTTAACAAAAATTTAAGTAAAAGGAGTTTGGGAAGGAAAAAAAAAGAGAGAATTGTAAATTTCCTTAGTATATTCATAACTACCTTCCCCATACAACTCGTGCTAAATAAGAGAAAAATAACTAGAGAAACATGGCAAATTTTGTTATAACCAAACGCATCATTTCACTAATGCTTTACACCTCATTTTTACTGTTTTAACCTTAAAATCGAAACTCCCCATTTTACTTAAGATCAAAACTCCCCGTTTACTTAAATAAAGTTAATTGTTTATAACTTCTTTCTTAATCTTCTATTTCCTGCTGCCTACTTTCTAGCCTGTATTAGTTGTTTTCCATTATTTCAATTTATCTCTTTGTTAAATTCAAATCTAGAAAATTTCAAACATTTTTAACATGCAAGAGACCTTTAATTCCTTCAAGATCAACTCATACTCGACTGAACCAAAATTGAATTCTAAGTTTCTTCATCTTTAGATCTTTTCTTTGTTGATCTTGTTTCCCGTTGCTGTTTGTACTAATTTCAGATTACTTTGCTGCCAAGAAACATTCTTTTCTTTATAACTTTTAACTCTCGATCCAAGTTACTGTGCTCTCATCAATTAAAAGATCAGACTTAAATAACTTATGAATTCCTCCCATTTACACCCTAGATGTAGATGTATCAGTATAGGAAGGAACAATCTATTGGAGACCATTGATAATTTCGAACAAAAACTTGGTAAATTTTCAACTTTCCTTTTTTTCCTTTTTGATGAGAGAAATACCAAGTCCTTAAAAAAGGACATACATAAATTATTTGAGAAGTAGCAACTCTCTGTTCAATCTTTAGGTCTATGACCTAGGATATATGATAACAGACAACAATTGTGCACAATAATTTTTTATTTATTCTTTTCAAAGAAAAGCTGTGCAAAGTAGAGGTTACAAAAAAAAAAGGATTTTAGTCCACAAGCACCTTACATTGTTGTTCCACAACCTTTCTTCGTTTTTTATCATCGCTTGCCTGCAAAGTAACCAACATTACTTCATATTAGCTGATTCAATTTTTATATTTCTCTATTCGGCATAACTATCATGGTAGATTCTTCCACTTGTCACAAGCATTCAATTTAGCTGAGCAATTTTCATTTATACGTCAAATGTGACTTTTCACATTCATCAAAGCATATCAAATAGGTCTGGGGATGGGAATGTGAATGGGAATGTGAATGTGTAAGATGCAACGACAATGTAATGAAAGAATGCATTAGTTAATAACAGAGTCCAGTTCTTCAAACCAATTTCTGCCATTGATAAAAATATTACCTCTTGACTCAGGCAATCTGGTGCACGAACCCTCTTGGAGCCATCAGCCAATCGTTTACATTGAAATTGGTTTTCCGAAGATACCATGCTATCACTCACCTAGCATTACCAACATTTGCAAAAGACTAAATAATGGCGAAATTTGACTAATAAGAGGATGTGATTAGAGATGGCATTTGTAGTTTGAAGACTTGAGTTAACAAGTGGAAAATGGAGCTCAAAGAAATTATTGTTTTTTTACCTGGCTTTTGATGGCTCCAATTAACGATTCCTGACATCCTGACGCATGCACATCTTGCAAACTTGGGCATTGAAGGAGCAATCTCTCTATGAAAACAGAGTTTATGAGATCTTAAATCATAAAAAAATAAGAGTGTACTCAACTGGCCAAACTAGTAGATTGATACCTGGATGCAAGTTTTTACAGGAGTTTAGATTTAGGTCATTGAGTTCGGGACAGTTCAAACATAAAGCCTGCATTTAGATTCCCAAATAAGAACCGCATAGGGTATTAAGAAGAAATTGGCAACATAGTCGAGATTAAGGACAAAAGATCTCACATCCAAGCCAGAACAACCCCACAAGCTGAGTTTCTTTAGTCGGCTGTGTTTAATAATAAGCTTCTGGTACATAAGGTGCAGTTTATTGTTCAATGCATTTGGAAGTTCATTATCACCACTTTCATCACAAGGTGAATTCTGGGAATCGGGATCACATACACTCATCCCACAATCCATAAGTTCAAGAAGAGGTAATTGAGCTGTGGCAAACTGAATTCCACCTGATAAAAGCGGAGAAACGCATCAATGAATAGATTTAGGTAAAAATAGGACATTCACAGGCTAAATACGACTATGCCGGAGATATAGGTGTGAGATATAGGTGTGAATCTTAGACAAGAAAATTACTTGAAGTTATGTTAGGACAAAGAGCAAGGAGGAGTCTTGACAGTGTGTTTGGTAACACATTGCAGATCATTCCAATGCCACTATCACTGATGCTAGACCTGAGACGAAGCAGCAAGCATCAGGACTGAAGATTAATTGATAAAAAGTTACCCCTTAGAACCAGCCCAGATAAATGGGTTAACCATTTAAAGCTGGAGAAAAACATACCCGCTGAGATCAAGCAATTCTAATTTTGAATAACTTGAAGCAATAGCAGCAACAGATGCATCTGTGATTTCTGAGCCAAGAACAAGCGAAAGCATCCGCAGGCCCCTGGATAATATAGCCAACAATCAGTAAACTAGTGACTAGTTATCCACCAAATGCAGAAATCTATAAAACAAAGCATGGCTTTGCTAGAAAATTTTACAAAACAAGTCCTCCATTTAAACGCTATGATTCCTGAAAAAGCAAGGCAAAGTCTATAGGTTCTTATGTGATACATGATTAAAAATGAACCAAAGGTTCAACAAACCTCAAATTAGCAGCCGTAAGAGAAAGCACTACGGCATGTGAAAGTCGAACTGATGCAATGTGTATGTTTTGCAACCTTGGGCAACTTCTACCCATTGCATCAACCATGGTTGTAAGATCGGTAGTATCATTTTCTTGGCGAGAAAATTCTAAGGATACCTCTTTCAAATTGGGACAGTTAAAAACCTACAATACAAGGCACATATAAACACAAATTCACTAACATGCCCCAAAAAAGTTTTAAACTTGGAAAAACAAAAGAGGACTTGATGAAAAAGCTACCATCTTGGAAAGAGAATAGAGATCAGAGAGCCAGAGTGTAGATAGACTTGATGATGAGAGGACAAAGCCCCCTAAATTAGAACATCCTTCCATCTTAAGACTCGTGAGACAACGTTTATCAGCAACAAAACGACCCAATTCATCCCTATACATGAAACATTAATTAAAAGTTAATCAGAATCACTTAATCTACCATTTATTAACTTAAGCCAACTTAAATTGCAATTACACATAATCAAGACAAGGAACAAAATATGACAAAAACATAAACCATTAAACAGTTTGAAATCCAAAACAAACAAAAATATTATATCGGATTCAATCATAAACAGGAATTTTAGCATAGTGTGAATAGACAGTGTTCTAGACCAATAAAGAGCAAATAAATATTTACAAACATGAGTTGGGTCACGAAAATAAAAGAAAGAAAAAAGATTGACCAAGACCACTCAACTAGATATTTCTATGCATTTCACCCCAACTTTAACCCCCAACTTAAACCACTCAACTGATAAATTCAACCACATAGATAGATCTAAGCCATTTCAGATCCCCGATAATCAAGCAACAACAAGAGTAGCAAAGGTTATTAACTGAGCAACTAGGTATACTATTTTAAAGACCTACAGATAAATTACAAGAAAAAGGAGGGAGAAGATAAATGATACCCCGTGATCCGATTGACAGCCGTATTAGATGTAGAAATATCCATAGACTCCAAATTAGGGCAAGAAAACGCAATGCAGGCCAGCATCGTTGCATCCACATCACTGTAAAACCCAAACAAAAAAAATAATGAGTAAAACAAAGGGTCAACAAATGTCCAAAAGCAACATTGACCCCCTCCCTACAGATCCCCAAAATTATGCAAACAGAAAACCATTTTTACTGTTCCTTACAATGAAACAAATTGTTGGGATACATCTCTCCAAGTGAATAAAAATTTTCCAATCAAAATTTTTTGTTCAAAAGTTAATCTAAGCTCTTATTAAATATTGCATTGGTTTTAGCTCTTTAGTTTCATGGCGTTTTCGTTATAGATCAATTTCTCCTTCATTATACTGATTATGTATTGTTAAATTGTAACCAAATCAACTATCATTTTATGATTTTATTTCGATCTTCATTGGTATCAACCGATCCAACTAATAATTTCCTAGATCCGTCTAACGTTGGCTTAGGCCGAACCTTTCCATCTTTAAAGAAAGCCTAACGAGGCTCGGGCATTTCTTTAAAACCGATCCGATGAACCTGAGCTGACCCTTAGGTGGGACCATAAGTCTCAACTCCTCTGCCGCCCTCCACAACCTCTTCGTCGTTTCCCTCCAACCTTTACACACACTCGCCGACGCCAAAAGACCCGCCGGCGGCAATCTCCTCAAGACCTCCCACAAACACCCAGCCGGTAGCCCACCGGAGACCATCTCATTATCCGGATCAAGATCCATACCCGGGTAGGGAGAATCAGAATCATCTAAATCGCGTTCCGGCGAGTCAGCGCGGGTTTCTATGTCGTCAAAGGAAAGTGCACGTCGGAGATGCGTGTAAGACTGGCGTATGGGTGGAGCGTGAGGTGGACGGGAGGCGGAGGAGGAATTTTCGACGGTAACGGCAGATGGAGATGAGGTAGGAGTAGAAATCGAAGTAGGGTTGGTGCTACTGTTGAGATGGCAAACATGACCTTTCTTAGGAAGACCACATCTGCCACAATTGTAACTGCCGCGACGCTTGGCCGGTTTGAAGTCAAATGCCGCAGCGGCAGCAAAGGAAGCTGAGGCTGGCGTAGAAATGTGAGGCTGTGGGTGGTGCATCGCCGTCGACCAAAGGAAACAAAGAAGGAAAGAAAAAAAAAAGAAAAGACTGAAGTGAGAGGGGGAGGGATTTAGGTGGGAGATTAGAGAGGAAAGAAAGATGAAAAATAAAGGGAGCGGGGAGGGGCGGGAGAAATGGCTACTTTTGGCGCCTGTTTTCGAAACCTGTAATGGAAAATTATAATAATTATTATTATTACGAGCGAGGAGCGTCGCCAGTGCCTAGTTTACGATGTTTATTTACCGTTTTACCCTCTATCTTGGTAGGGGACACTGGCAATGTGGAAAACGTTAAACAATAAAATTAAATTAAATTAAAACGCCGTTTTTTTCTTTTATTTAATTTAATGATATTTATGGAATTATGAGAAAAAAAATTATACTAATGGAATTGGAAAATATTTCAGTATCTGGCTTCCTCTCTGCAGTAAATTGGACAAATTCATTTACCAGTGGTAAATTTGCTACATTATTATCATGCATGTCAATACGTATTATACTCTAGACTTAACATATGTTTATATGATCTCACATGTGATCTTATATGTGATCTTATAGGAAAATATAAGTATCTTTTCTTAAATATTTAACAACATACAAGCTCGATCTATGAATTTAACATGCGAATCGTGTAAAATCTAACCTAGACTTATTGCAATTGTAAGTCGGTAATAATAAATATCATATTAAAAATAAATGTATTTCATTGGCTGCTAACAATTTAGAGCCTATATATTACAAATTTTCCAACCATATTTTTTTTTTTTTAATTTCACTCAATTAAAATACAGTATGCAATATTTATTTTATTCAAGTGTTAAATTTAATGCAATTTTTTGTGCATTCTTTTTTTTTAAAGCAATTTTTTATACATTCATAAATACCAAAAGAGGGTTCAAAATAAATGCCTCCATTATTGTTACTCAAGCGAGGACATCTAAGTCAAAGTGAAAAGACAACATAGCGCGAACATCGCTGTTCCAAAGCAGTAACAAAGCGCGCCGGTTTTGTTTCAGTATTTTGAGTTTTTACATCCACTTTCGGTCACAATAAAAACAGCTGCTGATGCTAAAATTAATTATTATGATAGTAAAATTATAAGTTTAAATTCAGATATAATTATAGTGTTGAATTAGAAAATGATTATTAATGGTATTAAATTAAAAATTATATATAATAAAAATTTTTAAAGTTATTTTATTTTTATAAAATTATTAAAAATATGTAAATTTATAAATTTATGTAATAAAATATTAAAATGTATCTTCTAATGTTTTATTATAAAATATTTAAATTATTTATTAAATAAAATAATAATTACAAATAAAAAATTATAGATAAAAAATATAGATATTATTGTCAACTCACAGCTCATCCAACAGATGGTTGTAGTGCGTTTACACCAAGACTAAGGCTAAACTCGCTTAATCGGAGACTACAGGGCCATAAAACTAGTAAGATTTAATACGTAAATTAATGAAATTAAACCCTACTTAACTCCAAAATTAATCTAATTCATAACATATGGTTGTTTATATAACCTATCTAATTTTATTTCATCCAAAAAATACTAATTTATAAGATAATTATCCATGTAGTATATAATTGTTTAATATTTTTAATTTAAGAAACAAGATTAAAAGAACAATTATATGTTCTTATTTAATCTTTTATAATTAAATAAATTAAAATTAAAAATCTCACCCTCCAATCTTAACATAATAGGAAAAGAGTTGTGGAGATAGAAAGATAAAAGATGTAACAACAAAAATTGTGTTAACAATTTTAAGTTTTTTTTTTTTTGGTACATTGATAGATTCGAACACAAACTATTTTTAAGAAAAGTAAACACTCAACCAATAGACTACAACTTGAGTTCCTCGATTTTAAGCATTTTTGTCAGCTGGTTACGGTTGAGTGGATTAATCTCCAAGCAAATGGAGCTCATGTACTCTGGTAGTTAGGGAGAAGCATGATATAAACACCCACAGGTGAAAAAAATATTTGTCAAGCCTTGTGTTGAGAACTATAAACAACTAGGACTAAATGCTAGCGAGCCTATTCATCCTCCTGAATCATTTCAGCTTCCTCCCACCACGAAACCGGCCCCAAACCGTCGTAGTTTATTGTTCCCTGCAATGAAACAAATGTTGAAGAAATCAAGCATACAACTCAACATTTGGTTCTTTTAGGAGGAGAAGACATGATCCTTGTTATACATGACAATAATTGTCTTTCCATCTTGTGTTACTTGCAAAGTTGGTTTTCATAGATTTAGGATGAAACAATTGAGAGATGAACTTACAGTAATCACCATCGGGGCAAATGGTTTCGAATTCTCTGGTTGTTCAAGGGGAATCGAAGGATAAATAACACTATCAACTCGAAATTTAATCTGTGATTAACAACAGCTTAAGTCACTAAAGGTATACAACAGAATTTATGGAAACTTTTGCAACAATATCACAAGACATACCGGATCTGACCCATCAATAACAAATCGTGGTTCTTCAGACTGTGCTTCTTCTGCATCTCCGAAGTCCCATATCCATCTGCCTTGATTTCTGCAATCCTCAAAATGGTAATCAAAACATTAGTAAACGTACCGACATAGAGTGAATAATAAATAAACAAGGAAAATTAAGAGTGGAAGTTGTGAGTTCTAGCTCTGGTTATATCAGAGATGAATAAACAATAAACTAGTTCTTACCTAGTATTAGGGATAGCTTCAAAGCGGGACGGAGTCGGCAAAAGGTGGACAGGTATGTAAATGTCATCAAAAAATCCAAGTGACACTGCAAATTACAGAACCACGTAGATATTTCACAAATGGTATTTGACAAGGAAAGGCTTGATGAGACTATAATTGGCCCAAAGAATAGACCACCTATGTCTGGTCATTTTAGCTTTGATCACAATAACAAGAAAAGATGTCATGTAATTTGACAAAGCTGAAGGATATGTCAAGTAAATTAGTGGAATCAGTTTGGCAAACCAGCAATTAGTGGCCAAATAATAGAACTGTCGAAGAATCTAACTCTCCTCCTGGCCTCTACTTAGAATTTGTTACTATCAAAACTTGAAGTGTTAGAAAGGATTGGATGTATCACTTATTTTATTATTTTTCACGTTTTACCTAAGCTTATAGACTGAGTTCCAATTCATTGATGGGAAAAAAGGGTGAGCTCCACACACCAACAGCAAATTTCTTTTCTACATGAAATGTCTTCTCAACAGCTCGTATTGCCCTGAACTAGGCACTCGTTAGAGAATAGACTATCATAACCAGGCTTATTTAATGCCTAAACCAAATTATGGTTATTATGTTATCTTTAAACCAGAAGGTCATTGTTGGCACCAACATAAAGATGATAAAGGACAATAGTTATTCAAAAGGGAAAAGAAACACGAACTTGGATTCGTCTACACCAAACAACCAAAACCATATAAGTAGAAAAGTATTCTTCCAGACTTACAGCGCAAGCCGCTAGCATCAGATTCTTTAAGTTTGGCAACAATAATCTCACCAATAAATGGACGAAACACAATCAATCTGAACTCAACCTGCCACAACAGGAAGAGAAAAAAGATTTGTCAAACTTCTGAGACTTCAGACAAGCAATAATATGAATCAATATGTCCCGCATAAAGCAATTTAACACGTATAAAAGGGAGGGAAAAGAAGGGGAAAATGGAAAGCAATACCGTATAAGTAGAAGCACCATCCCCGGGAAAGATAAAGCCACCTTTAATTGACCTGATATCATATACTGAAATACAGAGTCCTAATTTTGCAATAACCTATATTATAATTTACAAATATACTTTAGGGGGTGAAAAGAACCATTGAAACAATGAATACGTTGGAAGATATAGTACTACAAAGTACAAACCTTATCTAAGAAAAGGGTTTCCAACTCTGACTTAATAGCCTCATCAACAGGAAGGTGAAGAAGATGAGGTGGTAACCGCAAAGTGTGCTCGATTAAGCTTAGGTAGAACATTTTCTTTTGCTGTCTTCAATGTTTTAAAGTTTCAAGAATCTTATAATCAAAAGAAAAACTGTCAGTAATTGAATACTAGATTGAGGCATTATCCCAAACCCGTGATGGGCAATAAAATGAAAATATAAATGGGATTGCAAGAACCCAAGAGTTCTGTTTAAGAAAACGGAAAAACAATAAAACCTAGTGGTGTCGCGGCCGCTATTTTGAGGTAGCGGTGCCATTCGATGCCACTAGAGACCTAAAAAGTGGTATGAACAAATTTCACATCAATAGCAGTGGGCTGCAAAGAAAAATGTAACGGATAATGGTCCACTATTTCCGATAAACCGATAGCTTTTAAGAAAATTCTCCTTCTCAAGTAAACAGAGCAAGAGTGTAGATGAGACACAATAACAAGCAACAGGACAGAAAACCAAATAAAACTTGAAATATTATGACTCAAGTAGAAATCAATTTCAAGTTTAGGGTTTCAAAACTTACTTTATTTAGTTTCCTAGTCTATTGTAAAATTGAAGCTTGGGTCTAGGGATAACCAAATTACAAACTGCTATTAACAAAACAAATACAAACAAGCAGATATCAACAATCCAGATTACACCTAATTTGATTAAATACAAAATTACATCCCTCAGAAATTAAATATAAGACTTCTTTTTTTCATTTCTTATTCTCACCTCTCTCCAACAAATTTTCGTTTTAACCCAAAGACTAAAGATTCAAAGCTAAATTAGTTCATATATTAACCTTGTAATTTTCAAATAAAAGAGCTTACCAACTTTCAAATTTCCTAAAAGGCTTCAGTTCAGGCATCAGCCAATGTCAATATTGGACAGATTAGCAAAGCGAGAGAAAGCAACAGACAGAGATAATGCAATGGGAGAAAGCAAAGCAACGGCGTCGCGATGGGTTTTAGAAGGTGAATGGCGTCGGGCCGTAGGCGTCGTTTTCGGTGTCGGCGATGGGTTTTGGTTTTGGTTTTGGTTTTGGTAAGAAACGCAGCGCTTTGAGTTGAGAGGCTTACGAGAAATGTTCTTTTACTTAGGATTTTTAGGGTTTTTTTTTTAATGAAAAATTAATGAATAAACTCACTTTCACGAATATTTTAAGTATTTAAAAAATATTTTTTAAATTTAAATTTAAATTCAAATTTTTGACATACTTATATTTTTTTCCAAATTAAATTCATTCAAAAATGGTGGATGTATAGTTGAATCGTCTTCCTTTATAGTTTCTATTACATAATTACCAGACATAGGATATCACTAAATACTTTAGATTTGTGGCTATGATACCAATAGAAAATTCAATAGAAAATTCAAAGTCTAATTGTGAGGTGTGCTAAAAAATATGGATAAACCAAATGATACACGAACATGAAAAGAATAAAAGATTAAACATAAAAAGTTATTAACACGATTTAAACCTATGCTACATCTAACACGATTTAAACTTAATCTACATCTGCATGACCTTAGCCCAAAAAAGAATTTTACCATACTAAATCTAATATTACATGAAATGATTAAGTTAAATTTATCTTAACCATTGAATAATTCAGACTCATAAGCAATGATTTAAGTTTAATTTATCTTAATCATTCACTAATTGCTGACGAACTTACCCAATTTGCTTTTGATAATTTAGCATTGATTATAGTTTCAAATTGCTTTTGATACCAAAAATTTTCACAGGTAATTTACAATTTCTAAATTCCCTGTTATTTAAACAAATTTGTTTTGCCTGAAGAAATTGATTGAGTAGCCATTGGTGAAGGATGAAATACAGTGCAGATTGCCAAGCAAGCATAAACGGGGCAGAGGTAGGGGCCCCTTCATATTCCCTGTTATTTCCTCTTAATCTTATATCCATGTTCATATTGAGTCGATTGATACATCAATCGAGAAACAACGGAGATAAACAAAATCAAAATTTATAAAAGAGCCCACATTGTACTACATGCAGAGGGGAAAAAAGTAGTTTTGCTACAATATAGGAAAGCCATACTCCATTCATTTGATTCATACATGATATTTGCAATGAACAACAAAGGAAGGAAATAAGGTTTGGGTTTTAGAGGGACAACCCAGATTCCTCATCCTCTTCCAGGGAGGAAGTGTAGACGAAGTAAAGAGCCCAAATCAGGCCGAACACACCAAACAGGATCCACCCGAGGAGGTTGTTGCTCAATCCAAAGGCAAGTCCTGTTCCTTCAGTGGACATTCTCTCGTCCACCAGAGCCAGGGCTGGGCTTGACATGGTTGCTGCACAGGCTGCTGCCAGCAATGATGCACTCATCCCCATGTTTGACCCATTCTCACTCTTCTTCTCCATGCTACACATCATCATCACTTTCCCCTTCTTTCCCATTGTTGGCAACCCTGCAAGTTCAACATGCAGTTTTAGTTGGAAATGCCCACTGACCACCCTTGAAAAAGAATCCAATAAATTACTTACCAATGGGGACTGGGGATGCAATCCTGGGCAATGTCTTGTGAACAAGAGCTGCAGGGGTGGTGGTAGCCGAGATGGTTGCCATGACAGATTGATTTTTTGCAACAAAGCCGAGTTGGATCCAAAGGATTACCAGTTTGTTTATTTCATATACTTTGAAAACAGAATTTACAAAGATTAATACCGTTGGTCCAGAATCAGACCAGACTCAAAGATAGGATAGCCCTTCGTCTTGATATCCCCTATCCACATTTGCCCAACCAGTTCCATCCACGTGTCACGTCATCCTTCTTATAAAACAAAGATTGATCCAGGAGGGACAACAAAGTTAATGGTCCCTGACCCAACCTAAATTATTTTCATATTTTCAATAGCTTTATAATACCTCCATAATAATAATAAAACTTATTTGCTTCCTCTTTCATTTCAAGAATCCGTGATGGAACCTAGTGGAATTGTGATTACAACAATTATGTACAAAGGTATAGCTGCAATGCAGCATCCCTAGAGAAACTTATTACCTTTGGTCATTGCCACAAATAAGACTAAACCCCTGAAATGCTACCCGCCTGAACTATTCTGGGGGGTAAAAATTGGGTTAAAAATTTACATAAATGAATTAAATAATTCCACTTGTATGCCGTGATCATATCAATTATTCATGGATATTGCATTGCTGTAAGTAAGGGTGGTCATACTGCATATGTTTGCTCCAATAGCCTTTATATTTAGCAATTCCTATTTCCAACCAGGGTTTCATGACTCCATCATAGTGTATAACCGCTGCCCGCTCGATATCAGCCCGCCGAAGACCTGAGTGATAGCCAAGCCCTAGCGCATGCCATCTCCTTTCTAAAGCCACAGTCTGGTTGTAGAAAGTAATCCAACCTAAGGGCAAGCTTCCTGCCTTCCACAATGGCCTCTTAAGTCCCTGTCATCAAACACCAAGCAAACAAGTTGGACAATAAAACACAGTTATTACTTAAAAATGAAAATAATTCACAATAATACCAGCTTTGAATTGAATTGAATATAAATACACCTTTAAATCATGTTCGGAGCAGATATGCAGCATGCAAAATACTTTGAAGAAACTAATATGAATGTATAAACTAGATGACACTGATTTTTAGGTATGAATAAATTCCAACCCATAAAAGGTTTTTGCTTGTCAGTGTTCACCAATCACAGGTCACCGTAAGACAAAGCTTAGACAGATATAGAACTCTCTAGGGAATAAAGAGGAAAAGGGGGTAAGAAAGATGACCTATCTTGAAATTTAGACAGACAATCTTTAGGTAAAAACTCAATTTCTCCAGATGATAACAATTCCAATTGCCAAAGATAAGCTAAAGCACCTGATAAAATCAACTATCTTTTCAATGAATCAACATGCAACTTCAGATTACCATGGAACCAAAATCAATTTAAAAGCATATCATATTAGCAGTAAGCAAAAGCAAATAGAGAGGAAGTGCTAGCCCCATACCAGTTGCAGGTAATTTCTGTAGAGCATGGTTAATTTTTTTCTTCTCCATTGTTGGAGATCAAACAAATTCATACCAAATGCCCATGTGCAAGCATTTGCATTAAACTTATTTGCCAAAAAGGGGTCCGAAAAGTTCAAAAACATGCGCATTGTACGAAATGAAGCTTCACTTTCCAGACAAGTCTCCACAGCTGCATTTACTTTCCCCTTCATGTCAACACTCCAAATTCCAGTTAAATCTCTTTGCACTACCACATCATGATCTAAGAGCACAATCTTATTCAGTGCTGGAAATACGTCTGGCAGATAGAACCGGAGATGATTGAGGGATGAACTATATCTTGGATCATACGACTTTTGTTCCTTCAATGTTGAATTATACTTGGTTGACAACCAATCAAAACTTTCTACACTCTGAATATGAATTGTAGCTTTGCCAGGAGGATTTAACAAAAACCACATTGACATTGCTGGGAGGTTGAGGTAATCGGTCACCACATGAAAAACAATTTTCTTTGGCTCCTGCATAACCAAGTATTAGTTACCAGGGTATATTACATCCACAACAGGTAAATCAGAGGGCCAGCCTGAGCTAGCTATAGTTAACTCATCAAAGTAAGGGGAGTAATGACAGAAGAGTATTATCTTTTTAAGGGGGAAATTAATCTAATGGCAGGTTAGGGATAAGCTTTGGTATATAGGAAATGTGAAAGAACTCCATGGAGAATTTGGGAAAGCTCAATCCATTACTATTCATTATAAATTTCAAGTGTTTCAATTATTGTCCAGCAATGTAAAACCACAACCTTCAGAGCATCCTAGCATAATTTATCGCACACAATTTTGTTATGTGATTGTTTAGAATGATAAATACTCTCTATAAACAACTATGTTTAACATAATAAAAAAAGCAGGGACTGAAATTTATTGAAAATCACCGAAGGCTAACCTTTGCAGATGAAATTGTGGAATTAATAACCACTGCACAAGCCAGAATATTGTCAGAAAATACTGCATAGTGATAAAGGTCCGGATCATTCAATTTTTTTTGGTTAGGGAACTCCCTTTCCTCGGGTTGAAGGGAAAAATATTCTGCCGTCAGCTGCATAGAGAGGCAGTGAAGGCCCTTAGGGGTAGTCCTTCCAGCAAGTTGAACAAGATATGACTCTTCATTCTTCCGTGCCCGAATCTGGTCTTCAGCATTGTAAGCCATGGCACGAAGTTTTCTGACCATCGCAGAGCAGTCAGGGAATACTTGACTTGCTTTGGCCAACAAAACCTCCATAGATCTCATCTTCTGTGAAGCCCTGAAAATTCAACAGTTCTTCAGATATAAAGTTAAGTGAAAGCAATTCAACCCTAAATCTAAGCTAATTCACTTAATACTATTCAAGAGCTCATGTTTATGATTGAATATAAGTTGCAGTGATAAAATTATTACTTTAAAAACTATTACCTCCTTGGCAATTCTGAATCCATGCTGGCTTCGCCAACTGTTCGCTCAACATCTTTGATTCGTGTTCGCAACTCTTTCACCAAGTGAGTATTACGACCAGGCGGTGCAAAATTTAAGTATACTTTTGCTCTAATGAGCTGATCTCTCATCTGCTTTACCTTCTCATCCATTACCTTGTGTGATATGGACCGTAAATGTTGATCATGGCTACCTGTTTCTTGATTGTATTGTTCCTGCAACAAATAAATTAGTGTTAACTATATGTTACAAATATATTGAAACAAACATGACTTGCTCTAGCTCTAACCATTTTCGAAAGAAAAAAAAAAGCTGAAAAAGAACAGTAACCCTCAATTTGATGGCAATATTGCCAATGAAATTTGTGGTAGAAAAAGGGCTTTTCTGTTTCTTATTCCCATAGTATGTTCTGGTATGGCTCAGATTTTAGATACGACACACTGCTTCACCAGTTTTTGCATTACAATCCAACAAATATACAATCTAATTTTAGAAGGAAGCAATTTAAATACAATGGACAGGGAATTGTGGTACAAATTGATAAAAGGAGATGGTCCGGCAAAATTGGCAAGACATTTGTAATTTCAATACCAACATATGCTTTTGCTCACGAGATTGAAAAGCATACATTACTGCAACCATCTATAGTCTAAACTTGGATTCAAATGTATAGCATTTCAGCATACTTGGGAGTTAAAAGTTCAGACACATACACACCTTTTCCCTGGAGTTTAGCCGTATTATATTCTGCTGATTTTGATGATTGTCTTTTCCTTTACCATTAGTTCCTGAATATAGAAAGTGGAGCAACACAGAGTCACACTCACATTAGCTCTATGACCTAAAAGTCAATTAAAAGACACTACAAGCACCCAGTACTACTAACCATTTGCTTCTAACAATTTTGATGTATCTTGCGGATCCCCCAATTGATCGAAATCAGGATTCCGGTTAGAACCGTGATTAACTGCAGAACTAAAATCCTTCTCTTTGAAAACAACTACTTTTGGACCTTTTAAACCTTCGGCAGCTTCCTGAATAAAAAAGCAACAAATATTGAATTGCATACGGTCAAAACTCAAAAACAACTTGAAGAAAAAACGTTCAAAGCAAACTACAATAAATCCATACATCTCAAAGTTACCTGTTCTATTGCGTTAAGTCTTAAATCATCTTTCATATACTTCTGTATCAAATAAAGCAAAAGAACACGTTATAAATCTACCAAAAAAATGAAGAAAAAAAATACAGCAGATCCGAGTAGGAGAGATCTATACAATACTGGCTAAATCCTCCACAGAATCCTTCCGCCCTGCCGTGACAGAATCATAAATGCAAAGAAAACAGGAACAGTCAACATCCCGACAGTTAAATTAAATAAAAATCACAAAGGGCCAAAAATGAAACACACCAAAATTTCTTTTATACAAAAAAAAAAAAGGTAAGCGCGACTTATTTATCTTAAAATTGTAAGTGTTCTCCCATAATCTAAAATCTACATAGACGAAGAATATTACCAATGAAACCGAGGGGGTTAAGTCTCTGCGAAACCAACACGATTTGAGCGAATACAGAGAAAGAGAGAAAAGAGAGGATTAGAATCCTCTGCCAATGACGATGAAACTTCTTCATGAGTGAATACAAACTGCTAAAAGTATTCGCTGAACTCTGAACAGAAAGTTAAGCATATGATAATCGCTTATTCAGTTTATTAATCGTTCTCCCAAAAGAAAAACACCGTTCAAAGATTCAAATCGACATCCATTCGATGCCGGAATTACAAGGAACAGCAGTTTAAGAAATACGAAAATCTAGGGTTTCTAGCGGTGATTTTGCCGCTCTTTCCAGAGGGAAGGAAAAAAAAAATTAGTTTAAGAGCTTCGTTCACGTTCTGCGGCTGAGGCAGATGGACTTTCCTTTTCAACTACCTTCATTTTCCAGCTTTCTTTTTTATTACTATTTTCTTTCTGATCTGGAATTTAATGTTTTTTCTGATTTGGAATTCTAGATTTATATATATACGCCTTAGAGTTCCAAGTTTCGGAGAAAAATGGATTTGAATCGCTGGAAAAGCGAGATAGCGATGGATAGGGTGGTACCGCAGTCATTTTGTCGATGATATGTACGAGGAATATTGACCGTTGATTTTAGTCAAATATATTTAGTATGATGAGTGTGCAACCGAGATGATGCTCGGACTTGTTAGTCAACTTATCTCTAGGATTTTGTGGGCTCCTTTTCAGCTCCTGTCTGTTGGGCTGTCTACAGCAATGCAATGAAATTATATTAAAAATAAGGATAAATTTCTAAAATAGTCATTTTTGTTTATCTTAAGTTATATTTTAGTCACTTATGTTTGAAATGTTACGTTTTAGTCACTTACATTATCGCGTTGTAACATTTTAGTCACTAAACCATTAATTGCCCTTAACGGTATAACTGTAAGCTGATGTAGCATGTTAAATCATCATTCAAACAAAAATTATAGGTTAATTTATACAAGTTCCCATATTTTTTTCGTTTTAAGCAATTTAATTTTTTTCTTTTATTTTTTTAACTTTCCTTTTTTTCTTTATTTTTCATTCTCTTCTGCTTCTCCCTCTGTTCTCATCCCTTCTCCATTTCTTTTAATATAGTTTTTCTATATTTTCCATTTGTTAAAATTAGTTCCTATACTTTTATTCTTTTGAACAATTTAACTTTTCGAGTGAGGTAAGGTTGTGGACTAGTTTTAATAAATGAAAAACATAGAAAAACTAGTTAAAAGAAATGAAGAATGGAAAAAAAATAGAGGGAGGAATAGAATAAAAGGAAAATTAAAGAAAAAAAGAAACACAATTAAAAGAACATAAAAAATTTTAAATTGCTCAAAATGAAAAAGATATAGGACCAATTGTAGAATTTAACCAAAAATCTTCATTTAAAATGACAACTTAATGTGCCACGTCAGTTTACCGTTACACCGATAACTGTAATTAATGGTTTAGTGACTAAAATGTTACAACACGATAATGAAAGTGACTAAAACATAATATTTCAAACACAAGTGACTAAAATGTAATCTGAGGCAAACAAAAGTGATTATTTTGATAGTTTATTCTAAAATTTAAATATAAAATACTATTTTTTAAAACTCAAAAAATATTTAAAAATTTAAATTTGTTTCAAATAAATAGATTTTAATCAAATAAACTAATATGACCACACAAACAAATCATTTGAAATTAAATCCAAAACAAAATTAAAATTTATCATGAAATTAACTAAATTATACAATAAATCAAATAAAATTAATAAATAATTAAATTATATAAAATATAAACTAAATACGATAGCAAAAATAAATTAAAAACATGGAATATATCGCATAGGTTTAATAAACAAATCTTGAAAATTTTTAGAAAAAACTTTATACAAATTAATTTAATAAAAATTAATCATTAATTAAAATCGCACCTATAAAAATTTAATTAAAAATATAAAATGTTATTTATTATTTTTATTTTCAAAATTTATTTTTTCTAGAAATAATTTGAAACCTATTAAAATAATTTAGATGTTCTACAGTGATCTGGATTTAATAGCTGAATCAGCTTAATTTAATGATTGAACAGGAAAATTTGGTACACAAGTTGTAGAATTTTTTTTATTTCACAAGTGAGGTTAAGATTTTGACATGTGTCTTATTTATTTATTTTTAAATTTTTAGATATAACTTAAAACAAATGGCAAAATCTCAACCTCGTTTGCAGAGATCAAAATTTTCCACCACCAAGTGTACCAAATAAATATCCTGGTGCACAACTTGTGGAAAGTTTTTATTGACAAGCAGCCAGCAGGGTTGAGATTTTAATACATGTCTTATTTATTTTTATATTTTTAAATATAATTTAAGAACATGATAAAATCTCAACTCCGCTTGTATAGTTAAAATTTTTTACAACCAATGTACCAAATAATTATTCAATGTAAATGGTAAATATTTAGTGCATAAGCGCCAGCGGTAGAAAATTTCCATTTCATAAGTGAATTGAGATTTTGACATTTGTCTTATTTATTTTTAAATTTTTAAATATTTTTGGGTTAATATCTAATATACTGACAGTATATTTTTCCATTCTACAAGTAGCCTTGCATTTTTTAATATTTATTTTTTCAATATTTTACTATATCTTTATATGACACTTGTCAACTTCTAATCTTGTGGAGTCTAAAAACTCTACAATGTAACAAATATTTTCTTTTATATATATATATATATATATATTTATATATAAAATAAAATAAATAAAATATTCAAAAATCGTCTAACACTTAAATTAGACAAAAACAAAAACTTAAACACGTTCAAACTTAATTTTTTGTGCTTATTACAGCAACAATACAAACTAAAATAAATTTGAATTAACAATATAAGGATCGTTATTTCATATATTGGTCGTGAAGAACTTTAATTTTAATCATATATGCTATTTTTTTAACATATTAAATAATTATCTATAATATAATCTACTTTTTTTTATAAGTAGAAAACTTAAATAAAATGGTTTAAGGGCATAAAAACTCCTTAAACATTTAAAAATAATTAAGTAGTTACTTTTTTTTCATTCAATTGAGTACTTGAATTGTCAAAATGCATCAAAAAGGCCATTTGACCTTTAAAGTTAACTGCTCTTAATTTCTTTTTAGTTAAAGCCATCCCGTGTTACAACCATGACGTGACATATAGCGAAATATGATAAAAATAAAAAACCAATAAAAGTTATACAAAAATTATAAAATATTTCTTTTGGTACAATAATTTTTATAATTTTTTTACAAAGTTTATAACTTTTTTATAATTTTTATGTTTTTATTACAATTTTTATAATTTTTTTCTATTTTTTAATAAAATTAAATATTTTATTAAAAATTAATAATTTTTAAATTGTGACACGTGATAATTTTAAATAGAAAAATTAAGCACAATTAACTTTAACAGCAAGAAAGTTAAGCCTAAATAAAATTAAATATTCGGTATAATAAGCTTTTTGTCATTTTCGTCTACCATTTTCTTTTTGGTCATTTTCATCCACCATTACTTGTTTGGTTTTTATCTTTATTAACTTTTTTGTTAGAGGAAAACCCCTCTATTTTTAAAAGTATATATTATTTTTTGTTAACCCCCTCTATTTAAAAAAAATTATTTCTTTTGTTAGAGAAAAGCCCCTCTATTTAAAATATATATATATATATATATATATATATTTAGAGAAAAACCCTTCTATTTAAAAAATAATATTTTTTTTTTGTTAGAGAAAAACCCCTCTATTTAAAAATAATATTTTTTTGAAAAAAAACCCTTCTATTTTAAAATAATATTATTTTAGAGAAAAACCATTCTATTTAAAAATATATTAATTTTTGTTAGAGAAAAGCCCCTCTATTTTAAAATATATATTATTTTTTTATTAGAAAAAAACCCCTCTATTTTAAAATATATGTTATTATGAGTCAACTTTATTAGTATTTAGAATATATTTTATTTTTGAGACCATTTGCATATTATAATGATTTGATTATATTTATATTAGAAAATATATTCAACGCTTTGCCTCTCTTGCTAAATGGAATAATTACAATTACACCCCCTTGTAATAATTAATTATTAACTTAAATCTTATTAACTTATTGATTAATGAAAAATTACATTTAAAAATTAGCCCTTCATCTTTATTCACACATATATATTATTTTCTTAAGATTATCATTATTAAATAGTGATTTAGACCAACAAATAAAAAAGGATTAAATTTAATTGCAAGAGTTAGGTGAAATGGTAAAAATCTCTCTTATCTTAACACGTGGTAGTGAGCTTAATCCTCGCTCTGGGTATAGAGTAACTTTAAAACTCGTGGTCAATATCTATAATGTAATGGGCCTAAAAAATGTGAAAAATTAATTATTAAGCTCGTTTTTATAGATACCTTGAGAAATAAAAAGTAATAACTTTCAACCATAAATAAAAATCATTCTTTTGTTCTTTGAAGTAAAATAAGAATGAAAATTAGTAATAAACAAATAGATATTAAATTTATTTTTCCTTTTTACGGAAAAATGCAATACAACAATCGTATACATATATTTTGATGAATTATAAAAAGAGAACAAAATCTTAATAATAACACAATTAACTCAACTCGAATTTAATAATCATATATTTATTGCAGGTTAACGTTCACAGTAGATTTCTACCTTTTGTAGTTCCAATGATTGCGGTTAATGACTATTGGATCGAAAATCGTGCCACGTGTAACGACAAATAGGGGTGATTTACATAAGTCGTCCTTGCATTAATGACAAAATGTCAACGTCTATTCTAGAGGGGGAATTAAGGGTAAATTACATTTCAGTTCATTCAATTATCCTTAACTATTTTTCTTGGTCACTTAAGTATAAGAATTTATATAATGGTCATTTAAGTAAGTGTATTTGCCCCTTTTTTGTCCAATTTTATCAACTTTATGAGGAATATTGATGTGGCCATTTTAAAATTAGTATAATAATAAATTTAACTCTTAACATCTACACATTATTTCAATTTAGTCATGATTATATAAAAAATTAACTATCGACATTTACGTATTATCTAAATTTGAATAATATGTAAATAGTGAGAGTTAATTTTTTTAAAAATAACGACAAAATTGACACAATGTGTTAGCGTTGAGTACAAAACTTATCACAAAGTTAATAGTAGTTAACATAATTGAACCAAAAAAGAGAAGGCACAATTGCTTAGTTCATCATTTTATAACTTTTTTATAGTTAAAGGACTAAAAAATATATAATTGGATGACCAACAATATAATTTATCCAAAAAAATTAGGTGAAGGTGAGTTAAATTTTACAAAAATAAAGATTACAATATATTAATATTTTTTTTAAATATTAATGTAAATTACATCATGCTTAAATGAAGTTCTAAAATAATTTCGCTCAAAAAATTGATGGCAACTACTAATAAAAAAAATCAACTTTAGATTTTATAAATAATAATTTGATGTTTAATGAACTCAATAAATTATCTTTAGCCCATTGAGAATTACATTTAGTACATATTAGTGTTACGGGATTAAAATTTTAGTTTTGTAATTTATATGCTTTTGAGTAATTTCTTTGTTTTAAATTCATTTAAGTCAGTCTAACTCTCAAAAAGTGAGAATCTACAATAGAACTTATCTGAAGCACCGAAAATAAAATAGAAGCAACTCAAAGACAAAAAAGCAAAAAGGGAACAGAAAAAGCCACAAAAAAACAATGCTTGCGAGGTGTTTGAGTAATGCTCTCAATAATATTCAATTACTATGAATGATGATACAATGAGACTATTACGAATGAGGGGAAGACCTTTATTTATAGTTAAACTCTCTCAAATTCAACGATACAGTTTACAAAATCAAATCTTCGAAGATTAGTTTCCATATTTATCATGGTAGTCTTAATTTTCCTTAAGTACTTCACTTAATCATGAAGACTTCAAGTAGATAGACTTCTTCACATGTTCCACGAATTGAATCAGTTCAAGTGGGTTGAATGAGCCTCATTTATTAATAGGCTTTTATGAGACATTTTGTGCGAATTAATCACGAACTTTAATCTGCAACTTAAAACATTAATACAATATCAATATTAATATAATATTACTACAGTTTTTTAAAATTAGCTTTTAAGTATGAATGGAGTAAATATTAAGGAATTTCTAAGTCGCAAAGAAGAAGCCAATTGAGAGCATATATATTCAAATATTTATAATAATTTTTGTTTGATACTTTAATTTGCAGTGTAACACATGTGCCCTAGTAAATTAGGTTACTTCATGATCAATCTATAATAATTTTTTTTAATATACGAGGAAAAGAAAAGAATGATTGTACCATATATTAAATTAATATTAATTATAATCACCAAATGAGTTTGGTAATCGAAGGCGGAGGTTCCTCCAATAGATAAAATCGCAATAACTTTGAATCTATAATTTTAGTCAAATGATTTATTACTGTATTCTATGCTCGAAGGATATGTCTGACACGAACTTTCCAAAGTCGACTAAACATATTATGTATGCAAAATATTATTAACTTAATGGCAGAAAATATGATATTGTAGCGACGGAAAATTTTAGCTTTTAGCTTAGGTCGCTAATTGTGGCGATTTAAAATCTTGAAAACGAATTTCGATTTATTTAAAGCAAAGGAGTCGCCACCGATCCTTTTTCTTAGGTGTGATCGGACACCTATTAAAACTTCTTTTGGCTGAAAAATTCGTTTTTTAAGTAAAAAGGCTAAATTTAGGTCCACGTTGAAATTCAGAGAAAAGTAGGGTCCGGGAGTCGGTTACGCGCGGGGAAGGTATTAGCACCCCCGCGACGCCCAAAAATTGGTATCTTTTCAAACATGCGTTGTCTTAATTTTCGAAAATACGAGTTCAATTTAAAATTTAGTTGTGGTCCGATCAAGATACAAGCATTTTAAGGGTTTTTTATTTTTGAGAAGGATATCCCACTTTTAACATGAGCCATTCGTGATTCACCCAACATAGCGATGAAATCACCGGCATAATATTAAAATCGGCACATTGCCTTATTTTTAAAACATGAAAAGATTGATTAATATCAATGAAGAAAGCAAAATGTGAATTAACATGCTGAATTAGAAGTAAATAATGACAAAAGGTAAGAATGAACGAGATGAATATATATTAAACATATAATAATGCGCGCGTAATAATAATGATTATAATGATACATATAGTACGGTAATAGTGATGCAGATATAAGGTGATAAATAAATATATATATATATATATATATAACGTACTTAAGATAATATATAGATGGATAATAATAATAATATTATTAGTGAAAATAACAAGTGCGATACATTATTAAGATGTACACATAATACGTATAAATATCAAGCAAAAATAAATAATATAATGTTAATAATAGCAAAACATTAGTAAACAATCAATTTAATAATAATGAAAATAACAAAACACGATAGTAATAATATCATATTAAAAAACTAAGTAATAGCAATGACATAAAATAATAATAATAATAGTAATAAAGAGTACGTACATAAACGTGACACATATATTAATATATAAAAATAGATACGAAATATATACATAAATATACGGTAAAATATTAAAAGTATATAAAATGGTATAAATAACATGATGTAAGAAAATAATTATAGTATATTAAAGACATACATAATATATATACCTATTATTATCAATAATTAGGTTAAAATATACTACTAATAATAAATATATATATACTTGATATATGTATTTATAAAGAAACATATACCAATACTAAGATTAAATATAATATAATGGTAGCACAAAATGTACTAATAATATATACATACATAATAATATACAATAATATAGCAAATAATATCAATAAAATAAAATAATAATAATATTAACAAAGAGATAATAAATAGCAATTATAATAGTAATAATAATAAAGAATGTATATGTAAATAATATATACATAAATATTAAATAATAATAATAATATAATAATAATAATACTAGAATTTAAAGAAAATAGCACGAAAAAGGAAATAAGAGGACGAAATTGGAAGAAAAAGAAATATTCGGGTCAAATTTTAGAATAAAATGAACGAAATAGACTTATTAGAACACGGGTTAAAACACGGGGGACCAAGAACGCAATTTTCCCGGTCTTTAAAACGCTGTCGTTGAAGGGAGGATTTAATTGAAAACGGCCACAAATTATAGGGTCAAATTATAATTAAAGAAAACCTGATTGTGAATTAAATAAAAAGCGGAAGGACCGGGGTCGCAAATATCCCCTATGACGTCAGAGCACGCGGGTCTGAGGTGGGTTGGATCGGGTCGACCCGACCCAGGCCAACCAGTATAAAAGGCCAATTTTTTTGTTTTTGCCTCATTTGCACGGTGAAAAGAAAAAAAAAGAAAGGGAAGGGAGAGAGAAGAGGGAGAGGGAAGGGAGAGGGGAGGCATCCGGCCCCGGGGCCGGTCACCGTCCGGTCGTGCGCTGCCGTCGCCGGCGGAACGGTGGCCGGAAAAGGTAAAATTTTCTCCTTTTTCTTACTTTTTTGTCTATTTTTAAGTATAGTTGGTATATGTTTATAGGTAAAAAGAAACTGATTCGAAACAAAATAAATCACCTTAGTCGCGGGCTTGGATTTCTGCTTTCTGGTTCTTTGATGTTTTTTTTTTTTGTGTTTTTTGGTATTCTCGTTGGTAGCCTTACTGTTTTGTGTGCTCTGAAAATGTTGTTTGTATTTCTGTAGAAAAGGAATGGCTGATAACTCTCTGTTTCTATTGACCTTGGGGGGTTAAAAATTCCAACCCTTACAAATTGTTTTGCACCGGCTTTTATAGCCTTACACTTTATTATTTTTTACTATTTCCTCTTCGCTTTCTGTCCTTTCATTTTAATTGTTTGCAGGTAGAGGCGGTGGAGACGTGACCAGGAAGGGCGGTGGAGCAGGTGGCTGCTGTCAGAGGCCAGTGCAAGTGGGTAGAGGCGGCTAGGGCAAATGGGTATTCGGGGTTAGGGTTCCTGCTAGGTTTGGGCAGTGGGCCAAGGGTTATTGGGCTTGAAATGTTGGGCTAAGGTTGTAATTGGGTTGATAGAGTTACTGTAAATTGGGTTTTGGATTTTGTAAATGGACATTGGTGTTTGGGATTATTCATTTGGGTTTATTTCTACTTGCAAAAATTGGGCTATGACAGATATAATTTGTTAAATCAAGGGTCCTTTTTGTAAATGATTTGGACTTTTTAATAAATAGAAAATAAAATAAAAATATTTCAAAAAGTGTCCTTTAGATCATGGAATGTACGTAAAATTATACGTGGGATTTTTATATTTTATATTAAAAATAATGTCATTATATCAACAGTGTAAAAAAATAATATTATAGGAGTAATTTAATGTTATTTTTTAAATTAATTTTATATTACTATTTTTAATGATTTTGTCTATTTTTATTAAAACCAGCACGAAAAATTAATAAATGCAATTGAATCAAACTTTTGATTTTTTGGAATATTCACTCAAGCAAGTTATCTTTAGGGTAAAGTAAAATATTAAAAAATAAATATTTTAAAATAAAAGTACATTATCAATGTACTAAATAGGATGTTCAAACGGTTAACTGAACCAAAATTTTTTCAAAAAACATAATTGAATCGAAACAATAATTCTCAAGTTATTTTCATACTTAGTGACAAAATGCATTCATTTTCGAATGTGACCCATTTCTCTAACTTTATCAATTTCATTCATTTTTGTTCATTTGATTCTTTATACAAATTATTTTTGTTTCAACGAGCTAGTAGAAGGACCAATTTTGTAACACCTCAAACCCGACCTAGACGTTACGGCCGAATTTGGCGGCATCACGTGAGAGTTACTTTGCAATCCGTTTCAATACTTAAAAATCATTTCAGTTATTATCTTTTCTTAAGTTAGAAAATCGTTAACTTATTTGCTAAAACTCATTTCTTTTACGCGAAAGCTCTTAATTAATTTTTAGAAAAAACACATAAGTGGTGTTCGTAGTTCAAAAGTCCATAACAACAAAATAAGAACCCAAATGTAAGTCAAAAGCAGCCCAAGTCCAAAATTACATAAAAAATCCCAAAATAATTAAAAACGATAAAACAATAATTAACTAGTGAAACCGTAAAATCCAATAAGTATCTAGCAGTAGTCACCATCGAACCCTCCGCCGCACCGATCCATTTACTGCTGGGGATTACCTGACAAACAAATAAATAAAGGGGTGAGCTTTTCGCAAACTCAGTGTGTACATCCCTACAGTAAAGCATGCAAACAGACAGATAACAGATACAGATCACATTCATAAATCGAGCCTAAGCCCTTAACAGAAACGGTGTTGGCCTTGGCCCACTCAGATCAGAATCAGATATAATCGGGCCGTAGCCCATTCAGATACAGAATGCATAATAGATCAGACATAAAACATGCCCACTAACCCAGCACACCATCTCTGTCTACCCTACACACCATGTGGGGATAAAATCGACCCACCTAGCCCTACACACCAAGTATGGGGATAAAATCAACTCATCCAACCCTACACACTAAATATAGTACCGTAGATGGCACATAATAGATATAAGCAGCAGTGCTACCAGATAACAGGCTAAAAGCCTTTCAGACTTCTTTCTCTCCATCAACGAACCCACCTTAATGCAATGCAAACATACAATCTTGGCATGCTATTATGCATATATACAGTTCATACTTTTATATATAATCAGAACAGATCATATAGACAAATCAGAGCAGAATCAGTACACATGCTAATTACTACATATTATCTCATATATCTCAATAATCAGAACACAGAACGGGGTCTAAGATAACCTTACCGACCCTATAACAGGTCACAGTCGACTTGAGATACTCGGGCAACCTTACAGAACGTTTCAGTAAAATGGGCTCACAAGCCTATGTGGGCCCACACACCTGTGTGACCCACATGGCTTAAATCAGCCTTGCCTGTGTGAATCACATGGCCTGGCCCAAAATCCCACATGCCCGTGTGGACCCACATGCCTGTGTGGCCCACACGGCCCAATTGGTCTAACTTGTGCCTCGCACACGGCCTAGCCAGCCTCATACGCTTATGTTCGGCGCGTCTGTGTCGAACGCACACAGCCTGGCTCGTCGATCACACAGCCGTGTCTCACCACACGGGCAGTCCACGCCCGTGTGACATTGACAGTTTCATTTTTTACTTTCGCTGAAACTCGATTTCAGTGCAATCAGAGTACACACCTGATTCGTTTTTTACGTTAACGCTATTTTGAGCACTCCAGAACCTATAATCATTAATAGGAAGCCCGAATTCAGTCATTTAATCCGAGTCATTAAGCACAATCAAAACCTGAAACTAGCGATAACTTACCTCTAAAGAGTAACAACGTTTCATTGCTGATTAGAGCGTCATCTAGCAGTCTACTGAATTAAAATGGCCTTCTAAACAGCAAAGAAAGCCCCTCTTAACCCGATAATCATAGAAAAGAAATGTTAGAGTTCAACAATTCCCATAACTTATCGAACGAGTGCGTTAAACCGATGAACAATGTGAAGGTGCACAAAAGAATATCGAGGGAAAGGGGAAAGAAACAATAATCTACAGCAAGAAAGGTTGTTGGTAAAGCAAATAGAGACAAAACAAGAGAAACCAAAGGGAAAAATTTCAGCAGGAAGTTGTACAGGAAAAATGGAGAACCGAATTTTTGGAATTTTGGAAAGAACCCACAAGATCTTTTTTCCAATCCCTTATTTTCCTCCATGAAACACTCCCCCACTCCCCCACTTTTAGAATTTGAATCCAACTCAAACTCTCTTGAGTGAACGAGCATAAAAATAATACTCATGCACTAACTTAAACCCAAGACCTCCATCATATTAACACACCACTTATCCACTAGACCAGCATGTAACAGCCCAATTTTCAATAGTGTCGGAAATAGTGATTTAAGATCATTAAATCCGACAATTAAGTTTGAAAAACTTATTAATTAGAATTTATGAGCTAATTATGAATTTAGAAATATTTTTGAACTAGTGAATTTTGTGTTTTAGAAGAATTATTAGAATAATTAGTTTTGAAAATAGAGAATTGATGCCTTGAAATTATAAACCGAGTCATAAATATTTTTATAAATATTTATGGAGTGTTAATAAGTTAGTATTAAAGTTTCGTTAAGAAATTTTAAGGTTTCGGTAGTCAATTGGGTAAAAAGGACTAAATTGAATTAAGTGCAAAATTGTGAAATGTGATTAAATTGCTTAAGTAATAATTAAAGGAGGACCAAATGGGCAAATTGGCATATGGGCAAAAGGCTGGACGGTAGAGTTATAAAAATTAGTAAAGAGATAGTGTGAACTAAGGGCAAAATTGGAAATTTTGTAAAGTTAATGAATAAATATCTTTCCTAATTAAGTTTTCTAGTGGATTCTTCATTCTTTCCAGCCAAAAATGCCAGAGAAGAATGTTATAAGCTGGTTTTTCACATTTTTCACCATGTGAGTTCAATCTTTGCTTTTTCTTTGTAATTTTTATGTTTTTGTGTCTTTTACAACTAGGTCCACCTATTGAATTCATTAGTTTTTGATTTTATGGGTAATATTGAAAGTTGCCATGGATGAGTGCTGTATGTTTATGGTAAATTATTATAGGTTTGAAGCTTCAAATTCATTATATGATGGAGTTATTAAGAGATTTTTAATAGAAATTGATTTTAGGACCTAATTGTGAAAAAGGTTTAGAATTAAAGGTTGTTGCTGAAATTATGAATACTAAAGAGTACATATTAGTTTATAATGATAGAATAATGCGTTAATTGACAGAAATAAGTTCAATTGATGGGCTAATTGATCAGGGACTAAATTGTAAAAACTGTAAAGTTTAGGGTAAAAGTGTAATTTCAAAAAATTGAAAGGCATAAATTATAATTAAATTAAAAACTAATGAATGGAATTCTATATTATAGATTAAGAGCTCAAGGAAGCCGTGGAAAAGAGAAAATAGCTAATAAATTCCTAAATTTCCTACAACTCCTGTAAATTGACCAGGTAAGTTTATATGTAAATAATACACTTATGCTTAAGTAAATTTATGTATTGTTAAATTATTATACGTGATATTTATTGATCTGAAAATGAGAAAGTATATTTGGTTTGAACCGAAAGTGTGATAGAAAAGATTTACCTATTTGGAAATGAAATTTAAAAAATAATGGTATATGAATTGAATTGAATATGATCGAGATTTAATTGTTGAATATGTTTATTTATATATATGTGGAAATGTATGACTATGTGAATTGGAAGCAATTTATGTTTGAAATGAGAAAGATGTGATAAATGTGACCAAAGTGTTAATTGACAAGTGAATTTTAAAGTAGAAGTGAAATTATTAAGTGATTTTAATACCCTATTAACTAGTCGGGCTTAGTGGATATAGTTGGCATGCCATAGGATTGGAAGTGTTCAGGGATTCTTCGACCTCGAGTCGATGAGGCACTAGGTGTGCCATAGATTTACTTCGGATAGTTTCGATGAGGCTTTGGTAGCCACATTGCTTCGGCTTGGCCGATGAGGTACTTGGTGTGCCATAGATCTGATTTACTTCGAACTATCCGATGAGGCGTTGGTCGCCACTCTGGTGTGTTTGGTTGGATCCGTGTATCCACCTTGGTCCGAGTCATGTTAATAGGGGTAAATAGAAGAAATGAGGAAATTGAATGAATTTTGGTTAAATAAGTAAACAAATGAAATGAGAAAGTGATATTGAATATATAAGTAAAATCCCGTTGAACCTTAGGAATACTTTAGTGATCATGATCAGTGGTAGCTTCGACTACATTTCAGTGGTAGCTTCGGCTACATATCAGTGGTAGCTTCGGCTACATATCAGTGGTGGCTTCGGCTACAATTCAGTGTGGCACTTATGTGCAAATTTCTGTGTATCCTTTAGTATTCTAAATGGTTCAACGGGTAAATAGGTGAATAAATAAGATGAGAAAGCATGTGATTAAGTGTACAATTGAGCACAAGCATATATGTGAAACTTTATTGGATGAGTTTTCTTACGTGATAAATGAGTGCAGGTATATATGTGTGTATGTTTGCGAATAATATGCTCTTGATCAATGTATGATCGAATTTGTGGTAAGGATGATATGGAGTAAGTGCTATTATTAATATTTGTAAATATTTGATATTAAGTATACATTGAAATGGTTGGCTATGGACATGTTGGGTATTATATGAGTATAAATGCAAATATTGCATAGCAAACATGAAAGAGTAAAAATTAGCTATAAAACAGTTTTGAGCAACAGCAGACATGTGACTTTGAAAAATCATTAAAAATGGTGTAAATTGAATTAGAAGCTGAATGATATGTGTAATTAAAGCTTATTGAGTCTATTTTCACATGAAAGAAATGGTGTAGGTGAAATAATTACAG
This sequence comes from Gossypium stocksii, assembly GCA_020496765.1. Lineage (NCBI taxonomy): Eukaryota > Viridiplantae > Streptophyta > Magnoliopsida > Malvales > Malvaceae > Gossypium > Gossypium stocksii. The sequence continues at coordinate 88,976,511 of CM035620.1, forward strand.
AGTAGAATATATTTAAAGTTTTCTATGACAGGGTCAGAATGAACTTCGAGATCCCCTATTCCAAATTTGGAAAATCACTAAAAATTGTATAAAAATTATTATGGATTTTAGTTTATATGGATGAATTCCTTAGTGAATCTAGTTTCAAAAGAGATAAACAAAAACCTTATCCGAGTTCTGCACACTGAGATAATTGATTTTTAGTAGTGAAAGGTCAGAATTGTCAAGTTGAGTAATAGGGGAATCTTTAACGAATAAACTGTACTAATTGGATGGGCCAAAAATTCTGGAAATTTTATGGTAATAAGATATATGAGTCTAGTTTCAGTGAAAATTTACGGAACTTAATTCGGAGCTCTGTAGCTCAAGAAATAAATAATCTAGTGACAGTGACTCCAAAAGACAGCTCAATGGGAACATAGATAAAAAGTGTATTTAAGCAAAATGGTGATTATATCACTTTGAAAACAAAATTTTAAGAATTAATTCAAATGAGTTATTACTTGCTTATTATTATTTGCATATAAATTTACTAAGCTTTGAAGCTTACTCTCCTTTCTTTCCATCTCCTTAGGGTTGAATGTTAGCTCGGGTTGGAAATCGTTGGAGATGTCATCACACTATCATACTTTTATGAGAGGTAAAGATAATAATAAATTTTGTAAGTCTATGGCATGTATAGGGATTTGGTGTTTTGTGTATTTAGCAATTGTTTTGGCTATAAGATATAGCTCACTTGATTAATGGCTTGTAGATTTAATTGGTTGAATATTAGTACTAGATGCAAATTTGTATTTTAGTATTTCAGGGAGGCCAAGGCTCGGTATATAGCCTCACACGGCCTGGCTGGCTGGTTACACGGGCGTGTGAAATAACTTGTGGCCGTGTCAAGTAAGTCAGAATGTTCCACGGTTGCTTAACACCGGCGTGTGAAAGCCACACGGTTTAACAACACGGCCGTGCTAAAAGTGACACGGGCGTGTGTGATAATGCTTTTTCATGAAATATTTTCTAAGTCACGACTTGTTGGGATTCGAATCCTAACCATCCGAGATGTATGTTTTTAATCCGAAAACATCTCATAAGAACGTTTATGTGATAATTGACATGAAATTTCTTAATTGTTGCCGAATAAATTCTGTAAAAGGTCCGTTAAGTCCGGTAACGCTCTGTACTTGATTCCGGCGATGGTCTCGGGTATAGGGTGTTACACAGCAGGCCCATTCTGTCATAATTTAACCAACTTTAGCATAAAAGCCTAATAACCAAGGATGAGGCTTTATTTAATAAAACCTAAAATTTTACCCAAATTGTGACTTGAACTTGGGACCTCCCCCAACACACCCAGAGCCCATAACCACTAAAGTAGACATATATTTGTGTCAAAATAACGTAGAATCATATTCAGAATTTTTTCATGCTATGATCTCATAAAAGCCGAAAATTACAAATTTGAGGCGTTACAGATTTGACATATATAATTAGTGTTCAAATTATTTATAATTAAATTCTAACTTTTCGCCTATTAATTATAAACTCATTTAATCACAAAGTTATTCCACTAAAATATCGTGACTGAACTTTCTCTAATTACATACTATTATGAAAGCTACTCAATTAGTGCTCGTCCAATAACCTTATCATAAGTGTGATCCCCTTGCAAGATATCCTTAATCTCTTTGGGATAAATCTATTCTCCCAATATGATCTTATTTCATCTTAAGGTAACCATTACATCTTCCTTCATGAAAAGTCAATTACTATCAAATAATAATTAAGTCATTTATCACAAAGACAAACAACTCGTGACCACATTTACTTTTCATCTATCAGGTAATGTTAATAAGAGGATATCATTTACCCATTTTTTAGGCTTTGAATTTCATTATTGTGAATGATATTACATATTGCAAAAGTCGTATACCCAATGCACCAACTTTAGATTCCTTATCTATTTGAACTCAGGCTTTTACTTACATCAAAGTATACGAGTTACGCATATAGAGTCACACATATAGAGTTTCTACTTAGGATTAAGGTATGCTATACTATGAACGTCACAAGTAAATAAATCCAAAAACGAATTTAGAATCTATTCTACCTGAGTCCTATCCGATATATTATTAGTCTAGTTAGTTACATTTATGTCTTTATCTTTTGGGAGTTATTCGTTTCGATGCTCAAGACAAATCATCTCCCAAATTTGACTTAATAGATGACGTATTAGTCTTTCAATCGGTTTGCTCATTTCCGATTAATCTAAAGAGATGTTTAGGTTCATCTACAAATATAAGTTGTCTTTCTTTATTACGATATGACCACATAATACTGCTTAGTATTAATTAAACATTAGATAACCAGTGAGCCAATATTTATTTTCATTTTGCTTTGCATGTAAAAACTATTTGAGGACAATATACGATGGTATTAATATAATTTATTGATATCTTCATTAAACCAATCTATTCGAAAAATATAATTATACAAAACAAATATCCTACACTTAAGGCACTAGATCTAACACCTTTCCCCTTACGTTGACCCCTATCTCTTGCCTCTGTAATCCCTTCATCGGTTTGTTTGTTAGATTCTTTCTCCTGAACTTAGTTCTATTCCCATACTTGACCATGTTTACATCGATTTTCCTATCTGACACAATGTAGCCATTCAATCCTCTCATAGCTCTAGTAACCTTATTTTTAAAATGATATCTGACAAAAGCAAAACTCTTCTTTGATCTACTCCGTTTTCTTGGAAAGAAAACATCCCCCACCTGGCAATATATTGAAAAAATAAGTTTCAACCATCTCCAATTCTTTCTTTCAGGGAGGTTGTTTACGAACAGGGAGGTAACCTGCTCGTATTCTTGTGAATACCATCTCTGACCCTATGGTTAAATTCAAGGTAGTTAGTACCACACCAGTGGACTCATATTTTTCTACTGGAATTGGTACGTACAAGTATCGATCTATTTTCGTGTACCATTTCGGATTTATCGATATTTTTGAAAAAAATATTTAATATATAAAATGTTTAAACATATCAAATGAATTAAATTAAATAAATTTAAATATAAAAAATATTAATTTATTATAAAAAATTCTCATTAATAAATTTCACAAATAAAATTGCATCTTTTAACAAATCTAAAGTAAAGGAGAAAAAAAAAATACCCCACACATTAAACAACAAAATTATTCAAAACATTATTTAAAAAATCTACAAAAAGATCATCTTATACTAAATATATAAAACGAAAGTTTAATAAAAACATAAACATAAAATTGAGTTCATGAAGCTTTTAGAAATTTTGTATTTTTTTCTTTAGATTGCTTGTTATATAAATTGTTTGTTTTTTTTTTATATATATATATATATATTAATTTTCTACTTTAAATTTTAAACTTGCTCCTTTGACTTGGTTAAAGTTTAAACAAATTGATTAATAAAAATTTTTAAAGTTGGTAGAAGATAATAATTTTTTATCTATTTTTAACATTATTCATGCACCAATCGATGCAGCCGGAAAGAGCTGGTGCAACCAATACAGACTAGAATTTACATGGTGCGAAATAAAGAAGTGGTTGTTCTATTTTATTACTGGAACAGTGCGCACTGGCTGGTGCAACCGGAATAGGTTCGAAATCCACTAAATTGATTAAATTTCAATTTTAATTGTTATACATCACTCAAAATTTAATCTCTATGTTTTAATTTTTTATATATAATTTAGTAGTTCAAGTTTTATAATGTAAAACCTTCCTTACATGACACACATCTAAGTCCTTTTTTTCTTTACATTATAGGATAATTGTTAAATTTCAATTCTAATCCCTCTACATTTTTCAAGATTATTTACCAATAGTCGAATTTCAGTTTTGGTTCATATATTATGCTCAAATTTGAGATTTAAACTCTATACGTCAATTTTTGACACAATTTGACACCTTAACTTTTGCAATGTTATTAATTAATCTAAATACAGTATTCCAATTAAAATCCTGATGTGAACTTTAAGAATTGTTAACATTGTTAAAATTATTTATTAAATTTAGGTCCATTACAATGCCATTTTTTTGACACATAGCTACCAAATGATTTTTTTTTTAATTTCAAAATATCACACTAGTGAATTTAACATAAAAACTTTAAAATTCGATATGCAATTATGATCCCAAACGTATACTTTTATTTATTATTATTTTTGAGTGAATCAAATTTTTAAATATATATATATATATATATAACAAATAACATAAATATTTAATATCTTTCTATATCCTTGAATTGATGAAATATAATAATTCTTAAATTTTTTTTGACTCATTTGATTTAAAAAAAAACCTTGAATAAATATAATTAATGAAATATCTCTCAACAAAATAAAAGAATTACGGATTATATTAATCCCGAAAATATTACCTTATATACAAAAATATTTTTAAAAATAACGTGTATGTGACATGAATATATAATACAACCCAAATCACTTAAGTCAATGCTTGCACCTACGGTAATGAATTCATAGGCTTCTTTATAAAAATAATATTAAAATATTAATTAAATATAAAAATGGGTGGGAAAAAATTAATTACAAAAATGAGATATTTGTTACAGTGATTCTCGATGTCATTTGACATATCAGCAACATCACCTTATTTTTTGACCAATCATGCAACAATTATCATTTAAAATAAAAATTAGTGTCGCCACTATGTTAAGCGGCACCAGTAAGTATTTTTAAAAATACTTGTGTGAAAATATGAGTATACATAATTACACGATGAAAATTTTTTTTATTGGCATCGTTCGTATGTCAGGCAACACCGCTTTAATTTAAGAAAAAGAATATAAAAATGGCCTAGCCCCCCCCCCCCCAAAATAAACTGTCAGGCGACATCGAACTGACACCCTACTGCCAACGTGAGCCCCTAACATTTTTTTTCAAATTTCTTTTCTTTTTTTAGTCAAAAGCCTATTTAAACCCTTGGTTCCCCGTCCCCATCTCAATTTCGAAATTGAGGAAGAAAAAAAAGTTTGTTTTATTTTTTATTTTTTGTTGGCTGATGGAATTTGGGGGTAAGTTTATTTGCATTAGAGTTTTAAGGAGAAAGTGTATTAGTTTTAAGATATGCTTTTATTATTTGTATATTATATATACGTTTATATTTTAAATTATTGTTAATTTTTAGATTTAATATTTAATATTTTATTTTTGTTTGTAAAGATTATATTTGTGTTTAAGTTGTAAGGATAAATTACGATAGCTAGTTTTAATGTATGTTTTTTTAGTTTATAATAATAATTTATACATTATAATATTTAGATTTAATGTTTAAGATTATATTTTAGTTGGTAAAAAAAATTATTTGTGTTTGAGTTTTAGGGAGAAGAAAAAGTCGGGTTGTGTTTATATATATATATATATATTAATAAAGATACTCAAATTTCAGTTGAAAAAACTACAGGTTACAGTAAATATTTTGATTTTTTTAGTTGGTGATTAAAATTTTTATTATGTGAATATTTCATTTAAATAAAAAAATCAAAACTAATAACAAAAATGGTTTGTAGTAAATATTATTATGTGGAAGCTTTTATGTTTTAAAATGATATATTTATTCAATTTTGTTTGTGCAAATATTGAAATGGGCTCTTTGATCAGAGCAAACAATCACATAACTATGATGATTATTGTGTTGATAAAAAAATTTGTGACTTTCTATTCACGTGTATATTTATAAAGTTACACATCATTATTTTTTTGATTGGCATATTTAACTAATACGTTAATTTATTATGGTCAAGGTGAGTATCGCATCTTGAGGGCACTTGTCTATGGTCTGAGCTACTAGCCAAACAAATGTATTTTGCCATATTTGGATGCCATGGGATTTGGAACATCGACATTGATTAGGATGTTTGAGCTGAGGGTCGACTTAATATTCGCCTTAGTTGAGCGGTAGCACCCAAAAATCCGTACATTTCATTTGATGTGTGGGGAATGTACCACCACTTTAAAAGATATTGCAACTCGGGCTCCCAGCTAATAGTGATTTGGTCACAGATTCAAGTACTTAAAGAATGTCAAACATATCATGAGAAAAGTGAGGTAAGTTCTAAATTTTTATGCTTCAAATTCTTTTGAGTATTTGAAATCAACCAAGAAAAAATCTCAAATTTTTTAGAATGAAATAGTCGACCAATTTTTCAATCAAGAAAAACAAATACCTAAAACTCAAATTAATTAATAGCCTTAATCTTTTGCTTTTCATTCCATTTTTTTTTTCTTAAAAAAAGTAAATATAAAAGTAAAGATTATCTAAATTTTTTTCACCTTAAGACTTTAATTGCACGATGAAGAGAAAAAAAGAAGGGAAAAATTAGGTCCTATTGATTTTATTTTAATAAGGTAAGATAAATACAAAAATTAAGGTTTAAAACCATTTATTTTGATGTAATGGTTAAGATCATTTTTATTCTTATTTTAGAAGTTCTCATCATAGTTGTCACCTTAATAGAGATAATAAATTGTGCATATTAAAATAAAAATGTATAAAATATTTTAAAATGGAGTTTTGGTTGAGTGGTAAATTTAAAGTTTTATTAATGCAATTGATATAGGTTTAAATCCAACCTTATGCACATTATTATTTTTAAATGAAAAGACTAAAATACTCTCAAATAATATGATTTGTTTTAATTACAGAATGACATTTTCATAATTTTTCTAACTGAGTTGGTGCCCATTTGATTCGTGACACCAACTCGTTCAGGGATTTTATTAATAATATATATATATATATATATATATATTAAATAGTGACCTTTTAAGGTGAAGTATATCATAATATACTAAAAATCTTATCACAAACATATGGTGGAAACCACAAATTGAGAACACAAATGTGTGTGTAAAAATAGCATATAATAAATAATGAAATGGATGGTTTAAAACTAACAATAATAGCACATGAAATATATACAATATTAAAATGGAAAAAAAAAAGAATCTTATCACACACTTACGCATGTGGAAATCTCTTATGTAGAATGTAGAGGTTTGTTTAAAAATAACATATAATAAATAATGAAAAATATTGTTTGGAACTAATTAATAGTAACATTTGAAATATATACGATGTTAAAATCGAAAAAATAGATTAAATTGTAAGCAAAATAAAATTTAAACACAAAAAACAAATCAGATTAAGAATATTAAATGAATACAATTGATTATCAATGTTTTGTCATCTACCCCATATTGTAACACCCCAAGTCCGGCCTAGACGTTATGACCGAATTCGGAAGTGTTACATGAAATGGGGTTGAAAATCGTTATCATTAAGTCAAAACCATATTAGTTCATTAACCTTTAGCACTTTTATTAATTTCAAAACTCTCGTTCAATTAATCACTTAGAGGTAAAATTTATTGTAGCGGAAGCTTTTAAAACTGTGGTGTTTAGGAAAACTGTTCGAAATTTTTAGAAAACCTTTGCTTTTGGTAAATCCGTGTTTAATCGAATTTGTAGTAATGAAAGCATAAAATGTAGTCAAACCCAAATTTAAACAACAGTCCGAAAAGTCCAAATTTTACATAAAAGTGCCCTGAATTGAATAAAAAAATTAAAGTAAAAACCATAACCGAATTTAGTCCTTGACATATGGTCACCGTCGATTTCTCCGCTGCACCGATCCACCTAAAACTGTGGATTACTTGTACAAATCAAACAAAAAAGAGTGAGTTTACGTAAACTCAGTATGTAACCCCACAAAATTAAGCATGCACACATACAAAATATCATATATCAGACGGATACGGATTAGGGCCTAAGCCCATTACAGATACATATACAGATTCGAGCCTAAGCCCATCTCAGATACAGATACAGATGTGCAAATCATAATCAGAAATCGAAAATCAGAAATCTTACCCCCATCATTTACACACCATCTCCGACCATCCGTACATATCATGTGGGGTTTAAAAAGCCCTACACACCGTATAGTATCGATGCGGCACATAACAGATATAATGCAGCTATGCTGCCAGATAATAGGCGTAAATTGCCTAGTAGAACACTTCCTCCAATATACATCATCCCACCCCAATAATAGAAACAGAAGCAGATATGCAATTTAACATGCTCAACATGCTAATAATCATATAGCAGATAGGCATACAAAACAGTAATCAAACATGCACAATACTATCATAAACCGCACAGAATCTCAGTCTATCATATTATCATAACATATTGAATTGGGTTTATTTAGCCCTTATAGACTCTACAGTAGGCCCACAGTCATGAGGGACGACCCGTGCGACCCTAGAGAAAAATTCAGATAAATTGGCCTACACGCCCGTATGGACCACATGCCCAGATTAGCCTTGCCCGTGTGGATCACATGGCCTGGCCCAGAATCCACATGCCCGTGTGGCTCACACGGCCACAATCCGACCATCACACGGTCGTGTCTTGTGCACGACCTCACATTCGTTGACCACACGGTCGTGTCTCGCACATGGCCTGCCACACGCCCGTGTGACGTCGACAGAGGCCTCTTTCAGCTTTCACCAATTCCCTTTTTTTATGTTTCGAGTGCCACTAATTCACATCCTAACCACCCACTACTCAGAATTCTATTAAAACTGAAACTATTCTACATAGCTGAGCAAAAATAGTACCCATGCTCATATAGGGATTCGAGCACAAAAACTCCAACACACCAACACCCTTGCCACTGGAACCAGCAAGCTCATTCTAATATAGATTTATAGACAATTTAATATAAGCTCATCCCACAAATGTAAGGCTTAGGTCAAAATTAACAAAAATACCAAAGGTAGGGCTTGAACTTGGGACCTCATACACATACCCAAAACACTTAACCACTGAAGCAAATAGATATTTGTGTTACATTTTTACAGAAGCATAGATAAATAATTTGGTGCATTACACATATGGTTATTAATATACAGAAATATCTAAACATTTATATAACAAGTATACAGGGGCGTAGCCAGAGGGCTGGTAGGGGACTCGGCCTCCTTAAGATGAAAAATTTTCCATTTAAGTAATTTAAAATTTTAAAAATTTTAAATTAATAAATGTAAAATTACACTTTAGATCCCCTAAAAATGATAAAATTTTAATTTAATCATTTAAAAGTTATAAAGATATATGCCATTAAAAAGGTGAAATTGTATTTTTTCTATCATAAAAATTACAATTCAATTTTGGTTCCACTAAAAAAAATTTTCGGCTTCGCTCCTGCAAGTATATTTATTATTCATATAATATTAAAAAAAAGCTTTAATTAAAATGGTAAATGAAAATGTTTTATATGCATGGTGCCTTGGTTCAAATCTCATTATGGGTAAATTTTTATTGATTTATGAAAATATAAAAAGACGAAAACATTCACATAATAATATAACTGACATAAAAAAATAAAATAATTATTTTGTAATTGCACAACTAAGTTGGTAATCAGATTAGAGGTGATACCAATTCGATAAAACACTTAATAAATAGTACAACAACTAAGTTGGTAATCAGATTAGAGGTGATACCAATTGATATTTAACCATTATATGAGAGTTTGGGTTCAATCTCTAACAACCTCACATTTACTCCATTTTTCAAAAAAAGAAAGAAAACAAAGAAATAGTACTCTTCTGCATTTGAACTTCAAACGGTTTGGCTTTAATTGATTAATAGCCCCATATTATTAGTTAACAAAAAATCAAAGTCGATGTACTAATGAATCACGAAATGCTATAGTTCTTAGGTATGATTATATTTTAAGATTTATTTAGAAGTAATTCACGGGATTATATAGTCTTTTCTTTCCTAGTTATAATGAGAAAAAAACACAATTAGGTGAATCTAGCTTATTCTTGAAATAAACAAATCTCACAAAGTTACACTCTCCCTTTTTGAAAAAAAATCAATATAGTTGCCAAAGTCTCGGTGTTAACCTTGAAACTATTGGCGAATAGCCGGTGGCCCAAGGAAACAAAAGAATTGATTACATTTTTCATATAATCTCCTATTTTATTTTAAATGGATTAAAAAAAAAAAACTAGGATCTTTCTGTGTTTTGGTATTATATCGTTTAGACTCCTTTTCCACTTGTTCTATTCTATCATATTTATATTAATTTAGTTCTACATATTAATTTTTTTTTTTTTTGTTTCAATGAATTATTAAATTATTTATTATTATGAATTTTCATTTATGTATGATTAAATGGAGTAAAAAATATATTCTATTTAGATAGTTAGCTAGAATTTTTTTTCCAACTGAAAATTCCCAATAATAATTTTATTATTGCAATTTGAGGATAAAAAGATTAGAGATATTATGGATAAAATAATTATGAAGGACCTTATATTAGAAGTTAGATTATATTTTGCCTTTTATTAAAAAAATGTACAAATTAGCCTATATATATTACAAAAAAAGTACAAATTAATCATCCTGTTAAAAATTCACCCTTAAATGATGATGTTAAATATCCAATGTGGAATTAAATTTTTATTTGCAAGAAAACATAAAATCTAATATGGTAAAAAAATCATAGAAACCCTTGTACCAATAGTTCAATTGCATTTTGACCCCTCTACAAAAAAAAAAAAAAAAAGAGGACAAAATAAGTAGTTCCTATACATTTGATCAAAAAGTAAACTAACTCTTTTGTTAAAAATTTCATCTATTTTTAATGTTAAGTGTTGAAGTGGTTAACAGAGCAATCAAACAGCAATATATGATATACCACATGACATTTTGCCCCGTCAACAAATACAATTCAATAAAATTTTAAAAATTGTTTAAGACTTCTAGAAATTTATTATTAATTTTTGAACAATTTTTTATAACTTTTATAATTATTTAAGAAATCACTCTAGAATGAACATGAATATATCATTTATGTTCATTCGAGTCTAAACAACCATTTGTCCAAGTTTATTCTAAACGTTATTTTTAATAATTTTACATATTTTATAAAATTCTCATTTAATTAAAAAACCATGTCAAGGAATGATCGCGGATGTTTTTTTTAACTAATTACAAAAACATTTATTTATTTTTTAGGATTTTTTAAAATTGTTTAAATAGCATTATGTGAGCTATATGTGGCGCTCTATGTTAGCACTTAATAGTAAAAATTGATGAAATTTTTACTTAAAAGACCATTCTGTTTCTTGTTTTAATGTACAAAGACCAATTAACCTAATTTTTTTTATGTAGAAATAACAAAATTCATCCTAGCTCTTAGTATAAAGATTTCTATATTACATTTACTATGTTAAATTTTTTTTTCAAAATAAAAAAAAATAATTCCACGTCATTGTTTAACGGTGAATTTTGAATAGAAAGAACAATTTCTACTATTTTTTTAATATACAATAATTAATTTATTTTTTTTAATAAAATAATAAAATACAATTCAACTCTTAGTACAAAAACTTTAATGATACTTTTACTAAATATTATGTTGTCAGTAATAAGTTTTTTTTTCTTTTGAACATTAATCTAATTATAAGTTTTTATCATATATGCTCTTTTTGATCAATGCCTAAAATTATCTATAGCCCCTCTCCAACCCTAAATAGGAGAATAATATGCTTCAGCGCACTCGAACTTACATTCTCTTATACTGAAAATAATACTGATACCAATCGAGCTAAGATACAATTGATTACTATTAATGACAAGTTAATTTTAAACAACAAATGATCTGTATATTTACAGAAATATTCCATATCATACCAGAATACTAATAACTTCTGATTTTTAGTTAAAAAAAATTAGTCTTTTTATGTATTCGGGGGTCCATGCCGTGAAGCAAATGCAAACTCCAATTGCGTATAAGAACTGGCAAGATGTCATTCATTAAAGGCCAAAGATATTCAATTTATCAGATTAAAGAATGCCATGTGTAAAATAATTTTAAAGTTAAAAATAAACAAAGACTTATTTATGGGTTGGGTTACCAGTTTAGGTCCGAAAGTCCACCCGAAATTTGAGAAGGTTTGAGCAAAAATATTAGGTTTGAAAAATGGGCTTAAGCAAAAAAATTAGGTCTATTAAAATATGGGTCGGATTCAGACTTGAACATTTAAGGATCTAGCCCGACCCAAGCCGTTTTATGTTTATAATATTTTATATTATGTTATTTTTATATATATGTAATTTAGAATACATTAAAAAATAAATAAACATATACTAAATATATAATACTACTTTAATATAAACATTAAAAAAATGTTAAGATGACTATATAAAATTTTTCAATAAATAAAAAATGTATAAAATTATTAAATATTAAAATAATATAATATAAATATATTTTAAAGAAAAATTTAAAAATAATACGGGCGGGCCTAAAATGGACTTCGGTTAGTATTTTGCAAATATGGGCAGATTTGAGCAAAATTTTAGGCTCAGATTTTGAGTCAAATTGAGCTTGAGCAAACATAAAATATGTTAATATCATGCTTCGGCCCGACCCAAACCCAACCCGTGAACACATCTAATTATAACAAATAACGTAAAATATGAGATCTATTAAGACGTAGTATAAAAAATAAAAATAATTAAAATATTTGAACGGAACTATAATATGTATTAAAATTTATATAAAATTATTTTTAATTGAATAATCACAACAAACTACATAAAATACGGAATTATAAGAAATTTAACATGAAATGACACGTATATATATATAATTTAAAAACTATAGGATATTGATATAATATTGATACTTTAAAGTTTAGAAATCAAATTCTTAACGTATAAAAATATTATAATAATTTAAGCATACACAAAATAATGTGATCATATATATGTATGGCTCAGATCTTAAATTGGTTTCTAAACTTGGAAGTAATAATATTGTACAAAATATGTCCTTCTGTTAATCTAACCATTAGTTTAGGTGTTAAATGCTAGTTCAAATTTGATGTGGATCAAATTGTAAACGTACGTGCAACTACCGACATGAATAACTTGAATTTAATATTTTTTAAAATTAAAATGAAAAGAAAATGACCCTCCTAAATTTTATTGATATCGTTTATTTTTCATCTCCAACGTGTTAATGTGACAAATACAGATATATTCATAATTTGTTTAATGTATTTTAAATATGTTCCATGTTAGATTCAAACTAGCATTCAATGCCTAAATTAATGGCTATGCTAATATAATGGTATGATTGATACAATATTGATACTCTGTGAATTCAAATAGAATATTTTGAAATTTAAGGATCAATTTAAAATCTAACTAATAATTTAGGGACAATTATTTAAATTAACCCAAAGAGAAATCATCCAAATCACCTTTCCTTAGTAGTCCACAAGTGTCACCACCATCTATTCTATGGCTAACTTAAGATCTAAAATAACCTAAATAATTTCTTAAATTAGGCTATCAAATTTTCAAATTCTAGCTAGAAAAAGTATTGGGAGACAACTTTCATATTAGGCTATAGATGATCTATTGAGGGCTGCAGCCTTCCACATCTTCTTTATAATACTTTTAAATGCTTGCTTTTTTATAAAAATAATATTAAAAATTTAATTAATTATAAAAATAGGGTGTAAATAAATTAATTATAAAAATGATGTATTTGTTATAGTAATTTTGAGTGCTGCCTGACACATTGGTAGTACAAATGAATTTAAAAAAGAAATCTAACAGAAAAAAATATTTTTTTAATTAGTGCTATCAACATGTCAAGCGGCATCCCTTAAATAAAAAAAAACTGTTATTTTAAAGATTGAATGTAAGGAAAAGACATTAAATATAGAGAAAATACATCAATGCATTAAATGCATGGAAAAGTAATTAACGCACTAAATGTAGGAAAAAAGTTATTGTTGTCGGAACCACAAACTAATTTTTTTTTCTATTTAAAAATTTTTTAGTGTTGCTAATGTGTTAGGTGACACTTAAAATTATTGTAGCGAACATCTAATTTTTGTAATTAATTTGTTTCCTCCCTATTTTGTAGTTAATTAATTTTTAATATTATTTTTATAAAAAAGCCTAAGATGTTGATGTTAGAAAATAGAAGATTTTGAAATTAAATTTTGTGAGGTTTATTTAAAATATTAAAAAATTGAAGTATTTAATGAGATTTTTAAAAAAATTATAGTTTAATTAAAATTTTAAATTCTTTTATGAGATTAATGAAATAATTGAAAAATAAAAAAAAAGTTAATAAAATTTTAAAAATAACTAAATGGCATAATGAAAATTTTTAAAAATTAGGAGGCAAATTAACAAATTTAAAGAGAAATGAATGTTTTTTTAGGAGAGAGTAAGGCCCACACTAAAGCTTTGAATCCAATTAACCCATCAACGATGGGCGGGCCTCTATGAGAGATACAAAATTATTATCCTACTAATTGCGCTACTTGCACTATTGATAATAATAGAAATTATGAGGGAGTAAAATTTGATTCGATTCTAAAAATTCGATAAAATTTAAATTTTGAACTAAATGATTCGAATTATTTGATTTAATCAAGTTATTTGGATCAATTCAAATAAAAAATTAAGTTTTTCGATTTAACTCGAATATGATTACACTATTCAAGTTATCTGAAAATCCGAATAAGAAAAGGCAAAACTACGTTGTCTTAATAAATATTTACCTTTTCTAAAGTTAAAAGTCAAAACCATTAAGTTAAAAGGTAAAATTACGTCGTTTTGATAAATGTTTACTCATTAAATTAAAAGGCAAAATCATTATATTTGTTTATGTAGTTAAACAATATTGCTACTAGTTAAATAATCGGTCCATGTAAATATAATATTGAGTATAAATAATAGGATTCGTTACCTCGACTTGACTTGACTCGAATTTTTTGACTCGATTTGATTCGAAAAAAATCAAATTGAGTTTGGTTGCTAAAATAGGATTCGTTAATTCAATTAACTTGAAATTTTTCGACTCGATTCAATTGAATACTTACCCCTAATAGGAATCAACCGTTATCACAAATAAAAGATTAATTCGTAGGGAGTATAAGAGGCAAAAATTGGAAAAAAAATAATTTATTTCATCCATCTTCAAAAAAATTGAAAAATTAAAAAATTATGGAAAGTTACAATTTTCACGCGAAATAGTACACTCACAAGCTTTCATTGATATTTGTAATGACCAATTTTGGCCCATATAAACCAAATAAAACCAATGTCCATTTACAATGCCCGGTAGGCCCAATTTACAAACAGAAACCCTTAACCCGTTTACAAGCCCAAACTAATGCAACTAATGCCTAACCCTAACCCTAGCTAACCCGATTACCCCTATCTGCCCTAGCCGCCTTTGCTGTTCTGCCCACTTGGCCCCTGCAGCCCCTGACTCAGCACTTGCCCTCTGCCATCTGACCAGCAGTCCCATCCACCGCCTTAGCTCCTCTCAGCACCGCCCAAGCTCCCTGTAAACATTTAAAGAAAAAGGGACAGAAGGCAGTAGAGAAATGATGAAAAAAATAACAAGTTGTAAAACAATAGTAAAGGCTATAAAAGCCGATTCAAACCACAATGTAAAGGGTTCGGACTCTTGAAATAACAGTACAAATTTCAAGCACAAACAGTCACGAATAGCTAGAACAAATCGAAATCTAAACAACAGACGATCAAAGGATCCAAAAAATACACAAATAGCAGCGAAGGGATACCCCCCAACCATCACAGAATATCAGAACCTTAGGCAGAGGTGATTTCTATTTTTCCAAATCTATTTTTATATGCATGCTTTATCAAATAACTACAAAATATAAAATAAAAACAAAACAAAAAAAAGGAGGAAAATTTTACCTTTTTCCGGCCACCGGAACGGTGGCCGGAACGGCGGCGATAGGCGGCACGTGGCGGTCCGATCATCGGCCGGTGACCGGCCGGTGACCGGACGTCGACCGGTCCGGTGACCGGAGCCCCGAGGCCGGAGCCTTCCTCCCGGACTCTCCCCCCTCTCTCCCCTCTCCCTCTTCCTCCTTTCCCTTTCTTTTCTCTTCCTTTTTTTTCTTCTCCCCGGTGAGAAATGAACCAAAAACAAAAATTTTCACCTTTTATAGTAACCGACCTGGGTCGGGTCGACCCGACCCAGGCCCACCTAGGATCCGCGTGTTCTTACGTCACATGGGATATTTGCGCGATCGGTCCTTCCGCTTCTTCTTCCATTTACAATCTAGTTCTTCAAATTGCAATTCAGCCTGAAAATTCGTTTTGTTTTCCAATTAACCCCCAAATCGCTACGCTGCGTTTTAAACAACCCGGAAAATTGCTATTCTAGCCCTCCTAAGTCTCATGCGTGTTCAAATAGGTCCTCCTTTTATCTTTATATTTTAAATCTGCCTCAAAACTTTGATTCTTGACTCAATTTCGTCCTTTTTACTCTTATTTTGTTTTATTATTATTATTATTACTATTATATATTATTATGTATATACTATTTATATTATTTATTCTTATTATTATTAGTATTATTATATTTATATGCATACATATAATATGATATTTTATATAATTATTTGTATTTGTTTTAAAGTTCTAATTGCTTTATATTTGTTATTATTATATTTAATATTATTCGTTACACTTACTATTATTGTGTTATTTTATTACTATTATTTTGTTTATCATCTTATTATTATATATAATTATTATCTATTAGTACTATTTTATTAATTATCATCATTAGTCCATATATATTTGCATATGTATTTTACCTGCTTTTAATGTTATTATTATTTGTTTATTTGTTTCTTAAATATGTATGGGTATGTGTTTATATATTTATAGTTGTTTTTTAGTAGTATTATTTTTTCTATAATATATATGTTATGTTTTATTAGGTTTGACACCAGCATTATAGTATATGTTTTTACCTAAAGTTTCGATGCTATCATCATGTATATTTTTAAATGTTTTACTTTACGTAGTTTCATTATCATATTTCTTTATATATGTATACTCACGTATGTACTTTGCTACTATTATCGTTATATTTTTTATATATATACACATATTATTTCATTATTTTTATCATTTTATGTGTTTATTCTTAGTATTATTATACATATATATATATATATATCCTTGTATTGCATTTTAGCGTTATATTTTTACGTACGTATATTATTTCTTTTCTATATATTACGTATATTTATACATACTATTATCATTAGTTATCCTTAGTTATTTTTTATATACCATTATTATGTATACTTTTCTTAAACCTAGCATTATATGTTCTATATATGTTTGTTATTATTTCATACTTTGTATTACCATTATTATTATACCATATGCATTATTATAATTATTATTATTACACATACATTGTTATATGTTTTATTCATCTCGCGTATTTTTCACCTTTATCATCATTTGTTTCCAACGTAGCATATTGTTTCATATCATTATTTTTATGCCAACCCTAATTATCCTAATCCCTTCACGTTTTAAAATAAGGCAATATGCCGATTTTAACATTATGCCAGTGATTTCATTGCTATTGTTGGGTGAATCACGATTGGCTCGTGTTAGAACGGGATATCCTTTTCAAAAGAAATCAAAATTCCAAAAACGCTCGTATCTCGATTGGATCACGACTAAATTTTAAATTGAACTTGTACTTTTGAAAATTAAGACAACGTACATTTGAAAGATACCAATTTTTGGGCGTCGCGGGGGTGCTAATACCTTCCCCGCGCGTAACTGACTCCCGAACCCTCTTTTTCTCTGAATTTCAACGTAGACCTAAATTGAGCCTTCCATTTACACAAAACGAATTTTTCTGCTAGAAAGAGGTTTTGTTAGGTGCCCGATCACACCTAAGAAAAAGGGATCGGTAGCGACTCCTTTGCTTTCATAAAATTAAAATTCGTTTTCAAGATTTTAAAATCGCCACAATTAGCGACCTAAGCTAAAAAATTTTCGTCGCTACAGCTGGCGACTCCACTGGGGACCAGCTTTCGAGAGTCGAATTGAATCAAATGCGTTGTCAAAATTTTCGAAATGCCTTTTTCAAATTAATATTTAGTTGTGATCCTCAAAATTTTGCAAAAATCATGTATTCGCATCTCATTGTAAATGTTTTCTAACTTCTTATTTACTTGTTTTGAAGCTCTAAATTTCTAAGCTTCGGTTCTCTAAGTCTAGTTTTTAAAATAAAACGAAAGGTTTGTGAGTTTCTCCCCACACACCGTTCACGTGCATTGTTGCATAACATGAGCTCTATACCCGGGCTCCGTCCCTTTTAAGTGAAAGTAAACGCTACGCCTTCGTGAGTTAACTCGTTCCTCCGTACAGGCTAGTGAATACTTTCGGGTTACATATGACTTATGCTTTCGTGAGATAACTCGTCCCTCCGCACAGGCATAAGTAAATGTAATCCCTCGAATTGATCTCGTAAGCCTATGATGGGCTATGACCGAAGTTCTGTACTAATCTTAGTAGATGACAGTACAGACAATTCGGGTACCTTTCTAGAACCTAAAACTACATATAATGAACTGTACGAGCTACCCAACTAGAGCCATGCCGAACCTCTGTCCGTTTAGTAGATACCAAAATAGGCACACGGGAGAAATGCCTCTCACCTTTTGTACTTTCGCTTTGTATATAAGGGGATGGGATCTATTTGGTAAATTGGATCGGGCAGCTTAAAATTACTTTAATTTATTTTCGTTTATATCTGATCACTAACCGAGTTTGATTATCTTTGTTTTATTCCTCATCATGCATCAGAGGCATCATAATAGGACGGTGTTGACTAAAGATTAGTTGCCGAAAACGGGTTTCAAATGGAAGAGTCAATTGTACAAACGATCGAGACAAACACCGTGGTTCGTGACTGGTCTTTGAGGACTCAAAGAGAAAAGGGAAACAGCCTGGTGGAAGATTGCATGGTCAATCTACCCAAGCGGGTGACTGTGAATGTCCGTCAAAACAACCTTGAAGACTTGGTTTGGATCTGGAATCAGTGGGATTCAGATACTAGGGGCATTTTCACCGAAAGGTACGGGGACATAGCCCATCTGATTGCTGTCAAAGTAGACGAAAGATTGATTCAAGCTATGATCAGATTTTGGGATCCGGGTTATCAGTGTTTCACATTTAACCAAGAAGATATGACCCCTACGATAGAGGAATATGCTGCTTTGCTGCGTGTCGAAAGCATGCAAACCTACAAAATATATGTCAAAGAGCCTAAGCCGATGACATTCAAGAAAAAGTTAGTGAGGCTAACGGATATGACTGATGCATGGGCCGAGAAGCAAATAAAGAAGAAGAATGAAATCAGCTGTGTCCCATGGTTTTCCCTACGAGACCTGGTTTTAAATCATCCTGACATGTTGAAACGGATAAATTTGTTTGCTTTGGCTATCTATGGTTTGGTTGTCTTTCCGAAGATTCTCGGACATATAGAAGTAGCGGTAGTGGATTTCTTCGAAAAGTTAAAGCAAGGTATCAATCCCGCCCCAACCATCCTAGCAAAGACCTTCAGATCTTTGAGCAGTTGCAGAAAAAGAGGGGAAGGACGATTCATCGGATGCGCCCAGCTACTCAACGTTTAGATTTTGAGTCACTTTTGGAAGGTAGAGCGCACACCATTCCACTTGTTTTCGAAGACATTTGCCCCGTTGGAAGCTCACCTTAAGAAAGAATGGCCGAAGGAGGTTACTGAACAGCATTGGGTCTCAGTGTTTCAGAACCTGCGTGCCGAGGACATAATTTGGATAGCGCCGTGGATACGCCCTTCGCTTTTGTTATACAAGGTCGGAAACCAAGATTGGGTACCACTACTTGGATTGTGGGGAGGAGTTGGTTATGCCCCTCTTTTGGTTCAAAGACAGTTCTCTTCACGACAGTTTATACCCGCCACCAGTGGTCTAGCACAGTCAGAGTTTGCTTTTGCGGGTGAAGGTTACATGAAGAAAGTCCGAGACACTGCAAAGGCTTGGAAAAGAATTTATCTGATGGAGTTAGCTTTATACGCCGATACTATCACCCAGGATTATGATGCATGGAGGAAGCAACGGATGAGTAGTTTGCGAGTCTCATCGGCAGATCATGCCTTTCAAAATCCTTTCTCGGAAGAAATCCCACCCGCACTAGAGACGGCGAGACAAGAATTCGAACGCGAAAAGACCAAGATGTTACGGGATCTTAGTGCCCTTCAGGAAGAAAACTATCAGCTGAAGATCGATGTTCAAATTGAAAGATCCAGGGCCGAGAAGGTGCAAAAAGAAGCCGAGGTCGTAAGAAACAACTTAAGAGATCTTCATTTAGAAAATAAAAAGTTAAGAGGTACTATAAAGAACAGCGGGCTGGGCAAGTCGTCAGCGGATTAGAAAGAGGAATTGAGTAATGTCAAAGGTGGGATGGAATTTTGGAAAGGAAAAGCAAAGAAAGAAGAAGGAAAGGCTGCACGGGCTGTAATAGAGTTAAGAAAGAAGTCTGCTGAGTATGAAGCTACATCTGTTGAACTGATGACTAGTCGAGCTAAGCGTCAAGAATTGAAAGGAATGATACGGGATTTAGAAGACACACTACAAGCTCGACAACAACAACTAGATACTCTCTTGGAAGCTTTGGAAGAAAAGAAGGATAGAGATACCCACGCTTACGAAAGAGCCCTCTGCGAAAATGATGAGAATCTCAAATACTTGATCAACGAGATTCGCGCGGCAGCCATG
Organism: Gossypium stocksii; assembly: GCA_020496765.1. Taxonomy (NCBI): domain Eukaryota; kingdom Viridiplantae; phylum Streptophyta; class Magnoliopsida; order Malvales; family Malvaceae; genus Gossypium; species Gossypium stocksii. The sequence goes on from CM035620.1 coordinate 88,997,247, forward strand.
CGCATAGTACAAATAGCGGATGAAGCTGAGAGTCTTAGTTGCCAATTCCCGCCTAGACAGAGATCGAGCATATCGGAATTCTGGGAACGAGTGAAAAATTATGGCAATGTAGCGAGGAAGTTTGTATGAAAGCTGAATCAAATGATGAAAAAAACGTTTTGTAAATAGACTCTTTTGATTAATGAAATGCCTAAATAGGGGCTGTTTGGAATCAACACCGATTTTGCATATGCATTCATGACTAACATTCATTCATTCATTCATTCATTCATTGCATATCTCATGATCATTCGCTAAAGAGTAGAATCATATAATGCGCAGTTGCGACGTTGTAAACCTGGAATCACACCATACGTATAGAACACGTCGACAAGCTAGAGCAATGGAGGCTGAGTTTAACGAAAGAATTGAAAGGATGGAGAGAATTCAGAAAGAATTACAGGAACAGTTAGCCAGGTCGCAACAGGAGACGAGAGAGTTGATGATAAGGTCTCGGGAAGAATCCACTGAACAGAAGGACCAATTGGCTAAAATGATGGAAATGATGTCGGCCCTAGTCAAAGGAAAGGGACCTATACAAAACCCTGAGGTTGTGAATCTTGATCAGGATCCGCCCTACCCTCCTGGGTTTACTCCGCCTTACGCGATACATGGAGGATACACGCAAGGGGGACCCGCGGGCCTGGAACAACGGCCTGTAACACCTCCTCCCGTAGGACAGGGGGTATTCGTGGCAAACTCAGGAACTGCTCCGATGGATCCACCTGTCCCAGACCTAGATGATCCGGCAGAAATCGCTAGACTAAGGATAGAGGATCATGAAGTCCAAGAAAAATATAGAAGTCTGGAGGAAAGACTTAGAGCGATAGAAGGCATTGAAGTCTTCTCAGCGCTAAACGCTAAAGAACTTAGTCTGGTACCTGATTTGGTCCTCCCTCCAAAATTCAAAGCACCGAATTTTGAAAAATATGATGGCTCGAGATGCCCGAAGGCACATCTCGTTATGTTCTGCCGGAAAATGACCGGCTATGTTAATGAAGACAAGCTGCTTATACATTGTTTTCAGGACAGTTTGACCGGATCAGCTTTCCGCTGGTACAACCAACTCAGTAGAGAGAAGATCCGGACCTGGAAAGATCTAGCAGCAGCTTTTTGCGAACAGTACAAACACGTCTCCGATATGGTACCCGATCGCATGACACTACAAATGATGGAGAAAAAGCCATCGGAAACCTTCAGACAATACGCACAGAGATGGAGGGACATCTCAGCCCAGGTAGAGCCTCCACTAACCAAGACCAAGATAGCAGTCCTTTTTATCAATACCGTGAAGGCGCCGTTTTATGATAAATTAGTGGGAAACGCCACAAAGGACTTCTCGGATATTGTCATATCCGGTGAACTTATAGAAAACGCGGTTAAAAGTGGAAGAATGGAAGGAGAAGGTTCGAAGAAGGCAGTGCCCATGAGAAAAAAGGAGCCGGAAGCCCACATGGTGGGAACAGGAAACCGTTATACTCTTGGGCCACATTCTAATCAATTCCGACCTCAAAATTACCCACCACCAAATTTCTATCATCCACAAACCCATTATTACCAAACACCATCTCCCTACCCTTCTTACCCTGTCTATGCAACCAACAACCTGAGGCCAGCTGCCACGTTTCCTCAGAATGCCGGCTCCACCCAAAGCCAACCCAGAAACCAACCAAGGCCAGCAAGGCCAAACCCCGAGAGACCCCAATTCACTCCTATTCCGGTATCTTATGGGGAACTATACCCCAAGCTTTTAGAGAAACAATTGATATCTCCCCATTACATGGCACCGTTGAAACCCCCGTACCCAAAGTGGTACGACCCAAATGCTAGCTGTGCATACCACGCGGGGAACCAGGGGCACTCTACGAAAAACTACATTACCTTTAAACGAAGAGTCCAAGGACTAATCGATGCCGGTGTTTTGCGCTTCAACGGTACCGGTGGTGAAACCGGGAACCCGTTCCCAAATCATACGGAAAGAAATGTAAGCGCAGTGGAGGAGATAAATGAATTGCAAACCAGAAGAGTTGTTTCAGAAATAAGCTCACCTTTGCAGAGAATCTGGGAGGTGCTGCTTGAAAAAGGGTTACTCTGTCGTCTTAAAGGGGTAACCGAGAAAAGAAATACGAAAAGTCAAAATTTTTGTGACTTCCATGAAGTCAAAGGACATAATATCCAGTCTTGTGAGCAATTTAAAGAATTACTCCAAAACATGATGGACAACAAAGAAATTGAAATCTTCAATGGAAGAAAAGAGGCCAATGAAGGAGAAATATGTGCCTCTGATAGTCAATCATCGGATCTCCCTTACACGGCTGAACGACCACTGATAATTTATTATGATGCGAGGAGAGAACCGGTAAAACCAAAAATGGTAATTGAGGTGCCATCGCCTTTTTCGTATAACGATAGTAAGGCAGTACCTTGGAAATACGATGTTAATATCGTCACTCCTGAAAGTGAAAAATCCCAAGGCACAGCTGAAAATATCGGAGAGGTTGGTCACTTTACCCGGAGTGGAAGATGCTATTCCAAAGAAGTTGAACCAGCAAAAAGGAATAATGATTTAAAACAAAAGGGAAAGGTACCCATGCTTGAGGCTGAAGCTGAATCTGAAAGTCCGCCTGAACGGCAAGAGACTAAAAAACCTGTGAATGAGGAAGAAGCACGGGAATTTTTGAAATTCATTAAACACAGTGAGTACAACGTGGTCGAACAATTAAGTAAACAACCTGCACGTATTTCGGTATTATCTCTGTTATTGAATTCGGAGCCGCATCGAAATGCCTTGTTGAGGGTATTAAATCAAGCCTATGTAGCAAACAATATATCGGTCGAAAAGCTTGATAGATGGATCAATAACTTGAACGCAGATAATTTCATCTCCTTTAGTGATGATGAAATACCACCAAACGGTAGAGGCTCTGTAAAGGCGCTGCACATAACAACCCGATGCAAGGGTTATATAATACCAAACGTGCTTATTGATAATGGGTCAGCACTTAATGTTATACCTCTGGCCACACTTTCTAGAATTTCGATGGATTTGTCCTACTTGAGGCCGTGTCACTCCACGGTAAGGGCATTCGATAGAACGAGACGAGAAGTTGTAGGAAAAATTGAGGTCCCTCTAGAAGTGGGTCCTTATATCTATGACGTCGAGTTCTAAGTTATGGACATCACCCCTTCATATAATTGCCTCCTGGGGAGACCATGGATCCATTCGGCCGGGGCAGTTCCATCATCCCTTCATCAGAAAATAAAGTTTATCATGGATGGCTGCTTGGTTACCGTTGAGGGTGAAGAGGATATTGTTGCGTCTATCTCTACAGACACACCTTACCTCGAAGCGAACAAAGACACCGTGGAATATTCCTTTAGATCCTTTGAGTTCGTCAACGCCACATTTGTGGCTGAAGGAAATAGAATTCCCGTGCCTAGGCTGTCGAAGAATACTAAAATGGGAATCAAGCTGACGGTAGGGAGAGGGGCCCGAGCAAGGAAAGGTTTGGGAAGACATCATCAAGAGATAGTCAGGGCCTTAGAGCCAGTACCTCATAAGGCACGATTTGGTCTAGGATTTCAACCGAATGCACATCACTTGAAGAAACAATGGAAGAAGGAGCAAGAAAGAAGGGTTGCGAGGACTCTAGGACGAGAACCGGAATGGGAACCCATCGAGTACCCCCATTTGTCAAGGACATTCACATCCGCTGGGATCATGTATCCGGGGCAAGAAAATGTGCACAGCCCACTGCTACTCGTTGAGAAGGCTTTCCAGAACATTTGTATAAATGTCGTTGATGAAGAAGCTGATGCAAGTAAAAGTGTTCCGAGGATACGCCCTTGTCCCCCGGGTTACATGTTGAACAATTGGACCGCTGAGGACCTTCTTGTGGTTTATAAGTATTCCTCAGAGTAATGCCCGATATTCACTTTTTGTGTCCCTAAATACAATGGGATTCTTTTGTAAGAGCTGTCGTCTGCTCTTTATCTATTAAATGAATATTAATGAAGAGGCATTTTGTCATAACCTTTTGCATTCGCATTTGCTCCATAATTATTCTTTCATTTCACGACCTGTCCTTACACTTACCTCACACCATACCATAACATTTTGTTTGTTGTTGCCAATGCTTGGATGTCCCTCTATAGTTTTCCTTTTTATTTCAGGTGTTCAGATACCAATGACATGAACGAGCCCGTTACCAATCTTGAAATTGATTTTGAGAGGACTGTTTGTCTAGGAGAATTCGAGGATGAGGAAAATACCGAAGACTACGTCTCGTCTCCTGACTTGCTAAGGTTGGTGGAACAAGAGGACAAACAGATTTTACCTCATCAAGAATCTGTTGAAACAATAAACCTGGGGACTGATGAAAATAAGCAAGAAGTGAAGATTGGAACCTCTATCTCAGAGGACACCAGGCATAATTTGATCGCTTTGCTCCATGAGTACAAAGATGTGTTCGCATGGTCGTATCAGGACATGCCGGGATTGGATGAAGATATAACAGTCCATAAGCTCCCACTGAGACCAGAGTGCAAACCCATTCAACAAAAATTAAGACGAATGAGGCCTGAAATGTTGTTGAAGATAAAAGAAGAAGTCAAAAAGCAATTTGATGCGGGCTTCTTACAAGCCTCCAAATATCCAGAATGGGTGGCTAATATTGTCCCAGTACCAAAGAAAGATGGTAAAGTACGAATGTGCGTGGATTATCGTGACCTGAACCGAGCAAGTCCTAAGGATAATTTTCCCTTACCACATATCGACACATTAGTGGACAATACGGCAAAGCATTCATTATTTTCTTTCATGGATGGATTCTCGGGGTATAACCAAATCAAAATGGCTCCCGAGGATATGGAGAAAACCACCTTTATAACGATGTGGGGAACATTTTGCTACAAGGTGATGCCATTCGGACTAAAGAATGCTGGAGCCACATATCAGAGGGCCATGGTGACATTATTTCACGATATGATGCATAAAGAGATAGAAGTCTATGTTGACGACATGATTGCTAAATCCCGAGAAGAAGAGGAACATATTGTGAACCTCAAAAAGTTATTTGAAAGACTGAAAAAGTTTCAGCTAAGGCTTAATCCAGTTAAATGTACATTCGGGGTTACCTCGAGAAAGTTGCTAGGCTTCATCGTCAGTGAAAGAGGCATTGAGGTGGATCCGGAAAAGATAAAAGCCATTCAAGAATTACCACCTCCGCGCACACAGAAAGAGGTTAGAGGATTTCTGGGAAGGCTAAACTACATTGCCCGATTCATTTCTCAACTCACCAATCAGTGTGACCCCATCTTTCGACTCCTTCGAAAGCACAACCCTGGAGAATGGGACGAAGAATGCCAGGAGGCCTTTGACAAAATAAAACAATATTTGTCTAGCCCTCCAGTGCTAGTGCCACCAACTTCAGGAAGGCCTTTGATTTTGTATTTAACGGTGTTCGAAAACTCAATGGGTTGTGTACTCGGGCAACATGACGAGTTGAGAAAGAAGGAAAAGGCGATATACTACCTCAGTAAAAAGTTCACAGAATATGAGGCAAGGTATTCGTCAATCGAAAAATTCTGTTGCGCTTTGGTTTGGGCAATTCGGAGGCTCAGGCAATACATGTTGTATCATACGACATGGTTAATCTCAAAGCTGGACCCGATAAAATATATGATGGAATCACCCGCACTCTCGGGGAGAATGGCCCGATGGCAGATCCTGTTATCAGAATACGATATCATCTATGTGAACCAAAAGTCGGTGAAAGGGAGTGCAATAGCTGATTTCTTAGCGGCTCGAACTACAGAAGAATATGAGCCCCTGAGATTTGATTTCCCGGATGAAGACTTAATGTGCATCACAGAAAAAGAGTGTGAGTCATCAAAAGGGACGCCTTGGAAGATGAGCTTTGATGGTGCATCGAATGCTCTGGGGCATGGAATTGGAGCAGTCTTAATATCACCGGAAGGAGACCATTACCCTTTCACTGCTAGGCTCAATTTCTTCTGCACCAACAACATAGCAGAATATGAGGCTTGTATCATGGGACTACGGGCAGCCATTGAACGAAACATCGAGATCCTAGAGGTATACGGGGATTCAGCTTTAGTGATCTACCAAATCCTTGGAGATTGAGAAGTGAGAGATCCAAAGTTGATCAAGTACAGCTATCTGGTGGCTGAATTAATCAAAGATTTCAAAGAAATAACATTTAGTTACTTCCCACGAGAAGATAACCAATTGGCTGATGCCTTGGCCACTTTGGCTTCCATGTTCAAAACAAATAGAGAAGCAGAAATAATGCCCCTCAGGATGAGCATATACGAGGTCCCAGCACATTGTTATAGCATTGAGAAAGAGGCTGATGGACGACCATGGTACCATGATATCTTAGAGTACGTCAAGAATCAAACGTATCCTGAGCAAGCAAACGAGAATGACAAAAGAACAATCAGAAAAATGTCAGTGGGATTTGCTCTTGATGGGGACACCTTGTACAAGAAAGGTAAAGATCAGGTGCTTCTGAGATGCGTAGACACTACTGAGGCCAAGAAAATACTTGAAGAAGTTCATGAAGGAATATGTGGGACCCATTCTAACGGTTTCACTATGGCCAGGAAAATCATGAGACTCGGGTACTACTGGTCGACGATGGAAAGAGATTGCATTAGCTACGCAAGAAAGTGCCACAAATGTCAAATTTATGGTGACAAAATTCACGTAGCTCCTTCGCCCCTTCATGTTATGACGTCTCCATGGCCCTTTTCAATGTGGGGCATGGACGTTATAGGGCCGATTTCTCCCAAAGCTTCTAATGGGCACCAATTCATTTTTGTGGTCATAGATTATTTCACGAAATGGATAGAAGCTGCCTCATTTGCCAATGTGACAAAGACCGCCGTCTGTAGATTCTTGAAAAAGGAAATCATTTGTCGATATGGTTTGCCTGAAAGAATCATTTCAGATAACGCGTTGAATCTGAACAATAAAATGATGGCAGAAGTGTGCAAGCAATTTCAAATAAAACATCATAATTCCTCACCCTATCGACCAAAGATGAACGGAGCTGTTGAAGCGGCTAACAAGAACATAAAGAAGATTATCGGCAAAATGACAGAGACCTACAAGGACTGGCACGAAAAGCTGCCATTCGCTCTGTATGCATATCGCACATCCGTACGGACATCAACAGGGGCAACTCCTTTCTCTCTAGTCTATGGAATCGAAGCCGTGCTACCTATCGAAGTTGAGATACCGTCCCTACGAGTCTTAATAGAATCGAAACTCGAGGAGGCAGAATGGGTCCAAGCTCGATATGATCAGTTGAATCTCATCGAAGAAAAACGCTTGAAGGCAATCTGCCATGGACAGATGTACCAGAAACGGATGATCGCCGCCCATGACAAGAAAGTAAGGCCAAGAGAATTCCATGAAGGAGAACTCGTGTTGAGAAAGATCCTCCCAATACAAAAAGATTTGCGAGGGAAATGGGCACCTAATTGGGAAGGACCATACATCGTAAAAAAGGCATTCTCTGGTGGGGCTTTGATTCTCACAGAAATGGATGGGAAGGAGTTACCAAATCCAGTAAACTCCGATGTTGTGAAGAAATATTACACTTAAAAAAAAACAAAAAAAACACACTAAAAAAAAAGAAAAAAAGAGGATCAAGGTGAAAACCCGGAAAGGGCGCCTTGGTTAAACACAAAATATTAGGATGAAAACCCGAAAGGGCGTCCTAATGAAGCAAATCTGGGTCCAAAGAGCAAAAGCAATTTGAACAGTTGGCCAAGTGACAAGGCTATAGTACGAAGTATTTCTGGACACTCGAGATCTTCTACACAAGAAGTCTTGCTCAGAAAGATTCTTGATTGAGAAACGTGGAAGAGTTTATGCGTTGAATATCTAGAACATTTGTATCCACTAATATGGTTCCTTTTCTTTTATGGCACTTCCAATTATCCTTGGTTAACTTTGTTTGTTACCTTTGAAATTAATGTGAAATCTCTTTCTTGTACCTACCTGACCATTTGCATGCATCTCATTATGTTGTTTATTTAAGCGATAAATAGTAGAATGACATGCTCTAAACAAAAGAAATGTTGAGTATTATTAGGATAGAAAACTTGAGAGGCACAAGAGTCTCCAAGCAGGAACAAAAGTTCAACATATGCCAAGCAAGTGATATCTGAGAAACACAAACCGCTTGTAAAGCTTAAAAGACGAATACAGAACCTGAAGAGAAACTTAAGAATCCAAGCAATGAAAGCAGATCATCCCGACAAGCAAAACAAAAGCTCGAAAACAAGAACAAAAGCTCAGATGGGGCAAAAGAGTGCTATCCAAAGAAACAAAGATTACTCGTGAAATTGGGAAACGAGTACGAAGTTTAAAGGAAAAGGTCAAAAAATAATGAGAATAGATCACTACAAGAGTCGTGATGAAAAGAGATCATGATAAACAAGTGCAAGGCACATAACATGTTCATATAGGCATGAATGCATTTAAGGCAAACAGGTGCATATCATGATAACATCATGCATGACATATACAGGTATTTCAGCAGAACAAGGGGTTTCGATGACTCTACTGAATCAAGGAAATGACACCTGAGCTCCACCAGATGATATGGTACTTCGAGGTACCTTTAATTTATGTTTCAAAAAAATCAACTCATGTTACAGAGATGAGTTGAGCCTCAAGGCACGATTGAGGTATTTTCAATTTCTTGTTCGAAAATCAACTCATATTGCGAGAGGTGAGTTGAGCCTCAGGACACGCTGAGGTATTTTCAAATTCTGTCTTAGTTTCCGTTCTTCAAAATTAGCTCATATTGCGAGAGGTGAGCTGAGCCTCAAGACACGCTGAGGTATTTTTAATTTCTGTCCTTCAAAATCAACTCATATTGCGAGAGGTGAGTTGAGCCTCAAGACACGTTGATGTATTTTTAATTTCTGTTATTTGACTCATATTGCGAGAGGTGAGTCAAACCTCAGGTCATGCCGAGGTACTTTCGAATCCTGTTAATTTATGTTTCAAAAATCAGCTCATATTACGAGAGGTGAGCTGAGCCTCAAGACATGTTGAGGTACTTTTATGTTTCAAAATCAGCTCATATTACGAGAGGTGAGCTGAGCCTCAAGACACGTTGAGGTACTTTTAATTTCTGTTCAATCAACTCATATTGCTAGAAGTGAGCTGATCTTTTTTAATTTCTACCTTTTAATTTCTGTTCAATCAATTCATATTGCGAGAGGTGAGTTGATCTTTTTCAATTTCTTCTTTTAATTTCTGTTCAATCAACTCATATTGCTAGAGGTGAGCTGATCTTTTTCAATTTCTGCTTTTAATTTCTGTTCAATCAACTCATATTGCGAGAGGTGAGTTGATCTTTTTCAATTTCTGCTTTTAATTTCTGTTCAATCAACTCATATTGCGAGAGGTGAGTTGATCTTTTTCAATTTCTGCTTTTTAATTTATGTTCATTCAACTTATATTGCGAGAGGTGAGTTGATCTTTTTCAAATTCTGTTTTTAATTTCTGTTTCTCAAAGGTTAACTCATATCGCGAGAGGTGAGTTAAGCCTCGGACCTCATGTCCAGATATTTTCAAACTCTATTCTTTAAAAAGTCAACTCATATCGTGAGAAGTGAGTTGAGCCTCAGTTTGCACACTGAGGTACTTGCAATTCTTGTTTCAAAAATTAACCCATATTACGAGAATGCGTAGGTCGAGCAATTTTTGATTTCGTCTCAATGAAGGATAAAGTTGCAAGAGAGCCAGTTGAAGATACAAATTGTGCCTCTTTGAAGTTACAGGGGAGCTAATCAAAGATATAGACCTTGCATCCCCAGTGAAGTCACAGTGGAATGAATTGAAGTCATAAGTTTCATCTTCCTGAAGTTGTAGCAGAGCAGATTGAAGATACAAGATTTCATCTCTGAAGTTGCAGAAGAATAAGTCACGACGAATTTTATACCCCTGAAGAAGAGATAGATCGAGGCTACAAACCATAGCTCTGAAGTCACGATGGATTGAACCTAGAGCTACGAGAGGCGATGGGTTGGAGCAGAATCCGTTGAAAAAAAGCAGCAAAAGAAGTCAAGATTTGGCGAGACCAGGCAAAATTGGCCTTTTCTTTATGTCTTTGCTCTATTACCGTTACACGACAATGAGCAAAGAGGGGCAGCTGTAATGACCAATTTTGGCCCATATAAACCAAATAAAACCAATGTCCATTTACAATGCCTGGTAGGCCCAATTTACAAACAGAAACCCTTAACCCGTTTACAAGCCCAAACTAATGCCTAACCCTAACCCTAGCTAACCCGATTACCCCTATCTGCCCTAGCCGTCTTTGCTGTTCTGCCCACTTGGCCCCTGCAGCCCCTGACTCAGCACTTGCCCTCTGCCATCTGACCAGCAGTCCCATCCACCGCCTTAGCTCCTCTCAGCACCGCCCAAGCTCCCTGCAAACATTTAAAGAAAAAGGGACGGAATGCAGTAGAGAAATGATGAAAAAAATAACAAGTTGTAAAACAATAGTAAAGCCTATAAAAGCCGATTCAAACCACAATGTAAAGGGTTCGGACTCTTGAAATAACAGTACAAATTTCAAGCACAAACAGTCACAAATAGCTAGAACAAATCGAAATCTAAACAACAGACGATCAAAGGATCCAAAAAATACACAAATAGCAGCGAAGGGATACCCCCCAACCATCACAGAATATCAGAACCTTAGGCAGAGGTGATTTCTATTTTTCCAAATCTATTTTTATATGCATGCTTTATCAAATAACTACAAAATATAAAATAAAAACAAAACAAAAAAAAAGGAGGAAAATTTTACCTTTTTCCGGCCACCGGAACGGTGGCCGGAACGGCGGCGATAGGCGGCACGTGGCGGTCCGATCATCGGCCGGTGACCGGCCGGTGACCGGACGTCGACCGGTCCGGTGACCGGAGCCCCGAGGCCGGAGCCTTCCTCCCGGACTCTCCCCCCTCTCTCCCCTCTCCCTCTTCCTCCTTTCCCTTTCTTTTCTCTTCCTTTTTTTCTGCTCCCCGGTGAGAAATGAACCAAAAACAAAAATTTTCACCTTTTATAGTAACCGACCTGGGTCGGGTCGACCCGACCCAGGCCCACCTAGGATCCGCGCGTTCTTACGTCACATGGGATATTTGCGCGATCGGTCCTTCCGCTTCTTCTTCCATTTACAATCCAGTTCTTCAAATTGCAATTCAGCCCAAAAATTCGTTTTGTTTTCCAATTAACCCCCAAACCGCTACGCTGCGTTTTAAACAACCCGGAAAATTGCTATTCTAGCCCTCCTAAGTCTCATGCGTGTTCAAATAGGTCCTCCTTTTATCTTTATATTTTAAATCTGCCTCAAAACTTTGATTCTTGACTCAATTTCGTCCTTTTTACTCTTATTTTGTTTTATTATTATTATTATTACTATTATATATTATTATGTATATACTATTTATATTATTTATTCTTATTATTATTAGTATTATTATATTTATATGCATACATATAGTATGATATTTTATATAATTATTTGTATTTGTTTTAAAGTTCTAATTGCTTTATATTTGTTATTATTATATTTAATATTATTCGTTACACTTACTATTATTGTGTTATTTTATTACTGTTATTTTGTTTATCATCTTATTATTATATATAATTATTATCTATTAGTACTATTTTATTAATTATCATCATTAGTCCATATATATTTGCATATGTATTTTACCTGCTTTTAATGTTATTATTATTTGTTTATTTGTTTCTTAAATATGTATGGGTATGTGTTTATATATTTATAGTTGTTTTTTAGTAGTATTATTTTTTCTATAATATATATGTTATGTTTTATTAGGTTTGACACCAGCATTATAGTATATGTTTTTACCTAAAGTTTCGATGCTATCATCATGTATATTTTTAAATGTTTTACTTTACGTAGTTTCATTATCATATTTCTTTATATATGTATACTCACGTATGTACTTTGCTACTATTATCGTTATATTTTTTATATATATACACATATTATTTCATTATTTTTATCATTTTATGTGTTTATTCTTAGTATTATTATACATATATATATATATATATATATATCCTTGTATTGCATTTTAGCGTTATATTTTTACGTACGTATATTATTTCTTTTCTATATATTACGTATATTTATACATACTATTATCATTAGTTATCCTTAGTTATTTTTTATATACCATTATTATGTATACTTTTCTTAAACCTAGCATTATATGTTCTATATATGTTTGTTATTATTTCATACTTTGTATTACCATTATTATTATACCATATGCATTATTATAATTATTATTATTACACATACATTGTTATATGTTTTATTCATCTCGCGTATTTTTCACCTTTATCATCATTTGTTTCCAACGTAGCATATTGTTTCATATCATTATTTTTATGCCAACCCTAATTATCCTAATCCCTTCACGTTTTAAAATAAGGCAATATGCCGATTTTAACATTATGCCAGTGATTTCATTGCTATTGTTGGGTGAATCACGATTGGCTCGTGTTAAAACGGGATATCCTTTTCAAAAGAAATCAAAATTCCAAAAACGCTCGTATCTCGATTGGATCATGACTAAATTTTAAATTGAACTTGTACTTTTGAAAATTAAGACAACGTACATTTGAAAGATACCAATTTTTGGGCGTCGCGGGGGTGCTAATACCTTCCCCGCGCGTAACTGACTCCCGAACCCTCTTTTTCTCTGAATTTCAACGTAGACCTAAATTGAGCCTTCCATTTACACAAAACGAATTTTTCTGCTAGAAAGAGGTTTTGTTAGGTGCCCGATCACACCTAAGAAAAAGGGATCGGTGGCGACTCCTTTGCTTTCATAAAATTAAAATTCGTTTTCAAGATTTTAAAATCGCCACAATTAGCGACCTAAGCTAAAAAATTTTCGTCGCTACAATATTACTTTTCGACCGAAAGATCGAGAGCTAACTATTGAGACTTTGGTTTATCTAAACACATATTTTGTGAAATGATTCAAGCATGTTTGTCTATAGGGGCAACAAGATAAACTTCGTAAGGATTGAAATATCCCTTCATTTTTCTATTTATTTCTATTATGTTTAATTTTTTATCCAGTTTCATTAATTACTGTTAACTTTGTATTAACTTGTAGCGTAGAGAATAGTTTTAGAATTTGTATGATAACAAATATAGTCCTCAAAATTTACACATTGTTTCAATTTGATTATAACTAAAAAAGGTAACTCTCAATATTTACACATTGTATCAATTTAGCCATGATTTTATTAAAAAATCATACAATATTATAAAATTATAAAAATTATTTTTAGAATCATGACCAATTTGAGATACTATGTAAATATTAATTTTTAAAAGTAATGACCAAATTGATACAATATGCAAACATCAAGTATTAAACTTCGTCTTTTATCACACAGTTAACTATAGTTAAATGAATTAGACCAAAACAACAAACATGGTTAATTAGATAACTTTTTAGTTGAATGACCAACAATGTAATTTACTAAAAAGAAAAATCTATTTCTTAGGGTTGCAGATCGGGTTTTTAGGGGTTGTAATGGAGCAACATAGGTTCCGACCTATTTATCTATGTTTGAAGGTCCGTATAAAATTTGAAAGAGTTTAAGCAAAAAAATTTAAGTTTGTTTTAAATAAGGATCAGGTTTAGGTTTGAATGTTTTTTAAGTTTGTAATATTTTATACCATGTTATTTTTTTATATATTATGTAATTTATAATAAATAAAAAATTAAATTTATAGTAATATATAATGCTACTATAATGTAAACATTAAAAAATATTAGAGATAATTGTATATAAAATTTTAATAAATAAAGAATATAGACAACTATTAAATACTAAATAATTAAAATAATATAATATTTTTTAAAATTAAAAAATAATATGTGCGGGTCTAAAATGGGGTTAGGCTAACCATTTGCAAATTTAGGTAGATTTGGTTAAAATTTTAATCCCATATTTCGAGTCGGACTAATTTTGGACAAGTATAAAGTGTGTTAACATCATGCTTAGACGCACCCTAGTCCATGAACACCTCTAAAAATGGGGCAAATGTTGTTAAATCTACTACTGCCTTATCATCCGCCTTGCTCAATTATAATTGCGTAATATTAAAAATCACTACTATCTTCATGATCATGAATGTTGGACACGTTAATTCACACTCTATCTCACATTCCCAACCTAGTCTCAATTTAAATTTTATTAGATATTTCTAATATTTTTAAAAGATAAACATATATATTTTAATTAAACATGCCAATAATATAAGAGATAAATGGTTAACACCTCAAAACCAAGATTAAAATTTTATGATTGTGATCCTCTCCCACTATAAAAAAAATAAAAATAAACATAAAGCATTCTTCACCATTGTCAAAATATTTGTTTATTGCTTCAAACAATAGGTGATGATGATGAAAACTAAAATCCAAAATTTCCTAATTCCACTGAGAAAGTCACTTGGAGAATTGAAAGCTTGTTTCTCTCTTTTTTTATGGCATATTACAACTTATCCAATCAATCATTTTCAATCTTCACAACATTTGGTGAAAGATTTTTATTTTGCCAACAAAAGTTCACTAGAAAATTACTCAAATTTGTAATGTGTTTGATTGGAAAAGGAAGTTGGTTTATTTTAAGTGTGATGCGTTTAATTTTTATTTTATTTTATTTTATGTTATAATATTATTAGGGGTGAGTGTTTAATCAAATTGAGTGAAAAAATTTTGAGTAAATCGAGTTTATGAGTCTTATTTTATCATCTTAATTTAATTTGAATTTTTTTCGAATTGGGTCGAATGAAATGAAATTCGAGTCGAGTCGAATCGAGTGAAATTATTTGAGTTAAATTAAAAAAACTAAACATGTCAAATAAAAACTTTGTCATAGTATAACTAATTTCATGTTAGAAGATACAAATTTGAAATCAAAATTTTTTTAAAGAAAAAAAAAACTATAATTGAGTATGAAAATTTTGAACCATTAATTAGGTCCTAGGATTATTATTTTAGAAAAAAATAATTATATATATTTTTAGAAATTTAAAAAATTTTAAAAATATAAAATCTGAAATTTTTATAAATATTTTAAAATTTCAAAGTTATTTTGAATTTTTGAAAATTATTTTGATTTTTTTTGTAATTTTTGTTGAGAGAGAGACCAATTTGCTTAGTTTCAAAGTTGACAGGGACCAAAATGGTATTTATACCAATCTATTATTTGAATTATTTGAGTTATCCAAATTGTGAAATTTAACTCGACTCGAACTCGAATCTAGTTATTCGACTCGAACTCGAATGAAGTTATTTGACTCTAATAACTTGATTTGATTAACTCAAAATTTGAAATTTTTTTCGATTTTTTTGAAAAAAATCAAATTTTGCTCATCCTTAAATATCACTATAATATCTAATCTTACCGCCACAATTGTTTTTACACTTATCGCAAGTAAATGTAACACCCATCTAAAAAAAATCCTTAGTTGAAAGCGTATTTTGGCTCCTAAAACTGAGGTTGGCCCAGGAGTAGAAGATATGAAAAATTGGAATTAATGTGTGTACTAAAAAATTCCATGGAAAGTTTTTATTTCAATTTGGGTGGCTTGAATTGATGTATATGTGTTAAAAGGTTGGAATGGTTGCAGTTGCAAATTAAGCAATGGCATAAGAAAATGATGAAACTTAGGAGCCTTTTGCTATTGGTGATATCATCACAAACATGTCTCCTTAATCATTCATTATTCATGAGACAATTGCATACTTTGATTTCAAATTTTTGTAAGGGTTAGCTGTAGAATATACAATCTATTTAACAATGGCTGAATTTGCGGGTCCGCGAGGATAAAAATAAATTTTTAAGAAATGAACAAAAGTTTCAAAGCGTGTATCAATGCTATTTATTTTAAAGTTGTATTCGCCCCTACTTATATTGTGGTATATATACAAAACAGTTATTGACAAATGAACCTTAAGGATACAATGAATTCGATAGAGCATAACAAGAATATCAATTTATGTAGTAATTCTTTATAAAATAATATAAAAATATAAAATTTGGTGGGAAAAATATAAAGAAACATTGTTCCTATGTTTTTATGTGTCATGCAAATAAAATTCCAAACCTATTTATATGACGTCTCATTTCTCTTCATGGGGATATGGGTGAATATTCGATCGAATCGAGGGAAAAATTTTGAGTTAATCGAGTTCACAAGTCCTATTTTATCATCCTAACTCAATTTGAAGTTTTTTCGAATCGAGTGAAAAGAAATTCGAATCGAGTGAAATTTTTTGAGTTAAATTAAAAAAATTAAACATGTTAAATAAGAATATTATTACAGTATAATTAATTTCATGTTAGAGCACATTAATTTGAAATCATATATATTTGAATTTTTTTTCAAAGCAAAAAAAAGAAAACTTGAGTATAATAAATTTGAATCATTAATTAGGTCGCAAATTATTATTTTAGAAAAAAATTAAATTTTTAACTTTTTTTATATGTTTATTAGAAATTTATTAGAAATTTTATAATATTTCTTAAAAATATAAGTTTTGAAATTTTTATAAATATTTTGATTTTTTTTGTAATTTTTATTGAGAGAGAGACCAATTTATTTATTTTCAAAGTTAACAAGGATCAAAAGAGTATTTACACTAATCTATTATTCCAATTATTAAAATTGTTCGAGTTATTCAAATTGTGAAATTCAACTCGATTCGAACTCGGAAAATTTGAATAACTCGAAATTCAAAATTTTTTTGAATCAAATCGAGTTTTGCTCACCCTTACATAGGGATATATAACTAGCTAAATAGACAATAATGTCTTTAGCAATAAATATAATTATTCAATAGATATCCACCTGAATAATTATGACTATTTGGTAATAATAAAATGATATAATTTTTGAATTTAAGAGATATAATTTATCCCTATAAAAAATAATAAATTTTAGTTAATAATCGAGTGATATAACTTTTGATTATTTATAGTTTCAATAATTTGATAATAACACGTAGACTAAATTATTTATGTCAAAAGTTCCAATTAAAATAATTTAATTAATTAATTAATAAGAAAAAAATTAAAAAAACTCCATTAATATTTAAAGTAATCTTGAACAGAAAATTTTAACAATTAATATTTTAAAATATTATCAAATAATACCAAAATTATTATTCAAAGAGAAAAAAGACAAAGACCGTTAAAACACGCGCCAAATGTTGGATGTTAAAACAAGGAAACTTTATGCTGTTTAAAAAACCTTTCCTCCTCCATTTTTCACTTTCAGCACTGAAACATTTTGAGGCCCCATGCAGTACAGCAGCAAATATCACCTTAATTTCCTTTTCATCTGCCCCCACATCTCCTTCATTACCATTTACACTCCCTTTTATGTCCTCGAGTCTCTATAAAAAATTTTCCACTCATCTTTGCTCTGTTTTCAAAGTCTGTCTTATTTAATTTTTCAGGAATGACTCGACAGGTGTATTTTGTTCCGGCGGCGGAGACGCAAGTAGCTTCGGTGAAGAAGAAAACGGCGGTTACGACGAGCTGGGTTTCAGTAGATGCAAAGGGGCAAGGCACGGTTCTTGACGTCGACAAGTACGCTATAATGCGCCGCGTTCAGATCCATGCTAGAGATCTTCGTGTTCTTGATCCTATGTTATCCTATCCTTCCACCGTTTTGGGCAGAGAAAAAGTCATTGTTCTCAATTTAGAGGTAATTTCGATTTCCATTTTTTTTCATCTTTTTCATTTTCTTTTGTTTTAATTTGATTTTACTCTTGTTTTTCACTATCTGATCGCAGCACATTAAAGCTATAATAACAGCAGAAGAGGTTAGTTTATAGGATATACGAATACCTTTTAATACTTCTATTTGATGTAGTACTGAGGTTTTATTTTGAGATAGGTGTTGCTTAGAGATCCGTTTGATGATAACGTAATACCTATTGTTGCCGAACTTAAAAGGCGATTGCCTCAAGAAAAAAATCTCACATGTCAAGGCCTAGGAGAAGAAGAAGAAGAACATCCTGGTTTGCGCAACGATATCAACACTGGAGAAGAAAGCGGTAATACTAACTTTTGGTTTGGAAATCATTTTCTCGAGTTGTCTTTCATTCTACGACATCGTTACATCGTTTCATGTAGAATTTCCATTTGAATTCCGGGCACTGGAAGTAGCACTAGAAGCAATTTGTAGCTTTCTTGATGCGCGTACTAGAGAACTGGAGACTGATACCTATCCAGCTCTAGATGAGCTGACCTCCAAGGTATTTTCATTTTTTTTTTCTCTCTGAATAGTTTATCCTTAACTTTCCCTTACATCTAGTTGAATTGAAGGGATGAGATTAATTGTTGGCTGACTGTTCTTTCTAGTGCTTCATTTAAAGCTAATAGTTGACTTTGATGCAACATACAACATAGCTATAGGAGTAGAATTTTGGCTCTTAAAGTACTACAAACTTTATTATATCTATTTAACGCCTCCTCACTTTATTATACCAATGTTTTTTTATGCCTATTCTTTGTGAAAGTGATGAAAGGATTAAACTTAACATTACATGAATACATTCAACCATGGAAAATACATCAACCTTTCTCCGCAAAATTGAATTTCAATAACGACTTCAGCGTGTAAGAAGTCAAAGCATCCATCAGCCACTTTGGTATATTTGAGATTTCTCTGCATCACAATTTGGACTTTTGCCATTTTACTGCATGCGCTGTTTAGTCCTTTTACCAAACTTGCCTTGATAATGACAGTAATTACATCTTATGGTGGTAACTAAGCAGTTTAATTTCATTGAAACTGTGAGGCTAAATGGGAGAAAGAAAGTCTAGGTAAAAGCTGCAACGATATCCGAGGTTTCTGTATCGCAAGATGTGCTTCTGGCTCAGATTTTCAGTTCACAATTAACTTGGCCATCAGGAGTAGGCTCTAGTGTTAAGGCTGGCCTTCCTATATAGTTGCTAACATGATTAGTACCAACTGCATCCTATATGGCCACTAGAACAGGCTGCACCTTCACTTTGAGGCATCCATAAGTAATGTAATGAAATATGAGTAGCATTGAGAGAAATAGTAAAATATGTTATATGACCTTTTTTCCTGCAATAACCACAATGTTGAACAGAAGCTCTGGCAACGTACGAATTACAATGAAACATTGTCCACTGTGATTCAGTTGTTTAATTGTCATTTCTATATAACACGGAAATAAGATTTTCTATATCACAGCTTTTCATTTGCTTTGCCTTAATGTTATTTGATGAATGGCAAAGAGTTTCAGTACCACTGTTTTCTAGGTTTGCCTGTAAGTTCAATTACAAGCAAGAATTGTAATTATGTGCAGATTAGCAGTCGTAACTTGGACCATGTGCGTAAACTGAAAAGTGCAATGACAAGACTGACAAATCGGGTTCAAAAGGTATGTTGCCATGTTTAGGATTCTAGAAGCTAAACATCACTGAAATTTCAGTTTCTCATGTTGGATGAATAATTTTTTTGTCATTCTTGATTTGGCCCAATGCTCATAAGCTGGTTACAGCTTTTCAGTTATCAGATGACTTTGTATATATATCAGCCATGCAATAACAGGCATAATAAGTATCTACTTTTTTTTTTTTAAGGATTACTGGAGATTTTTCCTATTGGCGCATGTATAGAATGGTCCAGCTGATTTCCAGAAGGAAAATTCAAATAAACTCTCCTGTTAACTAAAGATTAACGTGCATTGGTATAGTCTTAGTACTTCAGTTCTTTATTTTGGCTTTGTCAGTCACTTAGAATTTAGAATATTCTTTCGTCCGCACGTGAGTTTTCACTGAGAGGCTGATTGTGCACGAACAGTGAACACATTTAGAAACCGAGGGTCAGATTTGTGGCTTCCAACACAGAGATATTTGGATTCAAGACTACCTTGATTGTTTTCCGCCATTACTTGCACTTTCTTCAGTTTTTTTCTTTCCCATTTAAAAAATGAAGAGCCAAGGCCTTAGATGCATTCGAATTCATAGGAAAAACCTCTTTAAGCAAATAAAAGGAAGTTAATGGGAGGCACTTGGGGATAGGTTTCTCTGTTCAAGGAGTTGATCCGGGTAATCTGGTTTTGGTACAGGTTTTCCCCGTGGAAGGTTAACAAATTTGGTTGTTTTCTAGTTGATCTCATGTTCTAATATTTAGTCTAGGATGCAAGTCACTCGGAAAACCAAAGAGGCAAACGTAACCTCCCAAAGTAAACCCGGGAGAGCCACAATTAATAAGAACAACTTTATGATACTAGATAAAAAGGGATAATGAGGAAGAAAATGTATGTTGTTAAGAGCAATACCTTTCTCGGTATTTTGGCTAAGATAAAATGTAATATCTGTTTTACCTCAGAATAAGAAGAACTTTTGGTAAGTGCATATACATTCTGTAAATCAATTGGAAAACCTGGTAATTTTAAAGGAGGAGCAGTTATAACTAGAGGTGCAAGGATGATCCTGATTTCGAAAGTCTCCTCAAATGGAAAAGCCTTAGGACATAGGAGCCAATATATTAAGGGGGATTTTGGCATTTTGCTAAGATACCTGTAACTTTCTCATTGAATAACGTACGAATATTACATTGTCTATTTCAGTAGTAGTTTAATTGATCTAAAAAAAAACGTACGAACATTTCTGGGATGTGTCAAGGTTTGATATCTTGGTTGGTTAGATATTAACCTGAGGTCCAGAGTTCAGTTTACAACTACATGACTGCTAGTGCTCTCTAGGGCATATGTTGCAAATCCTTAGGCACTAATGACTGAAGTAAAACATAGTAGAACACATTAAGTCCCTAGACTATTTTATTTTATTTTATTTTATTGAAGGAGTTAGACCAATTCTTTGTAAGCTCTCCTACCTTTAGGTAAGAGATGAACTTGAACAACTTCTGGATGACGATGATGATATGGCAGACCTTTATTTATCGAGAAAGTTGGCGGGGGCATGCTCACCTGTAAGTGTTTCTGGTGCTCCTAATTGGTATCCGTCCTCACCAACTATAGGTTCAAAGATATCAAGAACAAGTCGGGTAAGTGCAGTGACGGTTGAGGAGGACAACGATGTCGAGGAGCTTGAAATGTTGCTTGAGGTAATTGATGTCGTTACCTGTCATGGGTTTTGATTAGCTAATGCAAAAGTAAATGTTTATGTTTAGATTTCTGGATTCTGCAGGCTTACTTTATGCAAATTGACAATACATTGAACAAATTGACCACGGTAGGCTCCTTAGTTTTAACAATAATTCTTCTCTTATCTCATGGGTACTTAGCATAATTATCCTTTTTTCTCACCAGCTGCGAGAATACATCGATGACACAGAAGACTATATCAATATCCAGGTGATCAGCTAAAGTAAATTTATATTGGGAAAAAAAAAAAAACTAAGGTGGCAAAATTGCTGAAGGAGGGTTTTGATGGTTGAGGGACGTGTCTAAATGTCTCACTTACCTGACAATTTTGATTTAAAATTGAAGCTTGGGAGTTCGCTGTAGCTATCAAAATTCTCCCAAGGCAATTTAACGCCTTCAAGTATCATGACCTAATTTGAGACCTTGATAATCTGAATTATGCGTTCTCTTGCAGCTTGACAATCATCGAAATCAGCTTATTCAGGTGCTCCTCTAAAATTAGACTCCAAAACCCTTTTTCTCTTCTGTTATTCAGTGACATAAATCTGGTTTCGAGATAGAATATTATATCTGCATGCAGCATGCGTTTATGTTTACTGGTTTCACTATTTGTGGCAGCTAGAGCTCTTCTTAAGTTCTGGGACTGTTTGCTTGTCTATATATTCCCTGGTTGCTGCAATCTTTGGCATGAATATTCCTTATACATGGAAAGAGGGCCATGGATACATGTTTAAATGGGTATGCCTCCTATGATCACCATACCAGAAGTAAACTACTATATTTGTCTACGAAATTTAACCTACAGTTTTTTTCTTTTTAAAGATTTATTTCCCCAAGTTATTGATAATTTGCATAAATTTGTTGAGAATTTTAATGACGAAAATATGCTGTTTGAAATTAGGTTGTCATCCTTACCGGCCTACTATGCGCATTGACTTTCACATCAATAATTTCTTACGCGAGGCACAAGGGTCTTATTGGGTCATGAGGTGCATAGAATGCGTTCAAGGTAATAGGGATAAAGCTTGATATTTTTATGCAGATGCATAGAACTGAAATGAATTCCTGGTAAAGCTTCAGGTCATTGCCAATTTCAGGTGAAACACTGCATATGCTATAATATTTAGTATTATCAGTTTATCATGCTTTATGAAAAATATGGTCCATGGGAGGGGTTGTTCCTCCTATTGTAATTGGTCACTGCATTTGGCAGAAAAAAGTTATATCAAGTGTCATCATGTTGGCATATACATATAAACAATGTATATATACACCCATGTATATTTTAAATATTGTGTGATAGTTGATACTAATTGGGTTCTTTTTTTGGTTTGGGGCCGGGGGGGGGGGGGGGACTCAAGTGGCCTTTAGTATGCCACTGTCTAGATGGTAGGCCACCTTATAACTGCTGTAGAGGAATAAGGCAAGCCTTGTCTTGTGTTACAGTTACAACAGACATCACGCCACACATCAATTACTGCTATCATCATTTATCATTTTCTGTTTTTTTTTTCTCTCTCCCCGAAGAACACTCATGTTTTCCTTTTCCCACCTTCCATGGCATTTTCGTTTCCATTTCCTTAATCTCAGTGTTTCCAGTGAGCACTGACTATGAGGTGGGTGGATCTCGATAGTTAGCACATTTGATTCATGTAATCATTTTCGTGGAGCGGGTATAGAGTATTAATTCCAGCATTTATAATTTCTTCGGATACCTACCAACCAAAGTTGTCAAAGCCTTTTTCACTGTAACAAAATTCTAACGAGATTTCTGGCACTGCGACGAACAAATGCTCTCTCTCTCTCTCTGCGCCTTATCCTTGTTTTTAGCGTGGTCGGAACCTTTTTCATCATTTCCCAAGTAGCTTTGCCCCGTACCACTGTGTCCTGCATCTTTCCTTTACTTCTTTTGGGCAAAATGTCGTGCATGTTAAGTTTAAAAATTAGAATATAACAACCATCCCCTTTTATTTTTATTTGGGTGGGGGCACAAATTTAAAAAAAAAAGAGAAGTAGCTTTCGTCTTTTAATGCATAACATAATGCTAAGGCTTGTAGAGGAGAAGATTGAAACCTAAGACTTACTCATTTGTCACCATTTCAATATTACCTTAACAATGAAGGTTAATAAACCAATCAATTGCTACAAGAAGTCCCCAAAATGTGCATTATTAATAAGCTCTACAATTTTTTTTCCTTGTAATGAGTGGCTGAAGTTTAAGGGATAAGGGAAGCAAGATAAATTCTTACTTGAAATCCGGATAAAATTAAAAAAATAAAATAAAATTCAACATCAATATAATTTTTAATCGAACTTATAAGCGAAATGATTTGAAGAAAATACTATTTATAATATATTTAAAAATTAATTTGTAAAATGAAATTAAGCATTTCACAATTTCTTGAATTGTAATTCGGCTTATAAAATTGAAAATTTTTAATATCATCATTATATAAAAAAAAAACATGTTCTTTCTTTTGCATACTACAACGACACCAACACGAATACTTCGAAAATACTAGAATTGATTTTTCACGTAAATTCATATATATATATATATTATAATATTCTGTTATTTATTCACTACCATTAATAATAATAATAATAACAACAAAATTTAAGCCTCTTCCCCCCCCCACCCCAAAAGAATAATAAAACACAGTAACGACGTCGTATATTAAACTGCATCCTAGGGTTACTCTGTTTTCTTTAGGGCGCATGTCCCATACATATTCACAAAAGGGACAAGTCACCACCGACCCAAAAATTTCGAATCGTGTAATTTGAAGCCTCCGTTGAACTTGTCTTAAATATTTATTAGAAAAAAATAATATAAAATAAATAAATAAATGGGGAAAAATACATAATAATAAAACCAAAGGAAAACTCTTTGGTTCATGCTCCTTTCGACGACACCCTCTTTAGTATTTTTTTTTCTCTCTCTTTCTATTTGGTTAGATTCAGATCATCGTTGCCTTCCTCTTCTCAACAACCCTATTTCTTCTTCTTCTTCTTTGTCTGAAAAAAAAAAATCACCATTGTTTCATCATAATTATAATATTTTCCCCTTTTTTTGTTTTTTTTTCCTTAATCTCAATCCCTCCTTTCAGAATAAAAATTATTCCCATATAGCTTATACACCCATATCTCTTTACCTTTGCTTCTCGCTTTTTGTCGGCCTCTCTCTGTTTATAATTTTTCCTCTTGTTAGTATATTTCTGTCATGGGTTTTAATGCAGGTTTGTTTATGAAGATATGTACGTAAATTTTTCCTTTTTTTGCTTCTTTTGATTGAACATGCAGTGAGGGGGATACGTGTTCAAGGGGTTATTGAGTTGAGATTGAAACAAGAGAAAGGTGAAAGGGAAGAGAGATGGCGAATCAGGTCGTCAAAGTGAAGAGAGAAGCGATTGCGGCATGCATGACTTGCCCTCTTTGCAATAAGCTTCTTAGAGATGCCACCACCATATCTGAATGTCTTCACACGTGTGAGTCTCTCTCTTCTCCCTCAGATTTATATCTCCTTTTCTACTTCTTTTACTTGCAAATTTTGTTCCTTTTTTTAGCTCATTTGTTCTTAATTCTTCAAATTTTGTTCCTTTTTGCCGTTTTATTATCTGGGTTTTTCTTGCTTTCATTTCTTACCTTCTCGGTTGACCATTACTGTGCCTTAATAAGCTGATGGTTTTGCTGTTTTATGTCGTTTCCCTCTGTTTCTTATTACTTGATGCTGATGCATTTTTGGTACAATAACTGGGTTCAGATTAGTTTAATAAACTAGTCGAAAACAGTCGTATTTCTTATACAGTTGGGTTATCGAGAAAGTTGGTTTTCAATGTAATTCATTCATGGCTTCTGTTTATTTGATTACGAATCCGTTCCTTCACATTTTTTTGCACTTGTTGTTGTTTTCCACATTAAGCTAAGGCTTCCTACTATCATATTCTTTATTTCCAATTCAAGGCTCCTTTCCAACATTGGAGCTTTCCTTTTCTGTTTTGTAACTCCATAATAAGATTCAAATTCCCAGATGATTTCCCAGTTTTAGCTTGTTTTTAATTAAAATATTTGCTAGGATTGATGGGTGTGATCTTTATTTATGTGCCATAGAAGTCTATTGAGTCAATAAATAGAAATTTATGATAGATTTGTCTTTTGAATTTTATTTAGTTTGCAGAAAGTGCATATATGATAAGATAGAAGAGGAAGAACTAGAATGCTGTCCGATATGTAACATCGATTTGGGTTGTGTTCCTCTGGAGAAATTAAGGTACCATTCTTTTGCATATTATTCTCCTCTACCAACTTCTAAGCCTTAACTGATGTATACATTGCGTTCTTCATGACACATTCTTGAAATTTAAACTACTCCTAGTTTTAATCTTGTCAATTGCTCTGAATTTATATTTACTTGTTTCAAGTGGTTACTAGCAAAGTTTACTGATTTCTTCTGAATGTCCTAGGGTGATTAATATTTACAAATTAGGGGCTTGTATATGTACGTTAGCCAATTTCAAGTAAAATATCTAGGCAGAGTCTAGCAGTTATGCAAATGTAAGGACTCCTATTGTGCGTCTCTCAGTGCCAAAAATCAAGTTGAAATATGTTGAAGAGGAAAAAATGACCTTATGCTACCCGCTTTTGGCTTCCCTGTATAATCAATCATTTTCTGTCTTTCTTGGTTGAGTGTCCACACGCTTAATGTTGGTTAATCAACATATTGGAAAATTGTTGTGCATTGACATTGGTCTGTGCTTGTGATAATCAGGCCAGACCATAATTTGCAAGATGTGCGGGCCAAAATCTTCCCTCTTAAAAGAAGAAAAGTTAAGGCACCTGAAGTTGTACCCCCAGTTACAATCCCAACTAGAAGAAAGGAGAGATCACTCTCTTCGTTGGTGGTTAATGCCCCCAAAGTATCATCACAAACTACCATGACTGGGAGGAGAACAAAAGCTTTTACCAGAAAGGCTGGTGCTTTGCGACATTCCAGTTTTCCGATAGAGAAGCCTGTTAAAGGAGATGAAGGCTCTATGGAGGATCACCAGGAGATTGCAAGCTCACCTGAGACACTAAATAAATTCACTCAGAATAAAAGACAGGTAAATTGAAGACAAATTTTTAGGTGATATCCTTTGTTTTCGTAGGGCTTAATATTGTCTAGTCTTCTTTTTCTCAAATATCCATTCTAATTGAAATAAATTGTTTTAGCTTAAACTGATGGTATCTGCGATGTTATAAAATTGAACAATGCAGTGTACTTCTTCCGCCGAACATATCCAAAACATGAATAAAGAAGCAGAGAATGGTGGCAAAGCATGGGATGGGAAATTGGACCTTTGGAAACCTTTGAATTGTTTAGTGGAGGTTGCAAATAGGACCAAGTCCTTCAAGTCCAATTCTCAAGGCGCTGATTCTAAGTTAGAACCTTCCTGTGTGCCCACCATTGAAGCTCATACGTGCAAAAGCAAACATAGAGAAGATAAATGCAAAACAAAACTTGAGGATGAAAGGACTAGTGCTGGTCCTGCAACTTCAGAAACTGTAACACCTAAAAAGCTGCGCAGAGTCGGTCGAAAAAGGGCTTCTGGGTTTGGGGATTCTGGCATCTCCCCGCAGGCAGTGCTAGATGCTGCTGGTCCAAAGCATGAAAGAAGAATTGGTCCTGTTTGGTTCTCATTAGTGGCCTCTGAAGATCAGTAAGAATTGATTTCAACTTTCAGACTTTAGTGGTTTAAAAACAAAGTTGCTTAAGGTTACTTGTCTTGGTCATAAACTGATTCAAATGTCAATGTTTTCAGGGAAGGAGATGCTCCCCTCCCTCAAATTTCTGCACATTACCTGAGGATAAAGTACATTCCTTTGTCCAGTTTCTTTTGCATGTGTCTTACAGTAGCTTGCTATATCTATTTTTCTTCCTTTTGGATGAAGACTGTAAATTTTATCTGTTGTTGACTGTGATTCTGACTTGTCAGCTATCCTGTTTTCAGTATCATATTCTCCTGGTATTATGCTTAGAATGCAGAGACAACAAACATGTGGTCTTTACAAATCTAGAGGAGGAATTAAATAAATATTATATGCTCGATTCAGTAAGGTGATAGATAAGTTGGAGTTAATATGGGAAGTGTTAATAGACTGTGAAAGCAGAAAGGAGATGGGGGAAGGTGAAGATACTAATACCCTGACAGTCTTCTGTGTATCTCCTGCACCCAGAGTTCCACTTCTTGAAACGGGGATGGTGGGAGCTACTGAATAGTATAATGACACACGGGCAACCAAGTAGATCATGGGCTTAACTTAGTTCCATCACAGCTTTTTGCTGGTCATCTCCGTTTATGTTATCATCAAAATGATAAAGAAAGCATTTGATCAGCACATGGATGATTACATAATAATCCAGTAAGCTTAGGATAAGTAGGAAGAAAGTATGTAACAGTGTCGTAAGACAAGTAATGCTTGGATTAGAAGTGCTTAAGGTTTAGATTGTTTTATATGGTGTCTCTAGTCACTTTCTGCTGTTAATTCATCTCCTATTGACTTATTATAGGTGATTCCTTTTTCCCATTTTATATTCTCTCTCTTGGAATGTGTTAATTCTGCATAGGGGAATGTTTAAGACATTATGGGTATTTACTCTGGTTATTCTACTTTAGCCTAAATCATTTTGGAATATGCCTTCTGGACACTGTTGCCTAGCATGTAATAGTTATCTCCAGAATGGCCTGTTTATTGTAAGATGAATGCTTTTAAGGGGAATAGAAGAAATAATCTGCAGTTTGTTTCTATTTCCAAGTAACCATTTTAACTTGACCATTTTTTCTTTAAGTTTGGTCTGTCATCATCACTAGCTAAACCGATTCAATCAAATTGTTAAATTAAAGGTGCTTTCTCCTGCCTGTTTTTCTGCTTTTTCCCCCTTCCATCAATTGCATAGCAGGTTTACTATTTTTGTATCAGGTTAATGATCATGTTTTAAACCAAATGATAGCTCTTTGTTAGTGTTCGGTAACAAATCCTGTTGAAATGTTTTTCTCACTGTGTTGTTACAAATGCATAAAGTTGAACTTATCTCTGACCTTTCAAATGGTAGCATGATTAAAAATTTCTTTAACTACAGGAGATAATTATCATACTTATTTTATTCTGTCACAGGGATGGAAATATACCTGTTTCTTTTATTCAAAAATATCTGAAGAAGAAACTGAAGCTCACTGATGAAGCGGAGGTGAGCTAATCTCTCCTTGAATAATGTTCTTTAATGACATGCGAATAAAAAATTTTACCAAAAATATTTTAGCTTTTCAGCGTTTTTACCATGAGGCTCATTTATGATGTCATGGAGATGCTTTATTATTATGCATGGATAATTGACGTCTGGTTAAGATAGAAGAGCTTCAAAGCTTTATTCTCCACTCCATGCATGTGGGATAAACCATATGCATGTATAACCAGTCTGATTTATAGAATCCACATCTTAGTTGCTGTCTAGTTTGATAAATTTTTTTTTTACTTATCTAGCGACATCACATTTAGTTTGTGAAAATTTCTGAAGAAAATATAGGTAAATTCCAACAAGCAGTTTGAAGTAGTTTAAGCCATAGATCTATCGCCTTCTTTGATAAACAAGGTGCAATGTGTTTATTTACATTTTGGCATATACTTGATGACAGGTTGAGATAAAATGTATGGGGCAGCCTGTAGTTCCAACACTGCAGTTGTATAATTTAGTTGATTTGTGGCTACAAACAGCAGCAACATCACAGCAAGTACCAGCCACCATTGGTTCATCCGCCAAGGAATTCATCATGGTGTTGGCGTATGCGCGAAAAGCCCCAGATGAGTAATAATGCTTTCTCTATTTCATTCTTTTCCCCACCAGAATCAATAATCTTTCTCTCTCTCTATAAAATATATTGGAATTTCATTGGTGATAGAGTAGGACATTTTGATCCTCCGGCATGTATTTTCTTCTACATAAACATATTAATTTAGTGAGATTGGTTCTTCTACAATATAGTTTCTTAGAGCACCGTCTGTGGCTAAGTAATGGGATTTGCTATGTTAAAACATCATTGTCATCCAACTTGCCACCCATTAGTGTTACAATTGCTTCATCTTCCTTCTCGACTGTCTTCAATTTATCAGTTTATTGTAAAATTTTCATCATCTTTTTCCACATTACCCAGGGATTCATTTATTTTTCTAAATTTTTTCAACTTTTAACAACTAAAAAGTTTTATGCTTTGCTACGACATCGTCTAAGAAAAGACAAAATCAAGCAGCAGGCCTTTTGAAGACATTCTGATAAGGGAAAAAAGAAGAAAAGAAGGATAGCAACATTACACCAACCGAAAGGCTAAGTTGGGTTAGCAATAGGCAAAATCCCAATTAAGACAAAATATGATTATTAGCAGAGACAAAACCACGAATCTATAGGAATCTACCCACCAAAATATCTGTTGGGCACTTGGGAGAGCTCAATTGTCAATGGCACCTATCTTTAGTTTTACCAGCAAAACCCCTAAACTAAACCCAGGACTTGATTGTACCAGAAAGCAAGATCAGCAAAGCTAAGCTTTAATAAGAAGTAACATCTCTACTTGAATTTTGGGTACCTATCTTTAGTTTTGGGTTGAAAGCATTACATAAAAAATTACACCAAAAAAAAAAAAAACACTAAAAGCAAAGAATGTATCAGCGTAAAATTAACAAATTGAATTTAAACGCTGGAGTACCCACCACGGGTGGGGCTGCCGACAACCGAAAACAGCCCACCATCGGAACCTTCAAGTCCGTCCGAGTACAAATCCTCTGTTCCCCTAAACGCAGCGTGTACTCCCACGATAAAAGCCCCAATTAGGACGGAAACCAACACGTTCAGCCAAACGTCGGTCAAAACTAGGGCTACAATCGTAATTACGGCGAGGATCGCCAGCACGATGCGGTCGTCGATCGAACGATTGAGAATGACCAAGGGATCGTCACGGAAGAAGTAGAGGAAGAACCAGGCTACGAAGACGACCAAGAAAACGATCATTGAGATCGGGTGCCATAGGAGGCTGAGGAAGAGGATCACCAGGATTATCATGGCGTAGTTCACCCGGAAGTAGTTGAGGTTACGCTTCATACGGGCGGAGGCGTCACCGAAGGAAATGGAGCGGGCAAAGGACGAGAAGGAAAGGAACACCCGCCAGGGGCGGCGCGTGAAGGTCGACATAGTAGCACGCGTGAAAAAGGCGGTGGTGGGCGGTGATTGGGAGGCCATTGTTTGCTTGGAAGAATCGAATTGAAGAGGAGTGAAGATAGTCTGAACTGATAATCGACTACTGAGCTTGGCTTAACCAGCAAGGAATACACGGTAAAGCGAGCGAGATTGTGAGAGACTAGTTTGACCTCTTTCGTTTAATAGGGAATCCTCAATTTTCCATCTGTCTTTTACCATCCTTTGATGGCGTTTCTAATTTATTTATTAACCACCCCATATTAAAATTTCACATTTATGCCAAAAGTTTATATATTTATTTACCTCTTAATTTTTTTTTTCATTTTTAATAACGAAAATATTTGGTATTCTACTCGAAAAGTTTAAAACAATGAAGCAAGTTGAACTATAAAGCTTAACCGATAATAAATAGACTGTACTTATCCTTCAACATTATATTTTGTACTACCAAAAGTGATCGTGAGAAAATAAAATAAAATATTGTTTGGCAACACCTTAACACCTTATGGCATCAGCAACCATGTTTGTTGTGTATATGTTGAATCTCCACTTGCTAATATCTCGTCATCCAGTTATGAACTTCCAATGTTAATCTTGACGATCTCACTACTTCGACTCCAAGTATAAGATCTATTGTTGTTACACTAGCATTCTCAATTAGCAGCTAACACACCTTTTCCCCTAAGCCGCTTTCAGCCTATCAACAATTGCTCAAAATCCTATCTCTAAGATTGAGCTAATGTCTATGTTACGGCCAAACCCAAATACCCAATCGCCTTGGTTACATATCAATTTTTTTAAACTGTTAAATACATCAAATACTTACCCTTTTAATAAAACGATGCTTTTTCTCTTAAACTATATATATATATATATATATATATATGCACGACCTGTAATGCACAAATTGTTATATATTACTATATACGTGGATGGACGTAGATGATGCAACACTATTGCAAGGGAACGTCACCAAACAATACAAAAATGTAACACAATTAATCAATATATATATTATGAACTTTATCAACATTAATCTTTAAACTGAATAATTTTTCTCAATTTTGATCGATGATAGACTGAATTCTCTTAAAAATAATATTTTTTATTAGATAATATTACTTCATCACGTGATCAAAATTAAAAAAAATTACCAAATTTTAAAACTGATGTGGGAAAAGTTATCAAATTTCAAGACTAAAATGAAAAAAAAAAACTAGATTGATAAAAGATTAAATATTAAAGCAACTAGATTCCCAATATTTATATAAATTTATCAAACACCATCTATGTGTATCACATGATCTTTTAATATTAAAACAGAAGAACTTTTACATGTCATGAAAGAACTTATAAGTCTTGACGTCTTCAACAACGAATCTGATTGCACCAATGCAACCCAACACAGCAACAATCGAAAACCAGGCGGCTATTCCAACATTCAGAATCCGCATGGAGATGCCAACTGCTCTGTTTTTGGGCATTTTCCCAGCTTTCAGGAATGCTAAAACAGGGAAGATGAAATCCAGGGGAGTGAATCCAATGGCACCACAAATGGACACAAAATCTACAAAAAAGGGCATTGCTGAAGCAACCAATGTAATGACAACAATGTAGATGGAGGTGAAGATTAGTCGGATAAGACCATTTTTCAACATGGATGTTCTGTTGGATGCCAATCTTTCCTCAAAATAAGCATAAGTCGGCCTGCAATAAATCTAAAACAGAGGAATTGTTTTTAACACTTTGGCGTTTACTGCATATTTGTTTTTTGTTTTTTTTAGAAACTTGTTCTTGAAAGGCGGCTACCTGGTAGCATCCTGATATTTGAATCACGGCAAAGATATTGGCCATTATAATTGTCCATTTTGGGACAGTCAATGAAGCCACGATGTAAGGTTGGACTTGTGATCCGAATGCCCAATATCCAGTGAAAGCTAGTTGCCAGTAAGTTAGAACAATAACACTATATGCTGCTGATACACCTTTGTACATGTTTTTCACTGAAGGTTCCCTCACTGTATTCTGGGAGTTCAAAAATAATAAACTATCAATTGTTAAGCACAGAATGAATCAAAATTTTTTTATCCTAAACCTGTATTTCAGGAAGCATTGCATCTCCAAATGAAAAGGCAACTGCACCAAGAGCATTGAATG
This sequence comes from Gossypium stocksii, assembly GCA_020496765.1. Taxonomy (NCBI): domain Eukaryota; kingdom Viridiplantae; phylum Streptophyta; class Magnoliopsida; order Malvales; family Malvaceae; genus Gossypium; species Gossypium stocksii. Next base: position 89,029,943 of record CM035620.1, read on the forward strand.
CTGCAAATCTCTTGGCAGATGAGCTTCCTTGAAAACTATAACTGATTGACTCCCTGTCAATCTTTTTACCTACAAAGTTTTCCAAAATTAGCACTTGGTTGTAGAGGTGATATGAAGATCATATCTAAGAACAAAATTAAGAATGGATATCCCCAACTTTACCATTATAGATTGTGACACCGATGGTTGTGCAGGCAAAGCCGATCGTGCTTAAAGTGCATAACCCATTGACCCATCTTAAAGAATGGATGTCAGGGAGCTGAGATAGGAAAAGTTCAAAAGCCCCAAAGAAAATAATAAAATGTTGCAAGGTGAGTGTGCCATGCTTGTGATAGTGCTTGTAAACCGCCTGCGAATGATAAGAGCACTAACTTATTGCCTTATTGATATGATTCCTTGAAGGAAATGAGGGCCAGATTGACTGACCTTGAGGCTGCTTCCAGCAGCGATTTGAATGGCAATGTTATTTCCTATTGAAGCCACCTGCTGAAAAAATGCAATAGACCAGTAACCCCAGAATCCTTCAAGAACCAGAAAGATGAAAATGGTCAAGCATATAGCATAACAGTGATTTGGAAGAATAATACAAAGAAACTGACCAAAGATGCTGTCTGCAAGAAGCCGGTAAGTGACATGCTTCTTCCCATTCCATCTCCACAAAGAGGCAATAAGCAAACTAGAATACCACGTGGCTAGTGTTGCAGTCACCAAGCTGCTTACACCTTGAAATCAATCGGGCAGCAAGTTTTGTTATTCTTTTTAAGGGAAAAAAATTATGAAGCTATAGCTGTTTTTGGGTGGATCTTATACAAAACAGTGGTTAGTTGAAGACAAGGAATAAGGGGAGAAGATGATAGCAGTTACCGAGAGGCCAACCGAGGGAAGCGAGGGCAAAAGGAAGAGGAGCATAAGCGGCAGGGGTAGCAATGGTGGTGGCAACATGAAAAGCTGCGTGTTTCCATGTCCCTTTCCCGGCAGCTTCATCTTCACTTCCTACATCGAATTCTTGGTCCTCTTCATGTTTCTCAGACATGGATGGAAGTGGTGTGAACTTGTATCAGGTTATTTCCTTCAGCTGCAACTGAGTTGGAAAATTCTGTAGCTATTTCTTTTTCCTTTTCGTCTTTTCGGATTCGGACTTGATTCGTTTGACTTTATAGCTAATGTTTTTATTTTTGTCAACAGGGTAGGTAGTCATTCATTCATCAAGTGGATTGAGTAGTTTGTTTTGATTTTTATTTACCTTACGAGTGTATGGATGAAAAGTTCCATTGGTGATTCTTGCATCTTATACAGGGCTAATTCCACTCTTCATGCCTCGAGTTATTCACCCAAAACCCGAATCATTTTCTAAAATTCAAGAGGCGTTGAATAAAAATATTAGGTCTGAAAAATGAATTTGGGTAAAAAAATTAGGACTTGTAACACCTTCTAACCCATATCCGTCGCTGGAACAAGGTTATAGAATATTACCAGAATATACAGATTAATTACAGACATTTTCATATCATTTAACTTTCATACTAGAAAACAATCATATACAATCATAACATACTTATTATGAGCCCTCGAGGCCCAAATTATGCATTAGAAACAAGTCGAGACTAAATTAGGAACTTAAAGAATTTTTCGCAAAATATCAAAATTTTTCCAATTTGCAGGGGACACACGCCCATGTGCTAAGCTGTGTGTCACAAACGGCTGAGACACACGCCCGTGTCTCTGCCCATATGGACTAAAAGAGGCCGATTCCAAGGCCATTTTTCTCACCCAAATTTTGTCTTCCACCTACACCAATACTTTAATACTTTCACCAATCAATACAAGACATTTAAATCAAGCTAAAACCAAGTTTAACACATATCATGACACCCTATATGTCTAAGTATTCAATCTTACTTAATTGATCATATAAACCTATATGCATATTTCTTCAATCATATATTATCTCAAACCATACATTGTTATACTCATAATTGTTCATTACTCAACCACATTAAACACAACAAATATATACACATCAAAATATGTCCAACTCAAGCCATTCCTATAACACACCAAACCCAGCCTCGACGTTATGGCCGAATCTGATGATATCACATGGAAGAGATTTTGAAAAGCCGCGTAGTCAGACTAATCATTAAACTGTTATTTAAATCAAAACGTTCATTACCTACCATTAGAATCCAGAAACGTTTGTAAATTAATTGATTGTAAAAACATTATTTAATGCGAAAACTTTAGAAACCGTTGTGTTTAAGTAAAACCGTTTGTGATTTTAGGAAACCATTGCTTTTAGTAAAATCCGAGCATTAATCGAGTTTTGCTGCTATAAAATTATGAAATCGCAGTTAAATCCAAATTTAAGCAAACAATCCGAAAAGTCCCAATTAATACAACCCTTAAAGGAAATTTCAAAATCTTAATTAATTTTAAGTGACTAAAACAAAACAGTGCAGCCGAGTGGTCACCGTTGAGTCCTCCATTGCACCGATCTGCCCAATACTGGGGATTACCTGTACAAATTAAACAGAAAGGAGTGAGTTTACATAAACTCAGTGTGTAACCCCACAGAATTAAGCATGCACACAAACAGAAAATCAAAATCAGACAGATACAGATTCGAGCTTAGGCCCATCACAAATACAGATTCAGATGCAGGTTCGGGCCTAAGCCTTTTTCAGATACAGATACAGATGTGCAAATCAGAATCAGAAATCCTAGCATCATCATCTACACACCATCTCCGACCATCTCTACACACCGTGTGGGGTTTAAAACACCCACCCAGCCCTATACACCATGTTGTACTGAATGCGGCACATATCAGATATATTACAGCCATGCTGCCAGATAATAGGCATAAATTGCCTTTCAGATCACTTCCTCCCATATACATCATCCCACCCCAATGACAGATATAGTAAATGCAGAATCAATCATATAGATTAATCATGCATAATTACAGATATACAATGCCAATACAGATATATGTATCAGATAGGTTAGAAATGCATGATAATAACATGCTCAGAACATAATATCAGTCATTCAGATCATACAAATTAAGATCTAGTTAGCCCTTACCGACCCTACAGTAGGCCCACAGTCATTTGGGATGACCCATGCAACCCTAAGGAAAAATTCAGATAAATGGGCTCACACACCCGTGTGGCCTACGCGCCCATATTGGCATTACCCGTGTGGATCACACTGCCTGGCCTAGAAACCCACACGCCCTTGTGGACTGCCCGTGTTGGCCCACACGGCCCAATTTGGTCTAGCGCGTGTGGCTCACACGGTCGTTCACACGGCCGTGTCATCGCATACGGCCTACCATAAGGGTGACCACACACCCGTGTGGCGTCGACAGTGAGGTTTTTTGGCTTTTGTCGAAACTTCGTTTTCAGCATTTCGGGTACACACTTGGTTTGTTTTCGCAGCCAATGTAATGTCGAGATCACCCAGACCTAATAATCGATATTTTAAGGTCCATATTTAGTACACTTAACGAAACTCAACCATAATTAATTCACAATCGAAACCTTACCCTTTTAATCAACGCACTTGAAAAACTTACTGCTATCGAGTAATAGCCCCAAACATCTAAATTGTTGTAAAAACCACAGCTGAATCTTGTACCTCACCTAAAACGAGAGTAAACGTCACATTACTAAACCCGAAATTAACTCACACTAGCCAAACGTCAAGAAAACTTACCTATTAACGACGGAAGCGGAGAAACAGGTTTTAGAAAAGAAAAAACCCAAAGAACCGGAATAGGGGAAACAACAATTGAAAATGAGGCAAAAGAAAAAGAGGGAAAAAAGAAGAATGGCGTCAGAAATTTGGGGAGAAAATGAGATAACTGAAATTTTGAGAAAAGAAAGAAAAAAAATAATAAATAATCAAAACGAAATTTTGATAATATGAGAATCCCCCAAATTCCTTTCTATTAACCCCTCAATCTCAACCACTACAGACTTTTAATTCCACCGAAACACTGACATAGAACCAAGCAAAAATATCACCGACACTCGTGCAGGGATTCGAGCACAGAACCTTCAGCAAACTAACACTCCAGTTAACCGCCAGACCAGCAGGCCCATTCGGATATATTTTCAAACAATAAAACTTAAGCCCTCTGAACAAGGATAATGTTTCAATAAGAAAAATACCAAAATTTACCCAATGTAAGGCTTGAACTTGGGACCTCGCACACACACCCAGAATACTTTACCACTGAAGCAGACAAATATTTATGTCAATTTTTACAAAAGCCGAAATAAACAATTTTGAGGCGTTACAATTCCAATAGCTACTTACATTCAAATATTTTTAAGCCAATATTGGCTAAATTACCCTATACATGCCATTATAAGTAAAATTAGTTTTCTATATACATACCGAAATGGGCCGATGGATAGTGTGATGTAGCTCCAACCATCTTCCAACCTTTATGAGTTTCAAAGTACTATAAGACAGAGAAAGTAAAGCAAAGTAAGCATCAAATGCTTAGCAAGTTCATATAACGGGAAATTAACTTACCATACATTTGCATTTAAGGAAAGCATACATAATACAACCAAAGCAATTTGGCTAATAACCTAGACACATAACCTTATCAAACATGTTAGTCATGTCTTTTACATGAATACCAAGAATCATATATGAGCTCATCAAATATCAAATTCCATGTTCATAATTTTCACTTCTTGTGTTCATATATCAATTCCATGTATATCGTGCATATAAGGGTAATGATTTATTTCGAACTCTTATTTTCACATGTCAGGATTTGGCCTGTTGAATCATTTAAATATCGATTGATATATGGGTAGTACACACGAAGTGTACAAATTTGTAATCCGTTAATTCATGTTCGGGAATACTCATATGAACACATAAACGGAAAGCTCTTTGGAGCCATATAATAGGAAGCTCGTGTGAGCTAAGTAACGGGAAGCTCATACGAGCCATAATAGGGAAGCTCATGAAAGAGCCTTTAATCGGAAAGCTCCAAAGAGTCATATATCGAGACGCTCATAACAGTTGCGATGTGTTCACAACATATATAGGATCACAACTAATTGGGATGCTAATAAGAGCTATTAACAGGAAGCTCATGAGAGCTAATAACGGGACGCTTTTTCGAGCTATGGTGTGTCCGCAACACATGTAGGACCACAACCAATTCAGGAACATTGTATCCATCGAATTTTCATTTGTTCAATCGAGACTTTATACTTGTCGAACATTGTCGGATATGTGATTGATTTTCATACATGACAATTTACACAATTCACATACACAACATTCAATTCAAGCATATAATTATACAATTTAGTTATATGAACTTACCTCAACAATGTTCGTGTATGCAAAATCTACTAATCTGACACATTTTCTTTTCCTCGATCTAACTCCGTATTTGGTCTATCCGGATCTAATTAAGCTAAATAAGTTTATCTTTCTTCAAGTCTCCATAGCTAGGGTTTCCATGTTTTTAATTCAAAAAGATGATATAAAATGGTGATATTTTTATTATTTAAGCATTTATCATCTTTTATTATTTCACTTTCCAATTTAATCTTTTTCTTTATTTAATTTTTCAATGACGAATCATCATACTTATCTACTAACTCCTTTTAATGGTCTATTTGCCATATAAGGACCTCAAATTTTGAATTTCATAGCTATTTGATCCCTTTAACTACTAGAATTTAACTTTTGGTCATTTTCATCAAATTAATTATGTAATCGGTAAATTTTCTTAACGAAAGTTTCATACGACTTTTCTATCATAATGTAGACTGTGAAATAATATTAAAATAAATTTTCTTCCGGACTCAGATTTGTGGTCTTGAAACCACTATTCTAATTTCACTGAAAATGAGCTGTTACAGAACTATTTAAAATATGGGGTCGGAATTAAGCTTGAACATTCAAGACTTGACTCTGACCCGTTTTTAAGTTTGTAATATTTTATATGTGTTATTTGTTTATATATTATATAATTTATAATACATAAAAATTAAATCTATAGTATTATATAATACGACCATAATGTAAACATTAAAATTTATAAGATAACTATATATATTTTAATAAATAAAAATATATAAAATTATTAAATATTAAATATTATAAATATATGTTTTTTTTTAAAATAATATGGACATGCTTAAAATAACTCGCGTTAGTTATTAGAAATACAAGCAGATTTAGGCAAAAAAATTTATCCATATTTCGAATCGGACCAAACAAACATAAAATATGTTAATACTATGCCTATAACCAGCTTGACTCATTAATACCTTTATGTAGAATATCAAATAGTTGTCATTTGATATTTAAGTTAATTTTTTTAATTTTATTTCTTACTTGATATTTTAAAATTCTTTTAAGGCTTGATAACTTAATTTTTTAAAGTAAGGTTTTAATTCATTAAATATTAGTTCAGTTACCAAATTTCCTCTTAAATTATACAACATATTGAAAAAAAAAAAAAAGAGAGTAATTTATTAAGCATTTTTTTAATAATTGAAAATTGTTACAATTATCAGAGATTAATCTCAAATTCATTATTAGATCTGTTCATGGGTCAGGTTATCTGTCTAGGCCTGAAGGACCGTTTGAAATTTAGGAGGTTTTTGGCAAAAATATTAAGCTCAAAAAACGAGCTTGAATAAACAAATTAGGCCCGTTTAAAATTTAGGCCGGGCTCAAACTTGAACATTCAAGGCCTGAACCCGACCCAACCCTTTTTAAGTTTATAATACTTTATATTATGTTATTTTTATATATTATGTAATTTAGAACACGTAAAAAATAAACCTATACTAAATTTATAATACTACTCTAATGTAAACATTAAAATAATGTTAAAATGACTATATAAAAAATTTCAATAATTAAAAAATGTATAAAATTATTAAATATTCAAATAAAATAAAATAAAATAAAATATTTTAAAAAAATAATAGCAAGTTTGGGCAAAATTTTAAGTCCAGATTCTGGATCATGCCTATGTTAATATCATATTTAGACCTGCCTCAAACTCGACCCGATCCAACCCATGAACACCTTAATTCATGACTATACATTAATCTTTTGGTGAGTGAGTGAAAGAACAAAAGATACTTTAGCATTGATTTTTAAAAAAAATAATAAACACTTGTAAGGTAATAATAAATGTAATTAATTTTATTAAAATAAAAATTGCATGAGTACTTTAAAAAAAATCATGACTAAAAGTAGATGGATGGTTTTTATTTTATTTTTAAAATTTTATGTTACTAATATAACTTTATTATATATTTTTTTTTATAAATTTGAATTTATTTATATTCTACTTAATAAAAATATATCTAATTAATTGGTGACATTAAACTCTAAATTTTAAGTTGTTATAATTATATATACTAATTTTTGTGTTCAATAGTAAAGCTACCGGATTGAATAAAATAGAAAAAAAATAATAAGATGAAGCAACACCTTTTTCCTTGTTTCAATAATATTTTTTATTTAAAAAAGAAAAAGTAGAGGTGTTTATGGGTCAGACTGGGCCGTGTTCGGATCTATGTAAGGTATTTGGATAATTTTTCTAAGCTCAAGTCCGACTCAAAAAATGGACTTACTTTTTACCCAAGTTTGGCCCGATTTAAGAAAAAGAAACTTAGACCCAGCCCGGCCAGACCGTCCATATTTGATCTTTTAAATTAATTTTTATTTACATTTATTTTTAAAAATATAATACATTAAATGTACTAAAAATGCTAAAATAAAAGTTTTCTAACACATTAAAAAGTATTTATATTAAAAAAATACTACCATAAATATAATAAATGTTTTATTATATTAAAAAACACAAATAAATATAATAAATATTTTATTGTATTAAATATAAATGTTAAAATTTTATATTTTGGGTTGAGTTATTTAGTTGGGTAAATTTTTTAGGTATTGGACAATGAGTTTAATTATTATTGGATTAGTGATTTAATATAAATATAAATATATATAATTATTATTTAACATATATAATTAATATAATATTGTTTTATAACATAATATCCAGCCTAAACTAGAGCAAAAAAATCTTGCCCAAGGCTCAATCCATATAGAAAACAAGCATTAAATTTTATCCAAATTCATTTTTTGGGTTTCTCATTTTTCGGATGAATCTTTAGGCTTAGGTGGGTAGTCTAACTCTTGACCAAATTTAAGGGAAAGTTAAGAAAATTGAATATTCTATAATTTTCCTTAATTTACTTAATTTTTATTAACCTCAATTTGGAGAAAAACTAAAAAAGAAAATTAAAGTTTTTTTTAAGATGTGAATTATCATTTTTATCCAATTAATTAATCTTGTAAAAAGATATAATTGTAATTTTTTTTTTTTTTACTTTTCACGGTTTAACTAAATAAAGTTTGTAAAAGCTTTATTGATTAAGTCTTAATTTTATTGGCATAGGCATTAAGTATTATTGTTAATGCATAAAGATATAGATTCAAGTATGTTGAAATGTATTATTCTCTTATTTATGGGTTAAAGAGGAATTATTAATAATTTAAAAAATTATAAAAAAAAAAAAAGTAGTAAGAAATTATAGAGAAGAAGAAGAGATTGAAGCAAAGAAGGAAATGCGCAGAAAAAATGTGTTATATTATCAGAGTAATGGGAAAACAAGTGCATATTGAGTGTTGTCCAATTATTATTGGCAAATGGCAATGGCAGCTGTGCTAAACTACCACTTTATACAGACTCAACAGCGACTGCTGTCGGATTATTTAATATGCTCCCAACAAAAGCTTGGAATCCCAGAAGGTGAATGTTGAGTATCTCTTTGGCAAATAAGGCTTTAATGCCCAAACTAGTCTTATGGTAAGTCAGCGAACCGGCATATTGATAATTTTACTTGTGGTTTTTGCAATGTGTTAATTACTCTTTTTTTTTATTTAATTTAATATGAATACAATTATTTTTATTCAATATTAATATTAATATTAATATAAAATTAAAATTTATTGTTATCTTCTTTTGAAAATATTTATGTAGTTTGATATATTTATTTGAATTTTTAGAATTAGAATAAATTTATAAATTTTGAGGGTTAATTTTTTAAAATTATGCCTAAATCGATGTAATATGTAAAAGTTGAGGGCTAAATTTGTTATTATACCGATTTTTAACTGTCACGTCAGTTTACCATTTGTGATTTTAAGAAGAGTGATTAAAATGATTGAACTATATAATGTGGGTGCTTAAATTACAAAATTTTTATTTTGAATGATTAAAATGAATTTTTTTTATAATTAGATGCCCTAAAAATTATTTTAATTATAACTATTTTATTATCAACCTAAAGTTATAGCAATATTGGATATGTACATGATACATAGGTTTTCATTTTTTTTTCAATAACAAATTACTAATATAAAAATTACATTTAATTTTTCAATAATATTTTCTGTCATAATTATTATTACTTAATTAGATTTTAGATTAATTATATCATACTTAATTAGTATTACAATTATATACAAAAATAACATTAAGATTTGACACTATAGATAGGTGCTTCAAAAAGGCATTTAAAGTTTTTCTCATTTGAGTATTTGAATTTTTTTGGTTACAAGTGATATTTAAATCATCAATTTCGTTTAATTTGATCACAAAATATGATATTAGTTAATAAGAATGTTACACATGGCATATTTTTATTGGATGTCATATATTTTTTCAGTAAAAGGAAACAAAATCGATAATTTAAGTTTTTTTTTACAAAAAAAAATTAAAGTGAAAAAGAATACAATTTGGAGGTGAATCTTGTAGTTAAGCTATAATTTTACTTATTATTTTGTATGAATTAGATAAAAGATTATGGAAAACATATGAAGAACCTACATGATTTTTACCATATAATAAATTTTCTATCACAATTTATAAATTTAAGGTCTAAGATGATAACATTGAAATTTATTAGATTAGAATAGTCTAATCATGTTAGGCATTATGTTGATTATTTAATTGTGTTAAATTATAAAGTAAAAATTTAAAAATTAAAATATACTCTAAACAAAGTTTTCAGAACTGAATTGATGGCCGAACTGTCCAAGTTATTGGTTTGTATAGTTGGAATAAAGAAAACATTAAAAAATGATCAAAATTAAAAAATATTTAAAAATAAAACCAGTCTAACCAGTTTCTTAATCTAGTTCAATCGATCTGTGCTAGCTCACTAATCAACCTGTCTGGTACCTCTCTTCGGATCAATACTCTAAATATTTCCTAGTCAAATTTGTCAGATCGATTCAAACAACCATGACTTTAAGTAGGAATGATAAAACCTGAACCCTCGATGGATTCTAAATCGATCCACTCCTAATAGAGCAAATTTTTTCTTTTAAAAAGTGGATGTAGCTCAAAATGGATTTTTTCTTTTAGGTAGTGGATATACAACGATTATGGTAATTGTTTGCTTCACCTGACTCATTCCAATATATGAATTACTATTTATATTGTTTAATTTTAATTGTAAAATCATTTGTTTTATCACTTATTCTCTATTTCAACTTTTTCGAATAAATGTTATCATCAAATTCAAATATATATTTTATCATTATAATATTAAAAAATCATATAATTTAATTTTGTATCATTTATATCGCGAATAAAAAATTTAATTACATTTACAAACAAATTTTAGCAGTTTTATTCACAAATTTAAGTCATTGATGATTACAACAGTGGCGTATTTAAGGGGCTAGCAGGAGCCCTTCCCTAAAATAGAAAATTATTCATTTAAGCTCTTTAAAATTTTAAATTAATAACAATAAAATTACATTTTACTCTTCTAAAAATAATAAAAATTTGATTTAATATTTTAAAATTATAAAAATATAAGTTATTAAAATTTAAAATTTAAAATTTAATTTTAACTCCTAAAATGAATTTTCTAACTTCACCCCTGAATTACAAGTGTTTCAACGATAAGAAACAATAATTATTTCACTAATACTAAAAATGCTGACTCCAAATAATTCATTCTTTTTTTTTAATAGCTCAACTGGATTTTATTTATCAGAAAATAAATAACATAATGTGGAAATGTTCTTGTAAAAACTTTGAAACTAAAACCTAAGTAGAAAAAAACTAATAAAAAAGAAAATCGGCCCAAAAAAACTAAATGGCCCAAGATAAAAAAACAAATAACAATTTAAATAAAACAAAATAAAGAAATGGGGAACCTAATCCAATCATTGTCAACAGCTGGTATCCATTAATTATCTGTCTTTTTGAATCTCTATACCAGCACTTCAACCGATAGCAAGTTTTAAAAAGTTTTCATTTCTGCTATCTTTTATCTCTTCAGATCTTCTATGGGGACTCTTCAATCTGGATGTCTCGCCCATCTCTCCTCTTGTTCGCGTTGAAGATGGACGGAATATGCTCCCTCCAAGTACTTTTTTTCTCCTTTTCTTAATGCTTCTTTTGCAAGTTCGTGGGCATAACCATTTCCTGATCTTTGAACAAACTAGAAGTTGTTTCTTGGAAGTGTTGTTTTTTACTTTGAATGTTTCGGATAATCGCCTCTATAACTATTTATCTTTCGCTGCTAAGTTGCATTTTTTTATGACCGTTTTTGAATCTCCTATGATATCTACTGATTGAAAACCTATTGAAATCCCTAACTTCACTGCTTGTAATCCTGCATGTGCCTCTGCTATGAACGGAGAGGTTATTGTGGAATGAGGGATTATCTTCGAGGCTAAAAACTCACCCAACTCCCCCCACACCACCAGACCCAAGGCCGATCTAGAGTATTTATCGTCGAAAGCTGCATCAAAATAAATAGCTACTCTTACATTTCTTTATTCCTGTATTTGTCTTCTATCATAATTTGGGGTAAGTGGCTTTTCTTCCAACCTATTGATCTTTGCTATATAACTTTGGATTCGGTTTGATAAATCTCTTCCTGTTTTTATTTTCCCCTCGTGAACTAACTGGTTTCTTGAACTTTATATTGTCCAAATAGCACAGCAAAAGAATCGACCTTGTTTGTTGTTACCCATGGCAAAGACCCAAGTAAGCCATTCTCACAAATCTTGAATATTAGTATTAATGACCTATGCTAGATTTAGATTTTGTCACGTCTCTATTGTTGTAGGGCTTTGTTTGAAAATATAGTTGTTATCTTTTTCCGCATTCCTACACTGAGCCCAGGAAATATCTGCAGCCACTTTTTTTAATCTGAGATTTGTTAAAGTAGGAATAAAGTTCCAAGAAATACGCCATATAGTGATAGCAATTTTTGATAGGAGATGTAAATTCCATAGTTTTATGTAGAAATTTTTTATTTCGGCCTGTATTAAGTAAGCATTAGGATCCATATTAGCCTCTTGTAATAGTTTGTAGGCACTTCTGACTGAAAATTTGCGAGAATGTTCTCCTCGCCAGACTTGGAAATCATCATGTTCTTCTTTCGCTAGAGGAATTTGCAAAATCTTCTTTGTTGTATCTGCTTGAAAGGTATTAACTATTAGATTTATCTTCCATTTTCTTGTTGAAGCATTAATTAAATCCAAAACTAACTCTATTTCTACATTGTTGGAATTATCATTGATTCGCTCTGTATCAACTCCCTGTACCCACCGATCGCTCCAAACAAATATATGATTTCCTCTACCGACTCGCCAACATAAGCTATCTTTCATAACCCTTTTGCTACCCAAACGCTCTTCCAGGTAAGTGAAGGTAAATTCCCTAACTTTACATTGATAAAGTCTAAATCTGGGTAATATTTGGCTTTTAAGACCTTTGCTAATAAAGAATTTGGAAAATTAATAAGGCGCCAACCTTGTTTGGCTAATAAAGCAATATTAAATTTCCCAAGATTTTGAAACCCCAAACCTCCCTTTTCTTTTGCAGTACAAAGATCCTTCCAAGCACACCAATGAATGCCCCTTTTGCCATGATCCTTATGCCATCACAATTTCACGATAATACTCTCAAGATCAACACACAAAGATTTAGGTAGTAAAAAATAGGCCATTGTATTCGTCGAAATAACTTGAAGAATGGCCTTAATAAATATTTCTTTCCCATCTTGAGAGAGATGCTGAATACTCTAGTTGTCAATTCGTTACTTAAATCTGTCCTTTAAGTTTTGAAAAGACTATTCTTCCTTCTACCCACTATATTAGGTAATCCAATATAACGTTCTGGGTTATTTGAACTTCGTACTCCGAGTATGCGAGTAACTAATCGTCTTTCTTCCTCCTGTGTATTAGTGCTGAAGAAGACAGTTGACTTATCAAAGTTGATGCACTGACCGGAACAGGTTCCATACTCGCGTAAAATTATTTTCAATAAACAAGCTCCCCTTTCAGTAGCCTCTCCAAATAAAATGCAATCATCAGTGAATAACAAATGTGATACTTGTGGTCTCTTTCTACTAGCCTTAACCCTTTTTAATTATACTTCTTAAAGTGCCAATCTCATAAGACAAGATAAGCCTTCTCTGCAGATCAGAAATAAAAACGGGCTTAAAGGATCACATTGCCTTAATCCTCTCGTTGGTTGAAAAATTTCCCCAGCTTAACCATTAAGTACCACTAAATAAGAAACAATAGAGACGCACATCATAATAGAAGCAATCCAGCTAAGGGTAAAACCCATTCTCATTATCATCTCCTGCACAAAATTCCATTCAACTCTATCGTACGCTTTATTCATGTCCAGTTTTACCGCCATCAACCCCTTTTTTTCCAATTTTTTTCCGTTTTAGAGTGTGTAAAATTTCATATGCCAATAATACATTATCTGAGATTAACCTTCCTGGCACAAAAGCACTCTGTGTGCCATCTATGCATTTTTCCAAGACTTTTCTAAATCGATTAGCAATAGCCTTTGCTATTATTTTATAAATAATGTTGCATAAGTTAATAGGACGAAAATGAGTAAGATTGGTCGGATTTGCTCTTTAGGAATAAGCACAATATGAGTAGTATTAATTGGACTAACCTCTATACCTCCGTTTAGATGTTGAAGACAGAAAAATGTGACCTCTTCCCCAATGATGTGCCAGCATTTCTGAAAAAATAAAGCCGGAAACCCATCTTCTCCCGGTGCTTTTGTAGGCTCCATTCCAGTAAGCGCATCCCAAACATCTTCCTTTGTATATTGCGCCATGAGTCTATGATTATCCTCTTCGGATATACAACGTTCAATACCCGATAAAAGATGTTCATAATGTCCCTTTCCCCAGCCTCAAATAAATTTTAGAAATAAGATCTAGCAATTTCTGCCATTTCTTGTATATCCTCCGTTTCCCTTCCAGTCATATTTTACAATTTCCGAATACAATTTTTCCTTCATCTTTGTATTGCTTGATTATGAAAAAAGGTTGTATTCCTATCTTCAAATTTTAGCCAATTAACTTGAGCTCTTTGCCCCAATATCTTTCATCCTTCTCAATCTCAAAATTCAATTGTAGCTTTATATCAATCAGCTTTGCTAAGTTATTATCACTCCTTTCGGTTTCCAACAACTCATATAGCTTTGAGGATAAATTTTTTTCCATTTTCTAGACTGACAAATGTGTACAACCCAGTTTCCAAGCCATTTGTTTAGACAATCTAGCTTTTGCAGTAAACCTCCTGATGTCGTTTCCCAAATGAGTTTAACTTCAGGATCAAATGACTCCTCAAAGACCCACCATGCCTCGAATTTAAATGTTTTCTAACTCCTACTATTGTTCTCTCTTTTTATGGTGAAGAGGACAATGATTAGAGATCGAGTGCACCAGATGTTGAGTGGTAGCTTTAGGGAACATGGACATCCAATTCTCGTTAGCCACACCTCTGTCTAAACACTCTTGGATATTTGTTTCTGGCAAATTTCCTCTCTCTCAAGTAAACCAATTACCAGAATAGCCCACATCTATCATATGACAATCTTCTAGAACATTTCAAAATACTTCTATTCTACTTTTATTTTTAGGCTACCTTCCCTTCTTTTCAAAGTTGTACATGATTTCATTAAAATCTCTACAAACAATCCAAGGGAGTTCTTCATTACTATATAGGTTTTTTAATAGATTCCATAATTCATCCCTATTTTGTACGTAAGGGGAACCATAAAATCCTGTATATCTCCATTTTTTTCCATAATCAGGATCTTCAATAAGCACGTCAATGTACCTTTTTGAAAAAAGAGTATTGTCCAACATTCTACTGTTTTTTGCCACTGCAGTATTGCCTACTTCTCTTATTGTTGGGTTTTCACTTTCCCTCTAGGTCTTTTTTCTCCTTCCTCCCCAATTAGCACATTTTCCTCCAAATCATGTTCCATTACAGAGTGGCTCTGTTTGGCCAGTAAATTTTCCCCCCATTGTGAAGAAGAGGGTAAATTACCTTCCAAATTGATCCCAGGATAAGGTCGATGGATACTCTAATTTCCGACTTATTCCTCATTCCCTATGGCTTGTATTCTGAATTGTTTTCACCATAGAGACTTCTACCTGTGTCATCTTCTCCATCTTCGCGCAACTAAATACTATTTATTTCCAAAGCTCTTTTGGATTGTGCTCGTAAAGACAAGTCACAGCCCATCACTGCCACTTCCACCCTTAACGCTATTTTTTCCTTGCAAAAAGAGTCATTGTAACCCAGCCGACCACAATAGAAACAAAAAAGAGTCAGCCTTTTATATTTGAATCTAAGATATGAACAGTTCCCTAATAACATAACCTGTTTTTTCCTCTTTAATGCATGACAGACATCTAATTGAACATAGTTGCCTTGGCAAACTTTCAGAAAAATACCTTATTAGAATATCATGGATCTGTACCCAGAAAGGCCAAAAGATTAAAGGGATTTTTAATGGATCTTCCCCCTATTGTAGTGTGTGTAGAACCAGTAAGTGATTATTAAAGGTTCATGGAGAGCCCTTCAGAACTCTGTCCATGTCCATAGCATGAAAAATTGAAACAGAAATCATTTTTCTCTTAGATCTCGGATCTGAACGCCTCAATTAGGTGCCATAAGTTTTCCATGGTGCTTTTCATTGTTGGGAAGTGAATAACACTGGCTGTTAAAAAGCATCCCACCAGTCGAAAAGTTCTTTCTTCCTTCTCCAAATTCGACTCAACTTGTGCTTGTAAAACTGCTTCTTCTTCTTCTTCTTCATCAAGCGTTAATTCAGCAAATTCTTTTTCCATAATTGCAAGCTAAAAATTAAGCCCCGTTATACGTGCTACCCTAAAGGATGGAAGGATATTCTGATAGACTGCCGCCACCAAGATTAAACTTTGAACAAAATAACCTAAAAAAAACCTAAGAACATGCCAGAGAAACAGACGCATGTGTGTTAGGGTAGCAGACTTTTTTTTTCTCCCACATAATTCATATTTTAAACTATAAAAAATATATAAATTATGGGTATATATATATATATATATATATATATGAACACATGCACTATATGTAATTACTTGCATGAAGATGACTAGTGACAATTACTTTAATTAAAGACGTTACAAAAATAAAAGGTTAAATTCTGCTATTAGACCATGTAATTTGTTTAAATTGTGTATTTAGTATTTGTACTTTAATTTGATCAATTTCATCCTTTGTACTTTTCAAAATTTGAAATTTTAGTCCTATTCAATGGTAGCAGTTAATTTTGTTTGGTTAGATTATGTCATTAATCCTGTGTTATGCGTAAAGTTATAGATTTAGTTAACGTTCATCAATTGGATCATTCTTATTGACTACATTTTTTGAATTTCGAAATTTTAAACTTAATACAAATGACAATTGTTAAATCTATTAACCAATTTTTTGTGACTAATACGTGAAAATAATAAGTAGACATAATGTTACACGTTTGGTAAAATGTTTGACACACCAAATTTTAAAAATAAGAAAACTTAACTTAATGAATTTAATAGTTATCATTTGGTTAGGACTAAAATTTTCAAATTCTAAACGTACAGAGATGAAAATAACTAAATTAAAGTACATGTACTAAATTCGCAACTTACACAAAGAACAAGGTCTAATAGCAAAATTTGACCTAAATAAAATTAGTAAAAGAAAAAAAACCAGTAAAATTAAAGTTTGGAGAAATCTATATTCTTAAGTTAAAAAAGAAAATATACTTTCTAAATTAAGAAGTGTTTGTAACCATTTTTAAATCTTTTTTTATATTCTTTATACAATGTTTTAAGCAAGTTGGAATCTAAGTTCGTTGTTGCTGTTTATTTTAGATAGAATTAAATTAATATTGGGGTTCTGATTTTTTTTTTGAAAATGTGGGAATAATTGTCAAGTTTATGGACTAATTTAGAAAAAAAAATCCAATCCTTAGTACGGGAATACCTGCCTATCCAGATCTCAATGTAGGAATAATTGCCAAGTTCAAACTTAACTTGAACAAAAAAAAAAAAGTTTAAACCCCAATACAAAAAAGTTGTAGCGGATTTAACCCTTTTAAATATAGTAATATAGTATTTTTGTTAAATTATAAAAATAATATATTAACTATTATTTTTTAATAGGTAAACTACATCATTAGTCACTAAATTATGAGTCAATTTTCGTTTTGATCACTTAACTAAAAAAAGTTACAATTAGATCACTAAACTTTTTGAAATTTATTTTTTTAGGTCACTCAACTATTAAGTGACACTTTTTTAGTTGGTATAATAATTTTAATCCCCTTCTTTTATATTTTGTGTCAAATTGACCTTGATTTTATATAAAAATTATAAAAAAAACTCAAAATTATTAAAAAAATAAAAAATTCTATATAGAAGTTCCAGAAAAATAAAGTCTAAAAATGTATGGGAAATAAAAAAAAATATCATTTAATAGAATTCCTAATAAATTAAAAACAAATGAAGACCAAAATGTTTAGAATTGATATTATATAAACTTGTGAAATCGACTTTGATTCTATTTTTTAGTCAAAAAATACAAAAAAATATCACAAAATTTTCTTTTCCAGACTTAATTTAAATTTTCAATTTATTTAAATTATCTTTCAAAACTCAAATTGTAAATAAAAAAATTATATTTTGAATTCTTTTCTTTTCTTATAATGAAAAATCATGCCAAAAAAACAAAAGAGGTTAAATATAGATAATTTTGCTTAATGCTTTTTTTTCCCTATGCGTTTTAAAGAATGGGTATTGGATATTTCTATATGGATAATATAGAGAGAAATTTTGGAGGGTTTAAAAATAATCCCTCATTTTTTCTCACTTTACCTATTTTTGAAAATTTATCTACTTTTATTTTTATTTGGATAAACTACCAAAATAGTCACTTTTGTTTCTCTCAGGTTACATTTTAGTCACTTATGTTTAAAATATTACGTTTTAGTTACGTTATCATATTGTAGCATTTTAGTCACTGAGTGTTAATTGCCGTTAATGGTGTAATCGTAGGTTGACATGTCACGTTAAATCATTATTTCAAACAAAAAAATTAGGTTAAATTATACAATTATTCCTTATATTTTTTTTCCTTTTTGAGCAAGTTAATTTTTTTCTTTTATGTTAAAAGAAAATAGAGGGAGAAGTAGAAAAAAATGGAAAATAGGGAAAAAAAAAAAGGAAAGTTAAAAAAACATAAAAGAAAAAAAAATTGCTCAAAAAGAAAAAATATGGGGACCAATTTTATAATTTAACCTAAACTTTTCGCTTGAAATGATGATTTAACGTGCCACGTCAGATTACTGTTACAGTGTTAACGACAATTAATGGCTCAATGACTAAAATGTTACAACACGTTAACGTAAGTAACTAAAACATAATATTTCAAACATAAATGACTAAAATGTAACACGAGAGAAATAAAGTGACTATTTAGATAGTTTACTCTTTTTATTTTAGATTTTAGTATTTTTAAAAAGATTTTCAATTTTTTTATCATTTTATATATAATCAACTTCAAAATTGACAAAAAGTATAAAAAAATAAAGACTAAAATTATTATTATACCAATTGAAAAAATGTTACTTAACAGTTATGTGACCAAATAAAACAATTTTGAAAATTTTTGTAAGTAATTTTTTTAATTAAATGACCAAAACTAAAACTTAACCGTAGTTTAATGGCTAACTATGAATTTACCCTTTATATATATTATTTTATCAATGAAGCCTTGGAAGGTGCATATCATTCAAGGGCAGCGGGACCTACTGGGGTCCCACGCTCAGTGTCCTCCAGGTCCAAGTTAGCGTTCCGAGATAAGCATCTCGGCGGTCAAAGGCACCGCTTATCGTGAGGTACGTGGTAAGATTTTAAGGGCGAAAATGGGTACACGTGGGGAAATGTGATTGGTTGGACCCAACAACGGCTTAATCGGATTCTGCCCTCGTGTACCGGGCCCTGGGCTCCACTTTTGATAAGAAAGGGAAAAAGTTAAAACGCTTCAAAGCAAAGTAAAAAAAGCATAAAGTTTACTACGCATTTCAGTTTTTTACCCTTTCTTACTCTTTTTTTTTTAGTATATTTCATAATTTTTAAATAATTAAATAATACATTAAATGTAACTAAGGGTGGTAAAAATATAATGAAGTATCTGTACTTGGTTTTAAATTACATTTTGCCCCTTATATTAAAAAAAAATAAATTAATATTTATACATTAGATCAACGAGTAAACTAATCATTTTTGTTAAAAATTTCATTAATTTTTACTTTTAAAAACTGATATAATTGATAGAATAATTAGATAGTGAAATGTGGTGCGCCACATGTACCTCACGTTGACGTACAAAAATCAATTTTTAACAGTAGAAATAGATGAAATTTTTAACTGAATGATCAATTTACTCTTTGATCTTATGTACAGAGATTAATTTACCCATTTTTTTATAAAAAAAATTAAAATATAGTCCTATTATATTAAAATCCTCAATTATGAACACATATGTATAATGTATAATGCTATTATAAAGTGTGATACAATATTAAGTGAGCAATTATGTTATAAGTATCATAGGTATTAAAGTGTCATGAAAATAATGTTTAGATACCATAAGTTGTATTTATATTTTGATGAGGGGCCAAATTATAAATACCAAAAACTGAATTAATAACCAAATATTTAAAAAGGGGCAGTGGTCCCTAAAAAAGTATGTATCTCGTATTTCTTTTCCATCCCCATCAGAGAGAGTTATACTAAAAGAAAAACTATTTTCTTGGAGCAATCTCCAATAGATTTAGGTACACTTCCACATATAATTTTATTTTTAATGATCTCACATGATAGATTTTGATTTGTTAAGTTTTATACCACAACAAATTCAACTTTTAATACTTTTACCACCAAAGAATACAAATTGGACCTGGTTGGCCTAAATTTGAGTTAGAAGTAGGGGTGAGCAAAATCCGATTTAATTCGAAAAATTCGATAAAAAAATTCAAATTTTGAATTAAATAGTTCAAGTTATTTGAGTTAATCAAGTTATTCGGATCAACTCGAATAAAAAATTAAATTTTTTGGCTTAACTCGAATATGAATTATATAATTTGAGTTATATGAAAATCCGAATAAGAAAAGGTAAAACTACGTCGTTTGATAAATGTTGACTTTTTTAAAAGTTAAAAGTCAAAATTATTAAGTTAAAAAGCAAAACTATATTGTTTTGATAAATGTTTATTCATTAAGTTAAAAGGCAAAGTCATTATATTGTTTCTTGGACTTCGTCTACTAGTTAAATAATCGGTTCATGTAACCACAAAATTGAGTATAAATAATACGATTCGTTAATTCGACTTAAAATTTTAACTTGACTCGATCGAACATTTACCCCTAATTTTTGATTTAATAATACGTATGAAATCCACGCTGAGTGGATTCTATGTGTAATAATTAAGCTATCAGTATGTATGTGAATTCCAAAACAGTCACAGTGGACGATGAATACGCAATGCATCATTTGTGTTTTGGTTTTCAACATGAAAAATGCTAAAAAAGGAGTAAATCATATTTAGCATTCTTCAACTATACAATGAGAAAATGCATTAAAATTTGTAGTAAGTTTAAAGATAATCGGTTTCTAAAAATGATGGAATTGAATTAGGTTAATAATAATAGACTAAATCCATGACACAAAAAATGACAAATTTCATCGTCCATGGTTAGGACAAGAAGAATGACAATAAAGTAAATAGTAAGAAGTAAAAAAAAAGAAAAAGAAAAGGAGCAGAGGATTGAAAAGTAAGTATCAATGTCCCCTCCAACTCTTGACCAGTTCCTCAACAACTCTGCAATTTACAGTAGTACAAGACAAAGTATAAGGAAACCTCAAAGCATGTCTGGTTTCTGGAACAGATTGATAATTAAAAACAACTGGAGATGAAATGGTGTTAAGCAGAAATGGCAGAAGGAAAAGAATGAACCCAAACCAAGGTCTTTTGTTTGGGTCCCACCTTCAAATCTGTGACAAAGACGGCAGTTTCATTGCTTCATCTTCCCCCTTTTTCTTATTTATTTATTTAAATCTCTCTTCCTATTGAATTTTTGTTTTTGTTTTTGTAATATTATAATAATAATATAGTAGAAAATATGGGAGCTTTGTTTGTATTATGGCCGTTTGTGAGTTTCTCTCCTCTCAAAGCCAAAAACAAAGTCTTCTCTTTCACACCTTTCAATCTCAGAAAATAGAAAAAGTAAAACGTGGGGAGAAGAATTTAGGGTTTTGACAACACCAAGTCCAACAAGGTCTGTTTTTTTTGTTCTTTCTTTTTTTGGGGGGGGGGGACTTTTTCCCTTTATTTTTCTCTTAATGAGAGAGTTGTTTCTGCTTTGATCCTTGTTGAGTCTCTGGGTGATCTGGAAGTTGAATTTTCGCTGATTGGTCTTTCTTTTCTTTTATCTTTATGGTTTAAAGATCTAATGTTTTAGTGAACTTTGTTGATTTTTTTTTTTTGGTTTAGCTAATCTGGGTTTGCAGAATTGGTGGTAATATGGAGGAGGTTGAGGAAGCTAACAAGGCAGCAGTAGAGAGTTGCCATAGAGTATTGAGTCTTTTGTCTCAGCCTCAAGATCAAGTTCACTACAGGAATTTAATGGCTGAAACAGGGGAGGCTGTTTTTAAGTTCAAAAGAGTAGTTTCTCTTTTAAACTCTAGTTTGGGACATGCAAGAGTGAGGAAACTGAGGAAATTACAAACCCCTTTTCCTCAAAGCATCTTTTTGGATAATCAACACCGTAATCCAACAGATTATCCATCCAAGGATTTGCACCTCGGTTACCATCAAGAACTTAGTTCACATGCTAAGAACTCTCTTTATTTGGGAACCCCATGTTTGGAACTGAGTTCGAATGGTAAAAACCCTCTTCCACTCGCCCAACAGCCACCTCCTCCTGCCCACTATCATTTCCTCCACCAACAAAGGCTACAGATCCAACAGCATCAAGCTGAAATGTTGTCTAGGAAGAGTAATAGTGGGATTAACTTCAACTTTGACAGCTCTGGCTGCACACCTACCATGTCATCAACTAGGTCTTTCATTTCTTCTCTGAGTATAGATGGTAGTGTAGCTAACATGGATAGTGGGAATGCCTTCCATTTAATCGGCGCACCTCGATCCTCGGATCAGGGTTCCCAACACAAAAAGAAGTGTTCTGGTAAGGGAGAAGATGGGAGTGTCAAATGTGGAAGTAGTGGGAAATGCCACTGCTCAAAAAAGAGGTTGGATTCTCTTCTTTTTCCACAATTTCACATCTTTATAGAATTATGCTTTCCCCTTTATGGAGAGTGAAAGGATGTGATCTAGATTGTTGAGTTTTTACCTTAAATTGGTTGCATTGTATTGACAGGAAACATAGAGTAAAGAGATCAATCAAGGTTCCTGCTATCAGTAACAAGCTTGCTGATATTCCTCCTGATGATTATTCATGGAGGAAATATGGGCAGAAGCCAATCAAGGGTTCTCCTCACCCGAGGTAATCATTATCATCTTATCAGACTGCTATCTCATTTATATGAATTTTGGTGTTGCCCTCCTTGGTTTTGCTTGTATGCATGGATGAACCTTTAGATTGAAAATGACTAGTAATGGAAAGTCATTTAACTCCATGGTCGTAGCGTCTGCGATATATGATTATCAGATTATCTTTTCCATTAGTGGACTTGAAATATAGTGTTTTAAGCTTTTGATTCTCATCTGATTTTGACTCTCACCAGGACTAAGATGAATAGAGGGATGCATTTAAGTCTTCAGTTTTATAATGTTTAAGCATTTATAGGACCGAGCTGTAAATTTTATGTGCCGATGGTGGAGTCTGTCGTATAATATCGACTTAGGTGGTCTTTTGTTTATAAATTGTGTAGGGGATATTATAAATGTAGCAGTATGAGAGGTTGCCCTGCGAGGAAACATGTGGAGAGGTGCTTGGAAGAGCCATCAATGCTTATTGTTACGTATGAAGGTGAGCACAACCACCCAAAGTTACCGTCACAAGCAATGACATAATCTCAGAGGAGACATTGCTTAAGAATTCTTCAAGTCTTTCAAGTTCAATCTGGTCATGTACATATTTTGCATGATTCAAGCATGGGATAAATAGGAGCAGTTTCTTCTTTTCTCCCTTCTTTTGAGGGGCTTTGGAAGGTTGGCTTTCCAAGCCTTTTCTAAAAATTCGGCAGCCGACATTAAAAGCCTAGTGCTACACCAAAACGAGATTGTGGAATTGAGGTTTAAATTGTAAAGAACTGTTCCATCTTCCATGGCAATGAAAAGCTTGAAAGGGTTGAACTTTCTGAATTAAATGAAATGCCATTAGTGCTGCCCAAGATGCTGTAATTGGTATACATTTTAATTTTTTATGAACAAAGGGGTTGTGGGGCTGCTTTTCTTTTGTGTGCAACATGGCATGAGATGGAAGTTTGGCTGCTGCTTGCATGTCTACGCGTGAATACGTTTGGAATCAAACCAAAATTGTCGAAAATTTGTCCAAGCTACCAAGTCTTGGTCATAATTTTTCAAGTTTCTTTTCACTTTTTGGGTTATATGTGTCATCTCCTGTGAACTTTAAAGGCCAACAAAGGATTTGCAGTTTTGTACATACAGCTGGAAACTTCTGAATAATGACATAACTAGGGCATACCTACCAAACTGATTGCGTTCAAAGATTTGTCTGAGTTAACAATCTCCAATTATATAACATGTTATTATTGGAAGTGAAACTCTAGTGAGCCTTGCAACAAGGCATGTGAACCGCGTAGACTAAACTAACAAGGGCAACATGGTTCAACAACACATTGCAACTGTATTCCCTCTTCCATTAGCAAAAGGCTGACCTTTTTCCTAAACTTGTTTGAATGGATTAGCTGTGGCATTACGGTAGAAAATTCGGTGCTGTAGTCCTAGAGAGACTTTTTATGGACAAAATCGTGAGCTAAACAAGACAATACGCTAGTCAAAGGAATGATGATAATGAGATCAAAATTTGGAGGTTGAATTTTGGTTAAAAAGTTGGTGCTTCAAACAACTATTAATGCAACAAGTACAACCTTAGATGATAAGAAAGAAGAGTTTAAGAAGTAAAATGAATTGAGACGAGCCAACAATTTGTTAGTTGTAGACTAGATGATGTCCAATCAGAAAATAAGAGTCACATCTGTGAAACCATAAAACCAATCATATGACACAAGGAATGCGTTACGAGGATTGGTTTCAGGACAGGGCAAGTAGGCTGGCTTTCCTTGTCTTATGTGGGTAAGAAATACAAAAGATTGACTCAGCAATTTAACATTTGTTCAAACTGCAATGAGTTTGTGATTGTTAGGGCTACCTGAAAATTCCAATTTTTATTATAATAAAAATAAAATCGTAACACGGATAGAAAGGTTAGTATTCATAGTTACACTACATAATTAAAGATATAAAAACTGGGGGCTTTTGTTCTTTCAAGTGAAACCCTACACAAGGAATAACTTTTTACCTTAAATTTTAGGAAAATGTAATGAATCTGATTATGATTGAATATAGGTTGGGTTTGCTTATCCAATAATAATATAATAGAAATAAGGTGGGTTTTTATTTAACATGTCAGTTATGTGGAGAATGGGGATAAACAAGATCGGTCAGCTGAGAACTGGGCCAAAAAACTTGAGCCTAATTGTTTCATCAAAGCCAGGCCAGACCCATTGATCAAAATTCAATAACAAAAACCTTAATTTTTTTAGTAATAGTTCAGAATAAGGGGAAATAGGAAAGAAATGCAAAGCTTGACAGAGTCCTTTTCAAAATTGAATACTCAAAAAGAGAAGCATCAACACTAGACACATTGATCAAAATTCAATAACAAAACAACATTCCAGCAGGACCAAGAATAAAGACACATGCATAATCTTTTTCATTTGAGTGGAATAAACCTGGATGAATGGGTGGCACCAATACCCGGTCTTCCGTGCTTTACCGGCTTGTAGGAGATTGAGAATTCGGCCAAATAGTGGCTAATCATTTCTGGCTTGATTTCCACTTGATTGAAGGTCTTTCCATTGTAAACACCGATAATACTACCAATCATTTCAGGAACTATAATCATGTTGCGGAGGTGTGTCCTAACTGGCTCGGGTTTCTCACCAGGTGGAGCCTCACGTTTCTATTTCAAGACACCAGCAAAACATTCTCAGTTTATGGTGCTATCTATAGTTACTTTATAGTCATCATTAACATGGAATAAAATGGTTCAGGGGAAATTTATTATAAATCAACAAATCAGTTAAATATCATAATGAATAATCACGCTATCTACTTCACTGGCAATATTTGCAACAGCCACAAATCTCACGTAACAAAGAGATTCCATAGATGAAACAACACAATAGCTAAAGAAGGGCAAAGGAGAAAGGAAGATAATCATGAAATGATCAAGCTATTACAGCCATGAAATCATAAGATTCCCACAATGTTGCTTGTGAAACAGATAACTTTATTATGTACACAAATCAAAAGAACCAACATAGAGTAAAAAAAACAACTGTATTGTAAAAAAATATATGGTAAACGTCGTCAAATGAAGAGGAGCAATATAAACAAAGTGAAGTTCAGAAAATTCTAAGAACAATATACTACTGGCTATGAATCTAGGAAGCATTTTCCTTATAAAGCTGTAGATGATCATCAATACCCTTTATCTATATCTAGTTAATCACATTAAAGTACCATACACAACCAACAACAACAACATATTACAGAAAAAGATTAGGAGAGTAATCCAAAACCCTATGCATTAAAAAACAAGAAAAGAAAAAAATTAAAGTATTAATTAGGTCCTCAATAGTCGAAAAAGAAGGGAAATAGAATACTTACGGCCTTGCGTAATTTTTTTATCAGAGCCATTGGCTTCCTCTTTAAACCTCTCTGAAACCTAAAAAAGTAGAAACGAAACTATCTAATTTTCGAAATTA
The DNA here is from genome assembly GCA_020496765.1 of Gossypium stocksii. Lineage (NCBI taxonomy): Eukaryota > Viridiplantae > Streptophyta > Magnoliopsida > Malvales > Malvaceae > Gossypium > Gossypium stocksii. The sequence goes on from CM035620.1 coordinate 89,056,385, forward strand.
AAAAAAGGCATAAAAACAATCTTCAAGAATTAAAAAGTAAAAAAGAAGATCGAGTAGGGAAAATAGCGAGAGCTAACCTTCGGCGTGCACGGGCGGGAAAGAGCTTGACGAGTTCATCAGTGGACATATCCAAGAGAGCATCGAGATCGACACCTCTGAAACTGAACTTCTTGAACGTTCTCTTCTTCGGTACACCTGGTGCAGCGACATCGGCATCCACGTCCGCCTAAACGAAAATGAACCAAAAAATTAAAACCTTAGAAAAAGCACCAGCACCATTGTTAAGAACATATTTGGATCCCGAGAAACTTGAAGAGAAGGATATAGAAAATGAAGCAACAATGAAAGAAAAGAGAGATGAGTGAAGTTAGCAACGACGGCGAGACCATGGCTCGGAGATGAAGTAAACAGCACCAAAAGCTCGAAGCCGCGGGAGAGTGAGCAAGAGAGTGCGTTTTCTAGGGTTAAGATATTGCGGGGCGAGAATTTATATGGTAACCGAAATGGAAACGGGCATTTTATTCTACCGACCCGGATTGGACACCAATTGACTTGGTCCATTGAACTTACTTAGTAGGTGCTATTTTTTCACTCTTTTACAATCAGATCCATCAGGGTATTGGTTTAGAACAGGTTGAATCGATTAATTTGTAAGTGAATATGATGAAATATTTTATTTTATCGAATTGTATGAATCAATTAAATAAAAAATCGATAATTTAATCGGTTGAATAATCTATTCAATTAAAAAATATATATAAAAATTACATATTTTGAGATTAAGAGCTGAATTAAAAAGTGGAATGATGATCCAACTGCATTGATACCATAATTTAAATCATACAAAATACTCCATCTGCATTAACTGAATTGTGTGAACTTCAAAAACTTTATCTCAAAGTTGCAGCTGCAATTGCTCTTTGCTTTTCTTTTCTTAAAAATCCCTGTTTGGAGTTCCCATTAAGCTAATACACTCTACTGATACTACCAGATTATTTGAAACAATTAAAGGGAAATATTGTGGTTTTCGGTTTCATAGTCTAAACTTGGCTTTAGCTAGTAGCAATAAATTTACATATAAAGCTTCATCATCATCATCATCCAACAAGGTATGAGAATTTAGACATGTTCAGCCTGCAATTTCTGTTTTGTGAACATTCATATGTGGGAAACTACATCTGCCATTCTTTCAACTTTCTGGATGGTATACTTCAGTTCCTGTTGGATATTTACTCTTGAAGGTGATAGTACAATGTCTTTCCATATCGAACCGGTTTGACAAGCGGGGTTAGGATACCTGTAAAGTTCGTATATGGAATCCGCGTTTTCGTTCAGCCTGCCTATCCTCTTTAAACACCCGATCTCGTCGGGATCCACTAGTAATGTCCTGTCTTTCTCTTTCCATCCTATCAACTTCACATACATTGTTTAAGTCAATACTTCATCAAGTAATCATGCTAACAAATGAAGGTGGGAGTGATAGTGAAATTTCACCTTAGGTGGACCTTCCAAGGCATTGGTGCTATATAGCCTAGCGTTGTCAACCAGTTGGCAATATGTTGGAAATGCATTTGCAAATCTCTTGTGGGATTTCAATTGTGAATTCACTCTTACGGCTCGTCTACACATTATAGCTCTCCTGAATGTATTAGATTCCTTCATAGAATCAGTATCTCAGGGTAAAAGGGAAATAAAATATTCTTTCTAGGCATAGTTTTGTTTCAGTGTGTGCCTTACCTTATGCCTCTAATAACTGCTAAATAAGCTTCACAAACAACCCCAACCAGCTCTATTCTGTATGGCTTCCTCCTTTTGCCTCCTTCTGGAACTTGATCTTCTTCTTCGATTTGTTCCCAGTAGTTCTCAGTTATGGTCCCATCGGGGTTTTTCTTGTAACCAGCACCCATACGATACCGGCGGCGATGGACACATCTGGCCATAGTTATTGTCTGTAAAACAAATGGTATCCAGGACAGTGTTCCATCCATGATCACATCCCGCCCTTCGTTCAGTGCTGTCACTAGAAGGGACGATGCTGCATCTGTAGATGATTGGTGCACCTGTTTCGATTAATTAAGCCTCCATCTTAAGTGCCGATAAGAAACATGCATAGATGCCATTCAATATAACCTACTAAGTTATGTTGTTATTGTATAGTGAAACCAGTTTCAGTCATTAAGCTATCCCATTGAACACAAAATGGCCTTCCATTCGCCTTACTATCATGCAGCTGAGTGAGACAAGGTGAATGGTATGATATGATTGATAGAATTTTGGTGTGCTAAAGTGAAGGACATGGTGGACTGGATGTGGGATGAGACAGAGAAATCAATACTTACTAATTCGGCTGTATGGACCATGTCTGAATGACCTCGTTTGCTGAGGGCTCTGTAGATAACATCTGATTCTTTGAATGCATCTGCCTCAATCACGACTGCATTCCCTGCTGCTCCTGCCCAGAATGGTCTGTTCATATGTTATGCAAAACGCTTGATATTAGTGCTTTTAAATATTGCTCTTGTTTTTAATATGCAGTGTTTAAATGCTGTAGGAAGGAATAAAGATATCTGTAACAAAACAGTGGTTAAGCTCCAGGTTTTATTGCATTTTGATTCTTCCTAAAACATAAGTCGAATAATTACATTTAAGTTCATCTTGGTCTTAAGTTGTTTTGTTTTTTTTTGGGGGGTAAAAAAAGGGCTTACTCTTTGAGAATGTCCTTAAGCACAGTGCTCTTCCCAGCTCCCATCCCACCTCCCATGAGGAGCAGCACTGGACTTCTGTCACTGTGAGCCACTGGAGCCATCACCTCTGTACATTGAGAATCATCTGTTGATGTAAGCCCCATTGCTTTCATTTCTTCCACCAATGTAGTGAAAACTCTAGCCACCTTTAGATTTTTTGTCACCCTCTCAAATCTCTGCTCCCTATATTAGAAAAGCATGATTTATTCTCCTGTAGGAATTAGCATCAAATGCTGGTATGTATAAGATATGAATATGCTCAGTTTGTTTTCATATATCTAGAGGAATGTCCCCATGTTCGAACATAGGCGCTTCAGCATATACAAGGATGGTAAGAGACTATAATATCTTGGCTGGTTTAAGATCTTAATTCCAGTTTCTTTTAATAGTCGGATGTATATACAAAATGGTCCATCTCATTTCAATATTTCTTTTAATAGGTAATGTAATAATCAATGCCCAACCTAGTTGCTGCCATGAAAATCTGCTTGAGCTTTCTCTTGGGTTCAGCATCAGAACTTAAAACCTGAAACCATATAGCAAAAAAAAAAAAAAAAAAAAAAAGGAGTTCATTTTCTACGTGTTTCTATTAGAATACAGAAAATATAAAGAAAGAATGAAAAGAGAAATGAATCTAACATACATATACATATATTATTACCTGGGTGATCATAAGATCTGCATGGCACCAATGAAATGCAAAATAACTAAGAATGCATCTCTCAAACTCTTCCACAAGCTTAACAAAGAGAGAATCCACATCGGGCTCATCGGAGAAGAATGTATATATATCATCTTCACAACCTTCTAATTTCCTGATATATTCGGCGGATAACTTGCAGAGCAAAGGGCATTCTCTTCTATCTATAAATCCCATCTGCCTAGCTGAAATTCATAGGATAGGAGAAACAAAATCAAGGTCGGACAAGAAATACGTGAAGGAGAATCCATGGAGGATCATATAAATTTAAAAATATATATATATATTTACCTACGTAGTGAGGGAAGCGTTCGACCTTATCAATGCGGCCGCCGCCTTTGTCTCTGGATCGTAGGCGTGGGATGATCTTTTCATCCCTTAGTTTCCATAGATGAAACCGCAACGCTGCTGCAATGATGATGCCTATAGCAGAGGCAACCATGATTTGTGTGAATGTGGGTTCGCTGTGATTATCTGAACAACACAAATAGATATATATATTAATTTATATATAGATTCATAAATCACGTAAAGGGTTTGTAAAATGATTTGTGACTTACCTTTATGCATGTTTTATAATTCCAAAAACTAGAATTCTCTTCGAGGCTTAATGATGATGATGAGAACCCCAATGCCAGAAGCAAAATTGCAATTAATCTTAGTTGAACCTGCACATTTTAATCCTTTATAACTGTTCATTGAGATGGTTTCATGGATGCTCATTGAGATGAAGATCGAGCACCGACACATGTAATAATCTGATGATTTCTTGCTTCCCCTAAATGCATACATCTCCCATATTCAAAACTTCTTTTTGCTAATTATATTATGGTTCTTAATTTAACTTAATTCGATCCATCGAAGCCTTTTATATTATTTTTGGGAAATGGAGGAAATGTATATTACTAAGTTTCAATGTCAAAAAAACAAAGGTGGATGGATTCACATTGCGATTGCATGCATGCATTCATGCATGGTTAAATTATTGCTTATATAATAATAAACCCTTGCGTAAAGACATTACATGAAGTAAATAGGATACGATAATTTATTCGCATTGTTGCTATTATTTATAAAAAAAGAATGCCTTGTTGCTTGAATATGTTGCCAAAAGTTATCATCAAATGCAAGCAAACTGTGGAAAAAAAATTGAACTTGCAACTTCTTGATATATATATATATATATTTAAGTAAGCTTGCCAAAGTTAATTCGAATATAGAACTAAGGTATTCAGTTATCTATGGAAAACCTATATATATATATATATATATATATATATCTGTGCTTACTAAAGTAGAGCTAACAATAGCAGCTGTAAAAAAAATTTCAAACTAAAAAATTACTTCTCTATCTGCACAGTTCAGGGGAAAACTTTGAAAAATGAGTTTCTATATAGGTGCTGTACATGTAGTTCTGAAATGTCCGGTTTGATTACAGCGACTGCAATGCACCATCCGTTTTGCCCGACCAGCATTCTCGGCACGAGCTCGTCTCTTTTTAGGTCTTGCTGGTGGCTGAAGCAACCTAGGTGGTTTTATAGTGACCTCAACGTCTTTAGACCCTTCATTTGGGGATTGTTCAGACATCTCTTTCCAAAGGGCTTTATCAGGAACAGGGTGTATTGTCTGCGAGTATGCCTTTCGGTAACTTGTCACTGTGAAACAACTTTCTGTAAACCTATGCACATTTTGTCTACAAGAAAGAAGGACTGCAATGGCATGAGCACAAGGAAGTCCACTCAGCTCCCACCCACGACAATAACAGCTTCGGGTTCGGATATCTACTACGAATGCTCCATCATTGGGGCATCGTACCTCGAATTCAGATTCATTTGCTTTGAACACTTGGTAAGTGCATGCACGATCATAGGCTTCCAATACAATCCTTTCTGCAGGAGGAACAAGATTGCCTGTCCACTGCATGCTTGTCTCACGACGCTCATTGAAACAAGTCATCAGTTGCCGACGGATGCACTCCATCATTTGGATTATTGGAAGGCTAGAGGCCTCTGCTATCCAAGCACTTAAACATTCCACAATGTTGGCCGCCAGGAGTCCCATCCTTGTCCCTTCGAAATGTGATGTGGCCCATAAATGAGGAGGAATATTTTGAATCCAAGTAGTAGCTTCTGGTGAGATTGCTTGAATGTCAATGAGTTTTTTTTCGAATTCAGTTCTGGTGAGCGCATAAGCAGCCTCCCAGAAAAGGTTGGTAAGCACAGAACTATTGAACTCCTTCTGGAAACAGTCAACGAGATGATGCATGCAGAACCCATGAAAAGCTGTTGGGAAGTTTGCTTCCACAGCATCTACAACACCCTTTTGTCTATCAGACAAGATGGTAAGCCTGGGCATGTTCTCTGCATTGATCTCAAGCAGATAGTGCAACTCAGCTAGGAACCACATCCAATTGTCATCGTTTTCCTCGTCAACCACAGCGAATGCAAGAGGGAATACAGCACCATCTCCATCAAAACCACAGGCAAAAAGCATGCTCCCCAGGTACTTGCTTTTCAAAACAGTTGTATCAAGTCCAATAAGAGGTCGGCACGCGTTCAGAAAACCATAGATGGATGCCTGATATGAGATGAAAAGGCGTTGAAAACAGTTATCAACAGGATCCCCATAAACCCGAGCAATACTTCCTGGATTTGTTCTTCTGATCATATGACAATATTGCGGGAGGAGGCGAAAATCTTCCTCAAAAGAGCCACGCACACTGGCCATGATGCGTTCCTTGCCCCTCCAAGCTTGCTTGTATGACAACGTGACTCCGTGAACACGGTGAATCTCTTCCAATATCTCCTTGGGTTTATAATGAGGATTTTCCTTGATGCTTTCTGCTACTGCATCTGCAACCCACTGAACCGAGGCTTGCTGATGACCAAGATGTGTAATCCCCCCACAAGTATGTTGATCATGGATGGTCCTAATGGTAAAAGTAGGAACACCAGGGAGTTTTGCAGCATGTATTCTCCAAGGGCATCCCTCACTCGCGCATTTAACTGTAAAACGAGTCTTGTCCGACTTTATTGTTTGCATCTCAAAGCGAAGAGCAATAGCTGCATCTCTCAGGGCCCTCCTACAGCTGTGGACATCAGTGAACTCTTTTCCAACAGTCAATTCATGGTTTTCTGCCAAAAATAACGAGCGGTGCTGAAGCATGGGAGAACCAACTATCATCTGTTCTTGTTGACGAAACAGGTATGATACAGGTTCAATACTCATTTCCTGATGTAGCTGCAAATCCGAATTTAAGTTGTCTGAAATATCCTGGTTCTTCACAAGAGTCAATTCAGAACAATCAAAACCCAATTCATGATCTTGAACAACAGCAGGGAATTGATCATGATGTTTCTCAACACTGGCACGGTCTTCCTCCGCACCAGGGTAGTTAATTTGATCCATATCTAATCCATTCTCTTCATAATCATGAAGATTATCACGTAACAGAGCTACATCATTTGTGCATGTCTGAGAAGTTGATAGTTTATGACCATGATCATGAGCAGGCCGGATGACCAAATCAAAATCAGGGATCTGCTCTGAACGTAATAAATCATGATTACGACCAAGAACAAAGTTGGCATCATGCCCTATTCCGACATATTGGTTCTGCCGTAGTGACAAATCTTGATTTTGCTCAATCACCAACTCATGGTTTGCCATAAAGTTAAATAACTACAAATCCAAGAAAAACCTCATCTAAAAAACCACAGGAAGCTCTAATTTGAGACTGATTTGGTTTCAAGCAGAACCTGTTCATGTAACAATGTTGGTAAATAAACAATTATTTTACATAACAAGAAAAAGAAAAAGAAAAAAGAAACTCGTAGTAAAAAGCAGTGTTTCGATCTAAACATGATACAAAGCCATAAATTTATAGGAAGCGAGTAGCTGTAGAACCTATATAAAGAAAAACATTTACTGATCAAGCACCCATTTTACTGAAAATTGGAACAAAACACCACTCTACAGTGTTCTCAGGATCATGGATTTGGAGGGGGGGAGGATCCATCTCAATAATGATCAAGAAGTTGAAATAAAAGAATTAAGAGAAAGGGAAAAAAAACTTTCATACATCAATGCAAAATGGCCAATTTACAAGAAAAAGAAATCATGAATAAAGTAGAAACAAAACGACATAAGAGAAACTGAAACGTAGGTTTTCTTTTTCCTTTTTGTATTTCTAGGCAACCAAACAAAAAAGCAAATTACTTTCAGTTCGGTCTTTTATCAAACACAACAAAAATCACACGTGGGACCCTCATAAACAATCAACTTTGCATTCAGAAGAAAAGAAAAAGAAACAGAGTTCAAGTTTCGAATACTTTCAATGTATCCAAAAAGAAAAAGCAACGTTGGAAATTCAGCTTTAAAAATCCTCTCTTGTTTCTCCAAGACAATCAAACAGACGAGAGAGGGAAAAAAAAAAACTCACCGGAAGATAACACTTTAAAGGGACCTGCAAAAATAAGTTGAAACCACGAAAAAGGGTAGAAAAAAAGATATCAATAAATCAATAAAGAGGAAATGGAAAAAAAGGGGGGGGGGAAATGGAGCTTAAAAGGGGAATTAGGGATTGCATGTAAATGGAGAATGGAGGAGGAGGGTGTTGAGTGTAGAGAAATTTGAAAGGGAGGGAGTTGGCGGGGGTTTAGGGTTAAAAGGGGAAAACTGGGAAAGGAGAAGGGTAAAAGGGCAGAAGAGGTGTTGGGGCGAGGGAATGTCATAGCAGAGAAGTGAAGTAGGGTTTAGCCAAAGTTAGAGGGTATTTAGGTCATCTACACAGCCCACCACCCTTCCCTTTTTATATATGACTTCATTGCTTCGGCTACGGTACTTTCCTTATCGGTTTGCCGCATATTGTAATTAGTGGGCCCTCTAGATTTCTGTTTTTCCGGCCACAGTGGGCCATCTAGATTTTGGGTGCTTTTTTTTCTCTGTTTTTTACTAATGGCTTAATAGTATCATAAGCCCCTAAATTATTCCAAAATAATCAATTGAGTCTCTCTATGAACTTTTTGCATCCAATTACACCCTTGAACTTATAAATTTGACCAGAATCTATCCTTTGACTGATATTGAACATTAATGATGTGGCACTGGTATGCTAGAAAAAACTAAAAAAATAAAGAAAAATAAAATTTATTTTAAAAAAGGTAAATCTAGATGCTAGAATGAAATTAGACAAATAATTGTCAAAGCTTACACTAACCATAGATCGTTTGTCCAGATTGATTCAATTTGGATGTAATTTTTAAAAATCATAAAAAAGATATGAAAGTATTAAAAATCTTTAAAAAATAAAAAAAAGAATAAAAATCATTACAAATTATCAAAATTATTAAAAAAACATAAATATATATATATATATATATATATATATATAAAAGAGAAACTACATCATTAGTCACTTACTTATGGATAAAATTTTGTTTTAGTCACTTAATTAAAAAAAAGTTACAATTTGATCACTAACATTTTTAAAATTATTATTTTTAGTTACCCGATCGTTAAGTGGCTTACAATAACATTTTTTAATTGGTGCAATAGCAATTTTAATTCGTAGTTTTTATACTTTCTATCAATTTGATTTTAACCCGCAATATTAAAATATCCAATACCCATTTTTTAAAAAAACATAGAAAAAATATAAAAATTAACTAAAATGATTGGTTCTCTATTTTTTATATCTTCTGACAAAGCTTTTTCATTATAAAAAAAGGAATATAATTTATATTTACAATTTGGGTTTTGAAAAATATTTTAAATAAATTGAAATTTTGAATTGAGTTTGAATTTTTTTATATTTTTTTATTAAAAAATGACACTAGAATCGATTTCATGAAATTTTTATAATACAATTATGGAGTTTAAGACTTCTTTTTCACCACTCAATTCATCTTTTTCTTTATTTCTCATGCATTTTAAATTTTCAGAAATAACACTTCCGGAATTTTGATTTTTTTTTAGAATTTTTATACTGAATTTTCTAATTTTTATTTAATAATGTAAAAAATATAATTTTATGTAGAATTAAAGTTAAATTCACAGAAAGTATAAAAAATCATAACCTTTTTTGGTACAAAGTAAGAACATCAAGCTATGGCAATGTGAAACAAATGAATAGCTTACCCATGAAATTACAAAAAAGAGAGAAAAGGCCGTTGACCACGAGTGCAAGGAAGCTTTCGTGGAAGTCCATCGTCTTCTATTTCGACATATGCTCCATGTTTTTAATTCATTAATTTTCAAAATGGGTCTTAATTTTGAGACAATTTAAATTAAATATAGGTAAATTATATTCAATGTGACTCGAAAATATGATTTGTCTTATTCTAATCAATTTAAAATTTTTTCTATTCAATCATTTTAATTAAAATAATTCATTTTTTATTAATAAATTATTGACGTGACACATTAGCCTATTAAATGATGACACGTGATACTATTTGTTAACTTTTGATTAAAGCTCAAAGAACTCGTAAAGCACAAAATTTTGCACATCTCTTTCCTCTCTTTCCACATTTTTTCATTGCATCTCAAACCCCCTTCACGCTGTAGCAACAACCTCTTTTTCTTCACATCTCTAACTTTATTTGTCTCTTACGTGCAAAAATACTTTGTTTTGTAAGAGAAATCATGACAAAAAATTTGCCATCATGAAGTTGAGAGCTGGCGATTAATTTTGTTTTTAAACTTCACTGTTTGTTTGCTCTACTTGACAGAATCGAAAAAGTTATTTCATCAATCAAAATTAATATTTTCAGACTTTGATTGACTAGACCGAGAACTGATTGGGATATTAGACCGAAGATAGGGGTTGAGCTGATTAACTCATGAATCAATACAAAACGATTAAACCAAGTTAAAAAACACAGTTAAACCAATTCTCTCAAGCTTTAAAATAATTTTTATTTTATGTTTTTTTAAATTAATTTATTTGATCAAATCAGATGAACTGATCAAACCAAGAATTGGTGGCTTGACTATTTCAATTATTGGTCTGGTTTTGAATAAAGAAAGAAAAAAGAATATATATAAGAGAAAATGATACTTTTTGTCTTGTTTTTCCACATGTAAATTTTTAATTGGTTATCTTTTTTTTTAAATAGACTTAATGGTTTAACTAACGATTGAACTAACAGGGGAAATTTGGAAAGAATTATAGTTTAGGCACCACTTTTGACTAAAAAAATGTTTAGGTATCAAAATTAGAAAAAAAACATAGTTTAAGTACCAATTTGTAGGTTACTCTGTTTTTAAAAGGGTTAAATATAAAATTAGTACTCGAACTTGTCTATTTCTCTCAAATTGTTACTTATAGTTTCTTTTTGTCTCAGATTGGTACCCGAATTCTTTTTCATCCACTATATTGGTACCCGAGTCTAACGCCGTTACTTTTTTACTGATGTGGCAATGCTGGCCATTTGTGCGTTGCCACGTAGCATGTCTTTTGGCCAATTGTGCACTGCCACATGTCATGTCCTCTTTGGCCCTTTTTCTTTTTATTTTCTTTCTCATTTTCCCTCCTTTTATTTTCTTCTTTTTCTTTTTTCGACCGTATCTACCTTGCTTCTACACTACTGGCCACCATTCGGCCTTTTTCGGTGAGCTCTCCAACCAATGACGACCATCATCCAACCTTCTTTCTATGATAAGGAGAATAGAATGCACCAAAATGGTGAAAGAGAGAGAAAAAAAGAAAGGATACAAACATAAGGAGTGTAACATCTTCAAAGTATAGAGGGTGTGGTTTAATGGCGTTTCGGATTAGGAAAATTAGAGAATTTTCAGAAATAGATTATCTAAAGTAACTAGAGTTGATAGAAATTAGAAATAATTTCGAGATAGGAAATTTTGATTTGAGGTAATGACTAAACTATAGGAAAATAAAAAGTAGTGGGGTAAAAGTGTAAAAATTAAAAGTTAAGTTAATAATAGAGGAGTAAATGGAAAACAAGGAATGATTAGGAAGAAATTTTACCAAATAAAATGTGATTCATTCATGAGAATTGTAAAGATAATAAATATCAAAATGGTAATTAATGAGGCAAGATATTTATGGATAATGATTGGGCCAATGTGTATAGATGAGAGGATGAAAGACTAGGTTGCAGTTTAGCCATTTTTTATTAAAATCATGTGGTAGTTTTGAGGAAGAGTGTGGAAGAAGGAAGAAAAAGATGAAAATATCATCATCCATCATTAGTCTCTCAAATTATAATATGTGGTTTTTTCGATTAAACTATTGTAATACTTACTAAACAATTTTAGCTTAACGTGTTTTCTTTATACGTAGATTGAAGCGGTAAAGAGAATTTAGAAGTAGGCGACCTACTCGTCTTATCACATCCCGAGGCCAAGAGAGTATGACTTTTAAATTTTGGGTTAGAATGGTATGTACATAGGTATTTAATGTGTGTTTTTATTAAGAAGGACTAAAATGTAAACTTTATAAATTATAAGAACTTAATCTAAATGTTTGAGTAGTATGATGGAAAGATAGTGTTATGGTGGTTTTAAATGTTTAAATTATCAATTGGTTGATTTGCTATTGAAATTTGATATGTAGGGACTAAGGTGTAAAAGTTTAAAAACTGTAAAATTTCCTTCAATTTTGGGCCACATGGGGTTAGAGAGTTACACGGGCTAGTCACACTATCGTATGACCCACACGACTATGTGAGTGTTAGAATTGGTCAATTTTGGAGCCACACGGTATAACAACCCATTTTTAGTGATATCGAAACAATGATTTTAGGACTACAGTTTTGACGAGTAAATTATTATATTATTATTTTAATGTCTACATGAATATATTATGGTCGTGTTAAAATTTCGTTAAGAAATTTTGATGTTTATATAGTTAATTAAGTAAAAAGGACTAAATCATAAAAAGTGTAAAAGTTGAGTTCTATTAGTTAAAAGGGTCCAATAGTTATGAAATATTACAACAAGGGATTTGAATGGTAAATAAACCATTTAACAAATTAGTGGATGTGCATGGCATGATTTTATTGAAATTTTGTTCGTTTTAAAAGGTTAATATGGTAAATAGGTAATTAAGCTTAAACAAAACAAAACAAAATGATATCATCCTTTATTCTTTACCCTAACTAATATTAAAGAAGAAGAAACTCCATAGATGGGAGCTAGGTTTAGTCAAGTTTGTGTTGATTGTATGATCAAGATAAATCACCTACGGACCTAGATCAAGGAAAAGCAAAAGCTCCAGATTAGCTCGATTTAACTTCCATGCCCCTAGTCATCGAGATTATGGGAAGCTCGATTTGGTTGGAAGATCGTCGGAGATCTATCACAAATCCAGTAGACATTTCGGTAGTTTTTGAATGTTTTTGGCCAAGGTTTATAATGGCATGTTTAGGGTGATTTGTAATGATATTTTAATGAATGTCATGTTAGTGCTTTGGCATGTATAAACCTTTAGAAGTTATGTTAGTTTGGTACCATTTGATGTTTTGACAAATTGGGTCACTTTGGTCACCTTTTTATGCATGTTTGTAAGGTCATTTATGGTATGTTCTAAATGGATTGAGAATGGTCAATATGTGGTATGTTTTAGGAAGTGTTGAACTAGGATATGATACTTGAAATGTGGTAATATTGACATGTTTAAGTAGGTATTGCTTGTATGCATTTGAGCTGCCTTTGATGTGCCTTTGAATGGCATAGTGGTTAGTTGAATTAGGATCTTGGAATGACATTTTAATGTGTGTTTTGGTGATGTTTAGGTACTTTTAAAGTGTGTTTAAATGGGTTGAAAGGTCATGCATGAAAGGGTTTTGGAAATGGCTTGATTTTAGGTAAATTTGGGTCCATGCGGCCTGAGACACAAGCGTGTGTTTTAGCCGTGCGAGGCACACGGCCTGGTGACACGGTCGTGTGTCATTTGATGATTTCCTGAAGGTGCAAGTCAGTGAGTTACATGGCTTAACACACGGCCTGTCACACGAGCATGTGGGGCAACTTCTTGTTTGGATGGGCGGTGCGGTGCGTTGCGTTTAGCCTACTTTTTGTCTCACACTATAGTATTGCTACAGTATTTAATCTCACAACCACCGCTATTTTTACACTAACTGCCGGTAAACGCACCACCAATCCAGCCTAGCACACGGGCGTGTGACACGGTTGTGTGACCCTACTCAGAGAGTTACATAGGTGAGGACAAGGGATGGGACACGACCGTGTGTCCCTAGTTCGAAGGTTACACAGCCTGAGACATGAGCATGTGTCTTAGTCGTGTGAGGCACACAGCTATGTGATCCCTATTTTCAAATTTTGCATCTTTTTCCTAAACTTTCTGATTTGTTTTCAATTGGTCCCAAATTGTTTCTAAGTTATTTTTAGGGCCTCGAAGGCTTGATTTAGGGACGGATTGCATGTGAATGAATGGATTATGACATGTTTTAATTTATAAGATTGTTTTGATGTTAAATGTTTCCGATTGTACGGTAATGCTCCGTAACTCTAATCCGGCGATGAAGACGGATTAGGGGTGTTACACATGGCCTCAGAGATTTACATCGTCTAACTACACGACCATGTGGTAGACACGGCTTAGCCACACTACCATGTAGCCTGTTTTTCACAAAAGTTCATATTTCACTTTAAAACACTATTTTAAATACTAAAATGTTTAAGAAACTTATCGGGCTCTTTTCTGTCATTGATATTGGTTAATTAATGACTCGATAAGTTACAAATAAGTTCCAAACGAAACTTTGCTTGTTAAATTTTGATTAGTTAATACTTTGATATGTAATGTAGCATTCCTATATTTGATCCAATAGCGAGGTTAGGTATAGGAGTGTTACAAGGGGTGTATGATGCTGGAGGTGTGGGATATGGCGTAAAGGGAATCGGAATCGTAAAATTAGACAGAGCTAAACTCTCATTTTAATAGTTCAATGTCTAGAACTAGAGAGCATCAAGCTTTCTCCCATATTTTACCATGTCAGAGAATAATAATACAAGAAAAGCTCAAAAAACAGCAGAAATATTACAACTATGGGTAACTTAAGAGATTGACCAAAAATGAAAACAAAATCAACTATGATTAAAAATTATACTAGTTCAACTGTGAGACACAAGGGAAATGATTGGGGGAGAAAGAGTCTGAGTTGCACAACCAACAAAAATAATGAAAAATACCCAATTTCCAATTTGGAAACTTTCTTAAATAACCATATAATATGATAGTTTTTTAATGGATATAAAAAAGGAGAAAAATAAAAATTTCACTTTAGAATATTGATTTGTATGCATTATGCAATGTCAAAATTTTCACTTTCTTCCCCATTTTCATTCCAATTTTTACCTGTTTGCAATCCTTATAGAATATTGATTTGTATCTCCATTTTGTTGGTATATTAAGAAAAAAAGAAGAAGAGAACAGAGAAGCAAAGGAGGAGGAGAAAAAATGTGAAAGAGACGACCTTTGGTGTCGTTTGACCTATTTCTCAAAACCTTACACCTTCGAATTTTCTTGTTTTTCTTTTCTTATTCATATTCGTTCTTGTTTTTCTTTTTCACCAACACCCTTTATTTTCCCCCTTAAAACTCAAATACTAAGATCTTCGAGCAATCTTTAGTTTCAGCACAACATTAATCTCATTAACAATATTAGTAGACAAAAGCAAATGAAAGAAGGTTGAATAGTGGTCGTCGTTGGTCGGAGAGCTCACTAGAGTAGGTCGGATGGTGGCGAATGGTGTAGAGGAGGGTGACTAGGGTAGGAAAAAGTAACAGAATAAAAGAAAAAGAAAGAAAATGAGAAAGAAAATAAAAAGAAAAAGATGATATGCCACGTGGCGGCGCACGAGTGGCTAAATGTTGCCACGTCAGTAAAAAGGTAACGACGTTAGACTCGAGTACCTATATAGTGGACCGAAAAAAAAGTTCGGGTACCAATCTAAGACAAAAAGACCATAAGTACCAATCTGGGAGAAATGAACAAGTTCAAGTACTAATTTTATATTTAACCTTTTTTAAAATATACTTAAGGATTTGATGAACAAAGGTATAACTTTGAAAAAAAAACAAGTAGTTTAAGTATCACCTGTGATAAAAATACAAAGATGAAAAAAAAGGATAGTTTAGATAGGAATCTATGGGTTAAACCATGTTTATTTCTAATACTAAAACACATAGCTTATCTAAGGTTTTATCCTGAATTTAGTCTCTTAGAAAGCCATTCATTAACGAGAGAGCAAGGTCTTGGCAAGCCATTTCGGTAATAGATCATTCTCATATCCATTTTGTATCCAAGTAGCATCCAAACGAATAGCCATAGATTCTACTACTCTTGCTGAGGCAGTTCGTACTGCCACGTTGCACTCGACAATCATAGTTCTTGCACTATCTTTAGCAGTAGCCGCTATACCTGACCATCTCGAGTTGCTCGCCCAAAATGCATCGCAATTTCCTTTGATAGTCTGAAGGTCCGAATTCTTCCATTTGAGACTAGCAATCCCTCTAGTCCGAATCAACGAAACTGACTCGTTCTCTCTTTCACAAACAACAAACTCCCTGCTCTTGTTCCACACCAAAAGAGGATTATCGGTTAAATTTTCGAAAATGAACTAATTGTGTGCCACCCAAGTACCATAATAGATGGAAGCTAGTGGTCCGATTTGATTCATAGCCCCAATACTATGGAGCCAACACGACACATCGAACCACCAAGTCGCAAAACTCTTGAATTTTCTTTGGGACAATAACAAAAGAAAAAAAATTATTGTACATATGAACAATTATATTTATCAAACATGTAAATAAAATAAGTTTGTTAATTTTTTAAGATATGTGCAATTGAATAAAAATAAAAAAATAAAAATTTCATGAATACAATTGAACTAAACCCAAAATAAAAAATTTTATGTATAAAATTACACAAAATTAAAATTCATTACATCATTCTTAAATTCCAACTAGTCTTCAATAACACAGGGTGTTTATCATTTATGTCAGCCTTAGGCTCCTTTTTCTTGGGGTTCACCTCGTCGCGACTTTTTTGCACGCAACGCGATCAGAATTATGAGGCCAACCATAAAAATTGTCCCGCAAACGATTCAAATAACCTGTCCAATGATGATACTCGTGCTTCATCTTGATCGTTTCGGAGATTCATGGCGGTCTTGGTGACAACGAGACTTTGCAGTGAAGATGGTATGGTCCCGGACAAGTTGTTATGCGATAAATCCAGAATCTCCAAGTTGATCATCTCGGATAAATTTACCGGAATGGGTCCTGAGAAATTATTGAATTTCAAATCAAACACATGGAGCATTCTCAGATATCCAAACTCTGGCCAAATTGGTTCACTAAGAAAGTTGTGACCACGGTCAAGTATCGGTGGAAAACGCCAAATTTTATTGTACCGCAATCCCCTACCACTCGCATTCCTTTTCAAGAAGAAAGGAAAACCTGGTGAAGGCTCCTCCAACGAGATATTTCCATGAATGAGGCCCAGTAATTCAGTTAAGCTTTTTGGGATCTCTCCTATAAACAAATTGTTAGATAAGTCCAAGTAAAAGAGATCCCTATAGCTCCCAAACCATGGAGGAATTTTTCCAACCAAATGGTTCCATGATAAATCCAACAACTGCAAAGCAGTAATACGTTTAAACCATAGGGGAATTGAACCTTTAAGTCTACAATCTACAATAACCAGAGTCTTTAGCTTCTCAAAATGTAGATTAGGAAGATCAGGCAATGTTTCATCACGGAAATTCAAGGTGAGGGCCAGAGTAGTTAGATTCCTACACTGGTTCAGAATTTGAAGAGCAGAGGACAGATTTCGGAGGCTGGAATTGGAGAGGGAAAGATAAGAGGGATTTGACTATGAAATTCTTTGAAGCTCTCAGGGATTTGGCCACTGCAATTATTCCTAGCAAGATTGATATCTTTCAATTGTCAACATGAGGGAAGTTTATCTGGCACAGGCCCAGAAAACTTATTGTTACCTAAATTCAGAGAATTCAAAGCAATCATAGCTGAACAATTAACAACTATAGGACCCTCCAATGTATTGTTCCTCAAATTGAACAAACTAATGGTTGGAGAATTGGACAATGAACTGGGCATTCTACCACTAAATAGATT
Source organism: Gossypium stocksii (assembly GCA_020496765.1). Taxonomy (NCBI): domain Eukaryota; kingdom Viridiplantae; phylum Streptophyta; class Magnoliopsida; order Malvales; family Malvaceae; genus Gossypium; species Gossypium stocksii. The sequence continues at coordinate 89,073,959 of CM035620.1, forward strand.
TGAATGAGCTACTATAAACTGAAAATTCTGAAGCTGGCTGAACACATCCGGGTTCTCTCCAGAAAAATCATTTAAAGAAATAACTAACAGAACAATTTTAGAAAGATTAGCAATACCAGGATTAAGCTTTCTACCAAAGTGGTTTGTTGGGAATCAAACTGGTAAGTAAAAATGACGAAAGAAATTGAGAAATTGAACAAACAAGTTTAAATATAGAACCACAGCAAAAAAGGTGAAGATAAAAATTAAATCCAGAAAACTTGAAAACAAAGAACACTCGTGAAATAATAAAATAATCTAAACTAATCCGACTTTGATTGATATAAATAAATAAAGTCTAATTAAAAAATTATTTCTCAAATTTAACTGAAATAAGATTGCTACTTAACATGTTCTCTTAAAGCTCCAAAAGGTTCAAATTTTGAAGCTGAAAGATGTCTTCAGTTATGCCACCACTAAGATCATTTCTGCCAAGCAAAAGTTGCTCCAAGGAAGAACAAGTTCCCGGCCCTGGTGAAATATTACTAGAGAAGTAGTTCAATGCCAAACTAAGGAACCGAATTCGAGTAGAATTAACACATACATGTGAAGGAAGATAACCAATCAAGGAATTCGAAGAAATTTCAAGAATTTGAATTGAAGGAAGATCAATGCTACCTGGGATTGGTCCAGAGAAATCGTTATAGCTTAAGTCAAGTTGCTCCAAATTTGGCATATAAAACAAAGCTAGTGGCAGTGAGCCTTTAAGGAAATCGTGGGAAAGATTTGAGAGTTTTAAGCTTATCCAAACCAACTAAATAATGTCTGATAACCTTTTCCTGGAAAGTTCCAACTTGATTACTCTAGCAGAAGATAAAGGACCACAAATCAATTGATGAAATCCAAGCTTCAAAATATGTTGTCAAATTGCTCATGAAGCCCTAGAGGGCAGGCCGATCCTTTTGATTGCATAACGGGTTTTGTGAGTTGAGCAACTGAGCTTGGAACAAGACGAGTAAAAACCTATAGCTCAACTTCGATGAACACCCATTTTAAACAAAAAACCAAGAAAACCAAGATGTAGAGATTGAAACTTTGAATGAGAAACCATGCAAACCCCTTACACGTAAACAACTTTTTTGACCTTTTTTCCAATGGTTTTTTATAAAGGAGAAGAAATGAAGCACGAAGATGAACACAAAGAAGAGATAAAACCAAAATGAAAATTCGGGCTATATTTCAACAGTGATATGGAAGGGGACGGTGTCAGATGAATGAAAGAGAGACGTTTTGCCTTTCACTTTGGGCCTTTTGAGCCAACAATGCTGTTGGCAGATGGAAAACATATTAATTGTCAAACGTTCCTGCAGTCCTAACCTCGCCACAACGAAATGGTATACCTGCCAACAGTTGGTTTGACCCGCGATGACCAGCTAGGTCACAGGTTCCACTTGGGGATTTATTAAGAAAACAAGTTGATTTACGAAAATTATCCCTTTTAAGTGTTTTTTTCTAGACAAGTGTGTAGTAATATATATTTGAAATTTATGGTTTAATTATTATTATTATTATTATTATTTTTATATTTATCCTATCTTCATTCCACTTGTAAAGCTTCAATGTATGAAATAATTATTAATTGATTTAATAGTTTTAGACCCCCAAAGTTTTGTTTAATTACCGTCTTGAGCCTTTCAGCGGTCAAGTTGTATATAATTTTAGGTTGACTCAAATATAGAAATATACAAATAATTTAGTGAGTCAACCAAAGAAATATAAAAATAAAAATAAATTTTAAAATTGTACTTGAATTTTGATTTAATGTGTAATTGTATACATGAACTTTAATTTGGTGCAATTATATACGTGAAACTTTAATTGTGGTTCAATTGTATACTTGAAACTTTAATTTTGATTTAACCATGCACATTTAAAGAAATAAATACATCAATTTTTTTATATTGGATAAATATAATTATTTATGTATGCAACATATAAACATAAATTGATGTTATATCAATAATTGTATTAATGATTTACAAGAATTGAATCAAATAAAAATTTCATGTATAAAATTACACAAAATCAAAATTTATATATACAATTTCATATTAAACTATAATTTATGTATAATTTTGAGATTTATCTCTATAAAAATATTTTTTTTTCACTTTTAATACTATTTAAAATTGTTTTGACTAATAAAATGTGCTTGACATGAGCTCAGGTTTGTGCAAGAAAATAAAAAATTCTAAGCAATGAACCGACACATAGACATTTCCATAATCTAGGTATCGATTAAAGATTATTTAATTAAGTGTTATATTTAACATACTCTTGGTATATATACTATCAATATTATAATATTATAGACAATTGAATAAATTATAGTATGTTGGGATGAACTTATGTATGCAACGAACAAGAATAATAAAGAAGAAACTGAAAAGATCGAACACATAAATTTACGTGAAAAAATTCCTTAAAAGAAGATAAAAAATCACGGACAAAAAGAGATTTCACTAATATAAAAGAAGTACAAAGATGGAGAGAATCAAAACAAGGAAAACCCGAAACCCCGAAAGAAAAACTATTCTAACTCAAAAACACATAATTCTCTCAAGTTGTATATTTTCTATTGTATAAATCTAAGGTAACTAAGGCCTATTTATAGGCTGAAATTCGTAGCTTTTATGATTAGAATATCCCAAGGTTAATCAGAATTTAACTGGGAAACTAAAATAGAGTTTAACTAAGAGAAGAAAACTGATCGAGTCGTTGGGACAAAGAATGACCGAGTCGTTGGGACGAAGACATTTCTTCTATAACACCCCTAACCCACATCTGTCGCTGGAACAGGGTTACTGAGTATTACTGGAGTTTATAAACCAAATATTCAGATATCTCATATCATATAACATTCATGTCGAAAACCAATCAAAATCAATTATATTGTCCCTTATACGAGTCCTCGAGGCTCAAAATACACATCAGAAATAACTCAGGACTAAATCGAGTACTCAAAGAATTTTTTAGAAAACATCAAAATTTTTCAAATGTGCAGGGGACACATGCCCGTGTGGCTAGACCGTGTGGCTCACACGGTCAAGAGACATGGTCGTGTCTCGGGCCGTGTGAGCTTTTGAAATAGGGGCACACGGTCGTGTCCCAGCCCGTGTTCAAACTTGTAAGCTCTCTGACTTGGGTTAGACGGTCAAGCCACACGCCCGTGTGCTAGGCCGTGTGAGCATTCTGTTTTATGCAAATTAAAGATACAGGGGACACACGGCTGAGACACACACTTGCGTCTCTACCCGTGTGGACAAAAATAAGCAATTTTCCTAGCCATATTTCTCACCCAATTTGTCATCAACCTAAATCAACATTTTGGGCATCAACAAGCCATAACAAGGCATTTAAATCAAGCCAAAATTAATACTTAAACATGTAATACTATGACATACCAACAATATGCCCTTAGGCCCTTTAAATGACAACATAACTCATATCAATCAAATAACCAATTTCACTTACATGACCAAATACATATATGCATAATTTACCAAATATACCTATTCAACCCAACCATTAGTATACCTATAAGATTTCCATCATTCAACCATTTCAAACACACATCAAACATGATAAGGCCACTTACATACACATCAAGATTTATCCATCACAAGCCGTTCAAATTGCTAGTTCCAACAAAACATTTATATGCCATAATTGTCCAAATTAACCTATACATGCTATTATAACCAAAATTAATTTACTAATTATACCGAAAAGGCTGATGGATAGTGTGAAGTTACTCTGACCAGCTTCTAACCAAAATCAGCTTTCGAATTACTACAAAACATGGAAAATAACACAGAGTAAGCATTTAAGCTTAGTAAGTTCGTATAACAAGGAAATTAACTTACCATTTAATCATATTTAAGGTAAGCATGCTAATATAACCAAACCAATTGGCCAAAAGCCTAAACTCATATCCTCAACATGTTAGCCATGTAACACTTTCCATAACCAATAAACATGGATGTACATAATCACTAGGTAAGATTCACATACATGTATCATCCATATCATATTTCAATATATCATGTAATATCATTCCCATGTAATTCAAGTATATACCCATAATTGTTCATTTTGAACTCAAATTGTTTCATATAAGAACTTTACCCGTTGAACCATTTAAAATATCATTTGATACACATATAGTACACACGAAGTGTACAAATCTGTAATCCTTCAATTCATGTACTTGTATGCTTATACAAGCATGTAAACGAGAAGCTCTTCCAAGCCATATAATTGGAAGCTCTTCCAATCCATATAATGGGAAGCTCATACGAGCTGTATATTAGGAATCTCTTACGAGCCAAATATCGAGAAGCTCATAAGAGCCAAGTATCGGGAAGCTCAAAAGAGCTATGATGTGTCTACAACACATGCATGATCACAATCATATCGAGAACCCTAATGACATGTCGTTTGTATCCTTCGAATTTCTAAGGTTCAAACGGGACTTGATAATTATTGGATATGTGATCATAATTACAAATGGCAATGTAACGACCCAAAATTTTCGGGCACCGAAAAGACGAGTCTTAGGGCCTCCGTCTTAGGAAAATAAGTCCGTAAATATTTATTAAAAATATTTATGAGGTTGGTTATGAATTGAATTAGATTTTGATTAAGAGAATTTAATTCAATTAGAAATAATTAGTAGAAAAGACTAAATTGAATAGAATGCAAATGTTTAATTATAGAATAGAAAAATATGAAAGGATTAAATTAGTAATTAAACCATAAAAGTGACATGTGTGTATTATAGAATAAATACATGTGTAATTATACTATTGGTACAAATGTATATTAAATGTATATTTATTTATTTACTTATTAATTAAGTAAAATAATAATTATTAATAATTATGTAATATTATATTTTATTAAATTGTTGTGATAAAGACAAGTGTATGGTGTGGATTTGTGCAAGTGTCATAATAAGTATGTATACAAATGTATATGTATAATTAGTTATTATATTAGATATTTATAATAATTAAATAAGTAAAGTAAATAAAAGAAATAAAAGAAAAAGAACATAGAAAAGAACCAGAGAAGAAAACGTGAGAAAGGGAAAGAAAAGAAAGAAAGAAAAGAAAAAGGAAAATTTAAGGTTTTGAAGCTTCAAGTTAATTTGGTAAGTTTAATTAAGCCCTTTCTTTGTAATTTTGATGTTTTTGGAGTCTTAGGAGAAGATATTCTTGAATTTATGTGGAAATATTGAAAGATGATAGACTTTTGAATAGGGTATATGTTGAGAAAATGATGAAATTAGGGATTAATTTGATAAAATTATTTATTTGAGTTGATTAAAGGACTTAATTGTAAATTAGACTATAAGTTTTGTGTTTTAGGGATTAAATTGAAAGAAATTCGAAATTGTGGAAAAATGGTGAAAATTTGATAGTTATATGAGAGTTTTGATGGAAATTGAATAAGGAAATGATATGAATTGTTAAAAGGAAGAAGATGATAATGGTTAGGACAAATTTGGTATTATGGTAAAAGTTGCATGGAAAGTTAGAAATTTATATAAAATATGTGTGTTATTAATTAATTGTAATTATGCTAATTTTCTAGCGAGCAAGGAAACCGAGACATCGAATACGAAGGGAAAAGAAAAAGTGGTCCAGGAGTAGCTCGGGAAATTATCGGTTTGTATTATCATAATTCAAGTATTTATTATTTAATGTTTAATTTATTTAATATATGTGCATCGAATTAGAATTGAAATAAGTAGTGATATTTAATTTAAATGTGATTGGATATGATTGATGATTATATATGTATGTGAAATTGAATTATACGATTGAATTCAGCAATGTTAGTATGCAAATGAATTTGAGTTATTAATGTGATTGAATTGGTTGAAATGATTTTGATCGTTTGAGAATGGAAATGAAGTGAAAATATACGATAATGTGAGTTTGCACAAAATGTGCTTGAAATGAGAAATATGTGAGAAAAATGTGGCTAAAGTGCAAATGATGTGAATTTGATTGAAAATACGAGAAAGTGATTGAAATTGATATGTGTTTCCGATACCCTATTAACTAGTCGGGCTTAGTGGATATAACTGGCATGCCATAGGATTGGAAGTGTTCAGGGTTACTTCGACCTCGAGTCGATGAGACACTTGGAGTGTCATATTGCTTCGGATAGATTCGATGAGGTACTGGGTACCACTTTACTTTGGCTAGGCCGATGAGACACTGGGTGTCAACTTTGCTTCGAACTATCCGATGAGGCACTGGGTGCCAATATGGTGTGTTTGGTTGGATCCATGTATCCGCCAAAGTCCAAGTCATGTTAATAGAGGTAATTAAGTGAAATGAGAAAACCAATTGAATTTGTTTATTTGAATCATTGAATGAAGAGTGAAAATGATAATGTGATATGAAATAAGAAATGAAATTGTGCTATGAGATTGAACATATGAACCAAGGTTCTTGAATGGTATTATTGAATATGTATATGTGTAATTGAGAGGTGAACTAAATGTTCATGAATTGTTCAAGTTTGAAACATAAATTGAATATTTGTATGTGATTGAAGAAATGGTTAACCTTATATGAAAATATGGTAGTTGGGTACACAACTATATGTTTGATTTGTGTATGATATGGTATATTGTTGTTGTTGTTATAATTTGAATTATGATAATACCACTGAGTATTTTCAATACTCAGCGTACGGTTGTTTTCCGTGTGCAGCTTAGGTAAAGTTAAGGTCAGGCTCAGCATCCGAATCAATCCCCGACTTCAGCTCACGTTTTGGTCATGTATTTATAACTTTTGGAAAGGTGGCATGTACTAGGTTTAGTATTTACTATTTGTAAATGTTTAATGTTTTGAATGTGAATACGGATTATAAACCTTAAGAAGTTTTAAACATTTGCTAAGTTTGGAATTGAAATGCATGGTATTTGATTAATGTTTATAAGTCAATGGTTTGGGCATTATTTGGGTATGTTTAGTAGGTGAAAGTGACTTAAAAATGGTGAAACATGCAGTTTTCACACGGCCAAATCACATGGGCGTGTGCCCAGGCCGTGTGGGAGAAACAGACTTGCACACGGGCTAGACACACGGCCGTGTGAAGCAAGTCAGAACTGCCCACGGCCTGGCCCCACGGCCATGGGGATCCACACGGGCTGGCCACACGGGCATGCCCCAGGCCACACGGCCATGTTCCCCTGTTTTCAAAGTAAAATTTTCAAAGTTCCCGGTTTAATCCTAAATCATTTTCTAAACCTATTTTTGGCCCCGTAGGCCTATATTAAGAATTATTTGATGTAAATTAGATGGTTTTAGATTGAAACTCAAATTTATGTCTCGTTTTTATTCGTATATTAGTGTATAAGCCCGGTAACACCTCATAACCCTATTCCGGCGATGGTTTAGGGTTAGGGGGTGTTACAGGCAATTTGTACAAATCACACAAAACAACATTCAATTTTAAAACATATAAATATACAATTTAGTTACACAAACTTATCTCGATAAGTTTTTGTAGATACGAAGGCTACTAGTCTGATACATTTTTTTGCCTCGATTTAACTCCGTATTAGGTCTATCCAGATCTATACGAATGAATTTAACTCAATTAAATATAATTCATATTCAATTTAATCCAAAACACATCTTTGGAGAAATTACTATTTTGCCCCTATACTTTTAATTAATTACAATTTAGTCCCTAGGCTCGAGAAATGAAATTCATACAATTTAATCCTTATTCAAGCCTAGCCGATTTTCATACATATCAATAGCAACCCATGTATTTCACAAAATTCAGAATTTTTCCGTAAATTTTTATCTATTCAATTTAGTCCCTAATTGATAATTTTATCAAAATTCTCTTTACAAAAGTTGTTTATCATAAACCTTTCATTTTCTATCATAAAACTTCAAATTTCAACTATACTCATCCATGGAAAAACCCTAATACTTTAATGGTTTTGTAAATTAATCCTCGAGATAGCTATTAAGCTATTACGATATCAAAAACATAAAACTCATTAAAAACAGGACAAGAATACTTACCAAAATGAGCAAAATAAGCTTGCTAAAGCTCAAGCTTCCATGGCTAGGGTTTCCATGTTTTTTGATGAAAGATGATGAAAATATATTTTTTTCTTTTATTTAATATTACTTTAAATCATTAATTTCCAAAATTAACCTTAATATTTTCTTCAATTTCTAATGATGAATAATCATACTTATCCACAAACTCCTCTAAATAGTCTATTTGCTATATAAGGACCTCCAATTTTAAATTCCATAGCTATTTGATACTTTTAACTACTAGAAATCAATTTTTACTCTTTATGCAATTTAGTCCTTTTTATCAAGTTAGGCATGTAAATGGTAAAATTTCTTAACAAAATTTTCATACGATATTTCTATCATACTGTAGACCATAAAATAATATTAAAATAAATTTTCTTCTGACCTCGAATTTGTGGTCGCGAAACCACTATTCCTATTTCACTAAAACGTGTTGTTACATCTTCTTGTCATGACGACGACTGCTCGTTGAGATGAAGAGTCTTCCCTCGTTGCGATGTCACTCACTGTTTTGGTCAAAATGCAAGGCATACTTCCACAAATCTCCACCTTGACTTATATTTTGACTTAACTCCTTTGCCAAGCCCTATTATGGGCCTAATTGGATTTTCATCCGGTACTTACTGTAACGCCTCTAACCCGTATCCGTCGCCGGAATAGGGTCACGAGGTATTACTTAACATCACATAACCTTAAAAATTTCAAACATGACCTAATCGCATTACATAGAGCATAAGAATAATTAAATAGTCAAACATACTTTATTAACATGATACAAAAACATTTCATATTTCAAATCATCATAAAATGTTATTTATAATAAAACACATTCAAATAGATGCCTATTATAAGCCGAATACATAATGAGCAATAATGTACACTTTTATAAACAATTTTACCACCATTAACAAAAGTTACTAATCATTGGGTCACTTATCACTTCCCTAGCCGAATATATAAAATGCATATAACCATTTCACTTCCAACTTAATTCCATCATTTAAGCAAACACACAATCACACGTGGAAATATATCAAAACTTACCAAAAATTTTACGTAACTTCATAGCTAAAACAATTGGTCAATTTCACACATATATATATATACATACCATAAGATTCCACATTTTTAGCATTATTCAACAAATGGTCCATCCATCCAACATAGCGCATTTATCATCTATCCTATAAAGCCGAACATATAATACACATATCAAAGATATCAACCATCACCAATCCATTCAGGGTCATTGATAACCAATTTAAACAAACATACATAACTACCATTACCAACTAGCATTACTTAAGCATTATAGTGCACACAACTAAGTAATAGGCCATATTCGCATGGCTCAATATATATACATCCCCCCAAATGCAAGATTTACAAGCTTGTTCCACCTATACATGCCATAAGTCGAGTTCAAAATATTTAATACCAAAACTGTGGATAGTGTAATGAGTTGACTGAGGATCCCCGAACTTGTAGCTGGCTTCCGAGATCTATAGAATAAAGAAATAAAACATTCAAAGTAAACATAACTAGCTTAGTAAGTTTTAAGCACATAAACAAATTTAATAAGCATTCATACATTTTTACTAATCGAAAAGTACCATTAGGAGTAAGCAATATCTTAAACCAGTAAGTTTAACAGAATATGCAAATTTTCTTTTATACCCTTCCACTTATACCCGAACCTCCCCTTTTCGGTATAAGCTTACATCCAATCCAAGATGTTATTTCATTTAAACACATACATAACCGAATACACTAAGTTTAAGTAAACAAATATGGCCGTTTATAGTCAATTCCGTATAAGCATGCATATAGTCGTAAATACTAATTTTCTCTAGCTTGCTTATGACCAAAATATATCAAATCCATGTAAGTACACATTTACTTACTCCAATGGTCAAATAAAGAAACATTTAAAGCATATTACTCACTTACTCTCCATTTCGGTAATAAGACACATAGATATAACATAATTTAATTAACTCACCGGTATAAACCTGCTAGGCATAGGCTCGAATCACACACCGGCACAAGGCCTGCTAGACCCAAGGTCCGATATTCATTCACCGGCAATAAGCCTGCTAGGCATAAGCCCGAATAAACTCAACAACACCTGACTTGCTAGGCTATTAGCCTAGTTTACATTTCACCGGCCCTAGGCCTGCTAGGCACGAAGCCTGAATAACTCGAGTATGTGGTTCATGACAACACTTATTTAATACATTATCTCCTTACTCTTTCATGCAAATTTAGATGATCTTTCATACACCGAATCATCAATGAAACACTACCAATATAAAATAATAATCTCCTTCTCATTCGGCTAACACAAGTAACCATATATATAATGATTCAAGGATTTAATCCATAATCGACATTAGTTCATATAACCTCAAACTGTAACACCTCCTCCAATTCACATTCGGTACAATGTATTACCATATATAATAATCACCACAACTCAACTATTCAAGAATGACATTCGGCAATGACATATATGTTTCTAATAATTCAATTAAATTCTTGTATCTAACATTTATTTAAATTCAGTTCAAAACGTAGCTTAAGAACTTACCTCGGATATTTGTACTTGGTGAATCAACTACTCGGTTAACTTCGCTTTCCCCCGATCCGTTTTCGATCTCTTTTGTTCTTGAGCTTAATTAGATAATAAATTGAATTTATTAAAAAAATAAAAATATATATAACTATAATATTATCATTCAAAATCATGAAATACCAAACAATTCAACATTTTTTTTATTTTTATTATTATTAATACTCTAAGGCCGAATACTTCCCAAAGCAATACAAGTCCTCTCATTTGTTATGTTTCACACATTAGTCCTTCTACTTCCTAATTTTCACAAAATATCCCAAATTTACAAAAATTCTAACACAAAAATTCACTAATTTCTCCTCATGGCCGAATTCACAAGCATCATCAAATACCAAAATTAACAATTGGGCTAATCACATAATTCAACCATAAACTCAAAAACATGTTCAAAATTTAAAATTAACATCAACTCACCTTGAATTTTAAGCTAATAATGGCCGAACATGGGAGAGTTCTCCTACCCTTCTTCTCTCAACTTTCGGCACTCAAAAAGAACATTTGCATGTTTCTTTTCCAACTTTTATTTTTATGTTATATATTAACTTTATTTTATAATTTGTTTCCAATTATAACCTTAAGTAACATATATATATACTAACATCAAGCCATTGCCGTCCCATTTATAAATACATGGCAAATTTGCCTTTTAACTACTTCCAAAAATAAAAAAATTCTCAAATTAGCCATCACACAAACAACCACAGAGTTTTCATCTTACGCGATTAATCCCGTTTTATCAAATCGACCTTCAAACGCTAAAATTTTTCGACCAAAATTTCACACATGCTATATCACACACAGAAGGCATAGAAAATAATATTTAATTATTTTTCTGACTTAGATTTGTGGTCTCGAAACCACCGTTCCGATTAGGGTCAAAATCGAGCTGTCACCTTTACCAAGTCTAAGCAGTGCTCAAACTTTGAATCTGGAAGACTTTTGGTCAACATGTTAGTTGGATTATCTTTTGTGCCAATTTTATGAATATAAGTATCCCCTTAAATGATCACCTCTCGAACAAAGTGATAACGAATGTCTATATGCTTTCTCCTTTCATAATGCATCTGATCTTTGGTGAGATGTATAGCACTTTGACTATCACAGTGTATGACAGTTTCCCCGTTCTTATTAACCAGTTTGCTAAACAGGCCTCTTAACCAAATTGTTTCATTTACAGCTTCAATGATTGCCATGTATTCAACTTTAGTAGTTGACAAAGCCACTGTGGCTTGATATATAGCTTTCCAACTAATAACACAATTTCTGAAAGCAAATAGGTAACCTGTGAGAGACCTCATTCGATCTAAGTCTCCTACATAAGCTAAACCACTATAGTCAACTAAACCCTTTTGGCTTCTTCCAAACTCTAAGTATATATTTGAAGTACCCCGCAAATATTTGAAAATTCACTTAACTGTATGCTAGTGTAACTTACCTGATTTGACCATGTATCTACTAACAACACTAACAACATATGAAATATCAGAATGAGTGCATACCATTGCAGATATTAAACTTTTGACTACGCTTGAGTAATATACTTTTGACATGTACCTTTTTTCTTCATTTTGAGGGGAATATGAAATTAAGAGTTTAAAATGTGCAACTAAGGGAGTACTTACCAGTTCTGAGTCTTGCATTTCAAATTGTTCAAGAATTTTTATGATGTACCTTTGTTGCGACGTTTGCTCCATTTCGTCGCAACGTCACTTATTGTTTCTTCCTTCGACTCTACATTGCTTGAAACACTCTAGTTTGTTGTGTATTTAAATATAGGCAACCCCTTTTCTGAACAAATCATGATAGATTCATCGAACGTAACATTTCTGCTAATAATTGTTTTGTTGGTTTCTGGACACCAGAGTTTAAAATCTTTCATACTGATAGAGTATCCCCAAAAAATTCACTTTACGACCTTTGGTTCAAGCTTTCCCTAACTAACTCTAGCATAAGCAGGACAACTGAAAATTCTAAGGTTAGAATAATTGGAAGGATTACCTGAACATATCTCCTTTGGAATTTTTCTGTTTAATGCTCGATGGGGAGATCGGTTCACCAAATGGCTTGCCACGTTGATAGCTTCATCCCAAAATTCCTTCCCTGAGCCTACATTAAAAAGCATACATCGAGCATTTTCGAGCAAGGTTCTATTCATCCTTTTAGCAACTCTATTATGCTACGAAGTACCTACAATGGTGCAATATCTTTTTATTCCTTCCCATTTGCAGTAATCATTAAACTCCGATAAATAAAATTCAAGACCATTGTTCGTTCTCAACCTCTTCACAGACTTTTCGGCCTATTTCTTTAACAATATTTTCTACTGCTTAAAGATTCCGAAAATTTCATTCTTCTGTTTCAAAAAATAAACCTAAAATTTTCAGGAGTGATCATCAATAAAAGTTAGGAAATATTTATAACCTCTTTTTGAGATGTCAAGAGTCGGGCTCCATAAATCGAAATGCATATAGTCGAGAGTCCTTTTTGCCATGTGTATTGTTGAATCAAAACTTACCCGTGTTTGTTTCTCGTAAGTGCAGTGCTTGCAGATACCTAACTTTCCAACTCTAGTGCCTTTCAGAAAACCTCTTTTACACAATGTATGTTGTTATACCTTTCTCACTCATATGACCAAGTTGCATGTGCCACAGTTTGTTTACTTCAGAATCTATGGAAGAAAAATCACGTTGTGTCGTTGCAACGTCATGGTGGTCCTCGTTGCAAAGTGACGATGATTTTGGCTCTTTTTCGGTACTTGCAGTCGCACCAGTTACTGTTGACCCTTGTAGAATATACATGCTACCCTTTTTTTATCCTCTTATTACAACGAGGGCTCTACGAGAAACTTTTAAGTTGTTTGACTCGATAATAATCCTGCAACCATTAGAGTCCAAAATTCCAAATGAGAGGAGATTTTTCTTTAAGTCGGGTACATACCTGACATCTGACAATGTTCGAATAATTTCTTTGCGCATCTTGATTTGTACTGTTCCAATTTTGATTGTCTTACATGGAGAATTATTCCCCATTAGTACAACTCCACCTTCAATAGAACTATATGTGGAGAACTAGTCCCTATTGGGACACATGTGATAAGAGCATCCTGAATCTAGGATTCATTCAGAAGTAAGCTTGAAACTCTTGCTCGTCGACACCAACAAGAAATTATCATTTATTTCTTTGGAATATCATAGCAACTTCTTTTTTCTACTTACATTTCTCGTCTTTTTCCGTATATCTTTGATTCTTATTTTGAAGTTTGTAACATTTTGCTTTAATGGGATCTATCTTCTTGCAATAGCTACATTGTTTGTCTTAGTTTCTGGATTTTGATCTTGCCCTAGACTTGCTTCAATCCGACTTTCTAAATTTTTGTTTGCCCATTGTAATAAAGACAGAGACCTGCCCACTTAACTTCTTATTTAGGCCTAACTCGTTATCGAGTTTATCTTTGCTTAGTAGATTTCCCTTCACGTCCTTTAACGAGAGATTATCTCTCCCATAAATCATGGTTTCCTTTAAAATTTTGTGAAAAGAGGGCAAAGAATATAAGAACAACATAGCCTGATCTTCATCACTGATATCTGCTATGAGATTCTTTAGACTATTTAGAAAGGTAACAAACTCACTGATATGAGCCCTAATGTAACACCTCCTAACCCTAAACCGTCACCGGAATAGGGTTACGAGGCATTACCAAACAAATTAGACAATTAATAAATAATATGCAATAATTAACGATCATAATATAAAATAATCATAAAGTCCCTTAATGGACCTTCGAGACCCAAAATACGAGTTAAAAATGATTCGGGACTGATTCGGGTGCTCAGGAAATTTTTTGTGAAAATTTAAAATTTTTCCTAAGTACAGGGCTCACACGCCCGTGTGGGTTGGAGACACGCCCGTGTGACTCCATGACGCGCCCGTGTTGTTGAACTGTGTGGCTCACACGACCAAGGTATTCCTGGACACGCCTGTGTCCCTTACCCGTGTAACTCTTTGACTTCCAACCCAAGAACAAATTAATTTCACACGACCAAGCCACACGCCTGTATGCTCAGCCCATGTGGATTTATTTTCAATCTGAATTTAGTGCAGTTTTCACACAGCCTTGATGCATGCCCATGTTCAAAGCCCGTGTGGGTCACATGGCCAACCACACCCTCGTGTGCTAGGCCGTGTGCCAAAACCTGGACATTCTGTTTCTTATTTTTAAGATGCAGGGGACATACGGCCAGACCACACACCCATGTGTTAGCCGTGTGTCTCACATGGTTTGGCCACACGCCCGTGTACCAGGCCGTGTGGACTTAAAATAAGCCTTAAATACTAACCTAGCCACCCTGCAAATTTTAAACTGAAACTAGTTTGCAACCAATATATCATTTAACAAACTTCCGTATTCAAACATACCTAATTATGCCCTAAATCTTGACTTATTAATTTACTCAATGAATATTTATAATATCATTCAAAATTTAACCTATATTTCATTCTTTCATTTCAAATTTAACACTTAATATTCAAACACATCATTTATATTTCAAACCATTCATCAATCTCCAACTTAAATGTTATGTACCATATTTGTATCCAAAATACAAAACATATACAAGTGACCAAGACAAAACCTAGTACATGCCACATTTACCAAAAGATAGATTACATCACCAAAATGGAGCTGATGTCGGGATTGGCTCGGATGCTGAACCGGACTTAAATTTCTACTAACCTGCACACGAAAAATAATCGTACGCTGAGTATGGATATACTCAGTGGTATTACTATAATTCAAATTAAAATTAACCAAATAAATTTCACATATGTAAACTTACATCACATGAACACAAATAATACCAATTCACACTTTATTTTCATATCATATCTATAGCAATTCAATTTAACTAATTATCAATTCAATATCATAAACATCACATTTAAGTACTATTAGCCTTTAGAGCATTTAATTCATTCATTTAATTCCATTTCTTAATTCATATCACTTTTCACTTTTTTTTTTTTGCAAAATTTCTTATTTTTATTCAATTTTGCCTTCTCACTTTATTTACCCCTATTAATAAGACTCGAACCTTGGTGGATACACGGATCCAACCAAACACACCAGAATGGCACCCAATGCCTCATCGAATAGTTTGAAGCAATAAAGTAACACCTAGTGTCTCATCAGCCTAGCTGAAGTAAAGTGGTACCCAGTACCTCATCGAATTTATCTGAAGTAAAATAATGACACCCAGTGTCTCATCGACTCGAGGTCGAAGTATCCCTGAAATCTTTCAATCCTATGGCATGCCAATTATATCCGACTTAGCCTGACTAGTTAATAGGGTATCGAATAACATCTCACTTTCACTTTCACTTTCAATTTGATCACAATTCATTCAAATTCCATTCAATATAATATCAATTCGATCTCAATTCAAAGGCACTTTCTCATTTTTGAATCAATACACATTTCACATACTAATTGCAAAATATCATTCATTGCTCATTCAATTTCCATTCATATAAAAAATAATACTTACCTCATATTTCTTTTGACATGCACATATATTAAAATTCAGTATTTGATATAAATTAATTTGAGTTATAGTAATACAAACCGAAATCTTCTCGAGCTACTCCTCGATTATCTTTTCTTTCCCTTTTTGCACCGATGGCTCGGGCCCTTTGTTTACTACGAAAATTAAATAATTTACAAATCATTAATATTACACTAATTTATGTTAAATACTTAAATTTCTATTCAACTTTTGTCTTAATTCCATATTTGTCCTAACTATATTCATCCATTTTTCTATATCAATTCATATCTTATTTCTATCCAAATTCCATCTAAACTTAAATTTAACTATCAAATTTTCATCATAATTCCATAATTTCGAATTTCTTTCAATTTAGTCCCTAAAACACAAAACTTATAGCCTACTTTACAATTTAATCCTTTAATCAATTCTAATTAATAATTCCATCAAATAAACCCCTAATTAATTTAATCACTTGTTCAATATAAACCCTACTCAAAAACCTACTAACTTTTAAAATTTTAACTTAAAATTCAAAAGTATTCAACTCTAGGATTCCAAAAACATCAAAATTACAAAGAAAATGGCTTGATTGACTTACCAAAATAAGGTTAAAGCCTCAAAACCCTATTTTCTCTTTTCTTTTTCTTTCTCTTTTTCTTTTCTCCTATTTCGTTTAAGCTTCTGTAACTTTGCTTTCTTTTTGTTTTTATTTCATTTTATTCTATTTACTTTTATTTACTTTATACTTAATTAATTAATAATTATAAAATATCTATTTAATAACAAATGTATATATTACAATTATACACACATATATTTTACATTTGTCCCATATCATCACCCTTTATGGTTTAATTATTTATTTTATTTTCTTAATTAATTATAATATAATATAATAATATTTTCTTAATTAATAAGTAAATACATAATTAATTTACAAGTGTACATATACATTAATAATACACATGTCTTTCATTATTACCACACACCTGTCACTTTTATGGTTTAATTATTATTTGGTCCCTTGACTTTTCACTACTTTAAATTTAAACTTTTATACCCTAATCAATTTGGTCTTTTTTATTAATTACTTCTAATTAAATTAAATTTACCTTAACCAAAACCTATTTAAACTCTTAACTTAAAAATATTTACGGACTCATTTTACTAAGACGGAGGCCCTATGATTCACTTTTCCGGTGCCCGTGAATTTTGGGTCGTTACACCTAATGAACTCACCTTCGACTATCTTAAATGTGTATAAACATTGTTTTAGAACTAACCTATTGGCAAGAGATTTTGTCATATATAAGGCTTCTAGTTTCCTTCATAGTGCGGACGTTGTTTTCTCTATTAGAACATCCTGTAACATAATATTCGTGAGGAATAGTTGAATTGCATATAAATATTTTTCGTCAAGCTCTTCTCATTCTAATTGATTCATATCCATGGGCTTCTTCCTTGTAACGACCTTTTTCAGACCATTCTAAACTAGTATTGTCGTTATCTGAATTTACCACAGACTGAAATTTGCGATTCCATCAAACTTCTCAATGTCAAACATTATCACTGCCATCTCTAGACAGGTAGAATGTAGAAACCAAACCAAACTTTGATACTTGTTTATTGGGGATAAACTCGTGTATGCAAAGAATAAGAATAGTAAAGAAGAAATTGAAAAGATCAAACACACAAATTTACGTGGAAAAACTCCTTAAAAGAAGATAAAAAACCACGGGAAAAGGAGATTTCACTAATATAAAAGAAGTACAAATATGGAGAGAATCAAAATAAGGAAAACTTGAAACCCCGAAAGAAAAACCCTTCAAACTCAAAAACACAAAATTCTTTCAATCTGTATATTTTCTTCTGTATAAACCTAAGGTAACTAAGGCCCTTTATAGACTAAAATTCATAGCTTTTTTGGCTAGAATATCCTTAGGTTAATCAAAGTTTAATTGGGAAATTAAAATAGAGTTTAATTGAGAGAAGAAAACTGATAAACTTGAGGAACACATTGCTACGTTGTGACGTGGTGTTTGTGTCGTTGGGATGAAGAGTGGTCACGTTGTTGGGACGAAGAGTGATCATGTCGCTGGGACGGAGGCATTTCTTCAAGTCGTGACATCGACTGCTAGTCAGGATGAAGAGTCTTCCCTTGTTGCAACATAACTCACTGTATTAGTCGAAATGCGATGCATATTTCCACATAGTATAACATATTTATAACAAATAAATAAACAATCCAATTTTTTTTCTAAAGTAAATATACTAATAGTTTTAAATTTATTTTTTTCCTAAAAAGAAATATAATAATAGTTTTAAAACTGTGGTATGCACATACTATTTTTTATTAAATTTCCCTCATTAAGTAAAAATGTATAATTTTATATATAATGTAAATAACATGAATACAAAAGAAAATTTATGTTTGAATGTTGAAAACGATATTATTCGGATGGAAAATTAAAAAAATAGACATAAAAGTTATCTTAATTATATATATAAGAAAGACATGGATACTGAATCAATTAAAAAAATTAACCCTAAACCCAAATTCTCATTTTTGACTTTGACCTCCATCATTCATTTCTCTATAAGCTACTTGAGGAAGTTGTCATATTGTGCCTATAGATAGGCAACTTATTCGCATGGTTCGATGACTCTTTGAGGGAGTACTTTTGTATTGTTTTCTTGTGTAATTGTCGTTAGCTTTACTTTGTTGTTTGCGTTTTGTTATAAGCATTCTTGGAGAGTTAAAACTTATTGCAAGTGATGTTATTTGGGCAAGTGGTTGTAACAAGTTGAGAGGTTATCTATTGGGGATACAATTGCTTCTTATTTAAGGGTAATTGGACTTTAGCCAATAGGTTGTTAGATCAATTGTTGAACAAACTATTCATCGAGTGAGGCTCTACAAAGTAGGATTGATTTCGAATTGGGTTTGTAAAGCTTGTGTACTTGTCTCTCCGTCACTCTCTTTGCTTATTATTTTTGTTCTTTGAGTTTTGCAAATTTGTGTATGGACCTTAGTTTGTGTTGGAAAAATTCGGTTTAAGAAAATGGTTTATAGTAACAGTGAAAGTTTAAAAATTTTCTAAACCAAGCTAGTTTATGATATTTACAGCAATAAACTTTTATGGAAAAGTATCTATACTTTGTGCGATACAGATTTGAATCATTCTGGACTTTCAATTGAACGACCTTCTTCATTATCATTGTGCCCCGAATTGCGTTGAGTGTGGGCTCAAGCAACACATATCAAACACAAAACAAGAAACAATTTTATTACTTTCAATAGAAAAATAATTCTCTCTTATAAAAACTAGTAGAAATTGTAATTCCCAGAAATTCTAGTAGAATAACAATATATGAAAACTTAAGAGATAGAAGAAACCTGGTTGAATGAGAATTACACAAATAATATTTATTTAATAGAAATCACATTCCTACTCCTATTGAAGTAGGTGTAAGCGGCAAACCCTAGAAAAAATTACTAGGGTTACCACCCCTCTCATCTTGTATGAGGGGATTTGGGCCTTTTCTGTATTAAATCCAATTATATGTGTTTTCTGAACTTTTAGTCTAACACTTTATAATTTAATCTAACTCAATATTTTTTTATTTTGCAAAATAAATATTAATTAATTAATTAATTAATTAATCAAATTAATTAAATTAATTTTTCAATTAAATATTTTTCTCAATCCAATTTTAATTCCATTAAAGTCATGTCAATTTTACCGCGTAAAATAATCTATGAGAAAATATATTTAATTTCCTTATTCAGCGGATTCATAATAACTAATTTGACATGCATATCAAATAACAACAGATCAACCGTTAGGGTTTAACGGTCATTCATTAAGTCTATCAAGTCAAAGGGCTTAATTGATATTTTTAGGATACTTCAATGGCTTTTTATACCATTAAGCCTATAATATAATATAGTTATATTATATTATAGATTATAGAATACAATATAATATAATATAATATAATAATCCAAATTATAATGATAAATTTGTATTGTGTTATATATATCTATATCTATATCTATATATATATATGAGTTTGAAAAAACTTTTAAATGGATAATAATACTCTTTATTTTCTATTATATTAACAAATTGACTTCTAAAAATAATTATAATAAATTAAAAGTTGAAAAAGAAATAAATTACAATTGTTGTATTAAAAAAGTGTGATAATTATAATGTAATTTAGGGAATAGGTTACGATAATTATATTAAAAAAGTTAAAAAAAAAAAAGAAATAGAGTAGGGTATAGAGGTGCTCATGGGCCGGGCCGCGTCGGTTTCGGGTCTGGCTCAACTAAAATTTTAGGCCCATCCATCGGGCTCGGGCCGGGCCAGGCCCCAAAAATGGGCCTAAAATTTTGCCCAAGCCCGACCCATATAAAAATGCTTAAACCCGGGCCCGACCCGGCCCGCCCATATTAATTTTTTATATTATTTTATATAATTTTTAAATAAATATAATACATCAAAAATACTAAAAAAATCAAAATAAATATTTCCCAACAAATTGAAAATTAATTTTAAAAAATATGAAGACTTAAATAACACTAAGATAGATGCAACTTAACAAGCAAATACCTCTAAAATAATAACAAAATTAACAAATGCCTTTAAAATAATAACAAAATTAGCAATAAAATAAGTTTTATACAATATCTAAACAATAACAACAAAATAGTAGCAACATAATAGTAATATGGTAGCAAAATAGGGAGAAAACATCAAGAAAATAACATTCAAAAACAAACAAAAAATAGCAAAATCTTTTTCTCCTTTAGTGAATTCGGGCCGGGCCGGGCCGGGCTCGGGCCAAAAATACCTTACCCGAGGCCCGGCCCATTTTTTAAACGGGCCTTATTTTTTTGCTCAAGCCCATTTTTCGGGCCTATATTTTTGCCCAAACCCTCTCAAATTTCGGGCGGGCTTTCAGGCCGGGCCGGGCCGCCCAACCCATGAGCAGGTCTAGTAGGGTAGTTACATTTAAAAAAGTATTGTGATAATTATAATATAATTTAAATTTAGATTTATTAAGTAAGAAATCACATACAATAAGTTTTTTTAAATTATAATTAATTGAAAATATGGAATAAAATGAATTATGATAGTTATATTAAAACTATAATAAACGTCGATAATAATAGTAGAATGATCGCAAAGTAATAAGAAAAGAAAAATAAGAATACATAGATTTTACGTAGAAATCCTTTTGAGAAAAAACTATGGGCAGAGGAAAAGAAATTCACTAATGTTGAAAAACGAATGATACAAGAAAAGTTTCGACTACATGAATTGAAAGGTTGAAAAATCCTATTCTAATCAAAGTCAAATAGAAGAAGTATAATTTTATACTGACTCAATTTGTGCGGTATGGTCTGTATCGCGCGGCGGACATAACCCCAATTTAGTTTTGTGTTTAATGAGGTCATATAAAGTCTAACAGGGTGGCTGCCATTGGAGGGGTTATACGTGATTAGAATGGTCAATGGGTATGGGGGTTTGCTAAAAATGCTGGAACTTGCACAGTGATGGAGGCAGAGTTTTGGGTGCATACGAGGGCTCCAAGCTGCATGGGAGATAGGGATAAGACGGATGGTACTAGCAATGGATAGCCTTGTTGTTTTCGATTTCTAACCGGCAAGACGAAGCTGGAGCCTCCTTGTTCGATCAGGTGGTCAACGATGGAACTGACTAAGCGAAACTGGGAGGTCACGGTGGTGCACGAGTACCGTGGAGGTAATATGGTGGCTGATGTACTTGCAGCACTGGAAGTGTTACGTTCATTGAAAATTATTATTATGTGTATCTAGAATATAAATTCTTTATTTATATCAATTTCGCATACATCAAAACAATGAAAATTAAAGAATAGAAAACATGGCCATGTAATATATGTCCATCTTCCAAATATTCTGAAAATATATTTTTTTCTTAAAATATGGTACTATTACTTAAATTATGATTCAAAATTTTTTATTTATAAAATATTATTTATATTATATGTTATATATTATATGGATTTTTATATAAAAAATAAATGTGTTATTCACCTAAATTCAAAAAGGTAGTATTTATAAAACATTAAATTTATTTGAATCCGTTTAAATCACTTTGACTTGAACCAATTCAGACAAAAAAAAATTTCAAGCCCGAGAAAAATTGATTTCAAAAGGTCTGAGCAAGAGAAAATCCGAATCTAAAAATATTCGAACTGGAGCTTAAAAAATACAAATCCAAACTGGTTCAAATTAAAGAAATTCCAACATGAAATAATCCTTTATTTGGCAACTAAACAAACAATAACAGTTGGTTTCAACGGTCAATCATTTTTCCCGGACAAAAGCACTTTCCATTTCCTTTTCTTCTTCTTCTTCTTCTTCCCTGTTAAATCATCATCATATTAGTTGGGTTTTTCGTATTGATTTTATTAGGACAGAGTGATATGGTAATGTTTTTCTAAATCTAAGAACATTTCAACATTACCCTGTGTCAGATATATGTATATACGGGTATATATATATCTGACACTCGTCCTAACTCATCATTATCGTTCATATCAATCCAGATAAGGTATTATTCTTCATATTTGGATCTTAATTGAATTTGGAGATTGTTCTAATAATTGTCTGTGTCAATAGATCCTCATAATTGGGTTTTCTTTGATTTCATGTGGGGTTGTTTTTTTATTACATTAATTAATTAATAGGTTGGATCTTAAGGAATTTGGTTTCAATTTTTAATTATTTGTTATCATGAAATTCACTTTTTTTCCCTTTTTTTTTTAAATCTCAGGTTTGCATTGCAAGGTTTTTTTTTTGGTGAACCTTGTGGAAATCCAGTCCTCGAGCAAATTTCTGGAAAAAATGACTGCAACTGGAAATCCATTTCCCAGAGTACAAAGGAATTTTAAAGGGTTTATAAGAGTGCTCAAGTTTGCTGCTTGTGAATGGGTTCTAATCTTTTTATTGTTAATTGATGCTGCCTTCTCTTACATGGTCACAAGTTTTGCACAATACTGTGAATTGCAAATCCCTTGCATTCTATGCTCACGGCTTGATCATGTTTTCGGCAATGCAAAAGATTATCGGACTCTGTTTTGCCGAAGTCATAGATCAGAGATTTCATTCTTGCTTTCCTGCAACATCCATGACAAGCTCGTCGATAGCAGTGGCATGTGCGATGAATGCCTCGCGTCGCATGTCGAGGGAAATGAATCAAACTCCGATATGAAGAGACTCGTTTCAGGAAAATTGGGTTATGATGGAAATTGTTGTTCTCAAGTAGATGAGGATCTTACATCTGCCTACAAATTCACACGGTTGTGCCTATGCTGTAATAAACCATGGATTCCAAGACCAAGTTCCAATAGATCACTTCTCCTGAAATCGTCCACGTCGGTTTCGAAGCCCAGCATTCCTTTGCCTCTTAGCTTAAGTCCTATAAATGACTTGAAGAAGATGAACGACACGGTTCCTGGGAAAGCTGGATTTGAGCACTTGTCTCACGTAGGAGACACTGAGGTGAAGATCAGTTCTGAATCCAAATCCGCGTTCCCGGCTACTGATAACGATACTGGCGATAGCATAGTTCGTAATATAAACGAGAACAAAAAAGAACAGGCTGATGATGCTAATGAATCTCATGATCTTAGATGCTTGGCTCCAGAGAGTGAGAATGTGGTCAGTGAGCATACAGTGAAGGCTAATTTTAATGAACTACCTGAGCTTATTTCTCTAGATAAGTATCCTCCTACATCCTGTCTTATGGAAGTTCCAAGTTTCAGTGCCTCATTATTAGCAGCTGATCTTATTCCTCTGGTTGATACTTCTAATTCAGCTAATGCTAAGGATGTTCCTCTTGAACCAGAGAATGAAAATTTTTCTGTCAATAAGAATGATGAAATCTTGAAGTTGATAAGTACAACAACCGGGGCTCGTTTCGAAGCCGATCAAGTTGCGGATGATACTGCCATGCTAAATTCGACCGATGGAGATCCGAGTGAACCTGAGTTTGTTACAAAACATATGCTAACAGACAATAATGGGGTTAATGAAGATCATAAGTCATCGCCAGTGGAGACTGTTTTTGAAGCAAGTAAAACTGAGAGTGATGAAATCTCTAAGTTGATAAGCTCGTCAACTCAAACTGTTTTCAGAACTGATGAACTTGGAGATGATACCGCCATCGTAAATTCAACCGATGAGGATCGGAGTGCGGTGCAGGAGCTACCAGTCTGTGGTGAAGAAAAAAGTGCATTCGAGTTTGTTACTGAACCTACGAATGGAGTTAATGGAGAAGTTAAGTCACTGCCGAGGCAGAGCACTTCAAGAGAAGGGATTTATTTATCATTGAGCAATTTAAGTCCTGAGTTACAAGATCGTGCAGTTGAATTGCTAAGATCCGAATCCAACTCCGAAGAGGTTCGGAATCTTCGGAACCTGTTCTTTGAAGCAATAAATGACTCACCTGGCGTCAAATATTTCGAAGAAAGCAGCGTCATCGAAGGCGAAAATCCACTTGATACGCTGAAACAAGAAATTGACAATTACAGGAACTACATAAATGCATTATCCAAGGAGCTAGATGAAGAAAGGAATGCTTCTGCAATTGCTGCAAATCAGGCAATGGCTATGATCACAAGGTTGCAAGAAGAAAAAGCAGCACTCCGTATGGAAGCCCTGCAGTACCTAAGGATGATGGAAGAGCAAGCGGAGTACGATGTTGACGCCTTGGAGAAAGCTAACGATCTTCTGACCGATAAAGAGAAAGAAATACAAGATTTGGAAGCAGAGCTTGAATATTACAGATATAACTTCCCTGATGAAACATCGGAAGAGATCGAACCCGAGGCGAACATCAACTTAGAGAAGGAACATGTTTCTATGGAGAACAACACAAGCACATGTTCTAAGCAAGATGATTTGAAATATCCCTTGGAAACAATGTTGCCCGAGGCTAGTACCGTCGTCGACGATCATCCCGTAGTCATAACCGCATGGTCGGAAATCGAAGACGAGAAGTCGTACATCTCTCAGTGGCTACAAAAGTTGGAGAAGAAACTTAACATGCTTGCTCAGTATGGGACTTCATCACCACAAAACTCTGATGGAGGCCGAGAGGAAAAGGATCATACACCAGTACAGGAAGCTTCATCAATAGCTAATGGAACCGGTGTTTCCCAAGAAACTTCAATAAGCAAAGATGAAGAAGAAAATGGTGATACGGTTTCCAATGGGCAGGAAGGTTCAGAAGATTGTGGAGAAATTAGCTTAGATGCTCTTGAAAATGAAATTGCAGAACTTAATGAGAGGTTGGAAGCACTTGAAACTGACTGTAGTTTTCTTCAACGTTCTCTAAATGCTCTCAAAAATGGGAAAAAGGGGCTGCTATTAATTCAAGAGATACTTCATCTGTTACGAGAAGTAAAGAAATTTGGGTTAAAGACCATGAACCTGTCTGTTTTATGAGCTCAATATGGACAGACTGCGTATCATCATTACAGAAGGTAAGCATTTTATTAACTCATCCATGTTCTTAAGGAAACAGTGTCTGAATCCTTACGCTGACCATTTTACTGTCTTTCAGATGTGTCCCAAATTGAGGGTAACTGACCAGAAGCAGAAGCGAAGCATGTCAGCATGAGATATGAAACAAACATTGCAGAACACAAAACTGGTTATCTCTCAGCTTATAACGAAAATGGGAGTTGTCAAAGAAAGGAACCACCTCAGGTGATCGGTCATGGGAGTAATTACTAATTACCATTGTTTTTTTTTGACAAATACTTACGTTTATTTTCTTTCCTCTCTCTTGGTGGGTTTTTTCCTTTTAACTGGTTGCCACTTGGGAAGAGGGTTACATTTGTGGTCTTTTTTTTTTCCCTGAAACACTGTTTTATCAAGTTGTAAACTGAGGAGGTTCTTTTATTCTTATTTATTTCTACTTTTCTTGGCTTTTTTACACCAATATTACAAAAAAAAATTTATTAAATTGGAAAATAGGTTAGATTTTTGATTATATACGAAAATGGTAGAGATAGGGTGGTGGATAGGCGCCATCACCACCCTAAAGCTACCATTTTCAATTTTTGTCATTTGAATATATATATATATATATATATTAATAGGTGGTGCCATATTGCTAGGTGGCACCTAAAGTTCAGGTTTAGTATATATCCGTTGATATATACGAGTATAGCATTTGGGGTGGTGTCATTTCAATAAGTGGTACCAGTGACTCCTATTTTATAGGCAACATTGGGGAAGTAAATTTGGGGGGCCTTATAACCATAGTCCACCCTTTGTAGAGAAGAAGAGAAAAAAATAAAGATAGCAGAAGAGAAGAAGAGAGGGAGAAGAAAGAAAGGTGAAAAAAAAAAAGTTTTCAGTAGAGAAGAAGGTTGGGAAAAGAAAGCTAAAAGAAAGAAAAAAAAAAAAGAAAGGAAGGATAGTAGAGAAGAGCAAGGTGAATATATGTGTTTTTTTTTTTAAATAGAAGGGATTAGGAATGTAATTTTTATTGTGAAGGTATTTTGTTACTAATTTGTTTAGTTTGATGTTTATTATGATTTGTTATAAATGTAATTATTTATGTTATTTTTATTTTATTTTAAAGTTATTTTGTTAGTAATTATTATAGATTAATTGTTAGTTAGTAATGACAATAGATGAAAATAGATAAATACTGAAATTCGAAAAAAAAAACTTATTTTCTATCATAAATATTGAAAGAAATGACAATAAATCTGATATTACCTGATGAGATAACAACTTCGGCACTAAGGGAAAAAGTTGATAGAATGATGAGAGAAGTGCAAGATTATAGAATGAAATCAGAAAAAGGCATCATTCAACACCTTATTACCGTAAATCAAAAGATGCAAGAAGTGTTATGGAAAGATCATAAACTGATTAGAAAGAATTAAGTGTAATATTTGACCCTTAGAAGGACATTAATAGAACGGTAGCATCAAATGATTTTATACTAACTTTGGAAGACACTGGTACCACGAACTTATTGGAATATAGTTATATACTACGTGAAATTTATAATCTCTTATGGAGTAAGAAAAATAGCGAGACAAAGTGTAGGTTCACAAAAATTGATTGGGAAGCAAAATGTCTTTGACATGCCATAGATAGATAAATTAGTTGTTAGGAAATTACCAAAAGAATTTATAAATTCAATACCCTTTATAAAGATAGAAAAGGAAGAAGATCCTGAGGAATTTTCAAATTGAATTGTAGAAGATGAATTTGAAGAGAATTCAAAATTTAATATAGAAAATTTCCTAGAGGAAGATATAGAATCAGAGATGAAAGAAAACTTAAAAATGAGTTTAAGTGGTTAAATACAAAGATAAAGTAAAAGTTAGAAACTAGAGAATGTGAAAAAATGTGTAAATATGGTTGTACATATACGAAATGAGAACTTAATATTGATATAATGCTGATCTTATGAATGAAAAGTTTTGCATATTGATATACTATTGGTCTTTTTTTACCGTTTATTTTTTTATTAAAGTAACTTTTTTACTGTTCGAAATTGTATTGAGAATTTTTATTTTTTTAACAGATTTAGTATTGAAGATGGATAATCAATTTTTTGTATGCGTTTATTTCGATGGAGTAAATTTTACCACAACAGTTGGATGTATATTTGAATGCCACCAACAAATAGCAATGAGATTTAATAGAAATATCTCGTTTGATGATATGAAAGGAATGAGTAGTGCAAAAATTGTTAGACGTTGTGGGAGAAGGATCTTGAAACTTTTCTATAAGTTTCCATTTTCGATATATCTCATTAAATTTACCGAGATGAAACTTCTAGATGATGAAGACATGGAGACAATGGTCGCTCTTTATTGTGGGAATCGGAGTGACCAAAATGCATTGGTTCAATTATTTGCTGAGTTTGTTGATATGGAGACAATTGAAGATCTCACACTATTAGGTGAAGAACATGAAGCTCAAGAGTCGTGTATGATGGTTCTGATATTGTACGTTGATAGTCAATTGATTGTATACGAGACCGATATTGATTTTAATGTTGCACCCGAGACTAATGTGGTTGGTAATGATGTATGCAGTATTAGTGATCCTTTTGATCACGAGGTCGATAGTGATCCTGATGTGGACGAGGTTCCAGATGATATTGACGATGAAGGTGTGAATAAGGATGGAGATGTTAATGCGTCTTCAGTCGACAACTAGATTTGACGTATTGTGATACACAATAATCCTGAGGCACACATGTCGCTTATAAACCCTGATGCGACGCATGCAGCCAAATTCTTGAAGTACCCTGATATATTACCTGCTCACCGACTGGCTGTAGATTCCAATCCTAAGGAGTTGTTCGTGGACCGAAAATTCAAAAGCAAGGAAGAGTGCATATTTGTCATTAAGAGGTACATCATGAATGTGTCAATGGACTACAATGTTGTTGTGTCTAAACCAACATTGTATATTGAGGAGTGTTAAAGGTCGACAAAAGGCTGAAATTGGTGGGTATGAGTCAAGAATGGCATTCGGTAAAGAGCCAAAGACTGCAGCAATATGAGGCATCCGCCTATGTCCAAGGCAGAAGGCTTTGTAATCTGACAAAGCTCGTGATACAACATAGCCAGTTTTGTAAAACCCCAACTATACGAACGGACATTATGCAAATAAGTTAACAGGGCTAAGTATATCAAATAAACCTTGTTGTTGTTTACATTCGGCATGAATATACCCCCTATGATATGCATAATGTACGTTCAAGCGGCACACGTCACCTCCCGCTCAGTGGAATTAATTGATAAATGCTCAAATTTGGCTTCAGCTATGAAAACCTCAAACTTGTAAATTTTAACTCAGCGTCACTAGGCGAGACTCCTAGTAGGTTATAACAAATGGTGGCCGGCTCAGAGGTCGTACTTACACCCGTTACCACACTGCTATCGATTGGTAGCTTAAGTTGCAGTGCAACATCCTCTAAAATGATAGTGCACTCCCCACACAGCAAACCAAAAGTGTGAGTCTCAAGGCGCTATCGCTCGACCAAAGCGGATATTATATTGTATCAGAAATCAAACATTCGGATGAATGTCGCTGATCCAAATCCGGCTAACTCTAAGTATGGCATTAGTCGTTCATCCGAGGGATATCCTAAACCATTCACACTACCCCTCAATGCGCGGTACGAGCACTAGCACTATTAAATTACAGAAATAGTTAATATAACATAATTTAATTCCATAAATGAAGTGGAACTTTTTATAAGGGAACCAATGAGTAACAAATAACAATTTATTACTATCTTATTAATTGTGTTTGATATGTGCTCATCGTTTTTCATCAAAGAACTCATTTCAATATCTGCAATTTTAAAACAAAAAGTTCAATTAGTTTGTTGCAAAAAAACACATTTCGATAATTAATTTGTATTTCAGCATTTTTATCCCACTAATAAAAAATATTATTAAATTACAGATATGTAACACCTTAACACGGAGTTGCGAATAACACATTTCAATAATTTATTTTTTAAGGTGGTCCATTTTAAATATTTATCAAAATACCTAAATGTGATACAATAAATTTTATAATAAATGCGGCACAAAAATTTCATTACAAAAATACTAAACAGTTTTGCCCGCATCACATTTTTTTGCTATACTATTGCAGTATAAAATTAAAAAAAATAAAAATATCTCATAAATTTCAACTCAATGATCTCATCTTTTACCTACCTACATTTAAAACAAAATATTTATGTTAAAATAATAGAAACTATCAAAACAAAATAAACCTAGTTTGTTGGACCATATGTTGTTATGTGCATCTAATAATAATAAAAAAATGCCCATCAAAAAATATAATAGAAACATCTCATCAATTCCAATTAAATGGACTCACTTTTTACCTACATAAAAAACAAAAAATAATTATGTTAAAACAATATAAACTATCTCAACATAATAAACCTATTGGGACTAATGAGCTATTTTTGAATCTAATAAAAACCATAAAAAAATATAAGACATTAAAAATCAAACATAAACATACCTACACGCTTTTTAAAATAAATCAAATAACTTTCCTTTTTTACCAAAATAATACCTTAAAAAAATTTAAAAATAATATTAGAATCTTAATTGTAACATTTCTAAAATAAATAAAATAAAAATAGAAAAAATAAAATTTATAACCTATAAAATATCCTAAACCCTACACAAATATTGTATAATACCAAACAAAAATACATTACTTCCTTTTTTTTAACCCTCTATAAATAATTTATAAACCCTAAACAAATAATTTTGTTAAACTCTAAACCTACGAAAATACCTTAATTTCTTTTTTTCAAACCCTAAACAAATAAAATTCATATTTTTTTCAAAACCCCAAAAAAACCCCAAGCTAATACTAAACCCTAAACTAACCTCAAATCCCTTTTTTAAGCTTACCTCAAATCCCTTTTTTAACCCTAAACTAACCCCAAACTTCTTTATTTTTCTTCTCTTTTATTCTTTACTAACCCTAAACTAACCCCCTTTTTTCCCTTCTTTTCTTCTCTATTCTGCTACTTTTTCTTCCCTCTTTTTTTTCCCTTCGTTCTCTTCTTCTTTGGTTTGTTTACTTTTTTTTTTCACTTTGGGGACAATCATAAGGTTCCAAAACAATATTTAACAACCCCTTTCACGAGACCCTTAAGGGTTTCGTCCCATCGGCAATCGTAACAGAGCAATGTTGTCCCATCCATGCTAGGCCAACGCTGCTTACTAGATAGGCTTCACCAAACACTCCTCGAGTTGTGTGGTACGGGGTTAAAACATGTTAAAAATGGGTTGTATGCAGGTTGTATGGTGTGAATTTTTGTTTGGGTGCCATCTATCAACATGGCACCACCTATTAATATATATTTTTCAAATGACAAAAATTGAAACATGTAGCTTTAGGGTGGTGGTGCCGGCTATCCACCACCTTCCACCACCCCATCTATACCATTTTCGTTTATAATCAAACATCTAGCCCATTTTCTAATTTAATATATTTTTATAATATTGGTGTAAAAAAGTCACTTTTCTTTGAGTTTCAATTGTAAAGTAAGAAAAATCCCAATATAAAATAGTTGGAAGATATTCTTTTTCAATTCCTTAGTGTCATTCATAGTAATTTTAAGGGTTAAATATAAATTGGTACCCGAATTTATCCACTTCTTTTAAATTGATACTTAATCTTTATTTTTTTATCTCAGTACTCTTTTTTTCGTCAACTAATTTGATATTTTTTAACATTGTTAAATCTAATACATGTGACACGTTGCATAATAACATCATGATGATGTCATAATCCATTTTCTATTTCGCTTTCTCGTTTTTTTCTTTTATTCTTTTCCATTTTCATTTTTTTTCTTTTCTACTTATTCTCCTCTTCTCTTTCCGAACCTTAGCCGCCGCCAGCATGCACCACAGCCTAACGTTTTTCTCTGGTCCAAGTAATGGCACCGATCAACTTTTGAATCATCATGGAATTTGACCGTTAATTTGAGGATTCTTAATCTAAATAGCAACACCATCTAAACGAGGAATAGGAGCAAACATCATCTTGGGTTTTTTCCACCACCGGAACAACAAAAGGAGTGTTTTTCCACCCTGAGTTTTTGGTTTGCTAACAAATTAAGAGGCTCATTGAACTGGAACGGAAATGTAGCGAGAAATCAGATGAATGAGGGGACCAATTATTCGAAATTGAAAGAGATGAAAGCTTGAAAAAGAAGATGAAGCCCAGAAAATATCGACAATAAAACCAATCAATAAAAGATCGATAACAATGCATATCAATAGAAATCTTGTCGTTCTTGGCGTTTGCTGCTACTTTCCTGTTAGCCTCACCATCGCATCTTTTTCTTTTTGCTACTTTGGGTAGATAAAGTCACTGCAAATTGCATAATTCAATCCCTTTCTTACACCAAAGTTAAATTAGGATTGACAAATATATATATATATAAGTTCAATTTTTCTTAAATTCAATTTGACTTTTTAGAATTGATGGCTTTTGTTTGTAAAGTTAATTTTCTGGATTTTTTTTAATGTATCGATGAGTGTTCTGATGGGTTTATGAAGTTAATGTTCTGAGTTTTGTTGAAGAAGGCATTTTCGATTGTTTTCTTCCTTCAATATATGTGTTATGAATAGTTAACACAGAGATAGAAAACGAAACAACTAGTGAAAGGAAAAAAGAAAAAACGAAATTGATAGAAGAGGGGTAGAAGACGAAGAGGTCAAGTAGAGCTGGTGAAAGGAAAAAATGAAAAAAAAAAAAAAAAAAGGAAAAAAAGTTGCAGTAGCCAAAAAGGTAGGAGAAGATGATGAGGAAAGGAAATTTCAAAGGAAAAAAAATAAAATAAAAAAATAAATGAAATGGTTTTTAAAAATGTAAAATGAAATAAAAAATAATTAAAGGGAAACAACTTTTCAGGCCAAATAGAGTAACACGTGGCAACGCGCGAGTGGCCAGCATTGTCACAACGGAAAAAAAGAGTTTGGGTACTAATCTAGAACAAAGAAAACCTTAAGTACCAATTCAAGATAAGTAGACAAATTCGGGTACTAAATTTATATTTAACCCTAATTTTAATACATATGAAAAATAATGTATTCTCTCTCACCTTAATCTATTTAAAAAAATTGTTCAATTATAACTTATTATTTTTAGCTAGAGGTGCTTATAAGGCCTAAGCATGATATTAACATACTTTATTCTTACTCAAGCTTGACTCAACCCAAAATATGAGCTTAAAATTTTGTCCAAACTCGTCTATATTTATATAAGACTAACCCAAGTCCATTTTAAGTCTGCTTATAATATTTTTTAAATTTTTTAAAAATTATATATATTATCTTATTTTAATATTTAATAATTTTAGAAATTTTTTATTTATTGAAAATTTTTATATAGCCATCTTAACATTATTTTAATTTTTACATTAGATTAGTACTATATATTTAGTATAAGTTTATTTTTTTAAAAGTGCTCTAAATTATATAATTTATAAAAATAATATAATATAAAGTATTATAAACTTCAAAATGGGTTGGGCTCGGGCTTTGAATGTTCTAGCCCGTGCTCGGCCCATATTTTAAACGAAATTATTTTTTTTTGCTCAAACCCATTTTTTAAACCTAATAATTTTGCCTAAACCCTCTCAAATTTTGGGCAAACCTTCGGGCCTGAGTGGATAGCCCGATTCATGAAAGGGCTTATTTTTAGTTATGTTCCTCATTTTTTTTAAATTTATAAAATCAATTAATACTTACAATTATAATTATAATTATTTTATTGGTAATGTTTTTATTATAGCCATTGAATATAAAATTAATATATAGGTTTTATGTTTGTTTTCGATAAAAAGTTATTAATTGAAATATAAAACAATTATGTTTATTAATTATATTTTTATTATTGGTGTTACAATTATTGTCATTTAATTAGACTTTGAATTCATATTAAATTATATTTATTATTTTTATTGGTACAAGTTTTACCTAAATAAGGAGGAGATAAAGAGAAAAAGATGGTGGTGCTAAGGAGGTTGATTTATCTAAACAAACAAAGAACTGAAGAAGGGAGTGAGGTAAAGGGGATTGTGAAGATAAGACTGATAGAGTGATGATGATATTATTTAATGTTGTTGATGGGGAAAATGATTCCTTTATCATTCATTTAGATACTTATAAGGGAAGGTTTCTGCCCAATAGTGTTACGTCACCGATAATTTTGAGACATGGTGATCGTATGGTCGACTAGTTGGCAAGGCCATTATACATGAGTTGCCGTCAAGTTTACTAGTGCTCTGACATTTTCCTCACTGAGGTAGTACGACGTCGTTACACATAATGGTTAACTAGTCGTTACGTATAACAGTCAAAGGTCAACTAAAATTTCTAATCATGTATGATTCTTGAAATAACCCATAAGAAGTTTGTTTAAAAGGCACCATCAAGAAAATGGAGATGGAATTAGAGTTAAAATACTGTTCAAACGACTAATTAGATCAATAACTAAATCGAATTATTATTAATCGAATTAACCAAAGTTTTAAAACTCTTTTAAAAAAATTTTAAATAATTAATTCAACCATTAACCAAATGATGACAATTTGTGCCAAGTGATAAATGGTAGAAGATTAATATTTGGTGGGATAGATGGATACCAGAAATTAAGAATCCTAGAATAATTGATAATTCTCAGATATTACCAACAAAAATGCCTAAAATCAAGAAAACAGAAGAAGAAATTTGGGATTTGTCTATTGTAGAGTAGTCATTGGATTATGAGTTCCTGAATGTAATTTAAAGAATTCTACTCTATGATGTTGAAAGAGAAGACTGTGTGATTTGGCCTCATAATACATAAAGGGGATATTGGTTGTTGAGGAATGATAAAAAGGAAAGAACTTCAAATAAAGCTTCTTCATCTCATATATAGTGGATGACAAGGTCTAGCTAGCAGATCATATGGAATAATCTGAGTTTGCCAAGAATAATTTTTGTCTTGTGGAAATGCATGCTGTAATAGAGCTATTCCTTCTAGATTGGGTATAGTCTTGTTTGTGTTGTGTGCAATGAGTTTGGGTGGGATTGGGTGAGAGGGTTTGGTTTAATGTCAATTATAGTTTGAGGGATCAGATTGGGAATGAATAGTTGGTTGATTGATACTTTAAAAAGTAAAGAAAATATAGGGATGAGATAGAAAATACGAAGATTAGAATGTCAGTGGGTTAGATATTTGTAATTCTTGGATGATTCAAATCTGAATTCGTAAACTTTCTAAAAATATGAATTTGTTTATTATTTGCAAGTTATTCAAGTATTATTATCTGAATCCAAATCCGAATTAAATATTATTATCCATTCGGATATCCAAATATGCAAAAAAAAAAAATTCAAATTTAACATTTTCAATAATATGTTGGATATCCAAATATGCAAAAACCCGAATGATTAAAATTTTAAAAATAATCTAAAAATCAAACAAAAATTATTTAAATCTATAATGTCATAATTATAGGGCTACATATGATTAATAATGTAGTCTAATTATATAATGCTAATTGTATATATTATAATTTATCATAAAACTAATTACATATTTAGAGTTTAAAATTACCTACCATTAATAATCTACCTTAATTATATAATACTAATTATATATATATATATATATATATTATAATTTACCTTAATGTTAGCTAGACATATACCATAATAATAGAATACTAATTGTGTGTGTATATATATATTGGTATAGTGACAACGGTCATAATCTATTTTACGATTTAAAATTAGTCTTGTTTGAGCTGGGTGGTAATATTTAAGTAAAGCCCTTCCAATAATAACGATTCTCAGCTTCGAATTTTGTTGAAATGCTTGGAAAAAAATTTCACTTTCACTTATAAAAAAAAATGCACATTATAATATCATAATCCTAATTGTATATACTATATTATACCATCAATTTATTTACACATTTAAAGTTTAAGTTGTATATCATTAACGAAAGAATACATATTATAATATAATAATTGTATAATTATTATACATTTAGTTTCAAAAAATAATTATTATACATTATAATTTACATATATATATATATATAAATTTATATATTATATGTGTTTAAACGTGTAGCATATTATTTTTATATAAAAATAATTATGTTACTTTATAAGATAAATTTATATTATAATATTTATTTTAATTATATAAATATAAATATTTATTTTGTTTAAATTAATTTAATAATTGAGTTGGTTAAATAATAAAATAGATAATGATAAGTTTAGGGATTTCAATAAATTGATTTTTTTATTTAATCAGGTTTACGAATTACAAAATAATAAGATTTTTAAAAAAATGCTTAATGACAAATTTAGCTATTAACGCTTTGAATGTTTTGTCAAAATGGTTATAATTGTATTTTTTTTATCCTTTTTTGGCCATCAACCTTTGTTCTTTTTTCAATCTGCTTTTTTCTAATAGATTTGATGAAAACACTATTAAAAAAGTTAACGCAGATGATGTGAATTTTCGTATGTAGAATATTTTTAATGAGATTAATTTATTACTTAGATAACTTAATAAGATAATTACATGTGAAAAATAATAAAATAAATAAAATAATACATTAAATTAAAAAATAACACTTAATTTAAAGAAAATAAACGTAATTATCTAAAAAAATTAACTCAGAAGAAAAACTTCTCAAACTATGAAAGATTGAAACTTTTTGAAAGAAAATAAAGATTGAAACATTAAATTTATTCATTAAACCAGCAAAAAAATCAAAGGTTGATGAAAAAAAAAGCTCAAAAATACAATTGGAGCCATTTTGACAAAACATGCAGACATTAGTGGCTAAATTTATCATTAAACCTTTTAAAAAAACATGTTAAGAATATATATTTTGGGATAAAAATTAAAAATATTTAAAATAATTACTTTATAATATTATTAATTATTATATTTAGTTTTGAAAAAATTATTTTTAATATATTTTTATAAGTTATTTATTAATTTGTATAAATTATAAAGTTTAAGAGAAATATTCATGGTTTCTTTCATATATAAAAGGCTACCTAGTTCGACTTGAAGGCCTGTTAGAAAAGTGGGAGAGTTTAGGAAAAAAATATAAGCATAAAAAATGAGTTTGGGCAAAAAATAACGCTTGTTTAGAAAACAGACTAAGCCTCAGGTAAAGCTTTTTTGGCTCGAGTTCGGCCCGAATTTACAAAAAGAAAAAAAATGTTGTTTTCTTGTTTTTTTTTTACTGTTTTGCTGCCATTTCAATATTATGTTGCTATTATTTTGTTGTTATTATTTAAATATTATATAACTCTTATTTTATTATTAATTTTGTTACTATTTTAGAGCATTTACATGTTAAGTTGTATCTATTTTAGTGCTATTCAAGTATAAAGATTTATTTAAAATTTATTTTTAATTTATTGAGAAACATTTATTTTGATGGTTTTAGTGTTTTTAATGTATTATATATTTTTAAAAATTATATAAAAATTTAATACAGGCGGGTTGAGCCGGTCCCAGGTTATAACATTTTTATTCGGACTAAATTTGGTCAAAATTTTAACTCATATTTCGAGCGGAATCGAGATCAAACCTATCAAACGAACTTAAAATTTTATCAGGGTCCGACCTACGAATAAATCTAAATCTTGTTAGAAAAAAATTAAATATTTTATAATCAGATTTAGATATCTAAATTTAATAATCTACTCTAAAATCCACGATAAATAATAAATTTAACATCTAAATTCGTAAACTTTAAATTATACATCCACGAATATTGGAATTGGAAATATGAATTCCCAACCAACCTTATCCGAAAATCACTATCCTTAATGAAACAAGAAAGCATGTCCCACTTCTAAAAAAGGAAAAGTAAAGAGAGAGAAACTCATGCCCCCAAATCAAAACACGATGTTCAAAGTCAAATTGTAATTGCTCTTTTGCGGTTCCCACCTACATTAAAACTTTCATGATTTTCCCTCTCAAATTTAAATTTATATAAATTAAAAAATTTATCAAAACAATTTCATTATAAGTTATATTTATAATTAAATTTTAATTTATAAATAAAAAAATAAGATATTTCAACTAGGGCGAAGTTAGGAAATCTTTTAAGGGCTGAAATTAAATTATAATTTTAAAAGAATTAAATCAAAATTTTATCATTTTTATGACAGGCCAAAGTGTATCTTACCTTTATTAATTTGGAATTTCAAAAATTTTAAAGGGCTTAAATAGAAAATCTTCCATTTTAAGGGGAGTCGAGGTCTCTGCCAGCCTCCTGGTTTTAGCGCATTCGAACCCACAAAAGGGCGAAGCTAGAAAAACTTTTTAGGGGGCCAAAATTAAATTATAATTTTTAAAAGGTTAAATCAAAATTTTATTATTTTTAGAGAGACCAAAATGTAATTTTACCTTCATCAATTTAAGATTTTAAAAATTTTAAAGGGTTAAAATAAAAAAAAATTTCATTTTAGGGGAGCTCGACCCTTACCAACCCCCTTTAGATTCGCCTCTGAACTCATACACTCTTATATTAACAACAATACTTATACTAATTAAATTAAAACATAATCTCTAACTATTTCTTTTATAACTTCTAATCATTCCCTAAATATTTACTTTTCTTTACGAAAAAAATAGAGAGTAATTAACGCATCGCTCTCTAAGTTCTATTTTGTACGTCTCACTCCTTTATTCGATCACGTCACTAAAAAATTCAAAGCTCAGAAGATTAACCAAGAAAAATACAGGGTTTTTGCCTTAGCGGTTTATGCATCTGCCAATGGCATTGCAAGTGATGGTACGTCTTTGCTTACGTTTATAATATCATTGGCCACCTTGTTATTAAAATAATACATGTTCACACTTCTTTTAGTGGTCAACAGGTTGTTAATAAAATAAAATTCCCTTCTTACTTTTTCTCAAAATCAAAATTTGAAGACTATATAATCGTTGCAGAAATACCGTTAAGTTTAAGTTTCGGCTCGACTCAATAATTAAATTTAGGGTTAATAATATATATAAAAAAATAATAATATAAAAATATAGAAAATCTCGATAAAAACTCACGAGCTGTTTAAGACTTTGTTAGAAGTACTTTTGAAAAGTATTTTTCTAACCCAGAAGTAAAAATAGTTTTTTTTTTTTAACTTTTGTTTTCTGCAAAAGTATTTTTAAGAAAAAATTACAATTTTATATAATATTTTCTTATTAAAATTTATTATATATTTTAAATTTTATTGGTTGTATTTTATTATTTAAAGTATAATTTATATATTCTAATTAAAATTTATGAATAATTAATATTAATTGCTTAAAGATATTTAAAATTTATATTTCATATATTAAAATATTAACAACAATTATTTTTTATATTCTTACTAAGATATCGTAAAATTAATTAATTTAAACATTATTTAAATGCATATTTATTGCTCTACAATATAATGTTTAAAATAGACATTTTATTTATCAAAAGTACTTTTTTACAGTAATACTATATACTTAAATCTCAAAATCATATCATCTTTTAAAAATATTTCTCAAAACCAATGCTAAATTAGCCGTAAGTCAAATATTATCGAACTCGATAATTTTCGAACCGAACTTAAATTTTTTTTTATAAATTACATTTACACCCATGTTTTGAAATCTAATTTGTCGTGTTAGTTGTCTTTTTCTTTTTTATTCCTCACCTTCCTCATCCGTGACGAAATTCCCTTAAAAAAAAAACCTTAACAACTGTTGAGATCCAACACGATTTTAATTATTAAATATGAAAGCAATTATTTAATATAATATATAATTAAGTATAATTATTATTATTTAATTAATATTTGCATGCACCAACTAATCAAACCTACTATTATATAAAACCACTGCAAACTGACTTATTATATTGTTTGAGGTCATAATTTTTTATTTATTGAATTTTATATAATTTTTTAATTTTTAATTTAAAGACTAAATTAGGAAAAAAATTAGTAAAGTTACTAAATATTTTTTTCTTTCTAAATCTTTCTATAATTTACTGTTTTTGGATTTTTTTAAAAAATGACATAATATTTTTAATTGAGAAAAGTGGATTCTAGATAATCCGTACATGTTTTTTCGTCTATATATTTGGGGAATCTATGATGAAGCGAAACCTCAAAGTCATTAGCATCATGATGTTTACTCAGCTGTTTACTTCCTTGTTGCTTTTCGCTCTCCCGTTTTTGATCTTAACCATCATCAGAAGAACGTCGAAATCCCAGAAATCAGCCTCATCTCCTCCAAATTTCCCCAAATCTTACCCAATAATCGGTTCCTATTTCGCTATTAAATCCAATCGAGAAAACCGTGTGCAATGGACTACCGAAATCCTCCAGAGTTCTGCCTCTGCAACTTTCACCCTCCACAACTTATTTGGTGGCCGCCAGATTTTCACTGCCAACCCCGCCAATGTCCAGCACATGCTCAAGACCCATTTCTTCAACTACCATAAGGGCCCTTTCTCCAGGGGCGTTCTCTTCGATTTTCTCGGCCACGGCATCTTCAACGTCGATGGCGAGTCTTGGAAGTTCCAGAGACAAGTTTCTAGCCACGAGTTCAACACCAAGTCGCTTCGTAAATTCGTGCAAACCGTGGTTGATACCGAGCTTCACGACCGTTTGATTCCAATGTTATCTGATGCTGTTGTCGATAAGTCCGTGCTTGACTTACAAGAGATTCTTCAGAGATTCGCTTTTGACAACGTTTGTAAGATCGCTTTTGGGTTTGACCCTGCCTGTCTTTTGCCTTCTTTACCGTCGGCGCAGTTTGCTGAAGCGTTTGAAGATGCTACTGATATAAGTAGCAAAAGGTTTCGTGCTTTCCTTAGCATAGCTTGGAAAATCAAGCGATTTTTCAATGTGGGATCGGAGAAAAGACTCCATACTGCGGTCACTCAAGTCCGTGATTTCGCGAGGAAGATTGTAAGGGAAAAGAAACAGGAGCTGGCTGATAATTCGTCTTTGGAATCTGTTGATCTGTTGTCGAGGTTCTTGACCTCAGGCCATACGGACGAGAATTTCGCGACGGATATTGTCATCAGCTTCATACTTGCCGGCCGTGACACAACATCGGCTGCTTTGACGTGGTTTTTCTGGTTATTACACAAGAACCCTGAAGTTGAAAAGGAGATTCTCAAAGAAATCAAAGGGAAATCCGGTATGCCGGTGTTCGAGGAAGTTAAAGACATGGTTTACACACATGCCGCTCTTTGCGAGTGCATGAGACTGTACCCTCCAGTCCCATTGGACGGCAAAACGGCGGTGGACGACGATATTTTACCGGACGGGACAGTTGTGAAGAAAGGAACGGTGGTGACGTATCATCCTTACGCGATGGGGAGGATGGAGAAGATATGGGGATCGGATTGGGCAGAGTTCAAGCCAGAGAGATGGTTGCAGAGAGATGAGGCGGGGAAATGGAGCTTTGTGGGGAGAGATCCATATACTTACCCAGTGTTCCAGGCGGGACCCAGGATTTGTTTGGGGAAGGAGATGGCGTTCTTGCAGATGAAAAGGGTGGTGAGTGGTGTTCTAAGGCAGTTCAAGGTGGTGCCGGCAGTGGAGGATGGGTTTCAGCCTTCGTTAGTTGTTTATCTCACATCCAAGATGAAAGGTGGGTTCCCAGTCAGGCTGGAGGAAAGAGAAGATCTCGATTGAGCTAAAGCGTCATGTTTAATGTGCCAATCACTGATTTTCAGTTATTTTGTTTTATACCATATGTGTTTTTAAAAATTGAGTTTAAAGAATTTTTTTGAAAAGTTTAGTTTAATATTTAATTGTTTAGTATTATTGTAAAAAAATATTTTTGAGAAATAAAATGTCTATTTTAGATATGATGTTATAAATAATTAATATGCATTTAAATAATATTAAAATTAATTAATATTATGATATGTTAGTAAAAATATAAAAAATAATTTATTATAAATTATTGTTAATATTTTAATATATGAAATATAAATTTTAAATATTTTTTAAAAAATTAATATTAATTATTCATAAAATTTAATTTGAATATATAAACTATATTTTAAATAATAAATTATAACCCATAAAAATTTAAAAATATAATATTATATATTTAAAATAAATTTTAATAAAAAATAATTACATATAAAATATATTATAAGGGTTAAAACTGTCATTTGGTCCAAAAGCAATTTTGTCAATAGGCTTTTAGGTTCAAAAGTACTTTTAATTCTAAAAGTTGTTTATTTAGCATTGCTTCTGGCTTGAAAAGTGTTTTTGACTTCAAAAGCACGCTTGAAAAGTAATACTAAACAAAGCTTACGTATGTAAATTGTGTATTTGAATATTGTGTTAGGCTCTCGCTTATAATAAAATGAATTTTTTTTTTAATTTAGGGGTAAAATTATTTATAGTTCCCTCTTAACATTTAAATAAAAGAATCATACGTTTTAGTACACTTGAATCCACGTCTTTATACAGTAATAATAATGTCGATACTAACCGAACAACATTTTAACTTATATATAAGTTTATGTAAAAAAAATTAAAAGAATGTTATATAAACAATTCAACTTATATATCAATCCACCGGAATTCTTTAACTAATAAAGTGACATACAAACATACATGCAACCATATATTGACAAAGAAAAATTGTATTTATTAAATAAGAGTTAATTATTCTAAAAAATAGATTTAATAACATTAGGTATCCTTAAATTATGAGTTTTATTTTAAATTTATTCTCAAACTTTAAAACGTTTTAATTACATCTTCAAGTCATTGATGGTATATCAATTATGTCCTTCAATTACTAAAATTGTTAATTTAATCTTAAAGTAACATGTCAAAATCATTTGTGGCATAATTTAAAATGAAAATTAAAAAAAAAAATAAAACATTGTCGCATAACTTTTAAAAGTAAAAACTGCAAAGAAAGTAAAACCGAAAAAAGGAAGATTGGGTGATGATGTTTTTGTAAAAGCTTAGAAAACTTATTTTCACAATATTCAATTTTCTTTAAACTTCTAATTTTAAACTATGCTTATAATAGCCCAAATTTCAGTAATGTCGGGAATTGTGGTTCGAGACCACCGAATTCGATAAATGAACTCGTATATAATATTATTTAATATTTACGAGCCAAATGTAGTTTTTAAAAGATTTTTGAAATAGTAAATTGTGTTTTATAAAAAAATTATTTGGTCAAAATATCGAGAAAAAGAGGTATCGAGATCTTGGTGTTATAGACTGAGCTATAAATATTTTTGAGAATATTTACGGAGTGTCAATAAGATAACATTAAAATTTCGTTAGAAAATTTTGACGTTTGGGTGGTTAATTAAATAAAAAAGACTATATTGAAAAATGTGTAAAAGTTGCTAGAAGGATTAAATAGCTCAATTGTCAAAAGAGGAAGGACCTAAAGTGTAAATAAGCCCAAAGGAGATATTTTGGGTGGCAATAGCAGAGAAAAAAATCAGGAAATGGGTGAAATAAGGGCAAAATTGGAAAATTGCCAAAAGTAGTTAAATAAAAATGGGACCAATTTGGAATATCTAGAATTCTCTTCATTTTCTTCATTATCATCAGCTGAGAAACGACCATGGAAGAGGGATCAAGCTGGTTTTTCATACTCTAGCTTCATGTAAGTTTAATTCTTGCTCTCTCCTTGAAATTTCTATGTTTTTGGACTTTTACAATTGGGTCCAACTTATTAATTCATTAGTTTTTGATTCCATGG
Organism: Gossypium stocksii; assembly: GCA_020496765.1. Classification (NCBI taxonomy): domain Eukaryota; kingdom Viridiplantae; phylum Streptophyta; class Magnoliopsida; order Malvales; family Malvaceae; genus Gossypium; species Gossypium stocksii. The sequence goes on from CM035620.1 coordinate 89,117,632, forward strand.
CTAATTTCTAAAGTTGATGTGGATTAGTGTTGGAAGAATGTGATGAATAAACATTGAATTGAAGATTTAATTTTGTTATATGATGATTTTATCAAGGAAAAATTAATGGAAATTGGTTTTAGGACCTAATTGTGAAATAGGTGAAATTAAGGCTTAGTGTTAAAATTCTGATTTTCAAAGGTTATGAAGTAGTTTAAAATGATATAGAAAGGTATTAAATGAGAAAATTAGCTCAATTGAGGGGTTAATTGAGCAATGACTGAATTGTATGAATTGTGGAATTTGGGACAAAATAGAAATCAACATGTTACACTAAAGCAGTTTTGGACAGCAACAGTTGTCTAAACTTGAAAAATCACCAAAAATAGTAGAAATTGAATTATAAGTTGAGTGAGGTATAGAATTATTGTTGAGTCTATTTTCATTTGAAAGAAACAGAGAAAGCAAAGGAATTTTGTATCTTGAGATATTTACATTTTTGTGAGACTGGTTCAGATTGATTTCGTGATCCCCTGTTCTGATTTGTAAAAATCATTAAAAATTGTAAAAAAATAATTATGGAACATAATTTGTATGGTTGGAATCCTTATTGAGTCTATTTTTATAAGAAATAATCATGAACATATTTTGAATTCTGTATAAAGAGAAATTGAAATTTTAGTGAAGTGTGGTCAGGGTTGTCAAGTAGTGAAATAGGGGAAGCTTTAACTAATAAACTGTACTAATTGGCCACACCAAAAATTCTGGAAAAATTATGGTAAGAAGATACGTGAGTCTAGTTTCAAGGAAAATTCATGGATCTTAATTTGGAGTTCTGTAGCTCAAGATAAAAATAATTTAGTGACAATGACACAGATGGACAGCTTGAATATGCATATAAGTAAATAGTAAAAATTATAGATAATGTTACTTACAAGTGTATTATTTATACTAAGGATGTGGAATGGAGTGTAGGAGGAGGAAAATATGTATGAATATTCAACTAGCATGGCTAATTTGCATGTTTTAGGTTTAGGGACTAAATTGAATAAAAGTAGAACTTTATGGGTGATTTTGTAAAAATGTCAAAAATGATCAAATTGCATGTAATGGATTATTTTATTATTTAAATTACAAAATTGAATGAGAATATTAATTTAGATCAAGATCAAACAAAAACATGTTTTAAGGATTAAATTGAAAAGTGTTGAAATTATGGAAGATTCTGATATTTCATAAAATTCATGGGCTCTTATCAATATGTATAAGAATAATGGTTGTAAACAAGGATTAAATGACAATAATTTTATTTTTCTAAATTAAGGATGAAATTGTAATTAATTAAAAGTTTTAAGGGTAAAATGGAAATTTTGCCTAGAGCAATAATTAAATGTATTAGAATATGAAATGAATGAAAATGATGATTAAATTTATTTATAAAGATCCGTGCAACTAAAATACGAGACTTAAACGTGGAAAAAAAAAGATATCGGATTAGTGAAATTATAAACATAAACAAGCAACGAGGTAAATTAGTGTAGCTTGAATTGTATTTTTAAATACATGAAATCTTGATATAATGAATTACTTGATTTAAGTTTATAAAAAAATGGCAAGAAAATGATATTCATCTTGACATGTAAATATGTGATTATTTTTTATACGATGATACAAGAAAAAAAAATTAAGCATCTGAGATGAGTAATAAAATTTAAGTAAAACATGTCGAGAAAAATAAGTACGTTTAGGGGACAATATGTTTGATTTTAATTGGTTCTAAATATGAATGCTAGTTGAAATAAAATATCTGATAAATAAATTAGTAACTCCGGTAATGCTCCGTAACTCTATTCCGGTGACGGATTCGAGTTGGGGGCGTTACAATGCTACATAAGATTTGAAATCTTATTTAACAGTTAAATAAGTGATTTTAATAATGGAATGACTTTATTGATATATTTTCGATAGTCAGGAGAGAAAATAATTTTAAGGGTTAAGGGGTAGAATTAAATTGTATATTTTTATGAGAGTACTTTTAATAATATATAAAGTGACATACATGCAACCATATATTGACAAAGGATAATTGTATTTATTAAATAAGAGTTAATTATTCTAAAAAAATATATTTAATTACACTATATAGTAGGGGTGAGTCTTCGATCGAGTCGAGTCGAATTGAGTCAAAAAAAATCATGTTAGTCGAGTTGACGAATCCTATTTTAGCAACCGAACTAAATTTAAAATTTTTTCGAATCGAGTCAAAACATTTTGAGTCAAATCGAGTTGAGTTAGCGAATCCTATTGTTTATACTCAATGTTGCGTTTACATGGATCGATTATTTAATTAGTAGATAAAGTACAAGATTATTTAACTATATAAACAATATAATAATTCTGCCTTTTAACTTAATGGTAAACAATTATCAAAACGACGTAGTTTTACCTTTTAACTTAATGGTTTTGACTTTTAACTTTAGAAAATGTAAACATTTATCAAAACAATGTAGCTTTATCTTTTCTTATTCGGACTTTTAGATAACTCGATATTGGAGTTAAATCGAAAATTTTGATTTTTTTATTCGAGTTGATTCGAATAACTCGATTAACTCAAATAACTCGAACTATTTAATTTAAGATTTAAATTTGTTATCGAATTTTTCGAATCAAATTGGATTTTGCTCACCCCTACTATATATCCCTAAATTATGACTCTCATTTTAAATTAATTTTTAAATTTCAAAACGTTTTAATTACATCTTCAAGCCATCAATGGTATATTAATTATGTCCTTCAATTACTAAAACTGTTTGAGGATGTAATTAAAATTAAGGGTGGAGTTAGAAATTTTTTTAGAGACAGAGGCAGAATTAAAGTACATATTTTTATGAGAGTTAAAATGTGATTTTTCTATTTTAATAGCCTATATATTTATATTTTTAAAAGATTAAATCAAAATTATCATTTTGGGGGGGGGGAAATTGTAATTTTACCTATAATAAAAATAGTTACAAATTGTAAAAAGTAAAAAAAAAACTTATTTTAAAGAGGGTCAAATCCTGTCAACTCCATTGTCCGTTGTCTTGATTAAAATGTTTTAATATTTAGAAACTAATTTAAAATGAATTTAGTATTAATAAAATAAAGTTGAGTAGAATGAAAGCAAAGAATAAGAGCAGAGGCGAATCCAGTGCGGCTGCAATAGGTACTGACCCCTCTTAAAATGAAAAATTATTATTTTGATCTTTTAAAAAAATTTAAAATTTTAAAATAGTAAAGATAAAATTATACTTTACTCTTTTAAAATTATAAAAATTTAATTTAATAATTTAAAAATTATAAAGATATAAACTATTAAAAATTAAAATTTTATTTCCATCCACTAAAAATATTTTCTGTCGACTGAATCAGGATGTAATTATGTAATAGTAATCCAAAAATGGGTATTATGCGTAGCTACCTTTGGGGATGCTTTCTTAATTAAGAAGCAAAATTAAGAAGTTAAACTCGACAATGTCCGAAAGCGAGGTTGATAAAAGTACAGACAAAATCAGGAAAAGCAATCTCAAAAATAGAGAAAACAACGTCCACATTCTCAACCTCATGGTTTGACTTTCAATTATGGCCTAAAATTGGAAAATTTTAGCAATGTTTAATTTGTATTTTAGAGTTTATTTGACAAAGTTGATGGAGTTTTCACTGTGATTTAATTTTATTATATGTTTCATTTATTTAATATGATATGATTGTTTGGGTTTTAATGTTGATTCGATAAAAATTTTATATTATGACATGTTGATTAAGTGTTCACTTTTTTAAGATTAGTTTGGATTCGAATATCAAGATTAATTTTAAAACTTGAACTAAATACTAAAACGTTAACATCGCTATCTTTAAATATTTAAATTTATAATTTTTGTCAAATATAAATACTGATTTAGAAAAAAAAACAACCCTTAAATTTTGCATTAAAAAATCATATAAAATTCTTGATTTATAAAAGTAAGGCTTATATGTAAAAAAGGTTTTAAGAAGATGCAAAAAATAAAAATAAAAATATTAAAATTTATATAAATTTTTATAAAAAAAATAACAACTTGAACTGGACCGGTTAGCTCCAAATCAATAATGGTATCGGTCTAGGGGAAAGTCATTAGAACGGATGACCTAAGAACTGTGTGGCTGAATCGATATTTTTTAAAATATTCTTAATCAAATTAAAATATCATTATCCAACTATTAGTATATGTCAAAATAAAATATTTTGACCAAAGTTTTCAAAATAGAACCTGTGGTCGAACTGGTCAAGCCACTGGTTCGCTAGTTCAACTAATCTGACTAGTTCAATTAAATAAAAATTAAAAAAATAGGTTCAACCGTTCGGTTCTCATGTCGACCAATCTAATGGCTTTTTTTGGACCGATACTCTTGTCAATTTCGATCTAATTGGTCCAACCGACTGATTTGGTCCAATTCAAGTTTTTATGGTTTTTTTTATTATATATTTATAAGTTTATATCAATTCTAATAATTTTAAAATTTTTATGATTTTTTATAGAATTTTAATATATTTTTATAAAATTTAAAATATTTTAGATATGTTTTATTACTTTTATAAAAAGAATTGTAATTTATTCGATTTTTTATATATTTGATAATATTTATAATGTTTTATAAATTTATATAAATTTTCATATTTTTTAATATTTAATAATTGTTACATTTTTTGATAATTTTTCCCATTTTTTTATATTTTAATGAGAAAATATTAAATTAAACCAAAAGCTACTACGTGTCACCATCTGATTGGGTTATCAATTTAATTTAACGATTAAGATGGTGAATGAAGAAAACTGTTAACGAAAGAGTTTAATTGATTATTTTAATTAACGACATTAACTTATTTAATATAAGTACTCAATTGATTTTTGTTACATTTTTTATGACTTTTTGGAGATATAAACCTAAAAGTATTAAGCTAACATTAGTTTCGTAATCATTTCGAAAATGTTACAGGTCAATTAATTGAATCTCTAAAAACTTAATCGGCTTCCCAGTAAGTTGCATGGGTAACTTGGTGCTAAAAACACGTGGTCATGCTAGTTGCCGATTTAAGCCCATGTTCCTTCCTTGGGAAACTGAAAAATTCGATTACGTCTTCCTCATCCCCTAAACAAAATTAACTCATTCTTCCCATCAACAACAATGGCGAACCTTGTTATGAACAAAATAATCCACAGTTGTGCCAAAGTGTTTGCTCTTGATTTTTGCTTGTGAATTTGGTGGAGCTGGAGCTCGGGTGCTTCCACAAGATCATTCCTCGGCACCATCCATTGGTTGTAACAAGAAAGGTTTCATCCCCACACCTGGCAAGTGTACCCACCATTGAATTAAATTAAATACCAGCTTCTTTCTCTGCCCATGCACGCTTCTCCAACAAAGCGAAAGAAAAATTGAATTGATTGTGATTATTTCTGTCATTTTTTTTTGTTATTGTCCCTGCAAAAGGTTGAAAGTAGAAGATTTGACTGTGTAGTATTAACTTGAATTGTGGAACAATCTAAAAGTAAGATATGACTAGCGGAATATGATAATTCTATTTAAAACTCGTTATGATTGAATGCACTTGAAGTTGTAAGATTTTAAAATTACGTGAGTAGAACTCTGTAGTATTTAAGATAAGTTTTTAATTAAAAATGCATGGGGAGAATAATATAGATTAAAACTTGTTAGAGGACTTTTTCCAACTTTTCATAGTTCAAATGTGCTTTTGCAGTAGAAATATTGGGAAAAGGGTTCTAAGAAGTATTCTAAGTTAATATCTTATTTACTTGTTATTGAAAAAAATAACGAGCTAATGAAAATCGTGAGGCCCGTCCTACTGAATTTTCCATTCCCTGAAGTGAATGCAATAATACATAATGAATTCGAAAGGTAATGGTAGATGTGGATGTGATAGATGTAACTATAATAACCGTCAAAGAGGTGGTGGTAATAATTCTTTTCACCACCTGAAGTGAAAAAATGAGGATTCACAAGAGAAGAACAAGAAGTTTTAAGAAAACCCTTCAAGGAGTGGATCAATGTGGTATGAAAGACAATTGGTCATGTACCTGATAAACGATAAATTATACATATTTTTACCTCATGTTTAGCCTATATTTTGGATGGATTATCAATAATTTTGTGAGAATTGGTGCTCTTAATCTTTCTTTTTCATATCTTATACTCAGGAGAGCATAAGGAAGAGAAAAGAACGAGAAACGGGCCAAAAACCATGAAAATGGGCCAAAATGTGTAATCGACACGACCCAATGGGTCATCACACGGCCGTGGCACACGGCCGTGCCACATGGAGATCACACGGTCCAGCCCCCGACAAGCACGGCCAGGCCACACGGCCGTGCCACCTAAACAGTCTAGAACACGGCCTCTTGTCGAAATCACACGGGCGTGGCACACAGGCATGTTCTAGTCATGAGGAAGAGGAATTTCACTCGGATTTGGATGCTTAGGGGCTAAGAAAGCCATTCTAAACTCTATATAAAAACCCCAGGAGGCAACTCTAAAGATATACTCTTTTCTCTCGAGAAAGAGCGCCATATTACTGCCTACACAAGGAGTGAAAGCAAGAAATTACTCTAAGGGAAGCCGATTGATTCATCCCAGAAGCCAGAATTCTACATCAAGACAAAGGATCTCCCTAAATTCCTTTAGGGGTTTTCGGGTTCTTTATGTTTTGTTATCTTAAACTTCTGAGATGTTTTCTTTCTTTTTATGAACTAAACCCCTCAAATACTTGAAGGGGATGAAACTTAAGACGAATCTTGTTATTATTTATTCTTGAGTTATATGATAAATACTTGAGTTGTTCTTAATTGTGTGTGCTTAATTCTTGTGTTAATAAGCCTAGGTATTAATTTAAGAAACGGATGTGCTTAAAGCAGAGGAGCAAAAGTCCCTGTGATAAGAGTAGATCTACCATAATTAAGCGGAGTTGCATGCAACCCTAGACATAGGATGACATAAATCTACCGAATTAGGGTCAAACCTAATATGGGGAACCATAGATCAAATTAATGCAACCTAGGGTGTTAATTAATGAAGGAACTTTAGTTAACAACCTAGGCCTAGTTGCTCTTCGCCTCGACAGAGGGTTTAGCATAAATTAGGGATCTCTACGGATCAAGTCAAGTGAATAAATCGTCTAGCTCAAGAACCTATAACAAGTGAAGTCTAGGTGGATTCTCCCTTAAGTATTACTCATATTAATCAGTTTTTCCCTAAAGTTTTCCCCAATTTACTTCTTGTGCACCTTTAGTTAGTTTTAGAATTAATTTTATACAGACCTCTTTTATTTTTAGGTTAGATAATACAAAGGAAGTGAGTACTAGTACTTTTGGTTCCCTTGGGTAAGATAACTCAGTCTTGCCGCTAAACTATACTACTGTTTGATAGGTGCGCTTGCCTTTAATATCGTGATATTAGTTAGTTTTGGTGTGATCAGTTTTTATAAATTTTATTACTTAATATCGTGAGCATATCAGTACCTGTTGTATGCTATCAAGATTCTATCAAATGGAAGGGAGATAGTGTAGAAACAAATAATAAGAATGATGTTGAATAAAATTTGGAATACTAGATTGATAATAGTAACGAATCTAAATAATAAAGGGATATTGATGTTGTCTTTACGATGTTGATAACTTTCAATGCTAGCATGTCAATTTTTAGGACTTTAATAGTTATATTGAGGAATTTGTTGCTATAATTTATTGTTGTTGATATTCATTACTAAACTTTAAGTCTATGATTTAAATTTAATATTTATATGCAATATCATTAGGATTGTACATAAGATGAAACTTCTGTAAGTATGGATTACATTCTTTTTTATGGATTATGGCACTAATTACTTGATTCTCAGATATCTTACTAGTAATAATTATCCTTATCATTAGAACTGGAAACATATAGATAAATAAGAGAACAATAAGAGTTCTCAATATAACTCTCCAAAGAATAAAGACAACTTACGTATAAAAAGTCGTTATTTATGTACTTTTTGTACACTTGAGAATTTTATCAAGGAAGGAAACATTTGTCCTGTAGGCAATACAACGGTGCATACTATCCTTAGGGATAAAAACATTTTTCTTATTTGGTAATGAAACAAACCAATATTTGGTAGTATAAAATTAAGCCTCTGGAAGAGCTAACACATTGTCATTAGAAGAAACAAAGCGATAATTAATGCATTATGTTCTAGTTAGCTTCAAAAAAATTATGTTTTAAAAAGATATATGTTGTAACATATATTATATTAAGACTGCGGATGATGAGACGATTAATTTTTATATATTAAATATATTATATTGGGTAAGAATTTTGTATAGAAAAACTACCATATTTTCCTCTAATTTGTACTATGTATATATTAGTATGGTTAAGTCCCATTCAATGACAAACCAAAAGTTTATATTATCATTGTTGAATCACATGTATGGTAAACTGGAAGTTTACTAGTCCAAAAGTATTAATTAGTTGGCATGATTGATTAGACCACCCCAATCAATAATGATGCGGAAAATAAGAATTTATATTAATATGTATTAAAAAACTTGAAGATTATTCATGTTATAGATTTTTCAAGTGTTGCTTGTTCTCAAAGAAGATGAATTATTAGAACTTCACTAACAAAAGTTGAGATTGGATATCTTACATTTCTGAAAGAATTACGAGCCCATCTAGCTAATAGATGTTTTGATATAATTTTGGTAGAATCATCTACAAAATATCACATGTAAGTTATCAATTCACAACTTTTGTTTTTAACGTGTAGGTAGAAGATAGATCCAACGAGCTAGAACAATGACCATGGTCGGCTCATCTCATCACATCTCCAAGCTTGAAAAAGAGTATGACATTAAATTTTGGTTTAGTTTGGAATGTATATAGGTAGTATGGTATGGGATATAGGTACGAAGGACTAAAATGTAATACTCTATAAACTTTATAAATCTGTGAACTTAATTAGAATCTTTAATGTGTTTGTGATGAGTTATAAGATGTTGATATTATAATTGATTTATATGCTTGAATTGTGAATTAATTTGGTTGTGATGAAATGTTTGGTTTGTAAGGACTTAAATCTATAAGTTTTGGAAATTGGAAAATTTTCATTTGACTTTCAAACATCGAATCATGTTTTACTATCGATACCAGGGGCAAAGTACTGATACTTAGAGGGAAGTATTGATACTTCAACCAAGGTACCGATACTTCAAATCTTTACTTGAATTTTTGGAACTTCGAAACTTAAAATGATATCAATACCTTACTAGAGTATCGATACCTCTTCAGTGGTACTGGTACTACTGACCTTGTTGAACAGTTTTCAAAACATCAAAGTTAAAAATAGTATCGATACTAGACGGGGGTATTAATACTTGAAGCATGGTATCGATATTTCGTGTCTAGTACTGATTCTTAGTCCTTATATCACAATTTCATTTGAATGCATAAATGTTTGAAAAATTTATCCGAGTCTATTCCAAATCTCGATATTTGAAATAATATGACAGTGAAATCAAAATAGTTTAATACATAGAATTCAACTAAGGCTTAGTTTGGATAGGCGGTGTGTTTACCTGTAGTTAATGTAAAAACAACGGCGGCAATAAGATTAGATACTATAGTGATACTGTAACGTGAGACAAAAAGTAAACTAAATACACCACACTGTACCTATTTGCCCATCCAAACCCCACCTAAATAGAGTGTTACTGTCTGGCAACCAATGTAGCATTCATACACTTGATCGTCACAATATAAATTATATAATATATAAAATAAGAGAAAAAATATATTATAAGCTTGAAAATGGGTTGGGTTGGACCAAACTTGAGCTCTAAATATTGAAACCAAATTTGACCTTGATTTTAAACATACCTAGATATTTTTGTTAAATTACATTTTTCAACCTTAATATTCTAATCCAAACCGTCCCAAATATTTTGGAAAAAAATTTGAGTTTGGACAAAATTACCTCACATTTGGATAAGTTTAGTTATTACATTTTATTGACTTTTTTTTGACTTAATTCGTTACTTTAAATTGATACTTTTTGTGCGAAGAAAGCTTGAATTGACTTATGAAATCGATTGATTGAATCGGTTGTTGAGTGTCGATTTTAGAATTTAATTCATGGGACCAATTCAAATTTTGTTCATAAGTCTCAAGAGGTAAATGCATATATACACCGCTCTCTATAAAAAATCATCCTTTATATCAACATTTCATTATAACAAATAAATTTGCTAAAGAACTGATTTTTGCAACAACCATAAACTATGTAATACACTCTTTACTAAATTAGGCCTTTACAATAGCTTTTTATATCAAATTTTAGTAAATTTAGTTCCATTCTTAAATGAAATAAAAAAAAAAAACATAAATTTTAATTAAGATGTAATTTCAATGTTTAAATTTTACTTAAAAAAATTATGAACCATATTTTATCCAAAAAAATTTTAATAATTGAAATTACATTTGTAAATATTATTAAAAATATTAAATAAATCTAACTAATTAATATTATTCATCTATTATATTTTAAATTTGAAAATAAAAAATTCAAATATAATATAAATTATAAATATAGTTATAAGTATATAATAATTACATTTTTATAACATCTAAAGTTTTAACATACCAAATATTCAAAATTTCAAAAAGATTTAGGAGCAGAGGCTCCTCCAACCAGCCAAGTGGACCTCCAGTCTAATTCATGGGTCTGGTTTGTGGGATTCGATTCATTGGGCTAGCACTTCTACATTCCTACAATCACTAATAAGAGAAGGCTTCCCTGCAAACACCATGAAAGTGCATATAATATGCTTTCCTCCTCGCTCTCCTTTTTGTTCAAGTTCACGGTTTTCATTGCAGCTATATTCTGTGTTAGCTTGCAACATTTTCTATACAAACAAAGTCTACTTCTATATATAATTCCTTTCAATCATTAAATTAAAAAAAAAATACGTTTAAATACATTCAAATTCATGTTCTCTTGTACCTTCCGCAACATTTAATTAAGAAAAATAAACTATAAAAAAGGAAAAAAAACTAGCTTAGGAGTAATAAAAGTTTTGCATGTCAAAAAGTGTTGGCCCAAATAGTTGTTGAAACACAAGCAAGGTGCTTAGTAGAAGGAGTTAAGGGAATGGGTTCTTCTTCAGCGCTACAATAAATAGGAACAAAATAGGAGACACAAAGATTGCTTATGTTTCCTTATATAAGTGGAATTTAGTTCAGTGAGAAATATTTATTATCTTTAACACTCATAACAAGTGAACTTAAATCTATCATAGATTTACGACAATTCATACTCTTACCACTAAATTCATTCATATAAATTTAGTAAATAAAACCACAACACAACAAGTTTTACTATCACAATGCACAGATAAAATAAAACTCCCCACTCGAACAGATTAAGCACTATATCTCTCAGCATAATAATTTATATAAGTCTCTTAATTATAAAGAATACTTTGAGACTTCTTAACATAAAGAAGATCTATCACAATCCTTATTAAACAACAATTAAATAGGCTGGATACAAAATATTAATAAATAAGGCAAACAAGAATGGTTGGCAACTAAGTTTTCAAATTCGATTTAATCCAGCTTTCTTGATTTATAAGATTAAATAAACTTAATTTAATTTAATTCATTGTTAAGTGATATTATCATCATTGATAGGTCACAATATCAACATAAAAAAATTTGATTCAATAAATTGTTAATAACTCAGAAAACAATTGAATTTGTGGTAATTAGCCAAAGAGTGGACGCTCACACAAGCACTCTTTCATCCTTTTCATATTTTTCAACATGAAAGTAAGCAATTGGCTTAAAATATTCAAGTCAATCTCAAGTTTTGTCAAACGTAAACATGTATACCCCTGCGGTCGTTCCTTATTCTGAATTCATTCCGTTTTGTTTTATTTTGAACTTCGTGGAATAAGATTTCCATGAGTACTGTTGCAGGTAAATTTGAGGCTTTTAATATATTATCTTCATTTTTGCTCCAAGGTGGAAGATAAGCTTGAAACTTACGTCCAACAAGGGTAACAAAAAGGTTTAATTTTCAAATTTAAACCAGATGGTTTCTACTGACGTCCACAATCTCATCCATCTTCTCATGTCATCTATTTTATGCAAATTGCTCCACTCAGGACAAAGAAGAAGAAGAAGAAAATTGCAGGCAGTTAGAAGCAATTGCTTCTTTGATTAAGCTCTTGCTCTTCTAAAAACAAGGGTTTTTTGTATAAGAGCAAAGAATTACAACAAACCTATGATGCATCTGCATTGAGAAAGATAAAGACCAACACTTGTATGGAAAACCTCATTATTATAGCAGAAGAAACTCGTATGGAAAACCAAGACAGAACTATTATTACGGAAGAAAAGAGAGAACATTAATTGCGATTCGGTAATTTTCCCGTTATTTAATTTTATGATTATATTATACAGCTACTAAACAGTTGCTCGCTGCAAAGAGAAGGATGGATTCGTTTGACATTAGGCTGCCGCATTAAGCAGAACTATTTGGTCCAGTTGCAACCGTGGTGGAGCCATAACATGGCCTCTCTGGTCGATGCAAGGCGGGCCACCGCCAGAAATGTAGGTGCAGCCATTGTGTTTTCGAGGGGCGGGAACTCCCTTTTTGTCAGACTGTTGGACAGGATCATCTTCATTTAGAACCCGGCCATAAGCCTCAAATGGATGGGTGCTTACAAGAAAAATCACAACTGTAGTGACAAGAAAATGATGTAGGTTCCTCATTTTAGTGTATATGGTCGAATGCTAGCAAGTTAATATAACTAATCAAAGATCGATCTAGCTCTGAACTTGAGGATAATTGGATTGTAAGGTAGGCATATTTATAGGTGTTTATGGCAACTTGAATGACTAGAACACATGGCTCTTGACTGACCTGAGAAAATCAACTGAATCAAACACCAATGCCATTTGGCATATGGATTGGACTATGAAATTTGGGTTTCCTTGATCGACTTTGCTTTCTCTGCTAAAGCTTTTAACGTTGCCAGACAGGTGGAGACACGTTTACTCTGGCCTTTAGATCAAATATATCTCTGAATCCTTCGTCATGAGGTGTGCCTAATTTGCTAAGGGTTAGAAAAATGGGAATTCAACGATAAGGAAAAAGAGATGTAAAATGGGAAAATAGGCCTTTTTCTGGCTTTCCAAGCGGCAGCATGGATATAACAAAGAAAGACCTAAACAGTAAACACCTGAAACAGCTCGCATGAAGTCGTTTTATCCCATCCTTGCTATGTCATTATGAAATATTGGAAGATGGTTTTGATTGCATGGCCCATGGTATCTGTTCCAATGCTTCCCCAGCGGGCACTATTGAAGGTGAAGAATGTTGGAACATGGGCCATGCAACTTGATTTGGATATGGCTGAAATTTGAGCCACGTGTTTTGTGTTGTGAGCTTTCTTTCGAGTTACACGAAATTTTGTACTTGCTGGAGAAAATTAGGAAAGAGACACTGAAGCTTCAACAATGGAAATAGAAGATGAAACTCGTTCCAAATGACTGACTTTTTCAACATGGGGTTCGAGTCTACAGACCCAATTCTTTCAAAATCTTTCCACAATTGAGCTTAGTAGGGTGGAAAGCCTCACTTTCTCCAGAATTCAATCAATTAAACTATAATTTTAATATTTTGGCATACCAATATTTATTTATTTATCTTGAAATCTTCTACTTTTCTATAAACATGTTCATAATCAACTATGATAAAGTTACATTTCTACGTAAATAAATAATCATTAAAAAAATTAATTTAATTGTTATGCTGTGATTTTTTTATTATTATTAAGGAATGATGCATTATAAATATATTTCTCTCGATTTTATTGTATATATATGCATCTTTATATTTAGTAAATATAAATATATTGATACAATTTGGTATTATATTTTTTTATTTTACAAATAATTTTAAAAAAAATTGACATGTATTTTTTAAAAAATATATATTTAATATTTTACTATACTCGTGTGGAACATTTGTTAACCCAACTCTACTTGTGGAGTCTAAAATCTCTAATATTATATATATATATTTAACGGTTATTTTTTTTGTAAAAAATAAATAACTTCAAACTTGACATGTATGATCTACATGAATGGAATGTGAAATTCAATGGTTGAATATTTGTTAAAATATATCAATAATAGAAAAATTATAAAATGATGTGAAATTATGTTAATTTTACATCCGTATGAGTAGATCTCTCCCCTAAATAATAATATTTTCTTTAAATATTTAGCAATAATATTTTAATTGGTAATTTTATAATTATCGTTTTAATTTATAATTTTAATCGACAACAACAAAAATGTTTCAAATTTGTCTTTCGTGTAACATATAAAAGATTATTATTTGGTTCATTAAGAATAATTCTAAAATAAGGTTTGATGATAACACGTGTCTCTTGAGTTATATTTAAAAAATTTTAAAAATAAATAAACGTAGACCCTCATGGTTTTGTCAAGATGATTTAAGAGGGTTTGGTGCATAGAAGGAAAGGACAGATTGATTGAGGTTGTCGGAGAAGACAATAAATACTTACTAAAATAAATTATTCTAATTAAGAATATTATTAAAATAAACTTATTTGTGTTGGGCAATTATTAATGCTGAACTCGATGCTTCAGTATTTATGATTGCTCCATTAAAATTAAATGAAGCAGAAATTTCGACTATTGATTAACAATCCATCTTGTGTTTAGAAAATGTTTTACACATCAAAACAACGAAAAAGATTTATTATAGCGAAAAATAGAGAGAACAGGAATTGGGATTTGGTAATTTTCCCCTTATTTAATTTCATGATCACGTATTATTAATGGCTAAATAAATAAAGACGAGAAGAATGGATTCTTTTGACATTAGGCTGCTGCATTAAACGGAACCCTTTGGTCCGGTTGCAGCCGTGGAGGAGCCATAACATGGCCTGCGAAGCCCCTCTGGTTGATGCATGGCGGGTCATTCCTGCCAGGAACATTGGTGCAGCCATTGTGTCCACCAGGAGCGGGTACTCCCTTCTGGACAGACTGTAGGATAAGATCATATTCATTTAGAACCCGGCCAGAAGCTTCGAATGGATGGTTGCTTACAAGAAAAATCACAGCTGCAGTGACAAGAAAAAGTTGTAGATTCCTCATTTTAGTGTATATGGAAAAATGCTGGCAAGCAATATAACCACTCAAAACTGATCTAGCCCTGAACTTGAACATAATTAGATTGCAAGGTAGGCCTATATATATGTATGTAGGTACGTATGTATGTATGTATGTATGTATGTACGTACGTACGTATGTATATTGTGTGTGTTTATGGTTACTTGAATGCCTAGAATACATGGCTCTTGACTGACCTGGAAAGAAAGACCATGGCTTAAAAATTGAATCATAGGATTTAGAAGTAAAAAAATGGGATGCATGTCAAGTAGGTCAAGGTGGCATCCTTACGTAACTATAAAATCAGCAACATCTTGTCATTTGGCATGTGGATTGGACTATGGACTTTGGGGTTTTCTTAGTCAGCTTTGCTTGCACTTCTTAAGGTTTTAACGTTCCCAGAACGGTAGAGACACGCTTACTCTGGTCTTCAGTTCAATATATCTGTGAACCCTTCGTCATGGGGTGTGCCTAATTTGCCAAGCATTAGAAAGATGGGAGTTCAACGATAAGGAAAAAGAGGTGTAAAATGGGAAAATAGGCCGTTTTTCTGACTTTCCAAGCAGCAGCATGGATTTAACAAAGAAAGACCCAAACAGTAAACAGGGTCGTTGATTTATTAAATATCTGAAACTGCTAGCACGAAGTCGTTTGATCCCATAATCTTTGCTATAACATCATCAATGTGATGACCATCATTGGCTTACATATAAAGATTAAAATATTAAATGGATACGGCTACATGGCTTCCTCATTTTATTAGGAAATATTAATTAAGCAAAGACAAACTTGCTTGGGAATTGGGATGAACCCATGGTATCTGTTCCAAAGCTTCCTTAGCGGGCACTATTGAAGGTGAGGAATTTTGGTAGAAACGAATTTACTTAGGCTTAGTTCTTTGAATATATCTGCAATTTGACTCACATGTTTCCTATGGTAAGCTTTGAGATTATACTGGAGAAAATGAGAATTCAGTCAGACACCATGAGGAAAGAGACAGTGAAGCTTCAGCAGTGGAAAATAGAAACCGAGACCCATTCCAAATGTGGGATAAAAATGACTGAATTCTTCAACATTGGGTTTGTGTCTTCAGCAACTTGACTTTAGATTTTAGGGGAAAAGAAAGAAATTAAGGATTGTAGCCTTGGACAAAGAAAATGTTTAATTTACAATTTGACCCTTGAAGTATATTTTTATTTTGGTATTTAATTTTTTTACTCAATTTAGTATCTAAAATATATTTGTTTCCCAATTTGATACCTAAAGTGAACAGCCGTAATCTTTTTAGTCCATTTTTTAACAGGCATTAAAAATAACTGGTGATAAATCAAATAGCGACACTTGGTATTTTTTTTGTAAAAAATAATTATTTTTGTTTATCAAATATATAAATAATAAAAAATATGTATAAAATGAAAAATAAATATATAATAAAATTCAAAAAATATTATCTCAAAATTATAAAAATTATTATAATAAAATTTAGAAAAATATGGTAAATGAAAAGAAATTAGTTGAAATAAATAATATTATTATAAAAATGTAAAAATTTTAAAATTTATTTAAAATAAAAAATATTAAAATATTAAAAAAATTAAAAATGTAAAATTATTTAAAATTAAAAGTGTTTAAATCATTAATTTTTTTTAAAAAAATTATTAAAATTTGTAAAAATTGTTAAAAATTGTGAAAACTATAAGAGTTTTAAAAAATTGTAAAAATTATAATAATTTTGTACACTTTTTCTTAGAAATAGAAATTAAAAGATATCAAAATAGTAAGAAATTATCAAATTATTATGGCAATATAACCTATACAAATGGATTATGAGAGGAGAGATAATTTTCATGATAGTGATGATGAAATCTCTTGGCCTGTGATAGTGCTGTACTTTATATTTATTTGTAGGTAAATTTTTAATTAATTATGAAATTTTGAGTTCCAAATTTGTTTTGTTTAGGAGAATTTATCAACTCTTGATAATGGTAGGATATTGGAGAATACAACATATTCTTCGAGAAGAAAATAAAATTGCAGATAATCTCGTTAAGATGATTCATGATAGAAAAACAAGATTACGGTTGATTGAGAATTTCCCATTTGAGGGATTAGTTTAATTTCTTATGTTTGTCTTGCTCTCTTTTTTTTAAAAAAAAGAATGAAGAAGAAGAAGAAAATTAACATAGATTTTTTACTTTTTAATACCAATATACAACCTTATACCAATATACACATCCTATGAAATAGATTAAATCCTGAAACTTTGTTAAAATTTCTTCGTGATCATTGAGCTATCTTATTAAGCTCAAATAACTTTTTTTTTTAATTTTGTGAATTTGATTCGATCAAAGTTTTGATAACAAATATTGTTATAAATGATCAAAAGTATCAATAATTCTAAAATATTTAGAATTAATTTAATGAAAAGGAATTTGATCGAAATAGAATTTCACAGATTTATAGATCTATACAAGGTATTTTTTTATTCAGTTCTCACACATTAAGTGGATTGTGGGTTTAAGAATAATGGAAAAGATAAAATTGTTGAAACTTGATCTCAAAAGATTTAAAAGAAGAGATCGATAAAAACCCTGTAAGGTTACAGGGTTTTGATTTTGACATGATTTGGTGTTCAATCCAAGCATAATTAGGTCAAGTGGTTCACTTACAACTTGTTAATCTTTTAATTATGTTTCTAACTCATCTTGAATTTTTTCGATTAGATTTTTGTAGCTTAATTTATGATCAATTTACTAAAGGAAGTTCAGATTTCGGACGATTTTATGAGTTAAATTGAATTTGGCTTCTCCAACTTGTAAATTGGGACAATATAACACACAATATGAGAGTATTCATGATTTGTTGTATTTAACTATACAAGATGTCCTTTGGTTGCTGTTAGAGTTGTGCGACCCAAATTTTAAGATATTGCTTACAAGTCAAGTTAAACAAAATATATTTTCTTTCTAAAAGATTTAGCATTTATTAGTATAATATATTTAGCATTTATTAGTATAATTTATTTGACCTACGAATTTAACTTATAAATGGGCTCTTTTACAACTTTAGAAAACACACCCATTAAAGCTTATAACTCATAACACTTTTGAAGAAGTTTGTGATTATATTTTGAGGGTTCTTTGTATTCTGGTTTCGGGGTTTAGTTTTTATCTTCATCTTTTGTACTCTTCGTTCTTTTGCCATTGTAGTAAAATTATCTTTACCCGTTATTTTTTTATCCTCTTTGGAGGAGTTTTTCCATGTTAAATTTGTGTGTTCAATTTCTCAATTTCTTCCGCTAGTTTTTACTTATTCGTTGCTTAATTAGGTCGATCCCCAATAAATGGTATCAGAGATAGTTCAAATTTAATAAATCAATTCATTCAAAGATGGCATCAACTAGGTTTAACATTGAGAAGTTTGATGGTGTCACAAATTTCAATTTATGGCAAGTTCAGATGATGGAAATTCTAGTTCAGACTGGCTTGAAAAAGGTTGTTACCAAGAAAAAGCCTGAGAACCTAAATCAAACAAAATGAGAAGAGCTTGATGAGAAGGCACTGTCTGCAATCTAGTTGTGCTTCGTGAATAAAGTATTGTAGGAGGTAGTGATGAAGAAAACCTCATTCGCCTTGTCGAAAAGGTTAGAAACTCTTTATGCGACAAAGTCTCTAGCTAACCGTTTAGTGTTGAAACAACGTCTATTTACGTTTTGCATGAACAAAGGTAAGCTTCTTGGAGATCACATTAGTCGATTTATTACTCTTTTGAATGATTTAAAGAATGTTGATGTTAAGATTGATGATGAAGATTAGACTATGCTATGATTGTGCTCTTGATACTCTCGCGATATTAAGTAATAAAATTTATAAAACTGATCACACCAAAACTAACTAATATCACGATTTTAAAGGCAAGCGCACCTATCGAACAGTAGTATAGTTTAACGGCAAGACCGAGTTATCGTACCCAAGGGAACCAAAAGTACTAATACTTACTTCCTTTCTATTATCCAGCCTAAAAATAAAAGAGGATTGATTGAAACTAATTCTAAAACTAATTAAAAGTGTACAAAAAGTAAATTGGAGAAAACTTTAGGGAAAAGCTGATTGATATGTGCAATACTTAAGGGAGAATCTATCTAGACTTCACTTGCTATTAACTTCTTGAACTAGATGATGTCTTTACCTGACTTGATCTGTAGAGATCCCTAACCTATGTTAATACCTCTTTCGAGGATAAGAACAACTAATCCTAGATGGTTAATTAAAGTTTGCTTATTAATTAACACCCCTAGGTTGCAGTAATTCGATCTATGAATCCCCCTATTAGGTTTGACCCTAATCCGACAAATTTATGTCGCCCTATGTCTAGGGTTGCATGCAACTCTACTTAATTATGGTAGATCTACTCTTATAACAGGGACTTTTGCTCCTCTGCCTAAGCACATTAGTTTCTTGAAGTAATATCTAGGATTATTAAATCAAGAATGAAGAGCGCATAATTAAGAACAATTCAAGTATTTATCAAATAATTTAAGAATAAATAATAACAAGATCTGCCTTAGGTTTCATCCCCCTCAAGTATTTGAGGGGTTTAGTTCATAATAAAGAAAGAAAACATCTCAGAAGAAATAAGATAACAAAACATAAATAACCCAAAAACCCCTGAAGGAATTTAGGGAGATCCTCAGTCTTGATGTGGAACTCTGGCTTCTGGGATGAATCAATCGGCTTCCCTTGGAATAATCCCTTGCTTTCACTCCCTGTGTTGGCAGAATTATGGCGTTCTTTCTTGAGAGAAAAGAGTATTCCCTTAGCGGGAAATAAACACCCCCTTGAAGTTGCCTCCTAGGGTCTTTATATAGAGTTTTAGAATGGCTTTCTTAGCCCTTAAGTATCCTTTTTCGAGTAGAATTGAACTTCCTCACGATAGGGACACGCCGGTGTGCCACGTCCGTGTGGTTTTGACAAGAGGCCGTGTGGGCCTGTTGAGGGTGGCACGGCCGTGTAGCCGTGCTTGTTGGGGCTGAGCCGTGTTGGACCTTGTGTGGCACGGCCTTGTGGTGAATCCCTGGGCTATGTCGTTTTCTCATTTTGGCCCATTTTATCCGTTTTTGGCCCGTTTCTCGTTCTTTTCTCTTCCCTATGCTCTCTTGAGTATAAGACATAAAATGGAAGGATTAAGAGTACTAATTCTCACAAATCTAATGATAATTCATCCAAAATATAAGCTAAACATGAGGTAAAAATATGTATAATTTATCGTTTATCAGCTCTTTTACCCTTTTCATACAAATCTTTCAGGGAGACCCTGATTTATGGTAGAAACAAGCTCTTATTCGAGGATGTGAAGGGTCATTTGTTGAGTAAAGACAAACTCGACAATGAGTTTGGTTCAGATAATAAGGTAGGTAGACAAGCTTCCATTTTGGTAGCATCAAAGAAGCGAGACAAAAGGTGTCGTTATTGTAAAAAGTTAGGTCGCGTCAAAGAAGATTGTTATAAATTGATAAATAAAAGGACTGTTGAGAGTAACGAGAAAGATGTAGCTGGTGCTAGTTTGGCCGATGAAAGCGATGATTATTTCTTGTTAGTAAAAGGTACTATTTTTTTTAACTTGGAAAAAATAAGATGTCTTAAATGACAATGTCAATCATAAGGAGACACACTACCAGCAACAACAATAAGAAAGTCGAAGTTTAAGTCTATTTGATTTAGTTTACTTTGATGTATGAGGGCCTTGTCGTTATCCTAAATTGTTTTGTCATAAGCATTTTATTATTTTTGTAGATGATTATTTTTGAATAACTTGGATTTATTTGTTAATAGACATGTCTTTTGTTTTTGATGTATTTCAAATCTTTTGTAGTGAGATAAAGGCTCAATTTGTGTTTTACAACCTGATAATGCTTTAGAATATATAAAAACTCACTTCTTTTTTGTTGTTGTCTACTAATGGAATTATTCACCAAACATCATGCGCTCATAGTCCACAGTAGAATGGTGTGGTAGAATGTAAAAAAAAATATTCTTGATATTGCTCGTATTGTTATGATTCAAATGAATGTGCCCAAATTCTTTAGAGTGATGGTGTTTTCATGTTGAATTTCTCAAATTCTTTTTAAATGTCTTTTCCCAAATTCTCCCCTATTTTCTTCAACTCTTTGAATTTTTGGGTGTGTTTGCTTTGTTCATTTATGTGAAACTAGTATGGATAAGTTGTCTCCTAGAGCTATTCGTTGTGTTTTTTAGGGTATTCTCAAACTTAAAAAGGGTACAAATGTTATGATCCAGTGTAAAAAAAAAATTGTTTCAGCAGATGTTATATTTTTTTAGTTCTAATAATTCTTTTTCAAAAACTCCAAAGTCAAAGAGTCAGTTCCCTTTCCTACCATAGTAACACCATCTCTCGTGACTCTTCCTCCTTCAAAACCTTTATAAGTTTACACTAGACAAAATAATTTGCAAACTCCTCCTGTCTCTTAGCCATCTCCTTCAGTGCATTCTATTGATGATCCTGATGATTTGTCAATAGCTCTCCGGAAAGGTAAGCACTCTTGTATCCAACATTCTATTGCTAATGTGGTTTCCTTTAATCACCTTAGTCTTGTTTTTCATTGTTTTGCTTTATCCCTGTCATAAGTATCTATTCCTAAAAATTATTCAGAGGCAATTTAGGATCCTAAGTTGAAACAGGTCATGAATGAGGAAATGTCAACTCTTTTCAGCAGACATACATGAGACTCGATACCTTTACCTAAGAGTTTCACTTGTTACTTGTCATTGGGTTTTTATTGTAAAATACAACCCTAATGGCTCTATTGATTGATATAAAGCCTGACTAGTTTCCAAAGGATACAACCAGACACTAGGTATCGATTTTTTTGAAACCTTTTCACCTGTTGCTTGACTGAATTCTATTCATGTGTCCATCTCTATTGCAGTCAATCATGATTGGCTACTATATCAACTAGATGTCAAGAATGTGTTTCTTTGTGGAGACTTAAATGAGGAAGTTTATATGGAGCAACCACATGGATTTGTTGCTAAGGGGGAGACTTAGTATATAAGTTCAACAAGGCTATTTATGGATTGAAGTAGAGTCCTAGGGCTTGGTTTGATAAATTTTTTCAAGTTATTTTTGCAGATGGATTCAAGCGAAGTCAGGTTGATCATTTGATATTTGTGAAACATAGTTCATCGGGGATTGTAGTACTTATTGTTTATGTTGATGATATACTTTTGTCAGGTAGTGAAACATACTTATTGAAGTATGCAATTGATCTATTACAAGAAGCATGTTTATTAGGTGCAAAATCATTAGATACACCAATGGAACCTAATCTAGACTTGTGGAAGGAGGTTGATGACTTTGCATATCATGGACAATATAGAAGATTTGTTGGGAAACTTATTTATCTAACAGTTACTAGACGAACATTATGCATGCTGTGGGCTTGAATAGTCAATTTATGGATAAGCCTAAAAAGGGTTATTAGAAGGTTTCCTGCAACATTTTGAGATATATATAAAGAAATCTCTAAGAAAAAAATTGTGGTTCAAAAATAACTATCAGGTTATTATACCTTTATAGGTGGAAATCGAGTAACTTGGAAGATTAAGAAACATACTATTGTATCGAGATCTAGAGCTAAAGTAGAATATTGTGCCATGGCTCATACAACATGTGAGCTGATTTGGTTGAAAACTCTGGTAACACCCCCAACCCGGCCTAGAAGTTTAGACCGAATTTGGAATGCTATATTAATCACCAAAGTGATCGTGAGAAAATTTTACAAATCAAGTCGTTTAAAATTTTATTTCCGAAAACATTTATCCCGAGGTAGATAAAAAAGTTTAATTATTTAACTTTCCTCAGTAAGTTTAACAATATAAAACGCACGAATGAAAACTTAAAACAAAAGTTGTACCATAGTATTATGAAACTTTACAGTTCAAACTTAAACGAATAACAATTAAAACCTGAAAAACAAAAGCTTATAACTTATTTCTACCAAGACTGTCCGAGACCTTTGCGTACTAAGTCTAACATCCAGAACTGTACCTGAAAGGGGAAACAGAAGAGAGGGTGAGCTACTCGAGCTCAATGTGGGATTAAACTAGTTAAACTACAGAAACGGAAACAGAGACAGAAGCAAAAATCCTAGAAGCAGTTCAGATTCAATTGTGAAGCAAAATTAACTTACAGAACTATTCAGAACCGGTCGATATATGCAAAGCAAACTTATCGACAGATAACAGTTGAGCATATTTGCCCAAAATCAATATTCTATACGTACTTTTCGTTCACATGGGAAAATTAGACACACACAGTCTCACGTGCCATTCAGATACAGTAACAATAATTCACAAGTTTCAATTCAGTCAAACAGATCAATTAGATGTATATGAATGCAAATGAGTTATAAAATTCCCCTCCTCTAGCCAACACACCTCTCCCTCCCCCATCACTCTTCGTAAGAGTTTGAAGCTCGTCCCACCAATCACTCTACCTAGGACCTTGTAAGGTCCATCCAACCCTGCATTCCAATTAATGTCATCCCGAATTACCCAGTAACGATGGCTATCAAGATTGACCATGACCCTTTATGTATTGGGACTACCCTCTACCCTTTGGGTATTGGGGCTAACAGTGTACAGATAAATTGTCAGTCTCGTAAATTACGGAGCAAAGCTAGCGTATAAGCTGTACTATGCAATGTGGTAAACCGCAGTATTGACATGCAGTATGAACTGCCAGATCAGATAGTAGTACGTAGCATAGCTAAGGTACATGCGGTACAGTGCAATGCAATAATCCACTATACCAATGGGTAGTAGTAAAATTGCTAGTTCAGTCAATGGTACATAGCGTAACTAACGTACATGATGTAATGTGCAATGCGGTAATTCGCTATATCAATATGATATCATCCTGGGTTGCCTAGAAATGATGACCATCTCGCATTGTCCATAACCCTCAGGGTATTGGGACTGCCCATAACCTTCTGGGTATTAGGGGCTAACAACCAACAGATCAACTGCCAGTTCAGTCAATTTCAATCTCCCTTCTCTTCAAAATCCTACCCAAAAATATTATATGCACATGTATATATGCAGTTAGATGTAAACAATCAGAATACCAGTTTCGGATAATAAATCAGAAGCAGACACTCACATCTAATCAGTAAGTTGCAAAATCAGTCTTGAGTACACTCGTTACTTGAACTCAGTAGCAATTGCAAAATAAGCTCGCATATCAATGACACATATTCAAACAGTCAGACAGAACTAGTTGCACACACACTTACCCAGCTAACCCGGTTCAGAATCAACCATGTCACATAACCAATCACAAGTAACACATTATCCAAACTCAGATCAGAGTTGTAAATACCCTCACTAGAGCTTAACCAAGGGTTGGTTTGCACAGAGCAGTAATTATAAGTATATTTGACCAAAAATAATAATATTTGGCGAAATAGGGCCACACGCCCGTGTGCCCCGGTCATGTGAGACATTCTAGACCGAGTGGGGGTCTAAACGCCCGTGTAAAGGGTAGCTCACGACCGTGTGATAGAGGCACACGTCCGTGTGAAGCAGGGACACGTACGTGTAACTCATTATCCAATTATGCCAAAATAAGGTGCAGGACAGACACGGCCGTGTGTTTCGAAACACATGTCCATATGGGATCCTTAAATCCCTAAATCAGCCACACGACCGTGTGACACCCAAAATTAATCGAAAACCCTAATACCCAAAACCACACGATCGTGTGCCTTGGCACACGCTGTGTGGCCGTCGGAGAGGTCACGAAACTACCTCTGATTAGCCCTGAAACCACCGTCTAAGCCACCAGTACCACCCTAATGCTTACCCTATCAAAAGTATATCAGAAAGTGGCAGTTTCTCCTCACTTCCAATATCCAGAACCCAAAACTTTTGGGTTAACACACATATATACAACAAGCTGAAACATCAGTTCAAAATAAAGTAAAAAAGGAGAAGTAGTTAGGGTCTGAATCCCACACCTGTTTCATGAACGACAATAACGGCAGAGGAGTAGAATTCCCATAACCAAAAAGCCAAATCTGAATTTTGAGTTTTAATGTATGCAAAAAAAAAAAAGGAAAAATAAAGGAGAAGAGGAAAAGAAGCAGGAGAACGTGAAAAGAAGAATTTTCTAAAAACAAAAAAATAAAATTAAAATATAAAATACAAATAAATCAATAATAGTAATAATAAAAGTAACAAATAAGTTACCAAAATAAGATTAAAAAGTTATTCTTAAACCTTAAAATGCCCACACCAAGGCTGGAACCCAGAACATCTAAGTACACTAACACTCACTCAACCACCAGACTAGCAGGCCTATTCTGTCATTAAAATGTACAACTAAACACATATGTGCAACCTTCTCATTGTTCATAACCACAAAACCCAACACTTCTAGGTCCAGAATTCGAGGTGTTACAACTCTACCCAATGATTTTAGTATCACCTATTCAGATCTTATTTCTGTGCATTATGATAGTTAAACTACAATTTATATTGCAAGCAATCCTGTTTTTAATGAACAGACAAAGCATATTGAAGTCGATTGTCATTTTGTGAGAAATGGAGTTAGTAATAAGAAGATTTGCACTCTTTTTACCCTTTAAGAGAACAAATTGTTGATATGTTCACTAAAGCACTTAAGAAGAAAAACTCCCTCAAATTGTGTGCCAAGCTTTGCATACTAGACATCTATGCTCCAGCTTGAGGGGGAGTATTATTGACTTTCTATATCTAGTATTTACCTAGTTTAGGGTTGACAGATTTGTGCCTAATTTATAGGCTAATTTTTACTTGTTTCCATATTACTTGTATAGTAGATTTTCCTATTAGAACTGTTGTATACATGTATATAAAGATGTTGTTATTACATAAAACATTCTTTTTTCTACAATTCTGCCTGTTTACATGTTTATAGTTGAATAAGAATTATGTTTGCACCATTGAGTACCCATTATTCAACGTAAGCATTTGTTTGTTTCCGTATGCGGGTTTAGAGTAAAAGCTATGGAAGTTTCATGAGCAACTCTTCATCTTGGTTCGAAAACCATTACGATCTTTTTTTGTATGTATATATATGTTTTGAAGTCATATGGCAAGTACCTAGGTTAGTTTGTTTGTTGCCTAAGTTAGTTTTGACACTTTTAGTAAGTGACTCGTAATGTTTTTAAAGGTTGGATTTTATCTTTTGACTATTAGTTAATTATGCTTGTTTATGTTGGTTTGATTGTATGAATGGTTGGTTAAGTGTTGATGCATCAAAGGTTATAATTTGGTGATGTTTGAATGTGTTTAGATGGAGTAATTTGATGATTTTTTTTAGATAAGTTTCGTTCAATTGTTTAAAATTTTAGACACTTAAAACATTTGGTCATTAAGTCTCGAGATAGGGAGAACATGTCTCGATATCGTTAGAACAAACTTCGTTTAATTTTTGTATTCAAGAGCCTGAAGCCTCGAGACATAACTATCAAGTCTTGGGACAATTGTATTGGGGTCTCGAGACAAATGGGCTTTGACTCGAGGTAGAAGTACGTTAAAGCTAAATAGGTTTTGCCCTGCTCCAAGTTTCGAGACAAGAACCTCTTGTCTTGAGACATTCTAACATCGAAGCAAAAATAGGAAAACAAGGGAGGTTAGTCTCAAGATAGAGTCTTGAGACATAAAGGACCTTGTCTCAAGATACGACATGTAATATCTTGAGACATGTTAAATTCAAAATTAAAGTTTCCAAAATAATTTTGGACCTGTCTCGAGACATGGAGACCCCTGTCTCGAGACATAAACTTGAAATACTACATTTGAGTTTGGATTTGAATCATAACTTTAAAATTAATTTATCATAACCCTGTAATTAGATGAAATAGATTATTATGTACTATGAATGTATGTAGTTCATTATAATGAATGAATTTATTGTTTTGAATGATGATTATGAATTTAACTTTGTGAAATTATGTCAAGTTAATCTAAGTTGCTTTGGCAACGTAATGTGATGTCACACATTCGAATCCGGGGATCAGGTTGGGTATAGAGTGTCACAAGAGTGATGACAGACTAGTGTAATGCATTTTTTAAATTTAAGTTTTTCTTAATTCATTTGTTTTATTTTGGGCTAGGATGGGTATTTGGGTTTAGCTAATTTTAGTTGATTTGGGTTTTTTTTTTTTTTAGTTTGGTTCAAGAAATTTGGCAAAAGAAAATGAAAAAATTAGTTTTTTACTGATCCACGGTTTGCAGTTCAATCACTGTTTAAGACAGTTTGCTCAACTTACTCTTTCCCTTACTCCAAACCAATAAATCAATCGATTCCTGGTATGATAGGCCCGACCGACCGATCCAATCTGGTTCCAAAAACACTCGTTTTACCTAATCGCAAAAGGTAAGAAAGATAGTGAATTCTTTTACATTGAAACTTTTCTGTGAGAGATTCGAAGATAACTTCGTCATTGAGCATAAAAAAAATGGTAATTTTTTTTAGTTATTGTTTCTAAATTAGGTGAAAATTATAATTTCTAATTGTATTAAGAATATGAGATGCAGTACTTTTGTGAAGTGACAATAGGAGAGAGAAGAACCATAATTAAGGTTATTTCGATTACCTAGAACCATAATTAAGGTTATTTCGATTACCTTGTGTTCAATGTTTTGGTTTGGAACTCACTTTTTAGGCATATGAAAGTTCAAGGAAGAAGATTGTGTTCAATGTTTTGGTCTGGAACTCATTTTTTAGGTATCTGAAAGTTCAAGAATGAGGAACAAGATTATTTGATTGAAAGTTAAATGTGGCGAAAATTGATTAGCAAAGTCGATAACTTCTCAATGAATCTGTGATATCCCCTATCTTCATTTTTTGCGCATTGTCTTCTTGTTTTGCCCACAAAAGGCAACAATAACTGTTGAAGATTTTCTTCAGTTATCATAATCTACATATTTTTAGATATAATCATAATTTTGATTTATTTCAGATTTTTTGAGATTTTTGTTAAAGATTATGTTTCTATTATTAGCCTATTTTTAGTTAGTTTATTTACTATATAGACAGTTAATTTCAGCTCAATAAAATATACCTTTTTCCATTTCAATTACTTGACTTCTTAGTTCAGTTTTCTTCATCATTTTATTTTTTCTTTTCTGATAAAATACCAAAAATTGGTAATCAGAGCTTTCTTCTTAAGGGACCTGTGTTAATGTTTGCTGCATTATGGAAGCTGAAATTAATTTCTCTTCGATTGCGCCACCTATTTTTTATAGACATAATGATCAGATTTGGGCAGTGCGAATGGAGACTTACCTAGAGGCTATAGATCTTTGGGAAGCCGTGGAAGAAGACTACGAGATTCCTACATTGCCTACCAACCCCATCATGGCACAGATCAAAACACAAAAAGAAAAGAAGACAAGGAAATCAAAGGCAAAAGCCTGTTTGTTTGTTGCAGTTTCACCAACTATTTTTACACGAATTATGTCTCTAAAGTCAGCAAATGAGATATGGGATTATCTTAAAACTGATTACGAGGGAGACGAGAGAATTCACGGGATGCAAGTGTTGAATCTTGTACGCGATTTTGAGCTGCAGAAGATGAAGGAGACTGAGACAGTCAATGAGTATTCTGAAAGGCTCCTTAACATAGCCAATAAGGTCAGGTTGCTAGGTTCATCTCTAGCAGATTCAAGGATTGTGGAAAAAATTCTTGTAACAATACTTGAAAGGTTTGAAGCTACTATCACCACCTTAGAGAACACGAAAGATATGTCAAAGATTACTTTGGTGGAACTTTTAAGTGCTTTACAAGCACAAGAGCAAATGCGTATAATGAGGTAAGAAGGGTCTGTCGAAGGTGCTCTACTAATTAAGCATCAAGATGATGGAAAGAACAGGAGGTCAAAGAATAAAAAGTTTCACGCTGCGAGTGGAGAAAGCTCTGCTTTTGGGAACAAAAGTAAAATTGGAAATAGAAGATTCCTCCATGTCAATATCGCGGCAAGAAAGGTCACCCTCCTTTCAAGTGCTGAAGAAGACCATATGCAAAGTGTAGTAAGTGTAATCAAATAGGATATGAAGCTGTTATTTGTAAGTACAAAAATCAGCAACAAGGAGATGAAACGCAAGTGGCAGATCAAGAAGAAGAAGATCAGCTTTTTGTTGCAACTTGTTTCACTGGTCATGAAGCAAGTGAAAGCTGGCTCATTGACAGTGGTTGCACTAATCATATGACACATGCAAAGAGTTGTTCAAAGAACTTGAGAGTGCTGAGTCCAAGAAGGTCAGAATTGGGAACGGTAACTACATTGCAGTAAAAAGAATGAGCACTATAGCCATTACAAGCTGTTTAGGTACCAAGTTCATTACTGACATTTTATATGTACCTCATATTGATCAAAACCTGCTTAGTGTTGGTCAATTAGTAGAGAAGGGATTCAAAGTGAAGTTCATGAAAAATGCATGTGTGATAAAGGATGTTACAAGACAAAAGATGTTCGAAGTTAAGATAGCAGGAAGAAGTTTTTCCCTCAATCCAATGCAAGAGGAGCAATCAACTTTTCTAATCAAAGAAAGCCTCACAATGCTATGGCATAAAAGGCTCGGACACTATAACCATCAGGGGATACTGTAGATGAAGTCTAAAAAAATGGCAATTGATCTTCTAGAACTTGATGATCACATACCGACATGTAAGGCTTGTCAATTTGGAAAGCAAAACAGAAAGCCATTTCCTAAGACAGCATGGAGAGCCACTTGTAAGTTGCAATTGGTTCACACAAACATTTCTGGACCTCAAAGAACTTATTCATTAGCAGGTAGTCGGTATTATGTTGCTTTTATTGATGATTTTACAAGAATATGTTGGATTTTCTTCTTAAAATTCAAGTCAGAAGTGGCTGGAGTATTCTGGAAATTCAAGAAGACTGTGGAAAATCAAAGTGGCAACCACATTCAAATATTGAGGTCCGATAACAGCAAGGAGTATACATAAAAAAATTTCAATGCATTTTGTGAATAAGCTGGCATTGAGCATCAATTAACAGCTCCTTATACTCCGCAACGGAATGGAGTTAGTGAGAGGCAAAAAAAATACATCTTAGACATGACCAGATGTATGTTGCATGAGAAAAATTTACCCAAAAAGTTCTGGGCAGAAGCAGCTCATACTGCAGTTTTCCTACAGAATAGATTGCCCACAAAAGTGGTCAAGGATCAAACTCCCTATGAGGCTTGGTATGGTCATAAACCATCTTTAAATTTGCTTAAAATATTTGGTTGTTTGTGCTTCACTTACGTTCCTTATATTAAGAGAGACAAGTTAGACAAAAAGGCACTTCCAGGAGTCTTTATCGGCTATAGCACTGTTGCGAAAGCTTACAAAATTTTCCAACCGTAGTCTGGGAAAATTGTTATAAGTAGAGATGTTCATTTCGTGGAAAATGAAGAGTGGAACTGGGATGAGAAAAGTGGCCAAAGCACAGCAGATTTGAAGTTTAAATTTCCTGTTTCAACCATAGATAAAAATAAAAATTGGATGAACCAATTGGTGGATGATGTTCCAACAAGGGGTACTAGATTGCTCATTGACATTTATGCAAGATGTAATATAGCTGTTTGTGAACTTGCAGATTTTGTTACAGTAATGAAGGACATAAAATGGGTGGTTGCAATGAAGGAGGAGTTGTCCATGATTGAGAAAAACAAAACCTGGGAGTTGGTTGATCGACCCCATGGTAGGAAGGTAATTGGAGTCAAGTGGGTGTACAGAACCAAGCTTAATGCTGATGGCTCAATCAACAAGCACAAAGCAAGACTTGTGGTCAAAGGCTATGGACAAGTTTTTGGCGTGGACTATTCAGACACCTTCGCACCAGTTGCTCGTTTGGACACCATAAGACTTTTACTTGCTGTAGCTACTCAAATGAATTGGAGAGTGTATCAGCTTAATGTAAAATCAGCCTTTTTAAATGGCATTTTGCAGGAAGAAATTTATGTTGAACAGCCTGAAGGTTTTGCGAAGAAAGGAGAGGAAAACAAGGTGTTTCTTCTTAAGAATGCTCTTTATGGACTGAAACAAGCTCCAAGAGCTTGGTACAGTAAGATAGATGATCATTTGTTGAGCTTGAATTTTGAAAAAAAATCTGTCCGAGACCATTCTTTATGTCAAACGTCAGGATAATGATATTTTGATAGTTTCTCTTTATGTTGATGATCTCTTGCTAATGGGAAATGATGCACAGTTGCTTGAGGAATTCAAGCAAGAGATGATGAAGGTTTTTGAGATGACAGATCTCGGAATGATGTCTTTTTTTCTTGGAATGGAAATTAAACAGGTTGAGCATGAAGTATTCATTTGCCAGAAGAAGTATGCCAAGGAAATCTTGAAGAAATTCAAGCTTGAAGAGTGCAAGGAAGTAAGCACTCCTATGAATCAAAAGAAGAAGCTGTGTAAAGAAGATGGAGCTGATAAAGTTGATGAGGGATATTTTAGAAGTTTGATTGGTTGCTTAATGTATCATACGGCAACGCGTCCTGATATTTTAAATGCTGTAAGTATTTTGTCACGATTTATGCATTGTGCCAGTGAATTGCATCTTAGGGCTGCTAAAAGAGTAGTTCGTTATATCAAAGGTACGAGTAATTTTGGTGTTAAATTCACAAGAAACAAGGAGTTCAAGCTTGTTGGCTTCTCTGATAGTGATTGGGGAGGTTCCATTGATGACATGAAGAGTACATCAGGCTATTGTTTTACTTTTGGATCTGTTGTGTTCTCATGGAGCTCGAAGAAGCAAGAAATAGTGGCTCAATCCACTGTCGAAGCAGAATTTGTTGCTGCAGCAGCCACTGTTAATCAAGCTTTGTGGTTGAGAAAATTATTAAGTGATCTTAACCTGGAACAGAAGGAAAGCACAAGGATTTTCGTTGATAATCAAGCTGCCATTGCAATTTCTCATAATCTAGTATTTCATGGAAAGACTAAGCATTTCAACATTAAGCTTTTCTTTTTGAGGGAAGTGCAAAAAGAAGTTAACGTTATACTAGTTCATTGCAAAACAGAGGAGCAGGTTGCAGATATCTTCACCAAGCCGCTCCCAGTAAGCAAATTTGAAGTTTTGAGAACAACACTTGGTGTTTGCAACAACTGAAGCAAGGAGGAGTGTTGAAGATTTGCTTCAGTTATAATAATCTACCTATTTTTAGATATAATCATAATTTTGATTTATTTCAGATTTTTTAGAGATTTTTGTTAAAGATTATGTTTCTATTATTAGCCTATTTTTAGTTAATTTGTTTACTATATAAACAACTAATTTCAGTTCAATAAAATATACGTTTTTCCATTTCAATTACTTGACTTCTTAATTCAGTTTTCTTCGTCATTTTATTTTTTCTTTTCTGATAAAATACCAACAATAACATTATCCCCCTCCTAGAGAAAGAGCTTGTCCTTATGTTTGAAGACAAGATAACCTTGGCGAAAGGTCCCTTCCATTACTGATCATCGAAATCGACAGGGATCATAGATCTTTGCAAGCTTATTGTCATTTATCAACACCTCGATTTGAATAAATCTCTTCAGACTTCTCTCAAACATTCAATTTTTTTTAAAAAATAACCTAGTAAGTTTAGACCCATAAAACTTTTCACTAAAGAGTTGAAGGTTTTTTGAATAGGTTTATCTAAAAATATCGATTATTGACTATGAGTTTAGAAGGGGTTAATAAATAAGACAAGGGATTGAAGTTGGTTGTGGCTGCCATGGTTTTTTTCGAGATGGACTTAGGAGGGCTTGATGCATAGGATAAGGAAGAGAGATTGATAGAGGTCGCCATATAATGGGTTTTTCAATTAGAGGACTACCTTGGTATATACTCCAAAGTTGCAAACCTGTTTATTAGCCATCATGTTATCCATGCCTTTAAGAATTTTATCAAACACATAAGCCTTGTTCTCAATAAAAATTTCATCTCCATGCTGCTTGCATAATTGTTCTATTGGGGTTCAAAAATGCTTGAGCTTCATGGATAGTTCTGCCTGCCACAAATTATATCGATTGATAGTTTAGCTCAACCAGGAGAGGTTGAAACCTTTCAGCTCATCCAAGGGAGACTCGTAGAGAGAGATCAAGATTTCTTTAGGTTTTTTGATAATTTTTTTCTTGTTTTATTACTCAGAATCATCTCCCTTAAATAGAGGCTATACAAGGTTTATTCCTCTGAACAAGAAACTAATTAAAAACTTTTAATACGATACGATGATCGCTAAAATAAATTATTCAAGCAAGAATGTCTCTGAACGAAACTTATTTCTCTTCTTTTCATTTTTTTCGTATTTTTATCTTGTCTTGCCTACAAAGGCAATCTTAATAAGATTAACCAAGGACGTCAATTATTAATGTTGAACTTCATGCTTCAGTTTATATGATTGCACCAATGCTTGTTTCGGTATGAAAAAGCTGTACCTAGATGGCATGAATTTAAACCCTGTCATCTCGTCCTTCTCAAAACCCCACAGCAAGTTGCTCTTTGACACAGGCAGATATTGACTGACATGCATGTGTTAACAGCCCAATAAATTTGGTATGAAGCAGAAACTTCGATAATTTATTAACAATTCATCATATGTTTAGCGAATGCTTTACACATCTAAACAAAGAAAAAGAATTGTCATAGTGTTAAAAGAGAACACTAACTGGGATTCGGTAATTTTCCCCTTATTTAATTTCATGATCATACTATTAACAGCTAAATCAATAAAGTACTAATCGGTTTCTAGCTGGAACGATATGGATTCTTTTGACATTAGGCTGCTGTATTGAACGGAATCCTTTGGTCCGGTTGCAGCCGTGGAGGAGCCATAACATGGCCTGCGAAGCCCCTCTGGTTGATGCATGGCGGGTCATTCCTGCCAGGAATATTGGTGCAGCTATTGTGTCCACCAGGAGCGGGTACTCCCTTCTGGACAGACTGTAGGATAAGATCATATTCATTTAGAACCCGGCCAGAAGCTTCAAATGGATGGTTGCTTACAAGAAAAATCACAGCTGCAGTGACAAGAAAAAGTTGTAGGTTCCTCATTTTAGTGTATATGGCACAATGCTAGCAAGCAATATAACTACTCAAGATCGATCTAGCCCTGAACTTGAACATAATTAGATTGCAAGGTAGGCATATATATATATATATATGTATGTATATTGTGTGTTTTTATCGTGACTTGAATGCCTAGAATACGTGGCTCTTGACTGACTTGGAAAAAGAATGGCATACAAATTGAATCACAGGATTTAAGAGTAAAAAATGGGATGCATGTCAAGTAGGTCAAGGTGGCATCGTCATGTAACTATAAAATAAGCAAAATCTTGTTCAATCAAAAAACTATTTTCTTAATCAAACACTAATGCCAGTTGGCGTGTGGATTGGGCTATGGACTTTGGGGTTTTCGTGGTCAGCTTTGCTTACAATTCTGAAGGTTTTAACGTTCCCAGAATGGTAGAGACACGCTTACTCTGGTCTTCAGATCAATGTGTCTGTGAACTCTTTTTCACGGCGTAAGCCTAAATTGCTAAGCACGGGGAAAGCTTGGAATTCAACGATAAGGAAAAGGAGGTGTAAAATGGGAAAATAGGCCACTTTTTGGGCTTTCCAAGTAGCAGCATAAGAAAGACCCAAACAGCAAACAGGGTTATTGATTTATTAAAGGCTTAATACTTCTTTTGGCCCCTGTATTATAGCTAAATTATCACATTGGCACATGTACTATTTTTTTTATCAATTTGGCCCTTTTACTTTCGTCCTTTATAGCCCGTTGCCCAAAATCAATTTTCCCTTACAAAAATTAAATCAACCAATGATACGTTGCCACTTGTCAAAAAATTAAAAAAATTAAAAATCCAAAAAAAATTAACACTTAGAAAATTATAAAAACTACAAAAATTAAAATCTATTTTTTAAAGTTAAACAACGATTATAAGTATGCGGGCTAAATAAGCCATTTATGCCCAAAAAAAAAGTTTATTGGGTAAATAGGGCGATTTTTTAAAAATTTATGGAAATAGGTTTTATCTTTAAGTCTCAGGTTCGGCTCCTCTCCTACTCACATTTATATTTTTTTATTTCATTTTATTTTAAATTTTTTTATATTTTTAATTAATATTTTTAACATATTAGCTCATCTGGTTAAATATGGTTAAATAATAATTTCATGTTTTAGACCCAAGTTCAATTCCATTTTTTTAAACATATTTGTAATTTTTATCTCATATTTTTTCAAGCTTCTTTTTTTTTTTAATTCATCTTTTTAATTGATAACTCTTTTATTCATAAAATAAAATAATAAATATGTAATTATATAATAAAAATATATGTTTTACATATATCATTATGTTAAAAATATTTGAATTTATATATAGTATTATATGTTAAATATTTATTTTCTCCACCTATATTGTGGATATGGACATTTCTAATATTATAGAATGAAATAATTATTTCAAATATAATTATTATTTTTATATGTAACATATTTCAAATATCGTTGTTTTTTCATCTACATTGTGGGTATGATATTTCAAATATTTTTATATATGAGATATTTCAATTAATTATTTCAAATAGCATTGTAATATGCCAATTTAGCCCGGGCCCACACAAAAAATGATAAACCCGCAAAAAATAAAACAAAGTCCAAATCCAGTCCAAAATTACAAATATATAATTTGGCCCGATCGGAATGGCCCATTACTTGAAAAGATTTAAGGTCCATCTACAAGCTTGACTCATATGGAAATATAATTTTTCAAGGATATGCAATCTTAGATATAATATGCAATCTTAGATATGATATGCAATCTTAGAAGATATGATTTTCTAATCTTAGAGATTTAATTTGTAGATACCCTTTAATCTTAACCGTTGATGTAATTGATCTGTACCGTTGGATTTGAGGAGGCTCAATTATAAATAGAGGCCTCTCCCTTCATTGTAAAGCACTTAAGTTTTGAGAGCAATAAGAATTCTTGAAAGCATTCACTCAAATTTCTCTCTCTCTTGCGTTCTTAATTTTTTTTTTTGTGGCTTGTTCTTATATTGTCGTTTTTCTATCAAAGTTTTTATGCATCATTTTAATATTGCATCAATTTTCCTAAAAATTCAAAAAGAAGTTTTTTAAATAAGGTAATATTTTGTGTTTGGAAATTAGGGAAATAGTACCCTAACGTGCTGGGTTTCGATTTTTCGTTTGACCAAATAACTAAATATCCTTTTTTTTTTAATTTTTTTTAAAGGCATGGGTTTTGTAAATCACGAGATAATTTTGGTTTCGAGGGTTTAAAATGTCGTATCCTAACGTGCTGGATGTGATATTTTATTCTTTCGGAACAAAAGAATCTTAAAATTTAACTTGAATTGTTCAAGCATTTTTAAAGGGATCGTATTTGTGTTTGGAAATTCGAGAAATCATGCCCTAACGTGTTGGGTTTCGATTTTCCGTTTGACCAAATAACTAAATATCCTTTTTAAATTTCAATGCATGGGCTTTGAAAATCAAAAGATAGGCTTAGTTGCGAGGATTTAAAATGTCGTGTCCTAACGTGCTGGATGTGATATTTTATTACTTCGGGACAAAGGGGGTCTTAACATCCATTTCAATTTATTCAAACATTTTTTTAAAAGACAAGCTTAATTTCGAGTATTTAAAATGTAATGTCGTGTCCTAACGTGCTGGATGTGATATTTTATTACTTCGGGACAAGAGGGTCTTAACTTCTATTTCAATTTATTCAAACATTTTTTAAAATAAAAAGGATCGTATTTTAAAATCTTCACAAATTTTCGACATTAAGACATTAATTAATCAATTAGGTACCAATTTTGGGTGTTATGAGGGTGCTAATCCTTCCTCATGCGTAACCGACTCTCGAACCCGTTTTCTCGAATTTCGTAGACCAAAATCATTATTTTAATAAATCAAAATATTTTTTTATTAAAATGATCAATTTTAAGGTGACCCGATCACACCTCAAAAAAAAGATTGGTGGAGACTCCATTTTCGTTTTTACCTCGTTTTTTCAAATTAAAAATGGTTTCGACAGCTTGGTGACTCCGTTGGGGATCAATAAGAGAGTCAAGCCGTAAAATTGATTATTTTCTGTCCTTTTGTTGAAATTTGAAAATTCGATTTGAAATTATGATCTTTTTGCATGTGTTTCTCGCACACATTGCATTGCATGACCGTTGTGGTCACACCCTTAAGTGGGAGTGAGAAGCTATGCCTTCGTGAGGTTTTCACCTCCACATGGGCTAGTGGATCGCTTCCGGGATACATTCGTACCTATTTCTCCGTGAGATTTTCATCTCTGCATGGCCATAGGGAAATGTGTCCCCCTGAACTGAACTCGGTCTATATGAGCCTATAATGGGTGAGGACCGAGGAATCTGCTCGTTCAGGTTCCTTTTTTCCTTTAGAACCAAAAACACATATAGTGAACTTTAGGAGCTCTCCTTAGGTAGAACTATATTGACCCATAGTAATTACCGATATAGGTTTTTGTTTATTCTCTTTGAATTATATCTTATATACGTGTCACTGACCAATTTTATTTTGTTGTCATTGCATGTCATTTAGCATTTAAAGGTGTCGATTCACAGTTCTATTTCTAAATTAGAAAGTTTTGTTATGGAGAATGAATATCTTGATAAAGTGGAGGACAACGCTACAGTTCATGCATGGTCCGAAAATACCCAATTAGAAAAAGAAGATAGTGTCACTGAGGGATATACATCGAAATTGTGGGACTTCACTTGCATCAGTGCAGCGCAGAATAAGCTCTTGGAGTTGAAAGATATATGGGCCCAATGGGATGATGAGACTGAGCAGTTGTTCTATCATAATTATGGTGATCTGCCCTACTTGCTTGACGTTAAGGTGGATAAGCATTTGTTCCAAGCTATGGCTCAGTTTTGGAACCTCATCTATAATTGTTTCACTTTTGGAAAGGTAAATTTAGTACCTACTATGAAGGAGATACGACCTTGCTTCGCTATCCAAGGATTCAAGGTAACAAAGCTTAATTTAGGGCTGCTAATATCCCAACTTTTGGTGAAAAATTAATGAATATAATGGGGATGAGTGAACAGTGGGTCGCAGCTCGAATCCAATAAAAGGGTGATGGTAAATGCATTCCTTGGGCGAGTTTGAGAGATCTGATATTAGCGCACCTAGATGTGAAGAGGAAGGTTGAGGAAGACTGAGATGACTTGAAGACAGAATATAAGAAGATACAGCTGTCGATGAAAAAAGCCAGATTAGGGAAGACTTTGGAGCAGTGGCAACATGAGATTCAAGAGGAAAAAGCCAAAGCTGGTCAATGGAAGAGAAAGTGTCAAGAAATTCAGGCACAAAACCATGCCCTAGAAAGGAGGTTGGCAGAGAGTCAGAAGGAGAAATGTGGATTAAAGGCTAAAGTAGTTAAACTTGGACGGTCGCTTCATCTCCCCTGAAGTCATAATTCTACGATCGAGTTAAAGTCAAGTTTGAACAAGATCGAAGAAATGAAGGGCAAGATTGAAGGGTTAGAGTCGGCATTGCAAAATGTGAACTCTGGATCAAGCATCTTGAAGCAAGAGAAGGACATTAGAAGGGAGAGCTTCAATATTTTCAGGATCAAGTCAGAAATAGAGATTATCTCATGGGAGAAGCCATAGCTCAGATTCGAGAGGTAGCCGACCATCTACAGACCTTGGCAATATAGGCAAATACATTGAGCGCGAAATATGAGCTACAGTCAGATTGTGGTCAAGAGTAAGCCTTGTTGTTTAGGAGGGTTAAAGCTTTGGGCCTTAGGGCGAAAGCATATTTGTAATCCGTTTTCTGTAAAGAATTTTATTTTCTAAATAAAGTTTTCTAAATGAAACTGAATCAGAATTGATATCTTTTTTGCATTCATGCATTCGCATACATCGCATCATATGCATTCAAATCCATAGAAGGACTCTAATTAGTTAAAGTTATTACAGAGAGAGTGAGAGAAAAAGTTAACCTGGAAACTACACATTGTTACGGTACACGCGCCAAGACAAGGAACATGGATCAAAGATTTGAACAGCTCCAAAAGAACATGCAAGACCAGTTGCAAGAGCAGCTGGCAAAGATGTAACAGGATATGAGAGAACAAATGATGGAAGCTAGGAGGAATATGATGTCCCAGATGTCCCAACTACTGATTGGGGTAATAAATAAAGGAAAGGGCCCTATGGCTATTACTGGAGAGGATAATGAAGACTATCCTCCGGGTTTTACCCTACCACATGCGCAAGCACAACCTCAGGCGTATCCTCGAAGGCCGTCTCTCACAATTAGGCCTTAATAAGGGCAAGCTGATACTGGAATGCCCATGAATTACCAAGTTGGCTCGAGATCTAACTCAGGAAATAACCCTGTCAATCCGGTCATCTTCAATTTAGACATAGCCGAGAGGGAAGGAATAAGAAGTGAATCCTCGAGACAGCTAGAGGACCGTTGCAGATGGTTAGAAGAAAAGTTTAAGGCTTTAGAAGGTGCTGATAGTCATCATAGAATTGATGCTAAGGACTTGAGCTTGGTCCCGGGGTTGGTGCTTCCTCATAAGTTTAAGATGCCAGAATTTGAGAAGTACAAGGGAACTAGCTGCCCTGAAGCCCATATCACCATGTTCTGTAGACGGATGACCGGCTATGTTAATAATAATCAGCTGTTGATCCATTGCTTTCAGGATAGTTTGGTTGGGGCAGCCTCTAGGTGGTACAATCAACAGAGCCGTGCTAGGATTGGCTCTTGGAGATATTTCGCACAAGCTTTCATGAAGCAATACAGTCATGTGACAGACATGACGCCTAACAGAATCACTCTACAAAACATGGAAAAGAAGCCAAATGAAAGCTTTAGGTAGTATGCGCAAAGGTGGAGGGAGGTTGCCATGCAAGTTCAGCCACCGCTCTTGGAAAAGGAAACTACAATGCTTTTCATTAATACTTTAAAGGCTCCATTCATAACTCACATGATAGGGAGTGCCACCAAGAGCTTTGCGGATATAGTAATGACAAGAGAAATGATTGAGAATGCCATAAGAGGTGGCAAGATTGAAGTAGAGGAAATAACTAAAATGTCAGCTCCAAGGAGGAAAGAGAATGAGGTGAATAACGTAAATACATATAGCTCGAAGTCAATTATTGTCAGTCAACCAAAAGTGACTTCTACTGGGCAACAGGGTTCACAAAGCCAGGAATCGGGCATAAGGCAAAATACTGAAAGACTCCAGTTCACACCCATCCCGATGACATATAAAGAGCTGTATCAGAATCTTTTTGATGTGCATGTAGTGTCTCTATCTTACTCAGAATATGTGCAACCTCCATTCCCAAAATGGTATAATGAGAATGCCCAATGCGAGTACCACGCGGGAATAACAGGTCATTCAATCGAAAACTGCACTACGTTTAAGAGGTTGGTCGAAAGGTTCATTAATATGGGAATTGTGAAGTTTGATGAACCTAATCATTCTGATGAGTCAATAAATACGATAATGGAAGGAGGAGGCAAGAAAGTGGTGACTCCTTGAAGAAGTTGAAAACTCGAAGGAAATCAAAAAATAAAGTTTCCAAGCCTTTGCATACTTGGGAGTGTTTTGAACAATGAGATTGTAGAAGAGATCCTTGTACTCTTAGACCTAATCTAGAATAGTATTCAAAACATGCTTATTGCTTTAAGCCTGGAGGCAATAAGAACCATTTTATGAAATAGGCTTGTGTCCGAAATTTTTATTTCAATGAAATACATCTTTTTGAACAAATATTCTTTTA
This sequence comes from Gossypium stocksii, assembly GCA_020496765.1. Classification (NCBI taxonomy): domain Eukaryota; kingdom Viridiplantae; phylum Streptophyta; class Magnoliopsida; order Malvales; family Malvaceae; genus Gossypium; species Gossypium stocksii. The sequence goes on from CM035620.1 coordinate 89,158,776, forward strand.
TTCTTTCCCTGTATAGATTATTTTGTTCTTTAGACCTTCTTTCAAATATTCTTTTGTAACACCCTATACTCGAGACCGTCACCGGAATCGAGTACAGAGCGTTACCAGACTTAACGGACCTTTACAGAACTTAATCGGCCTCAAATCAGAACATTTCCTGCTAATAATCGCAAACAGGTTCATGTAAGATATTTTTGGGTTAAAACATTCATTTCGGATGGTTAGAATTCAAATCCTACTGACTCGGAAGCTCAGAAAAATTTTCGTTTTTTGAAACAACGTCACACGCCCGTGTGACTCAAAGCACGGCCGTGTTGTTAAGCCGTGTGGATTTCACACGCCTGTGTTGGGTACCCGTGGAACATTCTGACTTGTAAAACATGGTTGGAAGTTAATTTAACACGCCCGTGGAGTAGGGCCGTGTGCTTACCACGGCCAAGGCACGCCCGTGTGCTTAGCCCGTGGTCGAAACTGTCCAAAACATTTAAGGTGCAGGGGACACACGGTCGAGGCACACGCCCGTGTCCCCTGGCTGTGTGGCATAATGTAGGTTTGGTTTAAGCCAAATTGCCACCCAACAAGGGTCATTTCTTTTCAGCCAATAACATACAATATTTCCAAGCCAATTTACCATATACAAAATACCAAAGAACAAATCAAATACTTCAATATAAACATATATGACCCAAGCCATATCTCATGGCTTGATCACTTGCAAAATACATCATGTACACAAAAATATTTAGCCTATACATGTCATGACCATTTCATTTACAAAAGATTCAAAAGTACCAAAACTTGATGGATAGTGTGATGGCGATCTCCGACACGTCCGATAATCGAGATAGCTTCCGAATCTATAAAACATTGACAGAAATAAACGGAGTAAGCTTCTAAATCTTAGTAAGTCCATAGTACAGAAATTAAACCTTACCGAATCAATGCGGTAATTACAAATACATAGCCAATTCAATTCATATACTCAAATCGCTTATTTCACAAGTATAAACTTGTTAGTCCATGTAACATATAATGTCATTCATGTACCAAATATAACATTAATGTATCATCTCATTGCACAAATACTCGTACATGTAATTCATGTAACGTATACCATGTAATCCGTGTAAAGCTCATATAACATATAACATGTAATTCATATAATTCTTTCACTTTTCATGTAACGTATATCGGTATTTGCCCGTTGAACCTTTAAGAACATCGAGGGATACTCGGGTGATACACACACAGTGTATATACATATAACCTGAAAATCCGTCAATGCATCGTGTATGCTCTTTCGAGCGTGAATCGATAAGCCCGAAGGCTGATCAATAATCCCAAAGGATGAACAGTAAGCCCGAAGGCTGAACAGAGAGCCCGGAGGCTAATCAGAGAGTCCGAAGACTAAACAGAGTGTCCGAAGACTAATCAGGTAATCCCGAAGGATAAACCTGTAGCTCATGAGCATGTGGTGAGTCCGCAACAAATACAGGAGCTCAAACCACCGGTAGCCCTAGTGACATGTCACTTGTATCCTATCGACTTCTACGGTTCTAACGGGACTCGGCATTCATTACTCACTTGTAATAATTTCATTTCAATTTCATATGAATTCATCCAAATAGACTATTCGATCAACTAGTAATTCATACATTCAATGAACAACAATTATAAGCATATACACATTCAATTTTATAATACGGACTTACCTCGAAATTTTGTATCTATTCGTCTACTTTTCTTTTTCCCCGATCAAGTTCTGGAGTTCGGTCGTCTTTATCTATATTAATACAAATTTAGCTATTTAATCACTAACTTGTTCAATTTAGCCCAAAACATGTATTTTGGCATATTAGCAATTTAGCCCCTATATTTTCAACACATTGCAATTTAACCCTCTTATCACAAAACGACAAATTGCACAATAAATCCTTCAATTCACCTTAGCCGAACATGTAGGGGACTTATACAAGCACATATAATTCATCTTATAACATTTCTAACCACAAAAATTCTACCTTTTTACAAATAAATCCTTAAAACTCATTTTCTTTAAAAATCATTTCAAAGTTCTTGTATATTCTCACTTAATATACAATAATTCATCAAAAACTATCAATATATATCAAGGATTCATTAATGGCACTTTTCAAAGACATGTTCAAAATCAGAAATTGAGGTATGGATTAGCTAGTATTCAAAACAACGACCTCAAAAACGTACAAATTTTCAAAAACGGGACAAAAACGAACCTCCAATCGAAGTTTGAAGTAGCCAATGTTAAAAGCTTGTAAACCCTTCCTTTTCTTTGCATAAACGGTGAAGAAGATGATGAAAATAAAAGCATTTTCCTTGTTTTAATTAAACATATAACATATAATAAACCAATGACCATTTTGCCCTTATTACTAAAACCATAAAAAAATATCATTAAGGGCATAATTGTCCACTAGCATAAGGAATGGTAAAATAACCATTTAAGACCTTCCACTTTAAAAGCCATCATCTAATAAGCCATTTATGAAATAGGACTCTAATTTATCGCTTTATGCGATTTAGTCCTTTTTCTCAAATTTACCGGTTAAACAATAAAATTTCTAAACGGAACTGTCACACAGAAATTTCTATCATGCTGTAAAACATTTTAAAGCAATAAAATTAATAATTTGACTCGGTTAAGTGGTCCCGAAACCACTCGTTCCGACTAGGGTCAAAAGTGGGCTGTTACATCTTTTATTCTTCATTCATGATCATACCATACAAATAATCATTCTTTGAATTATTTCTTTTTGGAATATTCCTTCGAACCTACAATAGGTCCCCAGATATCAATGACATGAGTGACATTGCTATTGACTCAGAATCTCCTTTTTGAGTGAGATAGGTTTTTAGAGGGATCTCAGGACTTTGAAAATGACAGAGATTGTAATATTATTTCTTGACTTGTAGAATAAGATTATAAACAGATCCTACTTTACAAAGGATCAATGAACATTATGAACCTAGGGGAAAAGAAAAGATTAGAGCTTGCACAAAGTGAGACATCATTGAGTTATTCCAAGAACTCAAAGATATTTTTGCACGATTATATATGCCTGGGCTACTTCGACCTATGGATGCTGTTAAAGTTGGAGGAGGTCCATAAGAATGTTAGAAGGACACATACAGGTGGTTTTACAATGACCAGACTAAGCATGAGGTTTGGGCACTGCTGGTCCACTATGAAAGGGGGTTGATCAGTGACACCACAAATGCTGAATTGTAGAAGACAAGATTTATGTGCTTCTACCATTTCTTCACAGATTTCTTTCGTATGTCGGGCATGGATGTAATGGAGCCAATCTTGTCAAAAGCTTCTAGTTGACATCATCTTTGTGGTCGTTAATTACTTCACTAAGAGGCTGAACATTGCTTCATATGCTAATATTACAAAGTCGACAGTCATCAAATTTCTAAAAAAATAAAAAAAGATCAAATGCCAGAAAGAATCATGTTTTATAATGCACAACTGTACAATGTCAAAAGATTACAGTTTGTTCAAAGATTAGATGTCATATCACAATGCAACAAAGGCTGCCAAAAGAAAAAGTACAAAAAAAATTATGGAAGGTGACCGAGACTTGTAAAGATTGGCATAAGAAGCTACCATTTACTCTCTGAGCTTATCAAACGTTGACCAGGACCTTCGCTGAGGCAATAGAGGTGGTTATGCCCATGGAAATCAAGATTCTTTTCTCCAAGCTTTGATCGAGTCAAGAAGTAAAATGTCTTCGGTGAACTTGGCTGAAGAAAAGGTTTGAAAGTATTTATCATAGTCAAATGTGCCAGAAATGGATGATGCTGAGTTATTACGAAAAAGGTTCACCCAAAGGAATTTCATGATGGGAACCTGATATTGAAGAAGATCCTCTATACAAAAGGATTTCAAAGGAAAATGAATGCTTAAGAACTTCATGTGGTAAAGGAGGCTTTCTCCGGAGGAGCACTGATTTTTTACTGAGATAAACTTATCCAATCTTGTAAATTGGATTTAATTCAGAGAGGAGAGGCCAAGGTGAAAACCCGCAAAGGGCGCTTTGTAACCTTCAAAAAAAAGAAAAGAAAAAGAGAAAAAAGAAAAAGAAAAATGGAGAGGCCAAGACGAAAACCCGCAAAGGGCGCATTGAGACCAAAGAGGTTTTGAGTTGAAAACCCAAAAAGGGCGAATCAAATTTTGATTAAAATGAGGCAAATGGTAGTCTTGCTATACCTGAATTAGTAATGAAGAAGTATGCTACATCTTGGGGCATCGACAAAGTACTCCGGATCCTCTAAACACATATTGAGCTCTAAAGGGTCCTCAAAAGGTTGGTACAGAGAAGCTCAGATTGAGATATTTGGGGTACCTACTGTCTATTTTACCCATTATTTGCTATCTTATTCTTTTCAAAATACATTCCAATAACTTTCTTCTTAATTGCATTTGTTATCCTTGATTAACTCGTTCACTTCGAGCTGTGTACCTAATTAATTTTCTTCTTGTCCATTGTTATGATCTTTTTCAAGCATTTCTCATTGAAATAACGATTAATGGACTAATCATACTTTCATGGAAGGAGTTTTGCATATTACTCTAGAGGTCACTAAATAGTACAAGAACCTGAAACAAGACTGTTATTTAGAACTCACCAAGCTTAAGGGTTGGAAATATTTGAGAAGGAATAGTCTAAATTGAGACTATCTCCTCGGATTTTCAGTTAAGAATGGTGGTTAATCAAAAAGCAAGATACTGCATTGGTGATCCAATCCTGATGAAAAACGAGCAATGACAACCCAAGCGTAGAAGGAATCATTCTCGTAAAATGATATTCTGCATACATACGAGTATCATGCATACACATCTGGTCGGGTCACTTGGGGAGTGATCAGTGGATGGAACACGTTACAGATCCTATACCCAAAGTTGCAGTAGGATGGATTGAAAAAATACAAGTCCTATACATTTGAATTGCAGTAGGGATGGATTGAAAAGTTTCAAAATCGCAGTGGGATAGGTTGAGAAGGGTATAAGCCTCGTGTTCCCAAGGTTCAAGTAGAGTGGGCCCCAAAATTTCTATGAGGCAAATTATTTGAGGAGAATATGACACTTCGAGAGAAATAAAGATGAAATCTTGATGAATAAATGAGTGATGACACCTGAAATAGGAATTATTTTTATAACATTTTTGCATTCATATGTTATAGTATGTCTAAATAGGGGCATTTGGCTCATTTCTATCATGGCATCCTAATAATTAGGCATAAGCATATATCCATTCTACAGGTTATGTCCTTTATGGGACAATATAGAAAACAGATCTAGCATCCTTGAGTTTTGCAAGGAGCAGATTGAAGACAACGATCTGGCAATCCCTGTGTTGGTAGGGAGCAGATTGAAGAAAGTAGATCTGACATCCTTGAGTTTTGCAAGGAGCAAATTGAAGACAACGATCTGGCAATCCTTGTGTTGGCAGGGAGCAGATTGAAGAAAGTAGATCTAGCATCCTTGAAGTTTTGCAAGGAGCAGATTGAAGACAATGATCTGGTAATCCCTGTGTTGGCAAATAGCAGATTGAAAAAAGTAGATCTGGCATCCTTGAAGTTTTGCAAGGAGCAGATTAAAGACAACGATCTGGCAATCCTTGTGTTGGCAGGGAGCAGATTGAAGAAAGCAGATCTGGTATCCTTGAGTTTTGCAAGGAGCAGATTGAAGACAACGATCTGACAATCCCTGTGTTGGCAGGGAGCAGATTGAAGAAAACAGATCTGGCATCCTTGAGTTTTGCAAGAAACAGATTGAAGATAACGATTTGGCAATCCCTGTGTTGGCAAAGAGCAGATTGAAGAAAGTAGATCTGGCATCCTTGAGTTTTGCAAGGAACAGATTGAAGACAATGGTCTAGCAATCCCTGTGTTAGCAGGGAGTAGATTGAAGAAAACAGATCTGGCATCCTTGAGTTTTGCAAGGAGCAGATTGAAAACAATGGTCTGGTAATCCCTGTGTTGGCAGGGAGCAGATTAAAGAAAATAGATTTGGCATCCTTGAGTTTTGCAAGAAGCAGATTGAAGACAACGATCTGGCAATCCCTGTGTTGGCAGGGGGCAGATCGAAGATAAAAGATTTGGCAATCCCTGAGTTTGCAGGGAGCAGATTGAAGATATCAGCATGGCGTCCCTGAGGTTGCAGTGGAGCAGGCTGAAGATAGCAGATATCGCCTTCCTGAAGTTGCAGTGAAGCAGGTTGAAGCCATCAGACTCATAGTCCAATACCTCTGAAGTTGCAGATGGGTTGGAAGTTATTTGAAGAAAGCAAAGACTAAGAAGTCAAGGCTCGGCAAGACAGGGCCAAATTGGTCCTTTTATAGTCTTTGCTCTATTCTCGTTTCACGACAATGAGCAAAGAGGGGTAGCTATAATAGGCCAATTTAGCCTGGGCCCACACAAAAAATAATAAACCCCCAAAAATAAAACAAAGTCCAAGTCCAGTCCAAAATTACAAATATATAATTTGGCCTGATCGGAATGGCCCATTACTTGAAAAGATTTAAGGTCCATCTACAAGCTTGACTCATATGGAAATATAATCTTCAAGGATATGCAATCTTAGATATGATATACAATCTTAGAAGATATGATTTTGTAATCTTAGAGATTTAATTTTTAGATACCCTTTAATCTTAACCGTTGATGTAATTGATCAGTACCGTTGGATTTGAAGAGGCTCAACTATAAATAGAGGCCTTTTCTTTCATTGTAAAGCACTTAAGTTTTGAGAGCAATAAGAACTCTTGAGAGCATTCACTCAAATTTCTCTCTCTCTTGCGTTCTTATTTTTTTTGTGGCTTGTTCTTATATTGTCGTTTTTCTATCAAAGTTTTTATGCATCGTTTTAATATTGCATCAATTTTCCTAAAAATTCAAAAAGAAGTTTTTTAAATAAGGTAATATTTTGTGTTTAGAAATTCGGGAAATAGTGCCCTAACTGCTGGGTTTCGATTTTTCGTTTGACCAAATAATTAAATATCCTTTTTTAATTTTTTTTAAAGGCATGAGTTTTGCAAATCATGAGATAATTTTGGGTTTTGAGGGTCTAAAATGTCGTATCCTAACGTGCTGGATGTGATATTTAATTCTTTCGGAACAAAAGAATCTTAAATTTTAACTTGAATTGCTCAAGCATTTTTAAAGGGATCGTATTTGTGTTTGGAAATTCGAGAAATCGTGCCCTAACGTGCTGGGTTTCGATTTTCCGTTTGACCAAATAACTAAATATCCTTTTAAATTTCAATGCATGGGCTTTGAAAATCAAAAGACAGGCTTAGTTTCGAGGATTTAAAATGTCGTGTCCTAACGTGCTGGATGTGATATTTTATTACTTCGGGACAAAGGGGGTCTTAACATCCATTTCAATTTATTCAAACATTTTTTTAAAAGACAAGCTTAATTTTGAGTATTTAAAATGTAATGTCGTGTCCTAACGTGCTGGATGTGATATTTTATTACTTCGGGACAAGAGGGTCTTAACATCCATTTCAATTTATTCAAACATTTTTTAAAATAAAAAGGATCGTATTTTAAAATCTTCACAAATTTTCGACATTAAGACATTAATTAATCAATTAGGTACCAATTTTGGGCGTTATGAGGGTGCTAATTGTTCCTCGTGCGTAACCGACTCCCGAACTCGTTTTCTTGAATTTCGTAGACCAAAATCATTATTTTAATAAATTAAAATATTTTTTATTAAAATGCTCAATTTCAAGGTGACCCGATCACACCTCGAAAAAAAGATTGGTGGCGACTCCATTTTCGTTTTTACCCATTTTTTTCAAATTAAAAATGGTTTCGACAAGCATTATGGTCATATGTGAAATATTTTAAATACACATATAAAAATATATAATGCTAAAATTTTCTATACTCATTATATGGATTGAAAAATAAGTATTACACATATAAACGTTATATTTACTAAAAATAATCATATTTTTAATAATTATTTGATTTTATGAATAAAAGATTTATTAATTAAAAAGATGAATTAAAAATAAAAAAATTAGAAACAATATATTTGTTAATTAAAAATAAAAAAAAGCTTGAAACAACATGAAATAAAAATTACAAATGTGTTTAGAAGAGGGATTAAAAATATAAATGTGAGTCGGAGAGGAATCAAATTTGAGATTTAAAGACAAAATCACTAACATTTAACTATCTGACAACAAAATTATTATATTAATAAATTCAGAAAATACAATTTAAAGGAAAAGCGCGTCTAGCTAAACGCGCTTTCCCGCTCTCCTTCCAAAAATGATTTATTTCTCTAAATCTTTAAAAAAATCGACCTATTTAACAAAAAAACTTTTTTGACATATATTACTAATTTGGCAAAGTATGCAGAACTTAAAAATTTTTCAAATTTTCAAAAAAAAATAAAAAATGTGTTTGTTTGGAATTTTAGATTTTTAGAAAATTTTAGAATCTTATGAAAATTTTAAGAATTTTTTTTTGGAAATTTCAGAGATATTTTATTGCATTTTTATGAAATATTTTATATTTTTCAAGGAATTTTGAGTTTTTTAAGTAAAATAAATACCATAAAAATTTTAAAAATTTTCATAAAATTTTAAAATTTTCTAAAAAAAAAAACCTAAAATTCCAAACAAACAAATTAAAAAAAAATGATTTTTTTAGTTACATATCATTTTTTAAAAAATAGATTAAGACACTTTTTAGCTTTTTATATCTAAGTTTTAAGATTTTCTTCTATATTTTAAATAATTTTAAGTGAAATTGAAATTCTTTTAATACGTGTGAGTTATTGATTGGTTTAAATTTTAGGTTAGAGTAAGGAAGATTACATAATTAAATTACAGGACCCAAAGTGATGATAAAAATAAAGAACAAATATCAAAATAATAAAAAAATACCATTATAAATATCCAAAATTGCAAGCACAAAGTCATAATAACATTATCAAACATATAAACTATATTATAAGAAGAAAATTATATTTATAGAAAAATGCAAATTGTGATAATAAAGTTGAATCACTAAAAATCAAAGTATTTGCTGGGGGAAATGAAAATTCAGTCGGTCACCATGAGGGAAGAGAAACTGAAGCTTCAGCAATGAAAAATAGCAGCGGAGACCCGTTCCTAATGGGAGATTAAAAACGACTGACTGCTTCAACATTGGGTTAGTATCTTTAGAACGACACCTTTTAGATCTTTTTATGACTTCCAAATTTTAGGGGACTTGAAAGGAAAATCAGGACGATATCTCTAATTTATTTATTTATTTTTTGAATTTTTAATCTTTTAGTATTTATAAATATTAGATATTTTTTATTTCTTAAATAAAAATTAAACATGTTTAATAAAACTAATTATTTTGTGTTATAAAGACTTCACGTAAACACGTCACATAATAATAAAAAACCGATATCGTTTAATGTTACATAAGTGGTTAAATTGTAACGATGTTAAAATTTTAGATTGAATTTGTAATGGTTTAAGTTGAGTGTTTCGTTTAATTTCACACCTTATAAGTGGTTTTTTTTATTGATATGAGATGGAATTGCTTGAAGTTAAACTCAACTTCTCATGCTTTATGATATAATACTCTAGCTATTAGGTCAAAAGATTGTAATGGGCTCTTGGCATACTTCAATAATAATAAAAAAAGTATTGTAATAATGGAAAAAAAAATTCTCTATCGTACAGGCTCATAAGTTTTGTAATAAAAATTTGTGTATTGAGAGAAACAAATCTGGGGTATCGACTAAATTGTAAGAGAGTGAAGTATTGGGGCTAAAGTAAAGAAATTTTGGTAAGGAAATGATTAAATTGAATTAAGAAAAGAGGAGAAGGGACTAGAGGTGGAAATTACCATAAGGAGAAATGAATCATCAATGTTATAGAAAAAGTTAAAGGGTAAAATGGTAATTATTCGAGAAGATAATTAAGGAAAGTAATGATTAAGGACTGTTGAAAATATGTGAGATCTTGATATAGTATTCTTATGAGTCCAATATGTAATGGATTGTACGTATGGATGCATATGATTCTGTGAAACAACTATGTTTGTGTGTCTGAGATGTATACTGTAATACGTGATCATGTGATGTGTGTGTGAAACGTGTACTGAGCATGGTTTGGTTAAGGAAATGAGTATATCCTATTATAATGTGTACCCATGTTAAATATATGAGGCGTGATTGATAAAGATGGGGAGATAAGGTGTAACTGAGTGTTGAGAGGTTTTGATATGTGAGTTTTAACACCGCGGCAGTTTTCAATGAATTTCATCGAAAGAGTAAAAACGAGTTATGATATGATAAATCTGAAGAAAGTCATGGTCATGGCACATTCTGGAAAGGGCGGATGAGTCGCATTTATCGACTAGGGTTTCTTCGTGTCCTAGGGCGATGATGGGAAACCTTATGCGATTGTGAGTTTAGACAAATCCATATTGCAAACACAACAATTCATTTGGGGTGCCTGTGTGGCATTCTATTTAACCTTTGTGGCGTATTCTATATGTTGCCTTTGTGGCATACTCTGTTAGCCTTTGTGGCGTACTTTGATAGCCTTTGTGGCATATTCTATCTGGCCCTTATGGCATACTCTGATGAGTCTATGTTAAAGATATGACTTGTTCGAAGTTATTTGGTGTGAAAAGTTCTATGATAAAATAGAATAAGTCTTAAGGGAAGTTTCTTAAAAATAAATATGAATTAGTATGTTCAAAGTGGGTATTCGTCGTAGCTATTTGTTAGTTTAGTATATGGGCGTATTCAATATAAGAGTCCTTCAATTTGATTTATCTGTGCCATTAAGGTGGGATCCTGAGTTATCTAATATTCATTATATCTGAATAGTATCATGTCTTGATTTGTGATCTGATGGAATTTGAGTTGTTCGTTATCATAGCGAGTATCGTGTCCTGTAGTAAGTTGTGTGGAAATCTTCTAAATGATCTGGAGTCAACCAAGTAGTTAGATGAATGATGATATGTTAGGAATGATAATCAGCATATAAGAATGTGATTATATAACTAATAAAGTGAAGGTATCTGCCAAAGATAGATATGTGGAACTCCAACAAGATGATGAACTTATCAAGAAAGGTTAAAAGGTATGTGGTGTTCAAAACTCACTAAGTTCCTCTTAACTTACTAGTCTCACGATTATATTTCAAGTATGGTTGTTTAAGGGAGTTTACTAGTCTCACTAGGAACGCGTCAGAGATGCGGTGTACGGGGATACTATGCATATAATGGATATTTTCGGAAAAATTGGCGTTTAGTAAGATTACGCCTTAAGAGTCTGTCTTTTGTAAGTCTATGTATTGTAATAATTTGTAACAAGTCAGATGTAATATGTATTAATTTTTAAATACTTGCCTTTATTCTTTAATATGGAGTCTTTAAATACATTAATAAGAAAGATGTTTTAAGTAAGATATAATTGTTAACTGTTTTACAAAATTTGTTAAATGGTTTACCTGATAACATCGGATATCCTGACCCAATAAATCGGGTCAAGTTGAGGGCGTTACATAAATAATAAATTGATTGTGTTTTATTAAATATTATGTGATGGAGAAACAGAAAGAAAAGTAAGAAATAAATTAAAAATGTATGAAAGGATTAAATTGTAAAAGATACAAAAGTTGATAAAATTGCAATTATTATAAGTAAATGATTATATGAAGTAAATATATATATATATATATATATATATATATACATGAATGATGTGTAGAATGATATAGTAGTGTTATGGAAGTGTAGGATGAAAAATGAGAAAGACAAGGACTAATATGTTAAAAGTGTAAAAGTAATATGTGAAAGAAATGATAAGGAATAGTATTGATTTATGGACATTATATTATTGGTGAAATATGTTACATGTATTAAAAAAAGATGAAAATTCTATTTGTTGAATTGATGTTCTAAGGACTAATTGTAAGATAAGTAAAATAATATGTGAATGTGATTGATGTGTTTTCACGTTACTAACTAAAAATACGACAAAGGCAAGTGCACTTATTGATAAATAATATAGCTATGGTGAGTAAAGATATCGTATCCACGAGGACTAAAAGTACTAGAAATTATGGTTTTCCTAATATTTAGTCAACAAATTGGAGTGATTGGTTTAAACTAAGATTTACTAAATTAATTTAACCAAAGAACTCAATAGAGAATAAATCAAGAAAATAATTGAATACTAATCAATGAGAGAAACAATACCCAAAAAAGAATCAGGAAAATAATTGAATAATAATCAATGAGGAAAATAATTGAATAATAATACTTGGATCAAATTTTGAAGTATCTAAATGGATGATTTTTAAAAAAAAAACTATAGTAACAATAATAAAAGTATGGGTATTTTTGTCTGTTAAAAATACCTACTGCCCCTAGTGGGTAGACTGGAGCTTTTAGCACCAATCAAGATTTCCCTATCCAGTGTAGCACGTTTGTGCCACTGCAAGTGTCCCACCATCTAAATAACTGTGGTGCAGTGAGATTGAAAATCAAGACAAAATTTCAACGCACTGTGTGCGATATAAATCCAAAGAAAGTCTTAAACCAAGTCCCGAATGTTTTGGTTCAAAAGATTGTTAATTCCAAATATGGCAATTTATGGATTATAAGCAGTTGCAGGCTCAATTGTAACTACTCTAATAACAACTCCAACAATCACGAATATCATATAAGAGTTGCACATATATAATAAGATCATTAGACAAAGATTTTTCTAGTAAGTTTTTATAATGATATATTTTTAAGAGTTTAGTCTCAAATCACAGTTTTACGACTTCAAGACTAATAATTATATAATTGATAGACAAAAAGTTAGAAATAAAATATATCAGTTATTGTAGTTAACTTTATATATTTCTAAGGATGGCAAAACCTGAATCATGGGTGTAGCCCACATTTTATTTAAAGCGACTAAATTGAGAAAAAAAAATTGAGTGATCAAAATAGGACATACCCTATTTTAGAGTGACTATAGGTATAATTTACCTTTTGTATTGTATTTAATATAATATAATTATTTTTATTTAATATTAATATACTTGTTTTAGTCCGAAAAAACTCACATAATAAATTAATAAGATTATTTGTTTAATCCACAACTCCAAACAACACTATTTGACAACACAACTTTTTTAATCTCACGTAATTTATATTCTTGACAACACAATTTGAGATTTAATTTATTTACTCAATTTCGACATAATTTGATACCTCAATTTTTATAATGTCATTAGTTAGTTTAAATATTTTATTCTAATTAAAATGATTATGTGAATTTTTAAAAACTGTTAGCACCGTTAAAATTTATAATACTAAATATAAAAGAAAGGCCTTAGCTCTTCCTTCATTGACATCTATCCAATGCTATTTATTTCTCTCTTTTATTTCGATATAAACATAAATGGTTAAAATTCAATTTTGGTCCCTTTATTTGATTAGATTACATAAAATGATCACATTTTAATTTTGATCTCTATATTATGCTTAAATCTAAAATTTAAGATTTAATCTTTATACTTTATTTTTTTTTTTACATAATTTGTTACCTCAATGTTTATAATTTAACTAGCTATATATATAAAAAGAAGGTTCTAAGATATTTTGTCATCATATGTGTCCGTTTTCTCTTTTTTGCCCTATAAGATAATAGTAAAATTTTAGTATTGATCCCTCTACTTTGCTAAATTTTTAGGATTTATTTTATATTTTAATTTGACATAATTTAGCCATCTACTTTACCAATGACATTAGTTGGTCTAAGTAATTAACATCTTTAGCTATTCCAATTAAAATATGGTCATGAATTTTACTTAGAAACACCATTCTAACACATACAAAAAAAAAATCTATTTCAATATGATAAGTACACATTTCTAACCCAAAAAAAAATCTATTTCGATTTGATATGTTTGGAAAGGGTATTTTTAGGAGAAACTTGGGCCTAAACATTTTAATTGAAATAATAAACTATTTTGACTAAAAAATAGAACTAAATTATGTCAAATTAAAGCATAGATGTTAAATCCTAAATTTAGATATAATAGAAGGACCATAATCATAATTTGACTTAAAGACGATCATTTGTAATTTGATTTAATAAAAATTTGTAACTTTTATAAAAACATTCTTAATCAAAATAAAGATAATTACAATCATAATTATTTTAATAAATATATATAATACAATTTTAATAAGCATTTAATAAATAAGTATAATATTATAAATTCTATCACACTAGTATGCATGTGAAAACCTAAGATTTAAAACACATATGTTTGTTTAAAAGTAGCATATAATAAACAATAAAACGTATGGTTTGAAACTAATTATACAATTGAGAGATAATTAATTGAGCATATTTAAACAAAAAATATAAAATGCATCAAAATCAAGCTTTGATTGAGTGATAAATTTAAGGTTTTAGTAATTCAATTGGTCCGGGTTTAAATCTCACCATATGTATATTTTAATTGTTTTTTAAAATGAAAAAACTAAAATACTCTCGAATAATATAATATTTTTTAATTATGAAAATACATTTCTGTAATTTTCTGTAAGAGTTGGTGACCCGATTGAGGATGACATCAATCAATCATGGGCCTAATAAATAGCATAGATAATTATAATTATAAAATTGAAACTTGACGATAGCGTGCAAAACATTTTATTCCTTATTAAATTCAAGTCCATTATAATATTATTTTTCTCGTTAAATGAATATTAAGTTCATTTTTTCAAAATGTCACACCGACACAAAAATATTTTGAGCGTGTTACTTAAAATTTTAAATTAAAAAAATAAAGAAATTAAATTCCCGAATATAAAAATATAAAATTAAATTTTAAATATACGAATAAGCAAATTCTAACATTTAAATTTTTAGAGTTAAAAAATAAATAGTTACCCTCACCTGCACGCATCTTTGTTCTGTCCTTAACTGATTCCCAGTACGTATGAAATTCTTTTTCGCACATTTTATAACAGGTTGGGTTTGACAGATGTTGATCAAACCATACTCAAGAGTAATAATTGATAAAAACAAATATTTGTCCACGTTCCCACTTTTTATGACTTTGTTGATTGAAGCTGCCTTACGTGTTGCTGAGCTGTTCTTCCTCGTTTCAACCTTCAAACCATGGTTTATGGCTTAGTCAAAGTCGCATACTTTGAGGCTGAGTCAAACCACAGCCGTAGAATAAACATAGAGCCTGAACCTCGGGTGAATTTCATCCAATTCCAGGTATCTTCTATTTTCTGCTAATGCTCAACTCAGAAAATAAAAAATTTGCGGGCAATTAGTAGCATTAGTTCGATTAAGCTTTTGCGCTTCTAAAAGGGTATTTTTGAATATTTCCAGAGGTTTTTTCTTTTTTATTGTTTTGGTAGATTCTACAGTTTACGCGATATACAATTTGAGGAGTGGATGACATTTGCTGAGTTTCAATCTGATCTTTGAAGTATCAACACTTGCTCTCTTAGCATGTTGGTAGATTTCAAATCCTTTTTAATGATTGCTATATTGTTTCTATTACTAGACCAACTAAGCATAGCACCAAGGAAATGTGGAACTCCATGTTGATTGCACCAAGTTGCTCTCACATGGGGGATATTGATTGCCATGTCAAGTTTTAATAGCCCCCAAAAATGCTAAACGAAGCAGAAACTTTTGATTTTTTTATTAACATTTCATTTTATTTTATACAAAATCTATAACATTTACATGGATAAAAATGTTCCTCCTAGTCGAGCCGAGCTAATCTCGGTGTTAACATTTCATATTGTGTTTAGGAAATTCTTTATATATTTAAACAAAGACAAAAGAATGATTATAGCAAAAATAAAAATAAAAGAGAACATTAATCGGCCATCCGAAATGTTCCCATTAATTTCATCGTCATGTTACTGCTAACAACTAAATCAATAAAGTAGTACTCAGTTGCTAGTTAGCTGCAACAAAAAATTCATTTGAGATTAGGCTGCCGCATTAAATGGAATCATTTGGTCCGATTGGTAGCCGTGGTGGAGCCATAACTCGGCCTGCAAAGGCCTTCTGGTTGATGCAAGGTGGGCCATTACTTCCAGGAATGTTGGTGCAGCCATTGTGTTCAGAAGGAGGGGTAGGTTCTCCCTTTTGGACAGACTGTAGGACAAGATCATACCCATTTAGAACACGGCCGGAAGCCTCGTATAGATGAGTGCTTACAAGAAAAATAACAGCTGCGGTGACAAGAAAATGTAGATCGCTCATTTTGATGTATATGGTATCTAGCCCTGAAGTTTGAGGAAATTAGATTGTAAGGTAGGCCTATTTATATGCGTTTATCACAACTTGAATGACTAGAATACATGGCTCTTGACTCATGACCTGAAGAAAACCATGGCTTACAAATTGAATCAAAGGATTCGAAGTAAAAAAAAGGGGATGCATGTCAAGTAGGTGGCGTCGTCACGTAACTATAAAATCAGATAAATCTGTTTTAATTGGCATGTGGATTGGACTATGGACTTTGGGGTTTTCTTGATCGGCTATGCTTTCTCTTCTAAAGCTTTTTAACGTTTCCGGACTGGTGGAAATATCAGCAAAGTGATGACCATCGTTCATTGGCTTACATATAAAGATCAAAATATTAAATGGATACGATTATATTCATAGCTGCCTCATTTTACTAAGAAATATTAATTAAGCGAAGACAAACTTGGTTGGGATGAAGATTCTGTTTGAATGGCCCATGGTATCTGTACCGTTACTTCCTCAGCGGGCACTTTTGAAGGTGAAGAATCTTGGGGGACACGTAACTACTAAGGTTTATTTCTTTGAATATGTCTGAAATTTGAGTCACATCTTTTCAAATTACACGAAAATATTTTTTTTTTTCTGGGGAAAATGAAAATTCAGTCAGTCACCATGAGGAAAGAGACGGTGAAGCTTCAGGAAATGAGGGATAAAAACGTCTGACTGCTTCAACATTGTTTTAGTGTCTTTAGACCGAATCTTTTGACAAACGAGTTGACCTTAGGTTTTAGGGGGAAAAGAAAGAAATACAAAGTGTATGGGAAGACTTGGACAAAAGAAAAGACTGCAACCTTTTACTGCTAACCAAACTAATGATAAATAAGTATTAAATATAGTAACATCAAATAAATAATAAATTTGGATAAGTATTATCCAGCAGCAGCAAGTGGCTGCAACTTTACAAATATACAGTTTCGTGCTAAGCAATTGTCAAAGCATTATGAAGTAGAATGCTATAGTTATTTATCCCCTAGCTTCACATAACCTAATGTTGATTAGATTGTTTAAGTAAAAGTTTGTAATTGACTTGTATTTCATAGATTAACGTTAGGTATTTATACAATAAGAGTATTATATAGAATAAAATTCAATAAGAAAGGATATATATATATGGTATGAAAGTGTTGATATACGGTATCAACGGAGGTCAAAATTGGAGGTTAAAATGGAAAGGTATGGTGTTCTGGTCCAAAAAATATAAAAGAAGCCCCTCTTAAATGAAATGCTTGATGTTACTTTAATTATGAGTAGTTCGAATAAATAATTAGATTGGATCTCGAGTCGGATTCTTATATATATTTTATATTCGTATAATAGGAGTACATTCCAGCCTAATCAAATAATTATAGGAAAAAATTTCCTAAACATACAAGGTTACATATCCTTGTCGCTCCCCTTCGAGTTGAGTCGGGCAAAAGTTCAACTTGCAAATGCTTCTCTTTCACCAAATCATGGAAAGAGTCATTTTATTTGCTGAGTCATGCACAAAGAAACAAAGTAAAAATACATAGTTCAAGCATTAAAAAAAATGACAATGTTAGTGAATGTCAGTTGCATGCAACTACATTAGTTGTTACTGGTCTATTTTGTTGACATATTTCGACCAGATTAAGAATATTAGTTTTGGGCATCTTTTTAAGAAATATTTAGCAGCAATTTCATTTTAATAATTGATGAAGATGTTTACTCAAGCAAAGGCATTTTGAAGAGTTCCAATATGATTCACTTAACTTTGTTTAAAGAGATATTGCAATAGAATAAGTTAAAGTGAAGATCTCTTTTATCTCTTACCATAACAGGAAGTCTAATTAGGAAATAATTTAAGTGATTTATCATACTAGTTTAGTTTCACAAGTCTAAAAAAGTACATATATATATATATATATATATATATATATTAAAAACTACTATTTTATGGATGAGTTCAAGAAAGCACTAATGTAACACTCTAAAATTTTTGTAATTCCAGCTTTTGTGAAATTAGTAGCATAAAAATGTCTGATGTGTTCTCAAATTAATTTGACACAAATATTTGTTTGCTTTAGAGGATATGTGCTCTGGTTATGTTGGGGAGGTTCCAAGTTCAAGTCAAGACTTGGGCTTTTGGGTTTTTATTGAATAAAGCCTTACCCTTGGTTAATAGGCTTAAAAGTATTTATTTGTAAAAATATATTAGAATGGGGTTGCTAGTCTAGTGGTTAAGAGGGGTGTTGAAAAAGGGGGTCTTAAGTTTGATTCCCTGCTTTGGTTATATTTTTACACGGTTGGGAGAGGAGTTTGATTGGCATCAGAATTCTGAGAAGTGGGGGAAGTGGGTAAAGAGAATTAAGGAATATGGATGTGGGGGTTAGTTCAATTTGTTTTTAACCCAAAAAAAGCTTCGGCTTTCCCTCTTTTTTCCATACAAAATTTCTGACGTTTTCCCCTTTTCTTTTGGTTCCTTGCTGCCAAAATTTGCACTTCCCATCTCTTCTCTTTTTGTGTTTTTCTTTTTTTTCGTGGGAACAAACGTGAGATTGCGTGGTTCGGTAAGTGGTTGATTTCTACTGTTTAAGTGTGCCTCTTTTAAGAGTACTAATAGGGATTGTTATTTGGTTTGTCAGGTAGGTGAAGGGCTGGAATCGGTGGACATCACTACTAGGAATTAAGTGTTAACTATTCCGGTTCGTTGAAGGTACGGTTGTCGGTTGTTTTGGGATTTATCAGTTCATAATAATTCGATTTAGGATACTAAAATTGGACTTTGGATTGTCAATTTTAGGTTTGGAAGGGCTCGAGAGTGCTTAGACATCGAAAAAAGTTCAGGTGTGTACTTCGATTGCACAGAAATCGAGTTTCGACGAAAGCCGACAAGCCTACTGTTGACGCCACATGAGCATGTGGACTACCTGAGTGGAGGCAATATGGCGAGACAAGGCCGTGTGCACTCGACATGGGCATGATGGACACGACCGTGTGAGGCTGGTGAGGCCGTGTACAAGACATGGGCTCGGCCAATTGGGCCAGGTGGGCCACATTGACGTGTAAATCCACACAGGTGAACCACCAGATGGGCCACATGGGCGTGTGGGATTTTGGGCCAGGCCGTGTGATCCATACGGGCAAGGCCAAATTGGGCCATGTAAGCCCACACGGGCAGGCCACATAGGCGTGTGAACCCCTTTTTCTGAGATGTTCTGTAAGGTTGCACGGGTCGCCCTAGTCGACTATGACATGTTGTAGGGTCGGTAACCATTACTCAGACCCCTATTCTGTGATGTGATAATGAGTTGTATGTGATAGCATGTTATAATTAGCATGTGTACTGATTTTGTTCTGATATGTCTGCCTGATTTGTTATTCTACATAATAGCATGCCATATTTGTATGTTGCATTGCATTGTATTGGGGTGGGTTTGTTAATGAAGAGAAGGAAGTTTCTGAAAGGTTTTGTGCCTGTTATCTAGCAGTTATGATGTATATATCTGTTATGTGTCGTTTTACGGTACCATATGGTCTGTAGGGCTAGATAGGTTGATTTTATCCCTATACTTGGTGTGTAGGGCTGGGTGGGTCGATTTTATCCCCACATGATGTGTAGGGTTGGACGGAGATGGTGTGCAAGGTTGATGGGCATGTTATGGTATTCTGTTTCTGATCTAATATACATGTGTTATCCGTATGGGCTAAGGCCCGATTACATCTGGTTCTAATCTGAGTGGGCCAAGGCTCACACCGATTCTGTAAAGGGCTCAGGCCCGATTTATGATTGTTTTCTGATAGCTGTTATTTGACTGTATGCATGCTATACTATGGGAATGTACAAACTGAGTTTGCGAAAACTTACCCATTTATTTATTTATCTATCAGATAATCCCAGCAGTAGATAGATCAATGTAGCGGAGGGCTCGATGGTGACCATTACTAGATACATTTTGATTTCACAGTTCTACAGTTTACATTCTGCTTTATTTATTATTGATTTATTTCTGGGAATTTTTATGTAATGTGAACTTTGAGACTGTTTTTGTTTAACTTGGAATTTTGAGCTGCTTTATGGTTTATAAACTGCAACCCCACGAAACATTGTTTTCCAAAATTAATTAAGAGCTTCCGCGTTGAAGAAAAGGGTTTAAGCAATTAAGTTAGTTCCCGTTTTTAAAACCTAAGTAAAGATAATCACTGAAATGATTTCTATCATGTTGAGGCATTTTCAGAAACACTCTCATGTGACGTCACCAGATTCGACCATAACCTCTAGGCCGGGTTTGGGGTGTTACAACTAAACTATTAATTAGAAGTGCAAATTGTATTGTAAAACAAATTGTTTTATTGGTTTATAACTAAGCTTTCATAGGAGAAAGAATGGGTGGGAAAGTTGAATCTAGATAATTGCATAGGAGTGAAGTTGTAACAAGTTTTAGTGAGTTAAAGCTTGAATCATCTTTTGTATTGTTGAATTATAGTATACTACTCTCTAGGTAAGGCCCTACAAGAATAGAAAAAGGTTTTGAGTTATGCAACCAATTCATGTTTTCATTATTTTTCTTTTTCCCGTCTTAGTTATTTCTTTAAGTTGCTTCAATTATTTTTTAAGTTGCAACTCACAATACAATTGGACCAACAACTCAACATTAACAATCAATATTAAAGCTAAACACTAGAAAAATTTGGTGAAGATCCTACTATTGAATGGCTAAGGCATGGAGTAAAGCCTGATCTTCAGACCCTTTGTGCTCGATGGCTCCAACTATGCATACTTGAAAGCACACATAAAGGTGTTTATCAAGTCCATAAATGAGAAGGTGTGCAGAGAAATACTTACTAGATGGGAACCACCAGTTATTATTGTAGATGGTGTTAACACTTTTGAACCAAGCACCACTTGGACCATTAGGGCGAATAAGGTTGCCAATTATAACTATTTGGCTCTAAATTTCATTTTTAATTGAGTGAACCCTGAAAATTTAGGAAAATATCCAAGTGCACCACTACTCAAAAGGATGGACCATTCTTAATACTACACATGAAGGGACTTCAATTGTGAAGTAATTTAAACTCCATATGTTAACATCTAGGTTTAAGAATCTCAAAATGTTAGAAAATGAAACATTATTTGATCTTTATGCAAAATTGTATGACATCTTTTATGAAGCTTTTACTTCTGAAGAGGAGTATTTAAATTCAAAGTTGATGCAAGTCATCCTTAAATCTCTTTTAAATTAATGATTTTTAATCAAAGTTACTATCATAGAGAAGGCTAAGGATATCAATACGATGAGGATTTGAAAGAAACTAAAAGGGGCAAAGTCAAGACAAAAAAGAATGTTCTTTACAAGTTGCTTCTTTAGTTGTAACTAATAAAGAAACTAACATTAAAAATCTGTAGAACCAGTTAGCCATTCTCACTAACAAATTCAACAAGGTATTTGAGTAGCTATTAAAAAAACATAGCCTTTTAAGGAGGTCAAAATGTCAATAAAGGAATAGGGAAAGCAATAGTTGATAAGAAGAACCCTAAAGAGAAAAAGAAAAACATGAAATCTTACAAATATGAAAGGTATGGCTATATATATGCTAAGTGTGTTGCAGTACCTATGAATAACATTGAGTGATGATAAGTACCTAAGTAATTATATTACCTTCAATTCCCAAGTGGAAATTAGAGTTACAATAGATTCTAATAGTAGTATGAGTGATGCTAAGTCGATAGAAAACTTCATGGACACTTACAAGACTATTCTTTATAATCGAGACAAAGCTTGTAAAATTAATGTATATCTCACCTATGGGGAAAAATATGTAGAAATAGGTGTATCAAATGCTCTTGAGAAATCTTGAAGAAAATGACTCACTGTTGACTAAAAATGAAATCAAACTCAATGAAACTATGAAGGAATTAAATGCAACCCAATCTATTTTAAAAATGATGGGTTCTAAGAGCAGAAAGTTGAATAAAATCCATGTTGTCTGAAGAAAGGAACATGGTCACGGAGGTTTGGGTATGTAGACATAAGAGATGAAAAATGACCTCTCAATAGTTTTTTTGAAAGCAAAGGGAATTGTTGAAAGCTCCAAGATGGTTAAAGTTATTCACACTTGTGAAAAACCCCAGAAGTACAAGGAAAGAATGGTGTATCATTATTATGGTGTTTCAAGGAATATCATGCCCAAATGTTGTAAACCGCTAAAAGATCTTAGAATAAAAAATTCAGTTGCATCACCAATTGCAACTCGAGTTACAACTAATAGAAAGAAGAATAAGTAACTTACCTGAAAGAAAAAAAACGTCAAAAGTACTTTATGGTTGCTCACAGTTCTTGAAGGCCTCTACTAATCATATTTGGTATTTTGTTAATAGTTGTTGTAGGCATAAGACTAGAAATAAAGTGTGCTTGAAGGAATTTTGAGCAAATCATGAAGGCAAAGTGACTTTTGACGATGGCAAAAAGGTTTGGATAATTGGAAAAGGTGTGTTAAATGTAGAATAAATTATAAAGCTTTAGAATGTTGATAAACCATTAAAATAACATGTTTTAATCTCATGTTTGGCATGTTTTTGGATGATTTATTATGTAAATTAGTGAATTTGATGCTCTTAATCCTTTTAATTCACATTTTTATACTTAGGTGAGCATAGGGAAGTGAAAGGAGCGAACAACGGGCCAAAATCAGACAAAAAGAGCTAATTTTAGGATCCACAAGGCCTGAGCGATAACACATGGGCTAGCCACATGCCCGTATGAACCACACGGGCAAGCCATATGCCCATGTGAACCACATGAGCTGGCCACACTCCAATGTGCCAACCCGTGTCGATTTTGAACCCTGCTTCTCTTTTACGCGAAAAAAACCAAATTTTAATATTTCTAAGCATTCTAAAGTCTATAAATACATACCTGAAGAGGACCTAAGGGAATACGTATCATAGAACAAAGGAATTACTAGAAGAATGCCGTTGGAATCAACTCAGAAGCAAATTTCCTTCAAGATTAAATATCTCTAGTCAAATTTCCTTCGAAGTTTTATTGGGTTTTTTATGTCTTGTTGTTATTCAAATTTTGAGATGGTTTCCTCCCACATTATGAACTAAATTCCCTAGATACCTAGGGAAGATGAAACCTAAGATGGATCTTACTATTTGATTTTTTGAATTACATGATAAATACTTATTTCTTGTTCTCAATTATGTATGCTTAATTCTTGCTTTAATATTTTTATGATATTAATTCGAGTATGATGTGCTTATTTCAGTGGAGCAAAAGTCCTTGTTTAAGAGTAGATCTGACATAATTGAGTGGAGTTGCATGCAATCCTAGAAATAGGACGACATAAATCTACCGGATTAGAGTCAAATCTAATAGGGGAATCTATAGATCGAGTTAATGTGATAATAGGAGTTTTAATTAGAATGAGATTTCAATTAATCAACCTAGAGTGAGTTGTTCTTATTCTCGAAAGAGATATTAACATAATTTAGGGATTTCTACAGATCAATGCAAGTGAATAGATCGTTTAATTCAGATTCAAAATAATAAGTGAAGTCTAGGTGGATTCTTTCCTAGGATTGTCTTTCTCTTTAGTCATATTCAAGTATTTTCTCATTCTATTCTCTGTCATGTTCTTAATAATTAGTTTAGTTAAATTTTAGATTAAAAACATCCCCTTTAATTTTCAGGCTAGATAATAAAAAAGATAGTAATTACTAGTACTTTTAGTCCTCGTGGATACGATATTCCCAACTCACCATAGCTATATTACTATTCGATAGGTGCGCTTGCCTTTGTCGTGATTTTAGTTAGTTTTGTGACATCATTAAATGTTTTCCTTTCAGAAGGCATGAGAACCAAGCTGATCAACATAAGCCAACTTTGTAACCAATATAAAATGATGAATTTTACTGGGGAAAGCTGCAAGGTGATTGACAAATTAGATGAGTTGGTCATGGAGGGAGGGAGATAGAACATTCAAAAATTGCTATTGTAACATCCCGTTTTTAGTGAAATCAGCACAGTGGTTTCAGGGCCACAAATCCGAAGTGTAAATAATTATTTTATTATTATAATGTCTACAGTATGTTAGTAGTGTCGTATAAAAATTTTGTTAAGAAATTTTGTCATTTGAATGCTTAATTTGGGAAAAAGGACTAAATCATAAAAAGTGCAAAAGTAGAGTTCTATTAGCTAAAGGTATTAAATAGCTATGAAAATTTAAAGTTAAAGGGCTTAGATGATAATTAGACCATTATTATATTTAGTGGACAAAGATGGATGTAAAATTGCTGTTTTAAGTAGTTTAAGTTAAAGGTTAATAAAGGAAGTAAAAATAATGAAAAAGAAGATATCATCTTCTTTTTTGAGAAACACCACCGAAAATTCAAGAACAAAACACCATTTTTAAGCTTTGAACATTCGGCTACATCTCCTTGCTTGCATATAAGTAGTTTTTGTCATGTTTTTAATGATTTTTATGTTTTTGAAGTCATTGTAGCTTAATCTAGCTAGCCTAAAGACTAATTTGCAAAATTGTTGAAGGATTAAGATTTTTTTCATAAATGTGTTTGTGTTATTTTTGAAGTTTAATGGAAGAAAATGAATCTTTATTGTTAAATAAACAACTTTTGTAAAGTTATTTTTAATGAAATTATCATTTAGGGACTTATGTGTAAAAGTAGTAAAATATCATGATGAAATTTTCAATTGATGATTTGTGTGGATTGATATGAGTCCCTACGTAAATTGAAAAGCATGATATAAGGATGTAATTGCATAAATGTTAATTTAAGAGCTTAAGGATTAAATTGTAAAGAAGTTAAAACATTAGGGGAAAATGTAATTTTGCAAAAGTATGAATTTTGGACTAAATTGAATAGAATGAATATTTAATGGATTGAATTTACTTATTTAGATCAAGTTAAGCCTCGTACGGATCTAGATCAAGGAAAAGATAAAGTCTCGAATTAGTGATCATATTTCGACATCTTTAAAATCGAGGTAAGTTCATATATTTAAATAATGTTTAATGTTATTTGATATATATGCTATTACGTTGTCATAACGTTGCCTACATAAGAGTACGGTGGCCTAGTAAGCAAAGCTAGACACGAAGGGCCTAAATTAACGTAGAATCGCCACTAACCAATTAGGGCTAGGTTGGTTAGCCACCTATCGTCTAAAAATCTAGAATTAATACTACGGAAAAATCCTAAAAATCTAGACTCAATCTCATCACCAAATTTCGTGTTCCGGAGTACTGTAACATCCCAAAATAGGGCCTAATCGGAATAGTGGTTTCGTAACCACAAATTCGAGATAGAAATAATTATTTTATAATTATTTTAAGGTCTATATTATGATTGCATGATAGTGTGAAAATTTCGTGAAGAAATTCTATGCATAAAGTGTTTAATTTGAAAGTAAGGACTAAATTGAATAAGTTGCAAAACTTGCATTCTAGAATTTTTTTAGTATGAAATTACTTTGGAATATTAATTAGGAGGGCTTAAATAGAAATTTGACCAATTTTAAGTTTATGGACAAAAATTGGACATGGAGGGAATTTTTGAAAGTTTAGTAAGGAAGGGCATTTTGGTCATTTGGACATTAAATGAAATAAAAAGAGAAAAATAACACAAAATTCATCATCTTCTTCATATGTTGCTGCCGAATTTTACTCTCCACCATAGCTAGGGTTTCTTCAACTTTCAAGCTTCATAGTAAGTGCATCCAAGCCCCGTTTTTTATGATTTTTACGTTTTTGAGATCCCAGTAGCTCGATAAAGCTTATGTTAGCAATATTTTAAGTTAGGGTTCATATTTGGAAAAATACCCATAGGTGAAATTTGTGTATTTTGATGTTTTATGATAGAATATGATGTTTTAAATTATGTTAGACAACTTGAGCTACTCGGTTTTAGGTAAAAACGAGTAAAAGGGCTTAATTGGTAAAAATACCTATTGTACATAAGTGTATGTTATAGTAGGAATTTAAAGATGATGTTGGTAAATAAATGATCAGCATGTCTTAAAATACAAGAATTTGTGATAAGTTTTGATTTCCGAGTCTTGGGGCAAAAGTGTAAATATGCAAAAGTTTAGGGGCAAAAATGTAATTTTGCAAAAGTTTGAGTAAAGGGCTGTTTTGATAAATGTTGATATTAAATAAGCTAAATTTGCTATTATAGATCAAGAAGAACAAAATTCGGGAGTAGATCGGGGAAAAGAAAAAGTAAAAAACTAAATTGTAAAGTTTAGTCACATTTTGTATCGAGGTAAGTTTACAGTAAATAAATGCAATATTCTGTTATTTTACATTACTATTGTTATTTTCCAGCATTTATATATTCATTTTATGAAAATAATCAAGTTGAATATAAGGTAATATGACAGAGAAAAGCAGTAGAAAGTCCCGATTGAACCTTAGGAATGTTAGGATACGAAATGTCATGACATTAGGGGTCGACAGGACAGGACAGGACAGAGATGAGCCATGTAAGTCCATACTAGATATACGGCTTTGGAGACAGGATTGAGCCATGTAAGTCCATATTAGATATATGGCATTGGAGACAGGAATAATTCATGTAAGTCCATGTCAAAGACATGGCATTGGCAGGATATTGTTAGACAGGAACGACCCTAGTATCCTTAGTATTCCGAGTGGTTCAACGGGCCATTATTCAAGTAAATGTACAGTGAATTATCAGCAAAGGAAAGGTAGATTGTAATCATGAATAATGAAAGGTCAGGTAAGAAAGAAGGTAAGTGAAGAAGAAGAAGGCAGAAAATGAGATGTAAAGAAAGCTTATAATGCTAATTGATAGTTTGCATACTTATCTCATATGATGAATGTTGTAATTTATTTGCTTGTAAACTTACTAAGCCTAGTGCTTACTCTCTTTATTTCCTTCTTCTTATAGTTTTTGCCAAGCCACTCGGGGATCAAAGGAAACGTCAGAGATTCGATCACACTATCGAGGAATCCTATCGGTATAGTTAGACGTTTCTTTTCGTGCATGGCATGTATAGGGACTTGGCTTCTTTTGACATGGATGTTCTTATGATATGTTCAAGGAATGATGTATAAATACTTGCTAGTGAATAGCTAATGGAATGACTAATGATATATATAAGTATGATAGTATGTATGTTTGAGTAGTAACTATCACATGGAAACTATGAAAAATGTGAAAGAAATCTAAAAACAGATTTAACAGCAGAAATGACGTGATTTTGAAAAATCACCAAAAATAGTAGAAACATGGTTTGATGATGAATGATATGTGAAATTAAAGCTTATTGTGTCTACTTTCATATGGAACAAACAAAACAGGTAAAGGTATTGTATTTTATGAGATATTTGAGCTTTAGTGAAACAGGGCCAGAGTGATTTCTGGATCCCCTGTTCCAAATTTGGAAATTCACCATAAATGGTAAAAATATAATTAGGAGGATTACTCTATATTTTCAGAATCCTTATTGAGTCTAGTTTTAAGAGAAACATACGGCATAGTCATATGAATTTTGTACAGGGAGAAAAGTGGTTCGTAATAAGTAGAGGTCAGTGCAGTTGAGTTCTGAAACAGGGGCCATTTTAACTAATAAAATGTACTAATTGGCCAAGCCAAAAATTCTAGAAAAAAATTAGTAGATAGATACATGAGTCTAGATTCAGGAAAAATTTACGGATCTTGATTTCGAGTTTCGTAACTCGAGATATGAATTTTTAAGCGACCATGACGCAGAAAAATAGTTTATTCCGAAAATTAAAATAAGTGGTTTAAAGTTGTTTAAAAAGTAAGATAAGTTTAATAACACCTCAAGCTTGACTCCGACGACGGTCTCGGGCGTGGGGGTGTTACAAGTACGGTTACGTGTGGGGCAAGTTTTAGCACCCCCCACAACGCCTATCCGAGGATAGTCCTACGGGGCCTTAAGAGCTAGATTTTTTTATTTAAGCATATTAATGTCTTAAACTAAGCTAAAACCTTATGGAAATCTTAAATAAAAACTCTAAAGGAAATGCCTTTGGTTTACTCGTAGCTCAATTAAGATGTGTTCACCATACTTATCTAATTTGAAACTTAAATTAGAGATTTTTACTTTTAACAGGAGCTCTAAAGAATACCTAAATAATTCTAGTCAATTCCTAAAATTAATTCTATTTTAAAATTCTAAAAAAAAACCTAGAAATTACCAATGAATTAAGAGAAATATTAAAATAAATCTACAACTTATTTGATCTTTTATTATTATTATTTAAAAAATTTAATTAATAACGTTGAACCTATCAAGATCTTACAAAAGTATCCTATGTCAGATTTATGATTTATCTTATTTAAAATTCTTGATCTAAGATTTAAATTCATCAAAATCCTAAAATAGTAAATCTTAAATAACATTTATTAGCTTTCTTAAAAAAGTTTCTAAAATAAAATACTTAGAAAGACCTACTCATGATTTACAATTCACCTACAAAAATCTTTAGTTTTAATCTTGAATAAAGTCCTAAAAAATATTTACATATTAACTTAAGATTCTAATCATATATGATATTTAAAACTAATTTAAAACCCTAAAAAATATCTTACATATTATTTATAATTTTTCTAAGGTAAATAGTAGGTAAGATCTTAAGGACTAACCTAAATCCAAATGTAAAAACCTTATGGTTTCATTAAAATATATTACTTACTTAACTAACTTCATGTCAACAATTATAGGATGGAAAAATAACCTAAAGTTCCCTATTTTAAAACGAATAGTAATAAAATAAGAAAATTAATTAAATTGGCTAAAGTTAATGAAAATTTAAAACTCTTTCAAAATGGCAATAATAAAACGAAAAATTAAATAAATGAAATAAATAAGATCTTAACATGATGATGATAATAATAACAATAATACACCTTATTCATAATACAACAAAAGAATCAAAGTAACATAAATAAATAATATTAAAATGTATGTAAAGAGAATGTGTAAAAAAATATAAATAGAATTGAAAATAAATAAAAACCAAATAAGAATAAATAAAAATTATGCAAGTGTGAATAAATACAAAACATTAAAATAAAATGCATAATTAACATTAAATATATAACGTATAAATGCAAGTGAAATGGAAGATATAGGAGTAAATTATTTATTAAAGATAGAAACAAAATGACATAGCTTGATTTTAAGACTAAAAGATAAAAAAATGTGGAAGACAAAGAACTGATGTAGCAATTAATTTGCTTTTAATTTTTAAATTTTGGATTAAATCGAATGTTTAAATAAATAAAAGGGTTACGAGTGTAAATAGGTCAAAGAGCAAGGCGGTACTACAAAAAAAGGGTTTTTTTGTAAATTTAAAAAGTAACGGGGTGGGAATAAATTATTCATTT
This sequence comes from Gossypium stocksii, assembly GCA_020496765.1. Taxonomy (NCBI): domain Eukaryota; kingdom Viridiplantae; phylum Streptophyta; class Magnoliopsida; order Malvales; family Malvaceae; genus Gossypium; species Gossypium stocksii. Next base: position 89,188,511 of record CM035620.1, read on the forward strand.
TTAGCACCTATAAATGAAAAAAAAAACTATTCATTCTTTCATTTTAACCTCATTGTTTTTTTTAAAAAAAAAAACATATTCCTCTTTCTCTTTCAACTTCTATGTTGGCCATGGCTCCACTACCATAAAGCCAACGACTCTTTGGCCTCTAGTGGTGGAGTCGCCGTGTACGGTGACCGAATTTTTTTTTCAAAATCAAAGTTTTCTTTAAAAAAATCATCACTTTTCTTAAAAATCAAAATCTTATTTCGAAATAGTTAAAAAAAATCAAAATTTTATTTTAAAATTTTAAACTTTCCTTTAAAATGACTTAAAAAAATAGATTTTTATTTTTCAAAATCTAAACTTTTTTCTTTTTAAAAAAACACTATTTTTCTTAAAAATTAAAACTTTTACTTTGAAGTAGTTGAAAAAAAATCAAAATTTTGTTTTAAAAATTTAAACTTTCCTTTAAAATAACTATAAAAAATATTTTTATTTGTTAAAATCTAAATTTTCTCTTTTAAAAAAAAAAACCAAAACTTTTCTCAAAATCAAGCATTTTTTAAAAAAAGAAACCTTTATTTTAGAAATGGGAGGAAAAAAAGGGATTTTGGGGAGCTTCTAGGGGCGGAGGACTGACGGTCCGGTGACGTCCCTTTCATTGGAACCCAAAATTCAATCCCTCATGACATGCCTATGGCAAAAAAAAAAAAAAAAACAGATAGAAGAAAAGAAAAAAAGAAATAGAATGCTTGTAGTTGTGTTTTTTTTTTTTTTTTTACTTTTTTTTAAGAATAAAAATAATGAAAAGCCTCCTTTTTTTTTCTTTTCCTTTCATGTTTATATATTATTTTTTTAATCTTTCTTATTTGTAACAAAATGATAATAATAATAATATTTAATAATAGTAATGGTAGTGATGATAATAATAATTTGGGCCTTTGATAGGCCCAAAAAGGAAAGAAGAAAAAAAGAAAAGAAAAATAAAGGTCTCAAATAGACCAAAACCAAGTGGGCTTCGAACGACCCAAAAGAGAACAAAAATTTAAATGGCCCCCAATCGAGCTTGGACAAAAAAAGGTGTCTACAATGCTATTTATCATAACATGTTACGACGAAAATCCAACGATGTTATGACAATTATCGAGCCCCATTTGAACCTTAGGAATATATAGGATACAAATGATATGTCAATAGGATTACCATGCTTCGGGTGCTGGTCTTGAATGTCCTACCGATGGCTGAGTTCTGGCATTTGTTGCAGATACTCGTCAGCTTGTGTGAGCGGCATCATGTAGCTACATTTCGACATTCGGCTTGTGTGAGCAGGTCCATTTATGGCTCAAGTGGGAATCGATGTAAAGGAAAAAGAAAGGAAATGGTTTCGATCATATGTTTAGCATACTTTGTGTGAGCTTCCTGTGTATCCGATATTATTCTAAGTGGTTCAATGGGCAAGAAAAGGGAAGGAACAATAAGTGTTCCAATAGTTAAGTTAAGAACTTATAAAAAGGTAAGAATTGTTGATGATCAAAGTATGTATAACCATGTTTATGGAAAGTATGAATTCAAATGTACTATGTCCATGAAATCTATCTTACCATGTGATGATTTTGCTAAGTTATGTTCTTAATCACTAACTTGTGTTGTTGATTGATGCTTAGGCTTGTGCCAAGCTTATGTTGCATTGATTCATGTCTATTTTATAAGATTATGTATTGAAATGGTAAGTCATGTTCATGATTTACGAGATTACTAAGCATTATATGCTTATATAGTTATATTTCCTGTGTTTTATAGGTTATCAGAAGCTTGATCGGTTTGGAAGCTCGTCGGATACCTATCGTACTATCCAGTGATTATATAGGTAGATTTTGATGTTTTAGTCATGGTTATAATGGCATGTATAGGTGGACTTGTGTTTAATGATCTATTTAATATGTTTGGCATGTATATATGGTAATATGGTTGGTATGCTTTTGGCACTTTGATGCTTTGATGGTTGGTGTTGATATAGATAAGTGAATGTATGTTTTGAATAACCAATTTGGTAGGTTAAGATGTGATTTGGTATGTGGTAAGTTCGGTATAGAAATAGGTTAGATATGAATGGTTGATGAATGGCTAAAATATGCATATGTTTAAGTAGATTTGATAAATTATGTTGGAAGTGTCTTATTGGCATATTGGTTGAATGAATTGTTTGTATATTGAAATGGTCATATTGTGTATGTTTTGGCATGTTTTGGTGCCTTGATCATAGGTGCATATGGCTTGTGGGTACTTGTTGGAAAAAAAAAGGTGAAGGAAATGGCTTGATTTTGGCCAATTTCTTGTCCATATGGCTTAAGACACAGGCATGTGTCTCAGCCGTGTATGACACACGGCTAGGTACACGAGCATGTGGTTTGGCCGTGTGACTCAAGTTAGAGAGTTACATGGGCATGAACACGGGATGGGGCACGGCCATGTGTCCCTATTTCGAATGTTACACAGCCTGAGACACGGCCGTGTGTCTCAGTCGTGTGAGTCACATGGCTTGGCCACACGATCGTGTGACCTATGCAGTGTGAATTTTTCTAACATTTTCCTCAATGTTTCAAATGTTTCTGATTTAGCCCCGAATCATTTTTAAAGTGTTTTTAAGGCCTCGAAGGCTCAAATAAGGGATGATATGCATGTGTTTAAATAGATTATGCTATGATTTGTGAAATGCTTGGAAATGAATGATTTTAAGTTACATTTTTATGGTAATACTCCGTAACCCTATTCCGGCGATGGATATGGATTAAGGGTGTTACAACTATAGGCTAGTAAAACCACTCACTTGCAATCTAGCTAGCTCTTTAGATCTTGAGCTACAACATGAAAGACTTGTGTTGGAAAAATCTCAGCTTGAAAATGGTTTTCCTGCATAGTAGAAAATTAAAATTTTGAAAACTGACCTAGTTTGTGATATTTATAACAATAAATCTTAACTGAATACGTACATGTATTTTCGGATAAGTGGATCTTTGATTTTTTTGGATTTTAACCAAACAATCTTCTTTGTTATTCTCGTACCACGAACTGCTTCGAGTGTAGGCTCGAACCAATTAAATCAAAACGTATAACTAGAAAAAGTTTTCTTTTTGGTGTAAAAACAAAAATTCTCTCTTCTTTAATAGAAATCGGTAAAATTTTTATTCTGAAAAAATATATTTAAAAGTTGAGAATAAATCCTCTCTATTTTTCAACAAAATAACAATCTCCCAAAAGTAGTGTTAATAGCTCTACTGATGCCATCTATTTATAGGAAGAGAATGTACAACCCGTGTAAAGTTGTAGAGGTTTATTTTAAATAGAAAAACAACATCCTACTTAGAATAGGAGAGGATTGAATGACTCACCCTTGTATTTTTACTAGGATTGCCGCTCTTTTCATGTTATATGAAGGTTTTAAGGCTTTCTCACATCAGGTCCAATTATAAGTACTTCTTGGATCTTTTTGACTCAGGACTATGTAATGTGATCTAACTCAATTCAATTTTTCTATTTCCCAAAATAAACTTTAATATTTACATATTAAATAATTTTCTCATCCCAATTTTACTCAAGTAAAGTTTTGATGATTTTACCCCTAGTAAAATTTTGAGAAAATTCGTTCAATATGTCACAACTCAACATGTCCACTATGACCGAATGGTTTATTTTTATTTTCGGGCTTTAAAATAATTCAAAAACATAAATTCATTCTTCTATCATTTTTTTAAGTAATCCTATATAGGATTGCAATTTTTGTTTTCATTTTCATTTCTATTTTTGGAAACCTACATTCATTTTCAAATGATTCCATTTCTCCATTTTAGAAAAAAACCATAATCATTCCTGAATGTCTCCCATTTCTCTTTTTCTATTCAATTCGTTCATTTTTATTTAAACACACAATTCATTTATGTTTTCAACAAGCTAGCGTAGGGGCCGATTGGACGTATAAAGTTGAGGCTTAAATTATTTATAGTTAAGTTTTGGCATTTCGCCTATTATTGATAAACTCATTCAGTCACGAAATCATTCCACTAAAGTATCGTGATTGAGCTCTCCCCAATGGCATATCATTACTAAAACAACTACTCAGTGCTCATCCAATGACCTTGTCATAAGTGTGTTACCCTCATAGGATGTCCTTGATCTCTTTGGAATAATATCCGTTCTCCCAATATGATCCTATTTTATCTCATGGTAACCATTACATCTTCCTTCATGAAAAGTCAATCATTATCAAATAGTGATCAAGTCATCCATTACAAAGATGGACGACTCGTGGCTACGTTTACTTTTTATCAACCATGTAATGCCAGTGAGAGGATATCATTTACCTATGTCTTGGTCTATGAATTCTTTATCTATTTGAGCTCAGGTTTTTACTTACATAAAAGTATATGAGTCACGCATATATAGTTTGTCATCCACTCAGGATTTAGGTATGTCACACTATGAATGTCACAAGTGAATAAATACAAAAACGGATTCAGGATTTATTCTGCTTAGGTCCTATCCAATGTACTTTTAGTCTAGTCAATTACATCTATGTCTCTATCTTTTGGGTGTCATCTGCTTTGATGCCCAAGACAAGGCATCTTCCCAATTAGACTTGATAGATGACATATTAGTCTTTCAATCGGTTTGCTCATTTTCGATTAGACTAAGGACATGTTTAGGTTCGTTTACTAATACAAGTTGTCTTTTTGTACTACGATCCGACCACGTAATACCGCTTAGTATCAGTTTAAACAATAGAGAATCAATGAGCAACATCTGCTTCTAGTTTTCTTTGCATGCAAAAACCATACGGACAATAATACAAAGTATATTAATTTAATTCATGAATAATTTTATTAATCAATTTGTTCGAAAAAATTACAAGTGTACTTAGATAAAAATACTACACTTAGGGCACCAGATCCAACAACTTGGCCATGTACACTTTAGAGATTTGCAAAGATTGGTAAGATATAATGTCGTTTCAGGATTATCAAAGTTAAGAGGACAATACATGATCTGTCATAATTTGACATGTCAAATTTGACTTTCTTGAATACTTGATGAGCTTGTTCTCAAGCAATTTACGAGTCTTTTTAATAATTTTTATTGATTTTTAGCTTTTAAAATTAATAATATTTTTCTTTCATTTTATTTCTTTTGAGACCTAGATTGGTAAAATTTTGTCATTGGGAGTCTAATGGTTGATTTGAGCTTGTGTAAGGAAATAATTGTGGTGAGTAAGGTGTGGTCAAATATTAGTTAGCAGAAATGGCATATAGAGTTTGTTATTGATCGTTTATGAAAGATTTGGGAGATGTTTTGTTTCATTGAGATTTTCTTTCATAGGTGCTAATCCTTGAGCACAACATCACCTAAGCTAGTTCTAGTGTGGTTATTTTTGGCTTGGTGATTTTGGTTGCTATTAAATGTTGCATGATGTTATATGTTTAGCCTGCACGCCATTGTTTTTTTTCTTTATGAATATTACATTCTTGGTCTATTTTGGGATTCTTTACACAATTGTTGATGTGGGTAAAGCTAATGGTATGATATCTTGGATGGCGTTTCATCTTTGATAGTTGACCTGTCGTCAAATGTAGTTGTCAATTCGGGTCAATTCTACACTTAAGGAACTTGTTTTCTAAGCAATTTAGAATTTTAATTTACGTTTTTAGTAATTAAGCTTATGATTAAAAGTTAATAAAAATAAGTGCTTTTAACACATTTTATAGGTGTTGTGACCTAATAGGCCGACACAGGCCTTAGGTTGTGCTAATTGGTCCAATTGAGTGTGTAGGATGGAGAGATAAAGGTCCAATTGAGTGGAAGCAAGGGTTGAGTGAGGCACAAGCATCCTAGGACGTCAAAGCATAGACTAACGACACAAGGAAGTATTTAGGTGTCGTGTTGCGCCACGCAATGGGTGTGGCACAACACAAGGTTGACGTGTTGCCCAAGTATTTAAGAGTTATTTTCGTCCACGCAATCAAACTTATACAAAGACTTAGGACGTGTTGAGGACCTAATTTGGGTTACCAACACCTCTATAAATAAGACATTATGGGTTGAATGTAATAAAGCCGTCCTAGACGCCTTCAAAAACCCTCGTTGTTTAAAAGTAGTTATAGTTTATTTCTTTTTGGCTTTTCATAACTTTTTTTTCTTCTTGAATCAATTTTGATTCAAGAACTTGTTTATTTAATTAAGGTATTTAGTTTTTTTTTTCCTTTACATTTGTTTTATTTTTATATTCCAATCGAGAGATTTGCTACTCCATTCCCCATTCGATATTAAATCCATGATTATTCAAATCTCTTTTCTTCTTCGAATCAATTGTGTTTTTTACTTGATTTGTTCAATCAGAGTTTAGATTATGAATAGCATGAGTGGCTAAATCCTTTAAGGGAGATTAACGAGTGGATGAGGATGTGATTAACGGAGGATTTGAGGTTTTCTGAGAGGGATTAGTTGTTATAAATTATGTGTTTTTAAACTGTTAGGCTTGACAACCCTAACAAGGTATCATAGGCTAGACAAGGTCGAGAGATAAGTCGAACCGAGTAAATCGTAATTTATCATAGTTGAGAAAGTGAGGTCGAGAGATAAGCAAGTATCAACCAAACAATTAGTTAATTAGAGGCCGAGAGGTAATAATTAGTTAATTGGTTACTAATCCACTCTAAAACTCTAATTTGAATTTAGTTACAAACCCTGAAGTAAGTTAATCTTTCTGATTGGTTTATCGATTTAGCTCATTTGTCTATTTCTCGTTATTTATATCTTTTTATTTATTTATTTATTTTTATTCCTATTAATCTATTTTATGCTTAATTGTAATATAACAAAGAATTACTACTACTTAGACTTGTTATTATAAAAGTATTTTCATTATTTATTCCATCCTCTCTTGGGTACGATACTCGGAATACTTCTAGTATTTCGTTGTACAACTATATTATAATTTGACTTGTGCACTTGCGAACATCATCACTCTTAATTCTTATATTTTTTGGTGTTATATTTAAACTATAAGTAATAGTGCGTTTATAGGCGATCAATAGTGGAAGAAGAATCTCCTGAATTTGCATTTTGTCACAACGATTTTGACTTGTGAAAAAACTTTTAGTTTGCAAAAGTTCCAATTTAATGTTTAAACTATTGTTGGAACATGTACAACTTTGAGTTGGAACAAATAGTATAAGCTAATAAAAAAAAAAAAAAAAAAAAGAGTAAGGCAATGAGAGAATTAATAAGCAATATTTGTTAATGTAGTTCGGATTCACTAATCTTGCTTTGCGAAGCTTTGCTCAAAGAATAATTATATTCAACAATTGCACTAGATCATCTATTAGATTAAGCCTAATTTATTGTTACAACAATAGATAATGGAAACCCTAATGTTGAACCCAATCATTACAATCATTCTCCCAAAATATCCTCACATAAAAATAATAGAACTCTCCAAATAATACCTATAAGAGTATCAAACAAAAGCAACAAGAAAACTCAACAAAATACTCGACTTAGACATTTAAGAACCATGCCTTCAATGTGCAGTATTACTGCCCTCTTTAGGAGTCTTTTGAGCGGAATTTCTATAAGACTTTGTCTTCAATTTAAAAGTTGATTTTATCAAATAAATTATGTTAAGTATTTATCAAATAAGGCTCTTCATAATTCAACCTCCCAATAGGTTTAGACTCTCTTAAAAGATAAGGAAAGATAAGGATAGAATTCTTCACCAACTCAAACTCTACTCCTTTCTTCTCCAAGTCAGTAAAAAAGATAAGAATATCATAACATACTCTAGCATGAAATTCTCTTTCATTTGTTGGTTGGTAATATTTTAGAAAGAAACCATATTAATTGAATAAGTCAAATATGTCAACCAAACACGATAACTTTCATTGTTCCAAAAACTAGTTGTTCTATCTATTATTATAACATGAAATAGAACAAGGTAATAGTACAGACAACCTATGTTTCAACAACTTAGATGCAAGAATGGAAAAAAAGACTAGCAAAGGCTATTTATTGATGCTATCTGTCTGAATGTTTGGAGTTGTATTTGTTTTGAGTTGTCTAATTTTTCATCTAGTGTGGTGTGTGTGTATATATATATATATATATATATATATTGTCTTGGTTATGTTTTTTATTTTGAGATCTTTGGTATTGGTTTGAACATATATTTTGAGGTGATCTCATGCTTTGCAATTATGGTTTTGTTTCATACTACACTTTTTATTTATTTAATAAAATGCACTTGCTGAGGAAATATATATGTTGTATAACCTTTCCGGATTTCCATATATATCTATTGACTATATTTTCTGTTCTTTTCTATTTCTTTTAAAAAAGAAAAAATCGTATTGGTATGCTTTAGTTTGGTAGTCTAAGCAACATTTGCTTTATGTATAATATAAATCGATTTTGAAATGAATGTCGATTTAATGAAAATGGTGCTTTAAACTTCTATTAATTTTTTTATATATTTTAAAATCATATTAATTTATTTTTAGAAAATACAAATAATAAAAATTTTAATATTGTTATACCCCTATACCTCCTGCATACGTGACATCTCGAGAGGCTATTTGAGAAGCATCCGTCAATGGTTCTTCGCCCTACATCTCCCTGTTGGTCTTTCGCAGCTTGCAAGGCCCAGCTAGTCACTAGTTGACCAGTCACCCGCGTACTCCACTCACTATTAGATTACCCGCTTTTTAGCGGGAACACACTTACCAATTAAGAGGGGACCATTAGGACATAACAACTGTGTACTATTTCAATTAAGGGAATGTTAGAGCAATACCACAATTGAGGGCAATTGACCTATTACCTAGCAGGCCACATGAGTGGACCACCACTCGTATTATTTATGATGTGACACCACCAAGCATGGGATAAGACATGAGACATTCCTCTATAATACCTAGAAGAACGATGAAAGAATGGATCTTTACCCTCTCAGCAACCCCAAGCATTTACATATAACACTCAGTTTCCCTCACCTTCATAGCCACCTTACTTCTCTCTTACTTCCTTTATTTTCTAGCTCGTTATCTATATAGGTGAATCGATCTTCATATCACCACCAACTTCTCCTCCTTATCTCCTCTTTTATTGTACCGTTCAATCAACATATATAAATATTTTTTTTTAGAAAACAATTCAAAATTAATTATAGTATAGATAACTAAAGCTATATGCATTTTCAGTACACGTCGGCATAAATTGCCATTTTGGGGGTTAAAATGGGTGGGTTGATATATCAGTCAAGTAATTAATATCCAGAAGTAGAACCAACATTTGCTGGTGAGCACATTTAATTTAATAGAATAAATATGATTTGCTTGTGGCGCATAGAATTTCAGTAGCGGCTATCTATAAAGCAGATACAATACTTGCCCAATTCGTCTCACCTGCTTTAACTTAACTGTATCTCTCGCAGATCGACCATCAGTACGTTCGCTTTCTTTTTCTCTGTAAATTTTGATTCACTTTCTGTCTTCTTCTTACGACTTTTTTCTAATCAGTTAAACCAACATTTTTGGGGGGTTTTACTTTTTAATCTTACTCTCTTTTCTTTTTAAATGTTTTTAGAATACAGAAGCAAGCATGGAAAGGAGTGATTGGAGTACAAGCAAGATGGGCAAGTGGGAGTTTAACAGGTTGGACTTGGTGGAGTTGGAGGGTGAGCAGTACTCATGTTGTAAGTCACCATGGCCTGCAAAATATTATACTTGTACCTTTTGCAAGAGAGAATTCAGGTCAGCTCAAGCCCTTGGAGGTCATATGAATGTTCATAGGAAGGATAGAGCCAGGTTGAGATTGTTTTCTTCATGGGTTTTAGAATCCCAGAACCCTAATAAACCCAACTCTAACCCCAATCACCCTAACCCTAACCCTATTAATTCTTCTTCACCATCTGATGACTTCTCTGTCTATCCCCATCATTCCTTGCTTTCCCCACTCTTCCCCACTCCTTCGTCTTCAGTTCTAACCTATGGGGAAAACCCAAAAAAGTCTCTGAACCCTCAACTTGGAGATTTGTCACAGGAGAATACCATGACACCCTTCCCAGCTGGGGTTGAAAATTTGAAGGTGCATGCACCAAATTATAAGCTTGAGGTCGGTGGGGTTACTGGTTTAGACTTGGTCACAGGGTTCGGAGATACAAAGGAGGTTTTAGATCTAGATCTTCGACTGGGGCATCTTTAAGTGCAATGGAGGCATTGTGGCTCCAATTTATGTATCTTATTTCATCATCTAGGTTGCATTATTTACTTATCTTCTGTTCCTTTTCTATTTTATCTCTACAACTGCAAGATTCTCTCTTTTCGTTCCCCATCGCTTTCTCATCCATGATCCACCAGGTGTCAAAGTTCAAGCCATATTATACTGATATTAAGACTAAAATTAATGTTTTAGCAAATATATATATATAACCTTACTTTTTGATTTGATCAAATCTGTCATCAGCTTTCCACGAATATTTTTTATGCGTTAACTGTCAATACCAGGATCATCATAACAGGTAGTTTACTTGGATTGAAAATCGTAATTTATTAATCGAAAGTGAAATTGTTTGTCTGGTATGGACAGATGAGATGTTTGTTCAATTAATGAATGTTCTTTTTGCATTCTTTCTGATGCAAAATCAGAAGAAAAAAACACGTACGTCATTTTTCTTTAATGGCTCTCATTAATTAATTCTATACTCACTCCTTGATCTTGGGAAAAAGAAAGGAAAATCTTAAGAACAGAAAAGAAAAGAAAAGAAAAGATGAGAATTCCCATCAACCTTATCTAAGCATGCGTCCAACTGTAGCCCTTTATTGCTATACTGTTTGATAGTAAGGCACCCGGAGGAGAATCTACGTGCTATATTACCATTACCAACAATAGTCAACTCTATTGTTATAACACCGAGGATAATAATTACTTAAAACTCTTTATATTATAACCATAATGATATCAATTAATTAATTCATTTAGTTTTTAACTTTAATTTGGTTTTTAATCCAAAATTAAAACTGAAAAATACTACTTTCCACTTTTGCAAATTCCCTTTAGGGTGGAAATTATAAATTTGCTTTTCTTTCCATTTATGGTATTAATGGCTTAAAAGGTAATTAACTTTACATTAGTTAATTAAAATGCATTTCAAAATTTTGTTTTATATATCATAAAATTATTGTCGATTGAGTCTTAATTTAATTAGTATTGATTTTGTTGTCGATGTAAGAGGACATAAGTTTGACCGTGAAGCACTTTTTATCTTTTTATTTAAGGGTTGAGATGAACTATGAATAATTCTAAATATTGTATTAACTTAAAAACTTTCAACTACTATCACAATTAGATTTTTCTTTTAAAAATACCATAAGACTAATAATGAAATGCAATCAACTTTTTAGATTAAAATAAACGTTTTAAATTTACAAAATCTATTTTTATTTTTATAAAAATGCTAATCACTTGAAATTCTAAATTACACTTTATTAAACTCTTTCGTACATGAATTGTAATATCTGTATTAAACTAATGTTTTTGTTGTCGAAAATACCTTAATAGTTAGCGCTGTTAGAAAAAAAAGTTTTCTTTTATAAGCAAACTATAATATTTATATGTAAAGTTATAGGAGATTGTCAAAATTGTATTTTAACTAGAGTCAGCAGAAAAAAGTCTGTAATTCGACATCTGTCGTATTGATGATCAAATATCACATAGCATTACTGAAGAAGGCATGAATGATGGTTGTAAGAGTTGAAGTAGTAGCAGGCAGTGACCAGTAAATGTAGTCCATTGGCATGTGTCCATTGATTTCTAATTGAAAGAGGCATTTTGGTATGTGTGCATACATAGGGAGGGAAGTTGTGCTTCCCAACATCTGAAACTTTTGCATGTTCCCCACAAATGTCTTTGAGCATGTCAGATGGAACATGATGGCCTTTCTTAAACAAGAAACCCAACCTTCTTTTTCCCAACCCAGCAAACAACGACCAAAAACAACAACACTTACGAACTCTGCCCTGACCTCCATATCTGTCTCTCACTGTGTCCCAAGTGACCTAGCAATTAAGAAAGGGTGAGAATGAGTGGACTGTGGGAGAAGAAACAGAGAAAAGGTAATGAGAAAGGATCAAAATGGAGTCATTCCACAAAGGTAAATAAATAATACTAACAAGGTTAAAAGAATAGACGTTTAGGGTGGGTCAAAGACTCAAGAACAGTGCCTACCCAAGTGCATGTTTAAGTGAAAAGATGAGTGATAGGAGAGGCATGCATGGAGGGATAAAAGGAAAAGCTAGTCGGCGCACGTCACCATTTTAAGGCTGGCAGTGCCACACGACTCGTCTCGTCTCTTCTCCTTCTTGTTCGCAAAGTCAAGTCCCCTTCCCCTTTTGCACTTTTGCTTTAGATCATCGCCCGTTATCTATGCCATACTTAACAATCTTGGCTAAACTTATAGTAGCTAAAAACCTCTCTAAAATTTATTCTAATTATATGGTTTCTAATGTTGTTAATAGGCTGCCAACATCACCCAGAATAATAATGTATCTAAGATATTATGGTCTAATAATATCTTTTGACAGATTATTTTATGAGATTTCCTCCAGTAAATTTCAATCTTGAATTTTCAACAACCATGAATATAAGCCCTAAAAATGTCGATTTTGTATTGGAAGCCCGTCAAACAAATGGGCTGAAATTAGGTAATGGACCTTTCAGTCCATGTCAACTCCATAAGCAGACCCATCCAATTTTTCATTTTTAGAAACTTGCAAATAAATTTTCGTTTTTATATTTATAAGTTTTAAGTTTGCAGATGACAACTTGATATTGTTGGTTATTGTGTCGGTCTTGGGTTATTAATTATTTAAGTTCGAGTTTTATAATATGTAATTGTAATGTGTAAATTTTCAGTTTCATTATGTGTATATCATGTATGGATTTTGTTTAAAAATTTTCTGATTTTGTTCAGTTCTTTTCGATTCTTTGTTCATTTTACTTTGTATTAATTTGACCTTATTGTCATAGGTCACGTGTCAAAGCCCGTGACTATTGCGTACAAAACGCCTTATAGAGGTCAACTTATTAAATGTGGCTTATTTGACCCACATGAACTGACCCAATTCATGGAACCCGTGAAAAAGTTTATCTACTTAAAGCCTTGGTGGCCTAGAAAAACAATTCAATAAAACTAGAGTTACCAGGGTAAACTAGCGTAAATCCTAAATGGATAAGATTGTATAGAGTTTAAATCTCTTAAGACTCTTAATTGTAGATGGGAGCTAATCTTAGTCGTTGATGTAAATTGATCTATACTGTTGGATTTGGAGGGAGCTTAACTATAAATTGAGAGCTTCCCCCTCATTTGTAATCATCCATTGTATCCATTATTCTTCGAGTTAAAGAATATATTGAGAGCATTTACTCAAACACCTTATATACATTGTTTTTCTATGGATATTATACTCTTTTGAGCTTCTTCTATCTTTGAGATTGTTTTTGCTATATTTGGTGCCTTAGAAGAATTTTGTAAGAATCTTCACTTTGCGAGAGTTAGGTTGACTTAGGTGTATTCAAAGCGAATCAACCGCCTAAGGTCACACGAATTGCGAGACGAAAGGTCTAGCCCCGTAACAGTTAGTATCAAAGCTAAGGTTCGAAGGCACCGTTGAGATGTTGAAAGAAGCAGATGAGCAAAATGCCTCAATAGAGACTCGTGCTAGGAAAGGCAAGAAATAAAGAAGATCAAATGATATGTTCTCAGCTTTGGAAAGTCGTGTGGTCCATATCGAAGAATCCATAGGAGAAGTAAAGGAAACACTCGAGGTAGTGGAAGCATTCACTGATAAGTTAAACCCGATGAGAGAGTAGTTCAAGGAATATATGGAAAAAGCCCTTAGTTCCAATATGAACGTAGTGGAAGCGCTCCTCAATACTGCTATAGATAAGCTGACAAAAAAGAATGATGCTCTTGAAGCTTAGATGACAGCTATGAAAGAAGAAAATGAAGCCACAGTGACGACTTTGAACACAAAAATTAAGGAGCTTGAGTGTAACATCCTTACCCGACCCGATAGCCAAATCCGAGTGTGGAGTGTCACAAATGGACTCTATTTGAACTAAAGACCAAATTATAAACTTAATAAATTTAAGATGGACTTTATTAATATATATATATATATATATATATATATATCTTACAACAGAATCCTTAAATTCAAATAAAAGTTTACTATCTAAAGTTTCCAAACTCTAAGGTAACTACTTACTTACAATATAATCAACTCCGAGGCAAAGCCTCTAAGGTACCCCCTTCCTATGTGCATGAAACATTACTAACGTTAACTCTTAATCCAATACTATCTAGCTTGGTCTCTTCTTGAGCTCCTCAATTTCTCAATTAATCCTACAACCATGGACCAAAATCCTAAAAGTTCAAAGAACTTAGTGAGTTTTTTTACCAGGTTGAATATATATAAATGCATACACCTAAACTTCATCTTGTTGAGGTTTTAACTGAAAAGGAACAAATGCGTTACTCCTTTTTGACTTTGATGTTCATGCTTTAGCCAGAGTGGCAGACTTCAAGACAATTTCTGTATTTCCTTCTTGGCGGATTGATCGCTTAACAACCATTACTCGGTCAAGTTTCTGATTGGCCATCACGTTGTAGCGATTCCTAGACCTTCCGTCATACTTATGGATCTTCGCAGTCCTATACATTGTACATTCCTAAATACATTCCAATTACATGGTATCCACTTTGCTGATTCTCTTATCTCATAGTATACTAGCGTATTTACTAACAGCCCCCTGATGAGATTGTCGGTACAATCCGTGCCATTACGGTGGACTTAACCCCATTTCATCCTACCTACTACGATATTTCATTCGGGTTGAAATATCACTAGATTACTTTTTGTATTCCGCGTTCTTTAATTTACCTTGCTTTTAAGGTGTATCATATATGTCTGCTTTGGACCACTTACTCCTCCAATTTCCAACAGACTGTTATATGGACAATCATTCGAGTTTACAATTTCTTTTACATGATAGTTCCCTATGGAATTAACCCTAAGACAATTATACTCGTGATATATTTTCCTCAGAAAGGAGTAGTATTTACAAACATTTCTATCACTAGGATACTCTTTTTGGGCATCTGTTTCTTTCTTATCCAAGTTTCATTTAGCGTCCCCTAGCAATCCATACTGGTGGATCCTTAACTGCGATCGTCAGAGACATCTTATCTCGTTTGTTTTTACACCAAGCATTATCAATATGTCTTTTCCTGTGTCTTATTCTAGTTGGGTTACCACTCATATGCCCTATGGCTTTTTTTATTATTGTTTTAGCGGTCGTGAGAATTGTTCATTTAAAGAATTTAATTAAAGAATTTTCTTGAAAAATTAATTTGGAAAATCTTAATGATTTTTAGAAAAATTAATTTTGGAAATTAATTAAAATAAATATGATATTTTTGGAAATTAAATTTTGAGTCAGAAAATTGGCCCAATTGGTAATTGAACTTAAAAATTTGACCTAAAATTGAAAATTGAATGCGAGAACCAAAACTCGAGATCGAAACTCAAAATTGGTTAAATCGGGCCCTATATATGAAACTGGGTTGATGGTCCAACCAGTAGTTGGATCGAACTGGTCGGGCCATCACTGGCCCGGATTGAACTGGCAACAACCGAATTGACCAAGCCCATTCGGGGTGCCAGAGAAAGCAGCATTGGTGATGGCACCACCAGGCACGGTGGCTGTGATCGTGGTGATCTGACAGCCAATGGGTGGTTGGCGACGGTGGTTCTTTGGCAGTAAAGCAATGGAAAAAGTTGACTCCTAATGAGACTCTATCGGATAACTTGGTTTCAAATTAAATTTTTCAAAAATAATATTGTTTTAATGAATTTAATATTTAATTTAATTTAATATTTATCTTGATGGTATATTATTAATATAATATTAATATGATATATTAAATATTTATCTAGATAGAATTTTATTAATATGATAAATTATAATCCTAGTTGAACTCTCTTTAAACTCTCGCTATATAAAGAGAGATTGAGTCATTATTCTTATACACTTGAATTTAAGAAAAAGTTATGGAGAGAAAATTCTCTAAAGAAATTATTCCAAAAATTTTGTAGAGATATTTTTTTATATTTATAACTTGACCCCATAAGTTTAGAGAAATTGTAAAATTGCCTCACTGGTAATTTTATGAAAAAAAAATTTGAGTCGAAGCAAGTCCATACTCAATAGACGTGAGCTTAAGAATAGAGGAGAAGACCACTCGGTCAAAGCAATCATCCTAGACAAATAAAAAAGGTACGAATTTTGATTAAGTATTTATTACTTTAGATAACACAACCAAGTTCTTGTTTTAGAAAAAAAATTAAAACTATGGTTTTCCCTTAAACCTATTTTCCGCTGTGTTTTCCAAACCCAATCTTCCAACAATATCAAGTGCAATGGTCACTATTTGAGACACTACTCCCAAAACTTGCCTCAACAATCTCCCTTTTTAGCATTTTTGACCAAAAACCATGTAACCAATTTTCTCAAACAAGGAATATAACACTTAACATCTGTAATCAAGTTCCATCTCCTCCTTAAAATTATCTTATTCTCCCACTTTTTAAATAAAAATCCAAATCATTTTCAAGCAATTGTAGCTAGAGAAACACTTACATATGTTGATGTTTCATCAACAACACAAAATAATAACATGTAGGTAGTATCATGTATAAATAGAACAAATAACAACAACAAAAAGCATAAAAAAGAAGAAAAACCCTTTAGTAAAACCATCAACAGACTCCCTTTTAGTAGTAACATATCAACACATATGCCCTCAATATGATGTTTCAATAGGGATGCAATGGATGTTAACTCATCAACAACTTTATAGTTTGGAGTTGTAACTCATGGAACAACAAGGTTTCTTTCCATGAGATCTTAAGGGAGTAAAAGTATCTCCATATTGATTTTCAAAAGTTTTTGCATTAGTTTATGGTTGTATCTTTGTTGAGTTGCAACTGATATTGTAACAGTTCCCCATCTCAAGTCACTCAACATATTATAACAATGTGACATGATATAACCAATCATACTACAATAATGATAGATAATCATCCTCTTCTTATACTCCTCTATTCCATGAGATGGCCTCTCATTTTTCCTGCGTATAGATTCCTGCCTTTAACCTCGAGCAATGTCAGGTGTAGTAGGTACTGGTTCTGCCACTACATGCTTCCACCTTTGATATTTCAACATTTTGAAGTATCTAGTTCTGTTATGATCAGGAACTCCATAATAATGACAAATAGCTTGATGATTAGAGATTCCATTCTTTCCATCATGAACTAAAACACACTTCTTGGAGCATTCAATTTAATCAACAATATTTGTGGCTTTGACAAAAATTAGTCATTTCATCATGACTTTTCCTTTATTCACAATATAATAAATACCACATTTTCTTGGTTCTCTTCTTGTAGTATAAAGGATCTTATATGATTTCTTGCTTCTTGATCCCATCCTTTTCAAGGTAGGTTGGGTTGTTGTAAGCTCCTTTAGAGCATCACTAAGGTAGGTTCTTTTTTTTTTTTTTTTGCTAAAAGAGAGTTTTTTTCTTTAATGTTTTTCAACAACTTTTGATTTTCCTATTTAAGAACAAAAATTCTTATCAGCAACCTTGGAAGTAATTTCACATACTTCATCTTATTTTTCAAGCATAGTTTTGTATGTCTCCATAAAGTTTTCTGCTAATTCAAAATCTTCATCATTGACAGTTTCAGAGTTAGTTGCAACATTGGATGCAACACCTCCAATTTTGACAATAAGAGCAACATGCTTCTAATCCGCTTCATTGATCATTACACTTTTTTTGGTAGAATCACACATTATTTCTTTTGGAAGTATCCTTGACAGCTTTGTTGAAGTTTTGAGTAAGCAAAGCAATATGCTCATGGAGTTATTCAATAGCACTGTTAGCAACAATTGCCACTGGTGTTGTAACTTGTAGGGTTATGCTCTTCTAATCTTTTAATTTGTTCTTCCTTGACACATCAAGATTCATTTTTAAATTTTGTAAAGATCCAATGAGCTCATAAATTTTTATTGCATCAATATCATTGGCCTCTTCAATTGCAGTTGCTTTGACGGAAAAACACTCAAGCAAATATCTAAGGATTTTTCTCACTACCTTCAAACATGAATATTCATTACCAAGTGCGAAAGTATGATTTGATAGATTGCATAGCTTGACATAAAACTCACCGAGAGTCTCACTTTCATGCATGCGCAATGTCTCAAATTTGGTGGTCAGTTTTTGTAGCTTTGATTACTTTATAGTGTTAGTTCCTTCATGAACTATTTCAAGAATGGTCCAAGCCTTATAAGCAAAAATAAAATAAAATTGGAAATGTGTTTGAATCCTTGAGGATTTACATCGTTGAAGATAACATATAAAGCCTTTGAGTTCAAATTGGATGTTATGTCTTCATTGTGGCCTAGGTGGTTACAGGTTTGATGGTTCACTATCTATTTTTTTCGTAAGTGGCTCCTAACCTGATAAAATATCCTTCAAAGCCTTCTCATCAGTTGACTTTATAAACACTCTCACACATGCCTTCCAATAGGAATATTTTGATCTATCGAATATAGGGGAACATGAAATTGAAGAACATTCCATTAAAAGCAATTATCGACACCATGAAACATCAGTACTTACGTTAAATGAGAAGCTCTGATACCAATTGTAAGGACTGAGAACGTCATTTGCAAGGAAATTGAACAGTGCTTGAAATAGTCTTATGAACATTGCCAATTGCTTTAGGCATTAATGAAGAACAAAGATGAACACAACAATATGTTTATGTAGTTCAATTTTCCTTCACCTAGGGGCCTTTCCTAGAGAGATAATCATTTATCTTAGCAACTTCTAAAACAAGTTATTACAAGTTCTAACACTCACTGATTAGCAAACTCATCTTTGCACCTAGGATCTAGAATGCACTCAAAACAATATGTTCCTCAATAAATGAATAAGTTCTCTCAATATTCAGTACATCACATGTACAAGTCTCCCCAATATAATGATTCGACTTGCTAACACACTAAATCAACTACATTCAACTTTCCTCTTAAAGTAGAAAGATAATCAATATAGAAAAGTCGATTTGCTTGATTCAATCCGAACCAATCTTCAAGATATGCTTCCATAGTAGGTTTGGATGTAATAGATAGGTTCGTATAAGTCCAAAATATCAACAAAGATCACAACCAAAGATTTTTTTACAAAAAATTTCCAAATCCAAATATGGGAAGTTATGAAGCTAAAAAGTGCCAGATAGTAGTAGGTACTGCTTTCCGCACTCCTCTCATAACTCCCTCAACAATAAACCTCTATAAAGTTTAAACAAGCCTTCCATATTTGGATTACGAATCCAGCTTCACTAAGTAAACTTTAATCCATCAGGATCTACCCAAATCTTATCAAATTAATTACCTTTCATATAAGAATACAAAGGATTGAGATAAACCTTCATAAAGTTAGCTCATATTATCTTGGATTGCATATCTCAATATATAAGGAAAGTAGATTACATAAAAATACTTAAAAATAACTTTGTTTGATTCGACCTCTCTCTAAAAAAAAAAGATTGTCTACACAAAATTCTCAAAAAGATGCAAGTAAATAACCAAGATATTTTGGTCATACATGTTAATAAATAAGGCAAGTTATAAAACCTATGTTGTGCCAAGTGCAGTGGCCACTGCTCGAGTCATTGCTCCCAGAACTTGCTTCAATAGCATCACTTTGTCAACTATAGTTCTCATGAATGTATCCACAGTATTTTTTTTTGTCCACCTCACAAAAGGTAAGTGTACATGTCAAGCCCCCCTTTACATGGAACACACGTGGAGTCTCGCTTGGTCTATGTCAATCTCGTCTCCGCTTATCTAGAAGTATATTATACTCCCTAAGTGGCTAACTATAACAAGACTAGCGCAAGCCACTTGTCAAGACTTAGGCTGAGAGATGGTCACCTCACCTATAAATGCCTATCTTTGGCCTTAGGAGGGATCCTATTCAACTTTCCATCTACATTCTATATACCTCTTACTTCTCCTGTTTCAACAACTCTCAACAACTTACCTCTGTGTGAATCACCACCTTTCTCTCTATCAACAATTATATTTGACATTGACTACAAAGATATAATAATATTTATTTCAGATTACACAAATTTCTTTCTCTAATATTTATTTTTCTCCCACCCGCCTCTTCCAAATAAAGTATTCTAGTTTATATCTAATATTGATGTTCCTAACAATGAGTGGATTTGTTCTTGTATAGTTAAAATGAAGGATTAAACTCTGAAATTATCTATCTCAATATAGAATCATGTAAGTTTTACCGTCATGATTTTTTTGTAATGTTTTCGTGAGTCACACACAATTCAATATTGTAATTGATTAATAGCATTATAGTAATTGAAAATGATACATTCCCGGAGTCGAATTTAGTAGGAAAACACTATGTTATTGTAGTCTTTGTTTTCACCATTGTCTTCATATGCAATTTTTTTTTGTGTAGGTTACAATTTTCTTGACAGACTATGTCAAATCCAAGACATATAAGATACTTAAAACCCTTTCCTTTTTAACAAATCAAATTATCAATTTCCCCCAAAAAAATCACTATTATAAATATATTATTATTTGTGAACATCTACTAAAATTAGAGATAAAAGCTAAAAATTTTATATTGAGGGAGTTTAAGATAAAATTATAGAAGTTTTGGGTTAAATCTAAATATCGTGTTAAAAAAAAAACTTAAATTGAATAATTAATTTTTTTAACAATCTCATTAAAGGTTCTAATCATATCTGCTCTTTTTTACCCAATGCATTTGATTACCCATAGCCCCTTCTTAACCCATAAATAGGAGGATAGTGCGTTTTAGCGCACTCAAACCCACATCCTTTTACATTGGCAACAATAACCATGTTAATTGAGCTAAGACTCAACAAACAATAATTAAATTTTAAAAGGGGTCAAAAATATAATTTTTATTTAATTAAAAGCTAAAAAACTTAAATTAAATTATTTTTTTTAGAATGTCCAAAAATAAAAAATTTCCACTTAATCAAGGATATCAAGTCCCATTCGCACGTTGTGTTAATAAAATGAGAACTCCAATATTCTTTATGATAAGAATTCTAATTTAACAATTCAATGAAAATTTTAATTTTTATAAACAGAAAATCTTATTATAATTCGGATCATATATGTTTTATTTATACAATATTTAAAATTACTCATAATCCTTACCCAACTCATAAATGGAAAAATAATACGTTTCAGCAACAATATTCATACCTATCGAACTAAAAATCAATTAGACTATAAACATATTTATAGTATAACAAATGTTTTATAATATATATATATATACTCATTTTTGAAAGTATATCAAATAATTATCTTTATAAGTATGATATTTTGCATTAAAAAAAAAATGCAGGCTTCACTTTTTCCTCTCTCTTACGCTTTCACCACTTGTGTTTTCTACAAATGGTTGTAATATGGAAATATGGTTCCATCAAAATGCATATTTGTTTAGTGATTAAAAAATGATAAAAATGGTGGAAATTTGATAGTGGTAGCTGCCATTTTAATTCCAAACAAAACACCTACCCTGTTTGCCACTTATAACCTACTCTTCTATTTAAAATTCTCGGCCTGCAAATTGAAATTTAAGATAATCGCAACGTTGTATTTAAGATTATTGATCATTTATTTTTCTTTCTTTGTATTTTTGGGTTTATAATTAGCAGAGTTGTTAGCTAATTCGTGCTCCCATTAATTAAGATCGTAAATGAAGGTGATTGTGATGGCAAAATAGATGATGTGTTCCCCATTAATTATGGTGCAAAAAGCTTATACTTAACGACAAATGCAAACTACAAAATTACATTATTTTACTTATATGAGGGGGAAATTTATATATATAATGCAGGAAGGTTCCTACATATTTCCTCACCACTGTCATAAGCATCTCTTGGTTAAACATATATACATTTAGTATCGTTAAGGATGAGTAAAATTTGATTTGATTTAAAAAAAATTCAAATTTCGAGTTATTCGAATTATTCGAGTCAACTCAAATAAGTAATTCGGGTTTAGAGTTCGAATCGAATTAAATTTTACAATTCGAATAACAAATTGGTGTAAATACCCTTTGGGTCCCTGTCAAGTTTAAAAATAAACAAATTAGTCTCTCTCAATAAAACTTACAAAAAAATTCACTATTTAATAATTACATTTAAAAATAGAATATAATCATTAATTTAATTAATAACTTTAAAAATGTTATTTATTTATATTTAATATTGTAATAATACTAATAAATTGAAACGATATATCAAAATAAAAATATTTATCCGATGATATAATACTAACAGTTGATTAAGTTAAAAGGCCACAATTGATGACCATGGCATGGACTAGATGGAATCATGGAACATAATTTTCTTTGGAAATTAATAAAACAAATGGAAATTGTGTTTAATTCTGATAATGCATTAAATGTAAATAATACATGCTTAATTAATCAAAGGTACTGTATTTTATGGGATTCAATGTCATTCAAGTAACGTATTTGACTCTTAATGATAGTATAGTTGGTAAAATAAAATGGAGATTAATCTTCATGAGTCGAATGATTATTATTTTTAATTTAATCTTATAGATAAAAGAAAATAATAAATGTTTCGAAAAATATTTCAATTTAGTCCCAAGATGTAATTATAGATTAAAAAAGTATTGAGTAAATTTATTCTTATAAAAATAAAACATAGGAGTAATCAATCAGAGTTACATGTCATGATAAGACATATCGTTTTAAGAAGAAAATTTAAGTTCGAAAATTAAAAACGACATTCATAGTATAACTATAAACCCTGAAAGAGTCTATATCAATGATCATAAAATGAATATGGAGTATAGCTTAGTTAAATATATATATATATATATATATATTTATATTAGAGTAAAAGATTATATTAAAATAAGGTAAAGAGAGACGTCACAAAGTGAAAACCGGGTTAGGGAAAAATTTAGACGAAAGTAACAAGCTTGAATTTCGAGAAATAATAGAAAAGAAAAAGGATAAAATATGAAGTATTGTCTGCTAAAGATGGATTTAGCACCATAGCCGGCTGACAGAAAAGCTCTCCCAGGAAACATCAAAGACTTTCCAGAACATCTTGAGACAATTGTAATTACTATTACCCAAAGGCCTATCGATGTCTTTTATTTGTCTCTTGTTTAACTATATGTATTTTTCCTCCATATAATACCCTCTCTCTCTCTTAATCTCTGCAACCCAAGTACCCTGATGAGGTTTTGGGACTCTAAGTCAACACTTTCCATGGAATCCAGCCAGCTAGAAGACTCGAAGAGCTCAAGTGAAGACACTGATAGATCGGAGCAAAGCAACGATGATACGGGCACTGGTCGGTCCTACGAGTGTGTGTTTTGCAAGAGAGGCTTCACCACAGCACAAGCTTTAGGAGGCCACATGAATATCCATAGGAAAGATAGGGCCAAGGGCAGCAGGCCTAGTTCAGTTCCTATTGTTTCAGATAAATTTGTTGATGTTGATGATCATGACAATTACAACCCAAGAATAAGCTCCTATCCCTATCCACCAATCCAAACCTATCACTCCATGGATCCTGACCAGCTACCTGTAAGTTATAAAGCTCTTTTCCCAGATTCAGGTTGGGGTTTTAGACCCCCACACAGTTATCATGAGTGGTTTGTACACAATTCACAGCATATGAATCCTTTTGGTCTTAGCTTGGGAATGGGTCCATCCCATGTATATGAAAACAACAAGGCATATGGAAGAAGTCAACAAGAAGATGAATTAGACTTGGAACTTCGATTAGGTCATCATCCATAGTATTATTATTACATTTACGTATAATTAAAAACCCTTTCTCTATATATTTTCAGTTGTTTTCATATATTAATTCTTTATCAAGCACTAAATAACTGGGATATAGGAAAGGATATAGTTCTTCATGTGGAAAAAAAAAAGTTGAATGAGGTACATAAAGTTGCTTCACCCACATTGATAATCATATATCAAAGACCAAGGCAAGGCAAGGTAAGGTAAGGACCTCCTTTTTCCCCTATAATATATACTTCTAAGAGCAAGGCAAGATGAACCATAAGATCTTTCTTTTCTTCTTGGTTCTCTTTTTCATAATATTGTTTTCTTGATCTAATACTTGAGTTATTTGACGGATATATCAAATTATTTAGTTTTTCATAGTTGTGCTTGAAATATTTGTTGTATAATATGGCTTGTGAGTTTAATGCAATGTAATCACTTTAACACATATATTAAATAAGCTTTTTCTTCATGTTATTATACTAATAACCAAACGTAGCTTTTGTAATCAACGGGAACAAGTTACTTACCACTTTACCCGAGGCTAACAAGTATTCTATATAATTAAGTCCTTTACTGAATACTATAATGTAAATTACACTAAATCCTGCTGCAATTGATATATAGTGACCCCTTGTTCATCCATTTAGGTGTTCTTAGGATGTATATATTAAGTTTATTTCTGGCTTCAATGAATTAAAAACCCAGCTGATGGAAACATACTTTTTCATTTTCAAAATCTTTCACTGTATAATTACATGTATATATAAAGTTGCTTTAAAAAGCCTTAAAGGATTGGAAAGTGATAAAATGGGTAGTGTTAATCAAAATTTTGAGTGGGGTTAGTAAATCAAATCCAGTGGACTGTAAAAGCAAAGACTTTTTTGGTTGCGTGAACTAAGGCATTTATCACAAATATTCCTAGACAAATTCTTTTAGACACTGCTATCCCGTCACGAGCTTGTCATATTGTGAAGCTGGTATCCAACAAAAATCACCATTTCTTGTCACCTTACGATCAGTACATACAATGAGAATGTCCGGTTAAGTGGTTTGGTTATAAAACAAGAATTGCGCTTTCAGTGGTTCATTGGAAGACTGCGTCTGTTTGGGCAGTGAACGAGAAGTTTCTAACAGCATGATATGATGTGATATAATTGGAAGTGCTTTGTGTGATATATAGAACAACGCCATTAGCTGACAACTGCAAGTCATTTCCGTTTCTATATCATTTACATGCATGTATCATGATAATGATAAAAGAAAATTCAGAAAAACTTTAACCTGGTTCGTCTTGATACGGTGAATGTCAATGGCTCAACACTGAATAGGAATGATAATAGAGTACGGACGCAAATTGTTAAATTTACTACACTTTATACTTCCCACGTTCTGCTCTATCACCTGTCCTGTTTTATGAATATTGGATGCATTCATTCTCGCTCTATCTTACTTCATTTCAATTTAATTTTTGTTATTTATCTTTAATATTTTTAATTTTTTAAAGTTAAGTATATATTTAAACATAATTTTTTTAAAAAGCTTAACATAAAATATATGAATTTTTTTCTATAGTCAATTGTTATATTTTTACCCTTTTAATAATTTATATTTACAAAAATAAAATATTAATTTCATATAGTGAAGCGGGTCAAGATGTAGTTGACAGTTACCATAATCATTTCATACCCATTATTCGAAGGAAAAAATCTATCCCACCTCGCATCCACTTTTTTAAAAAATCCACTCCATTTAAAACGGATCAATTTAAAATCCATCATGCAATTCAAATTTTGCCATTTAACACTCATGACTACTACAGGCCTCTAGAGCCTGTAGATATTTTTGAAAAGTTTATCTTCCATTTTTAGCTACATTGAGAGATCAAATACCATGTATTTTACCCTTACAATATGCAGTGCAAAACAATATCTTTGACTTCTTTTTTTTTTTTTTGCGTGTGTTAAAGTTATATATATATATATAAAAGATTAAGCATACACATTCTAACAATCCAAACTTAGTGGTTCACACAGCAGACTCAATCAACGCATTAGCCCAGATTTGGTTTTGTTTATCTATATCAAATTTGGGAACCCAAGTAGACATATGGGACTAAAACTATGGATAAAGTATACATGACTAAAATTAGAAATTAGAAATTTCCGGGAAGGTCCATTATATTTGTAGGAAGATCCTGTTAAATCATAAATACAAGTGGCTGCTTAACTTCATGGAATCTAGTATTTCGTATATGATATAATAGCCCAAAGTACAATCTTGCGGCATATATATGCGGTCCTGTAATGCACTTCTTTGTTGCAATTTCGCTGCTTCTTCCAATAGTTAAACTCTTGAAAAACCATGTTGTATAACTTAAATAAATGTTAACCTTGGTTAAAATTTTAGTCGCCAATCATTAGCCCAGATCCAAGTCAAGAGTATGGAACTTAAAAGACAGTTACAGGCAGCCGGAGATTCGGATCTTTGGATATAGACAGGATAGGAAAAAGATATATGCAAATTATCTATGTTGGAGGATGCTAAAGAGACATTAGCTCCTAACTATAGTCCATGCCCACCAAGGCCTGTGTTTGATATACCAAGAAATCTTCATATAAACATACGAAAATATCTTACATGTCGGAAGCACATTTCAGTAACCATGTATAAAAAGGGTCTTACAAATTGTCACATAAAGTTCTCAGCTGTATCAAAAACACCGTAGACCAGTTACCTAGTAAGATAGTATATGACAAGGAAAACAACCACAAAAGATGCCACCAGTGTAAACATTCTTCTGCTTGATTTGGTCTCAAATACCTGAGAGGCAGATTGAATTCATTGTTATGGCATGAAACAGTTGATGTAAAAGTTATCGACAACATCCATGCTCAAATATCAGTAAGAAATTAAAGCTGAAAGCAAAAGAAGTTGCACAAAAATCACGAAGGGAAAAAGTTATCTAGTTTACATACCATCTTAAACTTGTCCATAGTTCCTGAGAGTATTCCCCTAGATGCATCCATATCATTTCCCTACATGCAAACCATGTGCCATATACTAACATCAGCTGTGACAAAATCAATAACATTCAGAAAAAGACAGTTTTACTCCTGCTAGATACTTACCATCTGGTCCAGCATGCGATTGTGGCTATCGACCTCCTCATGTATATCAGCTGACAGCTATTGAAGTGGCATTTATCAGAATATGTTTGCATAACATTCGTGTTTACAGAAAAAAACAGAAGTTTCAGGACATAAATGTATATATTCTGAGTTTTTGTTATCAGTTCCGTTACCTTGTAAGATATCATCATTTCATTCAACAGGTCACAGAATCAGGATTCAAAATTAAAATATACCCCTAACCATGACAAATCCTTAACACTTGAATAATAGGGAAAAAAAACCTTCACCCAGAATAAAACACAGATTTCTCCAAAAGACTGCTATACTTGCAGGAGCTTATCACCTTTAATGCTCTTTAAAAATAGACTTTCAGGATCACCTCCCCCCCAAGCCCCTCCTTTGCTTTGTCAAGGATACAACAGGAAGGAATAGGAACTAAAGAATATAAAAGAAACGTTCTGTCGCAAATAATAAAAGGATTCTAACATCCCAAGACAAAGCTAAAATGCTAAAAGAACTCTAATTCGTTAAGTGGCTATATATGGTATCAATAGAAACAAACAATGAAAGAATTGAACTAGTAATGGCATAAGATAGACGGGCTCAGTTCGGCAGCCACGATCAGACTTACTCTCTTCAGTAGATTGACTCTATCTTGCAATCCTTCCATTGCTCCTTCATTTTCATGTTCATCGATTTCGTGTGAGTAAGAAGATGAGGCCCTTATGCCACCTTCCTCGATGCCATCAAAGAGAGCAACTCTGCTGTTACGCATGTCCCTGCATCCAAAGCGGACTTTCATACTAATTAGACAGCCAGAATAACTTCCTTCATATGAAGGATAGAATCCATAAACCAAGGTCATAATGAAAATTAACAATCAAAGTGCAGTCGTATCGTTCTAGTTATATGATTAGATAGGAAATTTCAGCTTTTAGAACGATGGATGATTGAAAATTATGATCTATGAACGTAGCTATAATGGCAATACCTGCTTCGATCACAAGCCCTGAGAGTTGATAAACATAAACTGATCCTTTCTCAAATACAAAGCAAAATTTGATAGAAATCGTGCGGAATATCAGAGTAATTGAAAAATCATATGGAATGGGGCAAGGTAAATGAGGCAAGGATTTCAAAAACAAAAAACTGATCAGATGCGAAAAAATCAGGAACAGATCTAAGCAAGCAATTTTGGACGAACAAAGCATTGATTACATTAAAAAAAACGGCAGAATAAAGATTGAACTGACCTTCGAGGATTCATGGAATCAAAGCCCTTTTTTCTGTGTTTGAAAAGGAAGATGGACTGGATTTCTTTCTTTCCCGGCTATGGTAGCAAAAGAGTAAGATATAAATAAATAAATAAATATACTGATTTGATGATTTACATTTTACGTTGCTGAATACTAAGGGCCAGTTCTGCATTGCTTTTCAAAAGCACTTCTGGCTCCAAAAGTACTTCTGGAAGAAAAGCTGTGCAGAACAAGCTGCTTTTGGCTGAAATTTTTAGCTTTTCAGAAGTGCTTTTGAAAAGCTATTCTGAAAAGGAAAAGCTAAAATTTTTAGCTTTTCCTCTCCCAAAAGTACTTTTAGTGCTTAATTACTTTTTTACCCCTCCAATAACATAATACTTTCTCTCTTTTTTTCTTAATACTTAATTACAAATGTATTAAAATCATTAATTAAAAATAAAAAATATTTTTTAAAATACTAATTACAAATATTTAATAGTTATATTTAAATATTTAAAATATAGTTTATATATTCTAATTAAATTTTATAAATAATTAATATTTATTGCTTAAAAATATTTGAAATTTATATTTTATATATTAAAATATTAATAAGAAGTTATAATAATTTTTTTTATATTTTTACTAAAATATAATAAATTAACTAATTTAAATATTATTTAAATGCATATTTGTTACTTGACAATAACATGTCTAAAATGGACATTTTATTTCTCAAAAGCACTTTTTCACAGCAATACTAAACACTCAAAATTTTCACAGCACTTTTTAAAAGCACTTCTCAAAAGCACTTTTCAAAAGCACTTCTCAAAAGCATTGCCAAACTAGCCCTAAATAGGATGGTAAAACCCAACCAGATGGATTTTGCAAAGTGGATAGCTACTTGTCTTATTTCCACTCCTTTTATTTTAATTTTTTATTTATGAAATAATTAACAGTCCGAATAACAAATGAAACTAGCGCAACTCAAATCTAAGTATTGATAATACACTCTTGATGTTTGTATGCCCTCTATGTGGCTTTTCTTTTTTATATAGATCCTACAGATCTGTTTTTTCTTGTGTGAATTAGTTTTTCTATGCTTCTTGAATTATGAAAGAATTTTTGGCAGAGTTGCGTATTGGAGAGGAAGAAGAAAGTGGGGAGGCAGAATCGTGGGAAATAGTACAAGAAGAAAGTCCAACAGAGCAATCCTTTAATTTTTGTTTAGTTGGGTGTTTTCTTACTGCAACGGTTGTTAATTTTCAATCGATGCGTACGGTGATGGCAAATCTCTGGCATCCCATTGGAGGAGTTTCGATTAAGGATATTGGGGAAAAAAGAATACTTTTTCGTTTCTATTGTGAGGTTGACAGAGATAGAGTGTTAAAAGGATCTCCATGGACTTTTAACAATCACTTGCTTCTTATTTCAATGCTCAAGGAGGATGATAACCCTTTAGAAGTACCTCTTAATCAAGCAGGTTTTTGGGTTCAGATCCATAATCTTCCTTCCGGTTTATATTCGGAGAATATGGCGAGACAGTTTGGTGATTTTATAGAATCGTTTGTGGATTATGATTCAAAAGCTATTTTGGCAGGGCTTCGAAATTTTATGAGGATTAGAGTGCTTGTGGATGTTCGAAAACTTTTAAAAAGACGGAAGAAGCTGCTGATTGCAAAGTCAAAGGAATGTATTGTCAGTTTCAAGTATGAAAAGTTAACGACATTCTGCTTCTTGTGCGGTCAATTAAGACATGGGGAAACTTTTTGCCCAATTCGGATGACCCAAGGGAGTAAGGAGTTGCCATTTGGATGGGATATTTCGTTGAAAGCTCTTCCGCGGAGAATGGTGGTGAATGGCAGTCCTTGGCTAAGAGAATCTAATTTCGATTGGGGATTAATGTCAGGTGTATCGGTTTCAAATTAAGTGAGTATTTTTAGGAATCATCAATCTCCTAATTTAATTTGTAATTATGGTTCTGTTTTGGGTTTAAACTTGATGGGCAAGTCTGTCTCTCCTGGTGATAACAGTTTTAATGAGGAAGATATTATGGAGGAATGTGATAGTAATGAGGATCGGCCTCTGTTAATTAATAAAGGGAAAAAAAGATTGAGGTCTAGTGGAATCCCTATGAATTCTCTAAGTCATGATTCTTTTGATATACAAGGGGATCAGATCATTAGGTGCCCCAATAATAATACCGCTGAACCTGCGGAGCGGGTCAGCCTAGCATTATGAAAATAATAAGCTGGAACGTCCGTGGACTAGGGAATCCGCGGTCGGTTCGACGTGTTCAGCATTTGCTGAAAGAATATCGTCCCCAAATTTTTTTCTTTATTGAAACAAAAATTGATGTGCACAGAATAGAGAGGATTAGGAGAAAATTTAGATACCAAAATGGAATTGATGTGGCAGCTAATGGTACTAGGGGAGGTCTTTCTTTAGGTTGGACAGATGAGGTGGATGTTCGTATTATGGGCTATAATAATAATTGTATAGATGTTATGGTCACTAACGATAGTAATGGTCTCGATTGGCACCTTACAGGTTTTTATAGAGCTCCGGATACTAGAGATAGATTAGCTTCCTGGAACTTTTTACGAAATCTTAGCTAGAATTTCTCTAATGCTTAGGTTGTGTTGGGGGATTTTAATGAAATTCTCTCAAATCAGCAAAAGTGTGGAGGGAGATACCGAGATGAGAGACAGATGGATGCTTTTAGAGAGACCCTAGAATTTTGTGAGTTGATGGATTTAGGATATCAGGGGCGATAGTACACTTGGAAACGAGGGAATTTTGAATCAACCAACATTCGAGAAAGATTGGATAGAGGAGTGGTGAATATTGGGTGGTACAATCTTTTTCCTAATTATAAGCTTCTTCATCTAGATAATTCTACTTCGGATCATTGTCCTATTCTTCTTTTTACAGATTTCCCGGTGGGCAATAATAATTCAGTCAATGATAGGGGTTTTCGATTTGAAAGAATGTGGCTATTAGAAGATTCATGTGAAAATGAGGTTAAATCTCTGTGGGAAACTAATGAGCTTTTAAAGATTCCGGATCGACTCATTGCAGTTGGAGAAGGACTTCGGCTTTAGGCTTTGAAGATTAAAAGGAAGAAAAATGTCAAAATTAATTCCCTTCAAAGTAGATTGAGTGAGCTCTACAAAGCCCCGCTAAGTGATATGAATTTGGAAGAAATTATCGAAGCAAAGCTTGATATTAATCTGGAAATTGACAAAGTTGAGCTGTACTGGGAGCAACGGGCTAGATTGAATTGGCTTAAGTACGGTGATCGAAATACGAAAATTTTTTATAGTCTTGCTTCTAATAGACGTCGAAAGAATAGAGTTATGAAACTTAATGGTGTTGATGGTTCGATTATTTCGGATGATAATGAAATGATGAAGGTTACAGTTAATTATTTCAAGGAATTATTTAAGAGTTCTGGGAAGACTGCTGATGATACTGTGTATGAAGGGGTTCCTCATAGGATTTCCTCTTCAATGAATGAGCATCTTTTGATGACTTTTAATATGGAGGAAATTATTAGTGCACTTTAGGAAATGGGTCCTACTAAAGCTCTAGGATACGACGGATTCCATGCTAAATTTTTCCAGAAATTCTGGCATATAATTGGTCAGGATGTGGCGAAGTTTTGTCTTCAAGTTCTTAATAGGGAGATTTTGCTTGATGAGGTAAATTTTACCAATATTATTCTTATAGTTAATTATGCGTATTCGATGTCTCTGTTTTGCCCCATTAGTTTATGCTCGGTTCTTTATAAAATAATTTCTAAGACAATTGCTAATAGGTTGAAAAAGGTTTTAGACCATTGTATTGATCAGGCCCAAGGAGCGTTTGTTCTTGGAAGACTCATTTCGGATAACGTTTTAGTGGCTTATGAGGTCTTACATGCTTTGAAACGGAGAAGGAATAAGAAAAAAGGCTCATTTGCACTTAAGCTCGATATGAGCAAAGCCTATGATAGGGTAGAATGGGGGTTTTTGGAAGGAATGATGAGACATTTGGGTTTTACCGCCGATTGGATTTCTTTGATCATGCATTGTGTTTCTTCGGTTTCATATTCGGTGAACTTTAATGGATGCTCAAGTGAAAGATTTTTCCCTCAAAGGGGGCTGCGGCAAGGTGATCCTCTAAGCCCTTACCTTTTTCTTATTTGTACTGAGGGTTTTTCAGCTTTACTTAATTCTGCTGTTCAGAAGGGTACTTTAAAAGGGGTGAAAGTATGTAATGGGAGCCTTGCTGTTACGCATTTATTTTTTGCAG
This sequence comes from Gossypium stocksii, assembly GCA_020496765.1. Taxonomy (NCBI): domain Eukaryota; kingdom Viridiplantae; phylum Streptophyta; class Magnoliopsida; order Malvales; family Malvaceae; genus Gossypium; species Gossypium stocksii. Next base: position 89,221,186 of record CM035620.1, read on the forward strand.
ATGATAGCATTGTATTTGGTAAAGCAACTGAGATAGGTGGACAGGTTTTGTTGGATATCTTGAGAAAATATGAAGTGGCTTCAGGGCAAAAGATAAATCTTGATAAGTCGCAAATCTTTTTTAGCTCAAATGTTTCTAAAAATTCTTGTAATCGGGTTATTCAAATGTTGGGAGTTCAACATTTTTTATGCATGGAAAGATACTCGGGGCTTCCCACAATGGTTGGTAAAAGGAAGAGAGAAGTTTTTCAATATATTTGCGACAAAATGAGAACGAAGGTTCAGGGTTAGGGAGCCAGACTCCTATATCAAGGAGGAAAAGAAGTATTCATTAAGGCAGTTCTTCAAGCGATACCTACTTATTCGATGTCTTGTTTTTTGCTTCCAAAGACACTTTGTATGAAGCTCGAGAGTGTTATGTGCCGGTTTTGGTGGCAAAAAAATTCAAATCGTAGAGGTATGCATTGGTGTAATTAGGCTAGTCTTAGTCTTCCTAAAAGTTGGGGTGGTATGGGTTTCAGAGATCTTAGTAAGTTTAATGTTACGCTTCTAGCTAAACAAGGGTGGAGATTAATTGCTAATCCGAATTCTTTACTTAGAAATATTTATAAAGCAAAATACTATCCTCATACCTCGTTTTGGAATGCTAAATTAGGTAATTCACCTTCGTATGCTTGGAAGAGTATATATGCAGCTCAAAAATTACTTGAAGATGGTGTTGAATGGAGGGTGGGATCGGGATCTCAAATTTCTGTTCTGCATGATCGGTGGTTACCCCGTTGGGTAGGGAGGAAAATTGAAGAAACTGCTGAAAATAGAGTGTTTGAGAAAGTGTCAAATCTTATTGATCATTCTACAAAGACTTGGAATTTGGATCTTATTAAAAGGTTTTTTACCCCATTGGAAGTTCAGGCGATCTGTTGTACTCCTCTTTCAGTTTACATTTCGGAAGACAAATTGGTGTGGTATGCTGATAACTCTGGAAGGTATACGGTACGCAATGGATATCGCTGTCTGATTAAAGAGACTACAAGTGATACTACAACAACTGAGTTTACAGATTTTGATAAAAAGCTTTGGGAACTAAATCTTCCTCCTAAAATTAGAATTGCCATCTGGCGATTTTCACATGAGTACATTCCTAATGCGAATAACCTTTATAATAGAAGAATTGCTCCTTCCCCCATTTGTCCTAGCTGTGGAGTGGTTCCTGAGACTTTTATGCATACTATTCTTATGTGTGGCCCTACAAAAGATGTTTGGAGGTCATTAAATGTTGACTGGTCAGATGTTAATGATAATATGGATTTTTGCATTTGGCTTAATGGTGTTTTTAAAAAAAGGGCTTGATTTTAGTGAAATTGCTGCAACTACGGCTTGGGCTCTCTGGCAAGCAAGAAATAATCGTGTAATGGAGGGGAAGAGACAATCAACCCAAGATATTTGCTCTATTATTCACAGTTTTATAAGAGAGATGAGGGAGTTGAAGAGTAAAATACCGTCTCAGGTAAGCACAATGAACCTAATCTGGAATCCTCCTCAAGAACCTTTTTGAAAGTGAATTTTGATGCGGCTTTTAAATTAACTCTCCATCAATCCTATTCTGGCTTTGTAGTGAGGAATAGTAGGGATTTGGTTCTGGGTAGTGGAACAGTCTTGCACAATTTCATCTCGAATTCTTTTGCAACAGAAGCGATTGCCTGTCTCTAGGCTTTGATTTTCTCTCAAGATATAGGTTTTACTCATGTTCAAGTGGAAGGGGATTCAAGAACTACGATTGCTAAAATTAACAAAGTGCTACCAGATTTTTCAGATATAAGCACCTACATTGAAGAAATTAAAATAAAGGCATGTCATTTTCAGTGTATTTCTTTTCATCATGTTGATCGACGAGCAAATATGGTGGCACATATGGTTGCAAAAGAGAGAATGGTGATTAAAGAAGATAGGTTTTGGGTAGAGGACTTACCAGCAGCGGCAGAGGTGTTTTTGGCCAGAGATTTATTGGGACTGCGTTAGCAATTTTGAGGGAAAGGAAGCGATTGGTTTTGGTTCTTGAAGATGAACTTTGTTTCTCTCTGCTGCTGTTTTGGCCTTATTAATTATGGGTTTGCTTCATTTATTCTCTTTTTATCCATAAAGCTGCTAAGAGTTGTTTATTTTTGTGTTTTTTTGTGTTGTGTGGTACAGCTAAGGGTGTCTCTATTTTCTTTATAGTTTTTATTTCTTTTTTGTAATTTTTTTTATTTTTAGTAATAAAACTCTCGGCTTACAATTCAAAAAAAAAAACACTCTTAACCATTAAGCCATCAGATGAGATTCTCAACTCCTTTTATTATATGAAATAATCATTTTATTTCTATGTAAAAATGTAATAATATAGTATGAAAAAAATTCATATATTATATATTTAAATGTTTTTTAATAATTATGTTTAAATATTTATTTGACCTTAAAAAAATTGAAAATATTAAAGATAAGTAAAAAATAAATTAAATTGAAACAAAAACGAGGTAAGGATGGATGTATCGAATATTTATGAAAATTGTAGTAGTGATAGATTTAACAATATTTGCCTTGTCTAACTTTGTTGCCATCCTTGACACTTAAATCTCATATATGTATTTTTTTTGGGAGGGTAAATTACCAAAATAGTTAATTTTTTGTCTCATGTTACATTTTAGTCACTTATGTCTAAAATGTTACGTTTTAGTCACTTACGTTATCATGTTATAACATTTTAGTCATTGAACCATTAATTGTAACGATAAGTTGATGTGACACGTTAAATCATCATTTCAAACAAAAATTTAAAGTTAAATTCTAGAATTTAATTTTTTTTTTTACGTTCTTTAACTTTCCTTTTTTTTTTTTACATAATTCAGGCACTTATGCCTTTCTTAAATGACATAATCTTAAAATGACACAAGAAAAATATAAGTATCAAAGTAAACATCATTGTCAAATTTGGGGGCCAAAAATTACATTATCCTAAAACAAATTAACAAAGGATGAAATGTAAAGCTCATAATATTATCATGCCTTAGTAGGCATCACAAATTTATAAATACCTTACACCACACCATTGACTAAGTATGACACTTCAAATTATGCACTTTTTAAAATTATTTTCTTAAAGGTTTACGGGCTTAAGCATCGGAGGGTGTCTTGGAGGATCAACTTTAATACCTTCTAATTTGTTTTTTTATTTTACAAATAACTTGAAACACCAACTTCATCACCCAAATCATTTTCCTCAAAAATTGACCTCAATAATTGGTATTGACTATAGGAATCCCCTTTAGCAAAAGTCAAGGATTCTCCCACTAAGAAAACCAGTCTAACCATCACGAAACTCAAAATCTTAAACCTGGATTATCACTCCAAACAACTGCCTTCCAATCACCTTTAGTAACTTTGAGCACTAACTTTCCGCTTGATTGACAGTTGTTGGAAATATTAAGGCAATTTCAGTTTCTCATCTTCCTCAGTTCATTATGTTTATTCAAAAATCTCAGTAACCTCTTTCATTAACGACCAACTCACAGTTACAACATCATAATTGTCGATTCACATCTTCAAGCTAATTTACTACTCGCAACAACCAAGCCCCCTTATTTGCACGTTCTAAGTGTTTAACTATATACTTATAAATATTACAAATGACTTGTCACACTCGTAGAGTACCACATTTCACGTTTATTTATTGCAATTTTCTATGCTCAATAAACGTATGTCGTGGCACGCGGTCAAGTTGTTGGTGCCATTGTCGGGGAGATTTGTGTGTGCGATAAGTTGAATTGTGTTGATTTCTACATGCTTTGTTAGGGAGATAATTAGTGAAAGCTAGATTTATAGATACAACACTTTATTTCTTTTGTGCACTGCTTTATTCTCTTTGTTATATTATTGTTTATTTCTTTGTTTTAATTGTTTGAGTTTCTTATGGCTAAAATTACTCAGTGTATGAATCAGAGCAATAATGAGCTAGTCTCATTTAATCCCAAGTTACAGAGGATGCTGAACAACGTTGGACGAGGATTATTTCTAATAGAGGATCGACCATAAATCGATCCATCGAAACATAGTCCAAATTTCGAGAAGCCACTCTTGCGAGTTTAGCACTTAGAAGAGCCCAATCCTCCATTCTGCTCGAGACAAATGAAACAACGCACATTAAGGATTACGCCATGTCGAACTTAGATGTTGTGCGAGTTAGTATTTGTTGGATCTGGTGCCCTAAGTGTAGTATATTCATCTGTAAATTTGTAATTTTTTTAACAGATTGGTTAATAAAATTATTCATGAGAAGACCAACGTTATGGCAAGGCAAAAGAAGTTGAGTTGGCTAAGCAAAAGATCCAATGAGTAGACAAAAGCTAGAAGAAACACAAACAATCTTAATCGAACAAAAAGGTAAGCAGAATACACTTTCTACTTTTAAGATCCATTTTTTATGAAGTGTGTCTATTTACTTTTTAACTAAATGAGTTGACAAAATATCCATTGTTTTTATTGTTGATAACATTTAGTTAATCATCATACGGCTTGGCCCAGAATCCCACACGTTCGTGTAGACTACCCGTGTGGACTCACACACCCGTGTGGCCCACATGGCCCAATTCAACCTAGACTGTGTGTCGCACATGGCCTATCTAGCCAGCACATGGCCGTGTCCTTCGCATGGCCTACCACATAGACGACCACACGCCTGTGTGGCATCAATAGGATTTTTTTGGCTTTTCGTCAAACCTCATTTTTTGTGTTTCAGGCATACACCTGTATCGTTCTCGACGCAAACGCAATTCCAAGCAATCCCAAACCTATAATTGATCAGTATACACTCGATTAATCACTTAGTGATCGAACTTAAACCAAACTCAAAACATAAAATTCACCCCTTTGAGCGATTAAACCTTACCCTAACACTTCGAACTGATTCATTTATGAAACAATACATTGAAAGCTTTAATTCTCCCAATAAGCTGCTGCCAAAACCTCAAATTAGTCTACCAAAAATTAAACAACACTTTTAAACGATGCTCAACAACATACCACTTACCACACGTGCGATTTATGTTGTAAAGGATAGAATGAGACGAACATGGAGACAAAAGAAAAGAATAAAGGAGGCAAAAGAAAAAAAATCAAAATAAAGGTTCGGCAGGGGAGAAAAAGATGAAAACCATTTTGAGAGAAAAAGGAAAAAACCAAATTTTGGCCAAGAATGAATCCCAAATTAGATTTTTAGATAACCACCCACTACTCTTACTACATCTCAAATTCTCAGCATTTTACTACACTTCAACCTCCTATACGGCACAAATAAAAAATAATAATGCTCATGCTTAGACTCAAACACAAGACCTTCATTGCACCAACACTCCACTTATCCACCAGACCAGCAGGCCCATTCTAATATAAACTTGTCAACAATTACTTAAAAGCCTATTGACTAAAGATAGAGCTTTATTCAGAAAAAGACAAAAATTTTCTCATGACAAGGCTTGAACTTGGGACCCCTCACGCACACCCAAAACACTTAACCACTAAAGCAAATACACAGTTGTGTCACAATTTAACAGAAACAGAAACATAAAATTGGGGGCATTACATCTATCTTCAAAGAGACTGTGAAAGAAGACCTACAATAAGGTGTGAAGTCTGTGATTTGCTAATCGACAGAATGTGTATAAAGGAGGCAAATATAGAGAGGCAAATGTAGAGGTTGGTGTATAATGATCCGTTAGGAATTAGAAAAGTATCCGCTAAGTTCTGAAAGAAAGCCCAAAATCCTCGAGTCAATGAATTTAACAACATCGTTTAAAGGTAAAATTGGTTGAGACTTACTAAGCTCCATTGAACTTATAGACATATATTTGTTATGTAGATTTTTGGAATTGAACCAATGCGCTAGGAGGGACCAAGCCAGGAATGCGCCAATGTAGCAGTTTGAAGAGTGATATTATGCATACAAAGGGGCATTTTTGGATATATGGCGAATAGTACTCTACTCCATGATTAAGTGGGTTTTAACAAGGTTTTAAATTATAATGTATTAAACTACTTTCGAGAATTTTTTGTATTTAGTAAACGTCTCTTTTATAATTTTTTGACTTAGAAAGAATACAAATAAATAAGAAGTATTTTCAGTATGGTTTTTGTCATTGTAAAATTTTTGCTAAGTATTTTTACATTGTGGCATCCTATATCTGAATTCGATAAATCGAATTGGGTATAAGGCGTTAAAGATGATATCTCTTCTTCACTTGTTACTTTTACTTGCAAATAGAGTGATAATGCATATTATTTTAATTAAGTATTTATTGTATTTTATTCCATATCACATTATATGGGCCATAATTGCATATTTTATTGACAATAAAAAAATTATTATATAATTTATAATCTATAAGTTAAAATAATTAATAATTTCGGTTTTAGTGATATTTTTATTAATTTTTTAAGTATATTTTATAGTATAATCAATAAGGATTATTCTTTTTGGGACTTGTAACTACCCATCCTAATATATATTTAATTTAAATTTAACTCACTTTTAAGTTATTTATTTAAGTAATTTTATATTAGTTTAATATTTGTTAAACTAACTTTATTTGATAAATTGTTTTAATATAACAACTAAAAATGTTTTTGGATAAAATTTGTTTTTGAACAAAGAAATAATTAAGTTCAAAACATAAAAATTATTTCAAGACTTCCAAACATCTCAAAAAATACTTTGAACACTTAGAAAATTTTAGACAAAGTTCAAAAACCGTTTTGACCTCTTGAACTCAATTGAAATAATTTTAATTCGATTGAAAAACTGCCCCTACAAGAAGAATCAATATTTTCCAAAAAGTATCGATACCCATGCAATTTTTGTAGCGCCCCAAATTTCTGTATTTCCAGCTTTTTTGAAATTGTGACATGAAAATTTTCTGAATGTGTTTCTACATTGATTTGACACAAAAATATGTCAGCTTTAGTGTAACAGCCTGATTTAGACCCTAATCGGAACGGTAGTTTCGGGACCACAAATCCGAGTTAGAAAATATTTTTTATTATTTTCCGTGTTTATTTTATGTGAATTTATATTTGTAAAATTTTCGTGATTTAATTTTGTTGTTTGAGTGTCCGATTAAATAAAATGACTTAATCGCATAAAATAAAAATTTGGTAACTAAAAGTATAAAAGACTGAATTATCATTGGCTTACTAAAAGGAAGTCTTTAAGTTGTAAATTGCCCATTTCCATAATAAGTGGACAGTAAAAGACACGGATTACATAGTTTATTATTATTTCATTAAGGTTATTTAAGTAATTTATATAATAAACATATAATAGTTAAAATAAAGTTATGAAATTCATTATATTCATTTGTTCTCTTGACCGAAACTTGAGAAAAGAAAAGAAGAAAGAATAAAAGCTAGGGCCTATTTGGAGCTCAATCAAGGTTCGATTTCTTGTCGGTTTTTGATAATTTTTACGTTTTTGAGATCGTTGCTTCGAAATGTACAAAGCCCATGTTCTAATTTTTTATTTTGGTGATGATTTCATATTCCCCCATTTTTGATATCTTGATGAAATTTTTGCTCGATGTTGTTAAAATGAAGATATGTGTTAGATTATTAAATTTGTATTGGAAATTTTATTTAAATAAGGTTAATTTGAAATGTATAGATCGAGAAACAAAAAGATCGGACTTGGATCGGGGGAAAGCAAAAATCGTTGAATAGTCGATAATCCCTGTCCGTCGATATCCGAGGTAAGTTATTAAGCAAATAGTTGTTGTTGAATTGAATAACTATAATGTGTATGAGCTTATGTCAAATTGAATGATATATGTATATGGTATTGAAGTTGCCGAATGTAAATGGAAATGTGTGGTATTGAGTTGTCGAATTATGGCATTAAGTGTGCGAATATAATTTGTTTCGATTATGATATTTGCACTAAGTGTGCGGAAAATATTGTATAGCACTAAGTGTGTGAGTTTAGTTATCGAGCACTAAGTGTGTGGTTTTATATATATATATATATATATCTCTTCAAATAGCTATTAGCACTAAGTGTGCGACTTTATCGAGTAAATAAGGATGGTTGAGTATGTAAATATTTTGAATCTCTTGGAAAATAATTATTGTATATTTATGTTTGAATTTGTGCAGGGTAAGCCTCGAACTTATGTGGTGGTTATAATTGAATTTAAATATATGGGGTTGATTTGAGTGAAGAGGAAATGATAGATAAATATACAATTTTGATTGAATTAAACCATTGGTTGATATGCGTATACTATCTTGTTATATATCATGAAAAAAAATGCCAAGGAAGATTCGATCAAATGGGAACATAAAAGGGTATGTTTATTACATAGCTTTGTGCTTGATTATATTGAGTTATATATATATATATATATTAATCTAATTGAAATTTCGGTCTTTGATGAATAAAATGATATATGAGTTAGTAAGATGAAATTATATGTTTTAGTATTAGAAATTGGCTGAATAGAATTAAGCTGTTTGATTTGAGTTAGCCAGTTAATTAAATTTCTAAATTGCTTATAACTTACTAAGCTATTAAAGCTTACTTTGTGTGTTTATTGCTTATCTCTGTAAATTAGACTTTGGAGACTGTTGCGGGCTCGGGGGTCGCTAGTAAAGATCGTCACACTATCGCCTTTATTTTGGTACTTTTGAAAGTTTAAATTTGGACTTATGGCATGTATAGTCTAATATCGTTTTGGTCGGTTTTGAGTTGTATATAAACTTAAGCCATGCGAAAATGGTTGTTTATAAAGCTAATTTTGGTTATGTGTTTGACTAAATAATAGTTTTGAGTTTGATATTTTGGTTTATGTTTAGATGTATATGTGTTATATATACTTGATATGTTTTAGTTAAAGTTGTTGTTGAATATTGATTTATAAATGGTTGTATGAGTTAAGTATGATATGTTGATGTGTTTAATGAATTATGTAAGTTATCTTTGATTCAGCTTAAAATGAATGTTTAGTGAGTAATGTTGGCTAGTAATTTTGAAGTATAAATTACTTAGTGTTTTTTTGGCTTAAATAGAAATGCCGTATGAAGGATATATCAAAGCATAGGGTTGATTTGATGCTTGTGTTTTATTGATCCTTGTATTAAATGAATCGTTGGCTTATAAAAAAGTTGCTACCTTGCAAAGCTTTTAAATTTTAATATGTATGTATACGCTAATGTATTGGAAAGTAACCAAATGATCAACGAATCATGTTTTTAAGGAATTAGGATGTTTATATGCTAATAAGTAAATATGGTTCATTATACCTCTAGTTTTTTTTTAATGGTTCGGCCTTAGTATATTTTGTTTATAAATATATGAATTTGTAATTCATGTATTTTGATCAATAGATAGTTGGCAATTAAGTTAATATAGGATATTAATTCGATCAACATGTTTGCGGTCATATGTGAGTATATATATGTTATGTCATATATGTTTGGTTGCATAAATTATTCATGTTACAGATGTTGTAAGTAGGTTTCGTAATGCTTCGTAACTCACTCCGGCGACGGATGCGAGTTATGGGTGTTACATTTAGTGGTTATGTGCTCTGGTGTGTTGGGAGAAGTCCCAAGTTCGAGCCAAGACTTAGGCTAAATTTTAGTTTTTATTTGAATAAAGCCTTGACTTTAGTTAACAGGCTTATAATTATTTAATGGCAAAAACTTATCAGAATGGGCTTGCTGGTCTGGTGGTTTAGTGGAGTGTTAAGTGCCTGGAGGTTTAGAGTTCGAATCACTGAGCGATCAAGAGGATTATTTTGCTGCCAATCCCAAACAAGAGTTTGGGTTTTACCGAAAGTCTGAGTTGAGTGATTGGTGAAGAGAAATAGGGTTTTAGATTAGGGAGTTAACAGTTGTGGGTTATGCTTTCTTTTTGTTATAATTTTGACTACCCTCATCCCCTAATCACTTTTGCTGCCGTTTTTCCCTCTCCTTTCTTCTCTGTGCTGCCGAAATTTTTTTGTTACCCTCTATCCTGACTTTTCCTTTTCGATCGTTTTAGTGTTACACGTTGAGAAGTACATCCGGTAAGTGACTTTTTCCCTATGGTTCTATCGTTAGATGAGTTGGATAGTAATGGAGGCTCATTTTATTATTGTTTAGGAGGAAATCAGGAAGTTGGAAACAACGATTCATTGGTTTGAATCTGAGCCATGCTCAATTTTAGTGGTGGTTGATAAGCGTTAATTTATACATATTTTTACCTCATGTTTAGCCTATATTTTGGATGAATTAGTATCAAATTAGTGAGAATTGGTGCTCTTAACCATTCTTTTTCATATCTTATACTCAGGAGAGCCTAGGGAAGATAAAAGAATAGAAAACGGGCCCAAAACGGTGAAAAATGAACCAAAATGCACGAATCACACGGGCCAAGAGGTGCCACACGGGCGTGCCTCACAAAGCTCACACGGACAAAGTCCCGACAAGCACGGCCAATATACACGAGCGTGCTAAATCACACGGCCTCTGTCGAAACCCACACGGGCGTGGCACACGGGCGTGTTCTAGTCGTGGGAAAGACGAATTTCACTCGAATTAGGATGCTTAGGGGCTAAGAAAGAGTCCCCAAAACTTCTCTATATAAAGATCCCATGAGGCAACATAGAGGGGGCCTTCTTCCCACTTTTACACACCCTCTATACTCGTTTCCTCTCGTCTTTCTGCCACACCACAGGTAGAAGCAAGGGATTACTCGAAGGGAGAAGCCAATTGATTCATCTCAGAAGCCGAAATTCTGCATCAACATAGAAGATTCTCCTAAATTCCTTCAGGGGTTTTTGGTTTCTTTTATGATTTGTTATTTGATAACTTCTGAGATGTTTTCTTTTATCATTATGAACTAAACCCCTCAAATACTTGAGGGGGATGAAACCTAAGACAGATCTGGTTGTTTATTCTTGATTTATATGATAATTATTTGAATTGTTCTTAATTATGTGTTTTAATCCTTGAATTAATAATCCTAGGTATTAATTCAGGAATTGGATGTGCTTAGAGCAGATGAGCAAAAGTCCCTGTGATAAGAGTAGATCTACCATAATTAAGCGGAGTTGCATGCAACCCTAGATATAGGGCGACATAAATCTGCCGGATTAGGGTCAAACCTAATATGGGGAACCATAGATCGAATTAATGCAACCTAGGGAGTTAATTAATAAAGGAACTTTAATTAACAACTTAGGCCTAGTTGCTCTTCACCTCGACGGAGGGTTTAGCATAGATTAGGGATCTCTACGGATCAAGTCAAGTAAATAACTCGTATAATTCAAGAAGATAATAACAAGTGAAGTCTAGGTGGATTCTCCCTTGAGTATTAATCATATCAATTAGCTTTCCCTAAAAAGTCTTCCCAATTTACTTTTTCTTTTGTTTTATTCTTAGTTTAGATTTTAGAATTTAGTTTTAAACAAATCCCCATTTAATTTCTAGGTTAAATAATAGAAAAGAAGTGAGTAATAGTACTTTCGGTTCCCTTGGGTACGATACTCGATCTTATCACTAGACTACACTACTATCGATAGGTGCGCTTGCCTTTAAACGTCGTGATATTAGTTAGTTTGGGTTTGATCAAGTTCTTTATAAATTTTATTACTTCTTATCACGAGGATATCAAGTTTTTGGCGCCGTTGCCGGGGAACTAACAGAAATATTACGAAAGCTCGATTTCTATTACTTTAGCCATTATTTATTTATTTAATTATTTTTACTTTTATTATTATTTTTTATTATTTATTTATTTTCCTTTTAATTATTTTATTTTCTTTTTAGGATTTTTCTAGTTTATGACTAGAAACAACCCGATAGGACCATTACTTTTTGACGAAGATTTGGAAGCCACAGTCCGTAGAAATCGTAGAGAACTTAGACGAAGTCTACATTATCCAGAGCAGGAACTTGAGCAAGAGCCAGAACTTACTGAAGAGATGGCCGCAAATTAACATGTTCATCAACCTCCAGCACTACCAGCCGAACCAGAAGCAACTCCTCGAACTATGTACGATTATGCTAGACCTAGTTTGATTGGTACTTAAACTAGCATTGTTAGACCTGCTATTGCTGCTAATAATTTTGAACTAAAACCTAACACTATTCAGATGATTCAGCAGTTTGTGCAATTTGATGGTCTACAGGATGAAGATCCCAACGCCCATTTAGCAAACTTTTTGGAGCTATGTGATACTTTTAAAATCAATGGCGTTACTGATGACGCCATTCGTCTAAGGCTATTTCCTTTTTCTTTGAGAAATAAGGCAAAACAGTGGTTAAATTCTTTACCACAAGGCTCCATTACCACATGGGACAAATGACTGAAAAATTTTTGCTTAAATATTTTCCCCCTGCTAAAACTGCTAAATTACGAAACGATATTTCTTCCTTTGTGCAGATGGATTTAGAAACACTTTATGATGCCTGGGAAAGGTACAAAGATCTTTTAAGAAGATGCCCTCACCACGGATTACCCTTATGGCTATAGGTTTAAACTTTTCATAATGGGTTAAACCCATCAACTAGGCAGATGATCGATGCAGCCGCAGGCAGAACCATCAATAATAAAACACCGGAAGCAGCTTACGAATTTATTGAGGAAATGTCATTGAATAACTATCAGTGGCAAGTCATGAGGACAAAGCCGACGAAAGCCGCAGGAGTTTATAATATTGATGCTGTTACTATGCTCACTAACCAAGTAGAACTATTGAATAAGAAATTTGATAATTTTGTTGGTTCTATGCAGGTTCAACCAGTGATGTAATGTGATGCAGCCCCAGGAAATACGTTTAATTTAGACCATCTACACAACATGGACGCCGAACAAGCCAATTACATGGGTAATAATTCTCGACCTCGAAATAATCCTTATAGTAACACTTATAATGCAGGTTGGAGAAATCACCCAAATTTTTCATGGGGAGGACAAGGAAATCAAAGACAACAGCCTCCGGTATTTCAGCAGCCACCACCTCAACAGGAAAAGAAGCCGAATCTTGAAGATATGTTCACCAAATTCATGGCCGCTTCAGAAACTCGCTTCCAAAACACTGAAACAGCATTAAAGAATCAACAGGCCTCTATCCAAGGACTCGAGAACCAAATTGGTCAGCTTGCAAAGTTAATCTCGGAAAGACCTCAGGGTGGGCTTCCAAGCAACACTGAACCAAATCCCAGAGAACATGTGAAAGCAATCACCCTAAGAGATGGTAAAATGCTAGCAGAACCAGAAAAGAAGCATGCCCACGAAGTGCCAAAAGATAAAGTAGAGGAATCTAAGAATGACGCTATTCCAACACTCAAAGAATACAAACCGCGCATCCCATACCCAGCAAGATTAAAGAAGGACCAAACAGACGCCCAATTCGGTAAGTTTCTTGAACTTTTCAAACAATTACATATTAGCTTACCCTTTGTTGAAGCAATTTCACAGATGTCGAAATAAGCGAAATTCCTAAAAGAACTCCAGACGAACAAAAGGAAGCTGGAAGAGTTAGCCACAGTGGAACTCAACAAAGAGTGTTCAGCCATTCTCCAAAATAAACTGCCAACAAAGCTAAAGGATCCAGGGAGTTTTACTATCCCTTGTTTAATTGGTAGCTTAATTATCAATAAAGCATTGGCTGATTTAGGTGCAAGTATTAATCTCATGCCTTATAAAATGTTCAAACAACTAGGTCTAGGGGAACCTAAACCCACTAGGATGAGCATTCAATTAGCCGATAGATCTGTTAAGTATCCTAGGGGAATCATTGAGGATGTGCTAGTAAAAGTCGATAAATTTATATTCCCTGTAGATTTTGTTGTGCTTGACATGGACGAAGACATTGACGTACCTTTAATTTTAGGGCGCCCATTTTTAGCCACTGCTAGAGCTATTATTGATGTTGGAGATGGTAAATTAGTTCTTAGAGTTGGGGAAGAGGAAGTGATTTTCAAAATCTATGATGCTATGAAATTTTCTAGAGAGCAAGATGATTCATGTTATTTTGTCGATATAATTGATCACTATGTTCAAGATAATTTGCAGGAAATCTCTATCACCGACACTCTGGAACTGTGTTTCATTCAGGGGGAGGGTGAAACCTCCTTAGAAGCAGAGAAGGTAAGAAAAGAGTTAGACTCTAGCGAAACTATCACCAGATATATAAGCTATGAAAATTTAAAGATGCATGATAAGCTAAGGCAGAAACCTTCCATTGAGGAACCCCCTAAGTTAGAGTTAAAACAACTGCCAGAACACTTAGAATATGCCTTTTTAGGAGAGAACTCAACTTTACCGGTCATTATTGCATCAAATTTAGGATCTAGAGAAAAGGAAGAACTGCTCCAGGTTTTAAGAAAACATAGGCAAGCCATAGCTTGGAAAATTTCGGATATCAAAGGAATTAATCCTTCTTTCTATACCCACAAGATTTTAATGGAAGATGAGTATAAACTAGCAGTGCAAGCTCAGAGATGATTAAATCCTAACATGAAGGAGGTCGTAAAAGCTGAGGTAATTAAACTTCTTGATGCAGGTATCATTTATCCTATTTCTGATAGTTCTTGGGTAAGCCCCGTGCAGGTTGTTCCTAAAAAAAGTGGGCTAACCGTGGTGTCCAATGACAAAGAAGAACTCGTGCCAACACGAACAGTCATAGGATGGAGAGTATGCATAGATTACCGAAAGCTAAATGACGCCACACGAAAAGATTATTTTCCTCTGCCCTTTATCGATCAAATGTTAGAAAGATTAGCCGGTCACATGTATTACTACTTCCTAGATGGCCTCTCCGATTACTTCCAAATTCCGATAGCTCCAGAAGATCAGGAAAAAACGACGTTCACATGCCCATACGGTACGTTTGCATATCGTAGAATGCCTTTTGGTTTATGTAACGCTCCTGCTACTTTTCAGCGATGCATGCTAGCTATCTTTAACGAATTTGTGGAAGATATCATGGAGGTATTCATGGATGATTTCTCCGTTTTCGGTAACTCTTTCCAACACTGTCTAAATAATTTAAAGCTTGTTTTAATGAGATGTGAAGAGACAAATCTAGTGCTAAATTGGGAAAAATGTCATTTCATGGTTCAGGAAGGTATTGTGCTAGGACATAAAATCTCTAACAGAGGAATAGAGGTAGACAAAGCTAAAGTTGAAACTATTGAGAAACTACCCCCTCCCAGTTCAGTTAAGGCTATAAGAAGTTTTTTAGGACATGCCGGTTTTTATCGTAGATTCATTAAGGACTTTTCTAAAATAGCTAAGCCTTTAACTAAATTACTAGAAAAAGACATACCTTTAAACTTCGACCAAGAATGCTTAGAGTCTTTTGGCACCCTTAAAGACAAGTTAGTCAATGCGCCAATTATGATTTCACCTGATTGGAATTTTCTTTTTGAACTGATGTACGATGCAAGTGATTTTGCCGTAGGTGCAGTTCTTGGACAGCGAAGAGACAAGCATTTCCAACCGATTTACTATGCTAGCAGAACATTGACAGCCGCTCAAGCCAACTACACCACCACGGAAAAAGAACTGCTAGCCGTTATTTTTACTTTTGATAAATTTCAATCTTATTTAATCTTGTCTAAAGTCATCGTTTTTACTGACCATTCAGCTCTTCGATATCTCTTAGCCAAACCTGACGCAAAACCTCGTTTAATAAGATGGATTTTACTCTTACAGGAATTCGACTTAGAAATTAAAGACAAGAAAGGAGCTGAAAACTTAGCGGCAGATCACCTCTCAAGATTAGAAAATACACAGCCCAGGTACCTTGAGAATATAAACGATATGTTCCCTGAGGAACAACTCCTAAATTGAACAGGTACGACACTTCCTTGGTTTGCCGATTTTGCAAATTATTTAGCAGCCAATATAACCCCAAAAGGGCTAACCCATCAGCAAAAGAAGCGATTCTTTGCTAATTTGAAAAACTTCTTTTGGGAAGATCCTTTTCTTTTTCGAATTTGCGCAGACCAGGTTATACGAAAATGCGTGGATGACATAGAGGCATATCAAATTTTGGAACACTGCCACCCAGGACCCACAGGAGGACATCACAGTGGAAACAGAACCGCTCACAAAGTACTCGAATCAGGTTTTTACTGGCCTACTCTTTTCAGAGACGCCAACAGATATGTGACCTCTTGTGATAAATGCCAACGAACAGGTAATATCTCCCAACTTAATGAAATGCCTCAAAATTATATGCTTTCATGTGAAATATTCGATGTATGGGGTATAGATTTCATGGGACCCTTTCCTAATTCATTCGGAAATAAGTACATACTAGTAGCAGTAGATTACATGTCAAAATGGGTAGAAGCTCAAGCCTTACCCACAAATGATGCTAGAATGGTAGTACGATTTCTGAAGAAAATTTTTTCTCGATTTGGAACACCTAGGATAATCATAAGTGATAGGGGCACACATTTTTGCAATACCCAATTTGAAAAAACCCTAAAAAAATATGGAGTACACCACAGAACAGCCACCCCCTACCACCCACAAACTAGCGGTCAAGTCGAAGTAACGAACAGAGAACTAAAACGCATCTTAGAAAAGACAATAGAATCAAATAGGAAGGACTGGTCTAGGAAATTAGATGATGCATTATGGGCTTACAGAACTGCATTTAAAACACCCATAGGAACATCTCCTTATAAACTCGTTTATGGAAAAAATTGCCATCTATCATTTGAACTCCAGCATAAAGCATTCTGGGCTATAAAATTTCTAAACCTTGATCTTAAAAGTACAGGTGAAAAGAGACTTCTGTAGCTAAGCGAGCTAGATGAATGGCGCTACAACGCGTACGAGAACTCACGATTATATAAGGAAGTCGTAAAGCGACGTCATGACAAAAGGCTAAAACGACCCAAGCAATTCAAAACAGGTGATCTTGTCCTACTCTACAACTCAAGGTTGAAACTATTCCCTGGAAAACTCAAATCAAGATGGTCAGGTCCGTTTACCGTTCTCAAAGTCTTTCCATACGGCACTGTCGAGGTAACTCACCCCAACCACGGTACTTTCAAGGTAAATGGCCATAGGCTAAAACATTATATAGGTGAGAACTTTACAGAAAATAAGGAGGAGCTTAGGCTCCATCCCGTTTCTTCTTGACACCTCTAGGAAGAGTCGAGCTTAGACTCTAAATAAGCGCTTCTCGGGAGGCAACCCGAGCACTAACGTAGTAAGTTTCTTTTTTTTTAAATTTTTCATAAATTTATTGCATAAACTAACGTTTTTCCTGCAGAAAATATGGACCACACGGCCAGGCACACGGGCGTGCCTAAGGCCGTGTGTATACTAAAAAGCAGAGACACGGTCGTGGGGGCAGACCGTGTGCAAACAGAGCACCGTTTCCCCAAAACACGGGCTTCCGATAAACTCCCACGGCCGTGCTATATGGCCGTGGCGACTCATCGCAATCCACACGGGTAAGACAGGAAAACGCACGGCCGTGCGAAATAGCCGTGGCAACCCTGCACCTTCCACACGGGCAAACATAGAAACACATGCCCGTGCCATAAGCCCGTGGAAGCTACTGTCAATTAAGACACGCTCGTGTACCTTATTACACGCCCGTGCGCTTAGCGAACGATCAATCTCCACGGCCGTGTGAACATCACCACGCCCGTGCGTTTAACGAAGGACCAATCTCTACGGCCGTGCTCAAACTATACACGGGCGTGCTCATCGAGCGTGGCAAGCCAAAACGTCCTATTTTCGAAAAACATGGGCTAAATACGACTCACACGGGCGTACGACATGCCCGTGCGACCCAAAATGTATATATACAGGGTCATTTCTACCCTCTCATTTCACCCAAACCCTAAGATTTTCTCCCCAAACCTTCCCCAAACCTCCACAAACACCATCTCAGCCCTCCTACCACCACCATACTAGATTTCCACGATCCACACGCCTGTGCAACAGTACCCACGACCGTGTGACACTAATTTTGGTTCTATTTTCTTCCTTTTTCTCATTTATTTATTTTTACTACATTTTTTAGTTTTTACATTACATTCTTTTATTATTTTATTTATTTATTAGTACTATTGATTTAGGCTATTAGAGAATTAGGAAATAGAGAATAATCTAGAATAGTTTAGAATTCTAATTTTACTTGCCATTTTAGATTCCATTTCACAATTTCCTGCCATTTAACATCATAGTTAGTTGCCACTTAATATACCTTGTAAATAGGCCACTTAAACGCACATAATTATGCCATTTGTTATTTAGTTTAGTATATATACATCCATTCATAGAAGATTTTTTATTTTTATCCCCAACTTCAAAAATGATTAGATTTTACTACCAAGATAAATTTTCATATTAGGAACATGTTCATTTTATTCCTCAGCCTCTTTATTTTAAATATTTAGATTTCTTTTATATTATTTGTCTTTTCCTAATAAATTTTTGTAGATACCATGTCATCTTCCCGAGCCAAGAAAGCTGCCGTCCCCGCATCTAAGAAGCGAAAAGGACCAGGGAGCTCTTCAACTAGGCCCACTTCCGAGATGCGCCACCCATTTCTTCAATTTCCACAAGACTCTCAAGAAGAGCGCTACCAGCTGCTGCGCGCACGCAATATCATGATGGGCCGATGCATCGACTGGAGTGCCCTCGCAGAAGTACACTCGGCAGATGATGTCCGGGCCCTGCTCGCCACCGACCCTTGGGACCAGTTCTTTCGGATCGTAGAGCCCACATACCTTGAACTCACTCTCGAGTTCTGTGCTACATTCCACCTTCAGACGGTGATGACACGGTTCGACGATCCTGGGACGGTCCAGTTTCGTTTGGGAGGACTCGTTCAACAGCTCAGCGTCCCAGAGTTCGGTGTGGCACTCGGGCTTTACACTGTGCAGTTTATGGCTGAGGAGAGCTTTCCCACCCTCTCTAGGCGCATCCATATCGGACCCTTTGACTGCTGGAAAGAGATTACCCCATGAAGACAACTATACAACCCCAGCGTCAGCAAAGCCTCCGCTCTCCCTCCCTCTCTCAGGTATATTCATGCACTTCTTGCTCATACTATTACAGGCCGCCGAGAGAGCACAGGCGTCGTCAACACACACGACGCCTACTTTTTATGGTGCATGGCGAATGGCTGCCCCATCGACCTTGCATATTTCATCGCCCTCGCCATGCAGCATCAGACCGAGAGGCACCGAAAGGGAGTCGTATCCATGGGCCCGTATATCACTCGACTAGGCCGTTACTTCGGCCTATTTAACACTACAGCCCAGACCTCCTCCTATACATTACTTGGCCAGATGTCCTCCCAGGGCATCCAGAGCATGCTTTGGATGAGGATGGTCGAGAGACGACTCGGTGGCGACCACTTTCACTTCCGCCTTATCCAAGAAGGCGAGGATCCAGAGGACATTCCTGATGATGTCCCATCGCCACCACTAGCCGAGGATGCGCCAGCTGAGCCACCACGCCCTACACGATCACACCAGATGGCAGCTTCCAGTGTTGACATATCCGAGCGCCTGGACCACTTTGAACAGCGCCTCGATTACATCAACGCCACCTTAGCGCACATATGTCATCACATTGGCATCGTCCCACCACCACGACACCCACCAGAGGATTAGATCCTCTTTTATTTTATTTTAGTCTTACTTTTTATCTTATTTTATTTTATTTTATCTTTTGTTTTTCTTTATTTTCTTTACTTAGTATACACTAATCTTGACCTTTAATATTAGTCTTTCTTTTTCCTTTTGCAGCTTTTTAATTTTCTTATATCTTTCTTTATTTTGAATTTTCGTAAATTTTCTATTTTATTATCATAACGGCTATCTCCTAACGAAGTAATCCCTCTTCATCTTAACCTCCCACGACTAATAAACCCCTTCACAGTTTCAAAGGAGCTCTACAGCTCAAATCTCTACGAAAAAGGGAACACAGTGCCAAACCTACCAGCTCTTCCACTAATCCATCCAAAGCAGGGAGTTTCATACCCTCCCCTATCTTATGATTTTATGCTTTTATTGTTGTTAATATTTTCCTTGTACATTGGGGGCAATGTACATCTTAAGTGTGGGGGGTAACGTACTTTCACTTTTTATACTATCTTTGAAACCCCTGAACTTTTCCTAATAGCAATATCTTCAGTCTCCTATTAGGAATTTATCCTGATTAGTTTATGATTTCTATTGATATATTGAGAATTAAGATATAGGTGCTTGTACTTTGACTATTCAAACTTTAAAACATTAGAGAATCAAGCATGATAAGTTGAATTTTTTTGAGAATCCCCAATTTTTGCATAAGTTATTTTCCTTAATTTTAAGTATTATCTTGAGATTTGAAATTCACAGGATTGACATCAAAAGCCGTAATTCTGGTGAGATTTTGAGCCTATTGAGCATACATTTTCTTCGTGCTCACTTTTATTTGCTTTGAGTGAGTCAATACTGAATTGTTATTCTAGAACTTGCTTCGATTATACATGTCGAGACCACATCATTGATTTGATATACTGAAATGATAAAGGCACCTAGGATGTAACCCACTTACTCCACAGAAAAAGCCTTCCTACATAAATCTAACCCCTAGTGAACCCCGTTGAGCCTAACAACCTTTTCCTTGACTCACCCTCTAATTATTAACCAATAACCCATTTTTGTCGAATTTCATTCAATTATTTTGATCCCTATTTTTGTCGAGATTTGAGTTGAATTTTTCATCTAGCTTTATTCTCTCTGCCAGATTGTAAAGTTTTGTTCAATTTATTGTAATTATTTGGATTGTTCCTAAAAAAAAAGGTACATACAGTGAAATTCGATTGTAAATTATAGATTGTAAATAGTTCGTCAAAGTTTTTGCATGTTTCTATTTTAAGGCTACCAAGGCGGAAATGATAATATCACAAGAATTGGCTGAGAAATATGTTCCAGAGATAGAGATTTTTCTAGCTAGATAATTTTTCAAGTTCAATCTCAATTCTAACCTTTTTTTGCAGCCTGTGACAACACCCCTAACCAAGCTCCGTTACAACCATGAAAAACCTTTTGATCAATGTATCATATCAAACTATAGTGGTGGAGATGTGATTTTCTTGCAAGCCTATGGTAATAACTTTTCAGGTTGACTAAGGAGTGCCTTAAATTTGAACCCTAAACACTTCGAGTGAATAGAGTGAACATTTAGTGAGGATGTCAACTCCTGTTAATTAAGATGGAGAGATAACTACTTAGAAGGAAGGAAGGGACTTATGTTTTTAATGATAAAATTCTCAACTTAGAGTGATTGAGTCCTAAATGTTCTTTAGATTGAATTTTCATTGTATGACTACCTGTGGATTAATTTGAAATATTATTGATAAGGGTTGTAGATTAAGAAGAATGGTTTCCTTTAGGGATTGAGATTTTGCCTGAGGACAAGCAAAGGCTTAAGTGTGGGGGTATTTGATAAGCGTTAATTTATACATATTTTTACCTCATGCTTAGCCTATATTTTGGATGAATTAGTATCAAATTAATGAGAATTGGTGCTCTTAACCATTCTTTTTCATATCTTATACTCAGGAGAGCCTAGAGAAGATAAAAGAATAGAAAACGGGCCCAAAACGGTGAAAAATGAACCAAAATGCACGAATCACACGGGCCAAGAGGTGCCATACGGCCGTGCCACACGGGCGTGCCTCACAAAGCTCACACGAAAAAAGTCCCGACAAGCACGGCCAATATACACGGGCGTGCTAAATCACACGGCCTCTGTCGAAACCCACACGGGCGTGGCACACGAGCGTGTTCTAGTCGTGGGAAAGACGAATTTCACTCGAATTGGGATGCTTAGGGGCTAAGAAAGAGTCCCCAAAACTTCTCTATATAAAGATCCCATGAGGCAACATAGAGGGGGCCTTCTTCCCACTTTTACACACCCTCTATACTCGTTTCCTCTCGTCTTTCTGCCACACCACAGGTAGAAGCAAGGGATTACTCGAAGGGAGAAGCCAATTGATTCATCTCAGAAGCCGAAATTCTGCATCAACATAGAGGATTCTCCTAAATTCCTTCAGGGGTTTTTGGTTTCTTTTATGATTTGTTATTTGATAACTTCTGAGATGTTTTCTTTTATCATTATGAACTAAACCCCTCAAATACTTGAGGGGGATGAAACCTAAGACAGATCTGGTTATTTATTCTTGATTTATATGATAATTATTTGAATTGTTCTTAATTATGTGTTTTAATCCTTGAATTAATAATCCTAGGTATTAATTCAGGAATTGGATGTGCTTAGAGCAGAGGAGCAAAAGTCCCTGTGATAAGAGTAGATCTACCATAATTAAGCGGAGTTGCATGCAACCCTAGACATAGGGCGACATAAATCTGCCGGATTAGGGTCAAACCTAATATGGAGAACCATAGATCGAATTAATGCAACCTAGGGAGTTAATTAATAAAGGAACTTTAATTAACAACTTAGGCCTAGTTGCTCTTCACCTCGACGGAGGGTTTAGCATAGATTAGGGATCTCTACGGATCAAGTCAAGTAAATAACTCGTATAATTCAAGAAGATAATAACAAGTGAAGTCTAGGTGGATTCTCCATTGAGTATTAATCATATCAATTAGCTTTCCCTAAAAAGTCTTCCCAATTTACTTTTTCTTTTGTTTTATTCTTAGTTTAGATTTTAGAATTTAGTTTTAAATAAATCCCCATTTAATTTATAGGTTAAATAATAGAAAGGAAGTGAGTAATAGTACTTTCGGTTCCCTTGGGTACGATACTCGATCTTATCACTAGACTATACTGCTATCGATAGGTGCGCTTGCCTTTAAACATCGTGATATTAGTTAGTTTGGGTTTGATCAAGTTCTTTATAAATTTTATTACTTCTTATCACGAGGATATCAGTGGTAAGTCAATTGTGCAATTTCGGGATTTATCGGTTCGTAATAGTTTGAATTAAATTATTGAAATTGGACTTTTTATTACCGATTATAAGTATCAAAGTGCTTGAAATAACGTTTACGTAAAAAACGAATCAGGTGTGTACTCCATTGCACTGAAATCACGTTTCGGCGAAAGCCAAAAATAAAGTTGTCGACGCCACACGGGCGTGTGGACTGCCTATGTTGAGGCCATATGTGAGACACGACCGTGAGATCGACGAACTAGGCTATGTGCGCTCAACACGGGCGTGACGGACACAGCCCTGTACGGCTGGCTAGGCCGTGTGCGAGGCACGAGCTAGGATAATTGGGCCGTGTGGACCACACAAGCGTGTGGGCCCATACAGGCATGTGGGGTTTTAGGCCAGGCCATATGATCCACACGAGCAAGGCCAATTTGGGCTGTGTGGGCCACATAGGCGTGTGAGCCAATTTTTCTATATTGAACTATAAGGTTGCACGGGTCGCCCAAGTCGACTGTAACCTAATGTAGAGTCAGTAAGTGTTACTTAAACCTCTATTCTGTGATATGATTTTGAGATATATGCTAGCATGTTATACCTAGCATGTGTATTAATACTTTTCTGTTCTGTTCTGAGTATGATATGTATGATCTATTGTTCTGTATAAAAGCATGTCATTTATGTATGCTTTATTGCATTGGGTTGGGTTTATTGTTGAAGTGAAAGAAGTCTGAAAGGCTATTAGCCTGTTATCTGGCAGCACTGCTGCATATTTATGATATGTCGTAATACGGTACGATTTGGTGTGTAGGGATGAATGGGTTGATTTTATCTTAATACTTGGTGTGTAAGGCTGGGTGGTTCGATTTTATTCCCACATGGTGTGCAGGGTTGGTGGGCATGTACTGTTCTAATCTGATATGTATGTGTTATCTGTATGGGCTAAAGCCCAATTACATCTGATTCTGATCTGAGTGGGCTGAGGCCTACACCGTATCTATTAAGGGCTTAGGCTCGAATTATGACTGTTACCTGTTTTTGATATTTGTATGTATGCATGCTTTACCGTGGGGATGTACACATTGAGTTTGCAAAAACTCACCTTTTTATTTATTTATCTGTCAGGTAATCCCCAACAATAGATGGATCGGTGCAGCGGACGGCTCGATGGTGACCATTACTAGCTACGTTTTGATTTCATGGTTTACATTTTACATTTTGTTTTATTTATTATTTATTTTTAGGAGTTTTTATGTAATGTGGACCTTTGGACTGTTTTGATTTTTATTTTGAGATTTTAAAATGTTATTTTTATTGATTTGTAAACTGCAACACCACAAATGCATTTTAAAACTAAATTAAAGATTTTCGTATGGATGAACGGTTTTCAAAACTTCCGCAAAAAAGAAATATTTTCAAGTGAATCAACCAATACATAATTTCTGGCTAAGTAAAGATAATAATCTGAACAAGTTTTTATAATCGAAACGGTTTTCCAAAATCACTCTCATATGATGCCACCAGATTCGGCAATAACGTCTAAGCCAGGTTTGGGGTGTTACATTTAGTGGTATCAAAGCCAGGTTGTAAAACTCAGCTATGGTTTTGGGTTTTAAAGAATGGTTTTTGAGAAATGATTTGTAAAATGATTTGAAATTGTTTTGATAACGAGTACGTGGTACACCGAGCCTCCGGCGCCGATCCTATAAGTTTTTTGAAATCCTGATCTGTACTTATTTAAAGTATGCTTAGAAATACTATTTGATCTGTTTGAAAAATACTATTAGTATGATATGAGACTACTTAGGTATGACTCTACTGAAACACTTTAGGTAGTGTAGGTTGAAACCGTAGTGAGCATACTCTTTTCTCTCGCGGAAATAGACTCTAAATCTCTGATACTGTACTGCATAAAATATTTGTTAATAATTATCGAAACTGTAAACTAATCGGTGTCGAAACCATTTTTTTTAAAAAGAGGTTTTGAAAAATGGGGTCGACTTTAAAAGATGAACATGGGAGTCGCCACCAACCTTTTTAGGTGTGATTGGATCACCTTATAAAACATTTTGGTCTACGAAGAATCGAGAAAACAGGTTTGGGAGTTGGTTACGTACGGGGAAGGATTAGCACCCCCGCAACGCCCAAAATTGGTACCAAATTGAGTAGTTTTCTGTCTTAGGTCAAAAATTTGGAAAGATTTAAAAGTAGGATCCCTTTTTTTTAGAACTGAAATAATTTGAGTTGAAAAATCGAGATTCCTTTGCTTCGAAAGAATTCAAACATCACATCCAGCACGATTGGACACGAGGTTCTTAAACTCTTCGAAACTAAAATCATCTCGTGATTTGCAAAATTTATTTAGAAGGATATATTAGGTATTTAGACAAACGGGAAATCGCAACCCAACACATTAGGGCACTATTTCCCGAATCCCCGAACACAAAAAATTTGCCTCGTTTTTTTCTTTAAAATATTTTTTGGGTTAAATGAAATGTATATTTTTTAAAAACAATGATGCAATCAAAATATAATATTAACAGATTACAGGATATCAATTCTAAACTGCGTAATTCATGTGATGTCATAAAATACTAGCAATGCATATGATATTGTACATGATAATAATAGTATTAAATATGAAAGAAAAACAATGAATATATATAAACATATAATAATAAGTAAGGTGACGGAAATATAAGATATAAAAACAAATCATACTACACATATATACAACATATAATATTAGTATAAAATATATATATATATATATATATATATATACATAATATATAAAATATAATATTAAAAGGATATATACATAAAATATAATACGTAATATATAAAAATATATATACATAATAGTATTAAAAATATATGCATAATGTATAAATATTAGAACTAAAAATAATGTAAAAAAACAACTATTAATAATACTTCATAAACATATATATACATTTATTAAAAATAAATACATAATAATATTGAAAGTTTGTACATAATGTATGTATTAGAAATAATAATAGTATTAAAAGTATTTACATAATATATAAAGTATTAACAATATAATATTAAAAAAACATAATAATATATATATAAGTATTAAGTAAAAATAATACTAATACTAATAATAATAATAATATGTTAAAAGAAATAATAATAAAATAATATAAGTAAGTACTAAAAAGTATATATACATATAGGTATAAAGTATAAAATAATAATAATAATAATAATAATAATAATAATAATAATAATAATGATAATATGTAATATGACTAATATTAAAATTAAAAGAAAATAATGAAAAAAAGGCAAAAAATGGACGAAATTGAATTAAAAATCGAAGTTTTGGGGCAAATTTAAAATAAAAGCAGAAGGAAAGGGCCTATTTGCGCCCGCGCGAAGCCTGGAAGGACCGAAGCAGCAATAAACCCCTCCGACCAAAACGCGCAGTAGCATCGAGGACCCAATTGAAGACCAAACAAAATTACGGGGCCAAATTAAAAATAACAAAAGACTTGATTGCATAGGCTTGAAAAAGCGGAAAGGCTAAATACGCAAATAGCCCATTGAATAAAAAACATGCAGATCCTAAACAGGTTTGGATCGGATCGGGTCGGGTCAAGCCAAAACGACGTCGTTTTGGGCATTAAGAGCAGCCCCCAAAACGACGTCGTTTTGGAAAGCTATAAAAGGGCCTTTTTTCAGAAAAAAATCATTTGTGCTGCTGGAGAGAAAAAAAAAAGAGAGAGAGGAGAGGGGTGAGGCGATTTCCGGCCTCAGGGCTGGTCGCCGTCCTGTCGCCGGACCGTCGTCGGCCGCCGCCGCCGGCCACCGTACACGATGGCTGAAAAAGGTAAAAAATTTATTTTTTTATTTTTTTGGTTATTTATTTCCTTTTATTTATAGTATATTATAAATATAAAAAAAAACAGATTCGTTAAAAAGAGAAATCACCTTCGGGTGTTAAATTTGTTTGTGCTTTGGTTCTCTGATTGGATTGGTTTTCTTGCCTTAGATTTGTTGTTTTTGTTTGGAAAATGATGTATGTATGTATTGAAAATCCTCCCCCCTTTTACATTTCGGTTTCTATGGCTTTATAGCCAATTTACAAACACTATTTTTCAATCTTTCTGTCCCCTCTATTTACTGTTTGCAGGTGCAAGTTGCTGGAGCCGGTGGCTGACATGGAGCAGGTGGCCGGTGGCGGTGGTGTCAAAGGCAAGTGGGGAGGCTTACGGCGTCGAAAGCTAAGGTTAGGGTTAAACTTTTTGTTTTTTTCTTATTTGGGCCATTAGGGGTTATTGTTGGGCTTAATTGGGTTTATTTGTAATGGGTATAGGTTGTGTTAATTAAATGGGCCAAAATTGGCCTACAACAATCGGCATAAAACTTTTAATAAAGATAATTCCATAGTTACGATGAGCACACGAGGTACTTGTGGACGAGGTACTAGAGACCGAGGTAGAGGCCGTAGAGGGGCTCGATCTAAGTCATTCGCTTCTGATACTATACCAGTGGTGGATACTAGTGAGACACATGCATCGCCTATGATTGATACTGGGTCAGAACCGTATGATCATGCGGCTGGAGACGACGCACTGTCTCAGGCCATGCTTCAAATTTTGGAGAGGGTCGCTGGGCCCAACACTGGATCTGGGGGCCGTGGGTCGGTTACGGAACAACTCTGGTCCAATAGGGATGAGGAATTTAGAGGAATTGCTGGGTTGCTCCTAACCTGGCTGAGTACTGGATGGAGGCTATGGGGCGTATCATGGATAATCTAGATCTTACTGATAAGCAGAAGCTCAAGGGGCTGTGTCATTGCTTCGAGATGAGGTGTACCAGTGGTGGTTGACTGTTAAGAAGGGCACTCAGCTCGAGCGGTTGACCTGGAATCTGTTTAAGACCACCTTTCAGAGTAAGTATGTTGGGGCCAACTATACTGATACGAGGCGACGTGAGTTTCTGAATCTCACCTAGGGTGACCGTACAATGGCCGAGTATAAGGCCGAATTTCTGAGGCTGAGTCACTATGCGAGGGGCATGGTGGCAACTGAGTTTGAGCGCTGTGTTCGGTTTGAAGATGGTCTCCAAAATAGTCTAGGGTTCTAATAGGTCCTTAAAGGGGCAGGATTTCTCTGCACTAGTGGAGAAGGCGAAGATCGTCGAAGTGGTGCAGCACTCAGAGCGCCAAAATTGAGAGAAGGGAAAGGCTAAGAGGGATGTTGAGCCCTCTAATTTTGGTATGAGGCCTAAGAAAAAGGCCAGGACTGATGGGCCAGTGAGAGTTGGGCCTACTGTTGTTGTTCCTGCTAGGGTGGCGATTTGTCAGCACTGTAATAAGCACCATCTGGGCGAGTGTTAGAGAGCGACTGGGGCTTGTTTGATGTGTGGGTCGACTAAGCACAGTGTTAAGGATTGTCCACTGAGGGGTAATCAGATGCAAGCTCTGGTTGATTAGACTGCGCAACTACCGAGGGTCGTTCAGCAGCCACCTAGGTGTTGAAGACAGGCTATGGTAATGGTATGGGTCGAGGTCAAAGAGTACCAAGCAGAGGTGCTAGGTCGACTGAGGTGAGGCAGCCTGCACTGGTTTATGCTGCACGTCGCCGTGAGGATAGAGATACTCCGGACGTCATCACGGGTATGTTTTTAATTTTTGATGTACCTTACTGTACTTTGATAGACATAGGCCCTACACACTCTTACGTAGCTAGTATTGTGTCTAATACCTTGGTGATACCTTATGAGAGCACTTCTAGTGAGATATCAGTGGTGAATCTATTAGGGCAGTCTGTCAGGGTCAATAAACTATTCAGAGATGTACCATTAGAGGTCCAAGGGACTGTATTCTTGGCTAACTTGATGGAGCTTCCGTTTAGGGAGTTCGACTTGATTTTGGGCATGGACTGGTTTGTAACACCCCAAACCTGGCCTAGACGTTACAGCCAAGTCTGGTGTGTCACATTGAAGTATTTTTTGAAAACCATGTTTTCATTGAAAACCCTTCTTAGTGTTTAAAAACTTCTACCGTTAAACTTGTATAAAACCTCAGCTTGTGTTTGTTTATTTTTTTCAAAACGTGGTTCATTGAAATAATCATTCCCTTTTCAAACATTGTTAACAACTTTGTAAAATTTTATGGAAAATTGTGAAGGCTTGTAAACATTTGTAGTTTGCGGAAACATGTTATTTTTAAAATATTTTAAGTATCGAAAAATCAGACCTTCTTCGTTATGGCTTAAAGTGGATGGATACTATGCACCAGGTAGGATTCTAGAAAAAAGGAGGAGAGTCAATTAGACTGCTTAAGTACCAAGCTCTCCCTAGATCCAATCCTAGACATGCACACACCCATTGCCACACTTTAGCCTTATGACTTGTCCACGAACAACAAATTAGGTTTAAGTCTATTTAAAATATTTATTTATAAAAACGTTTACGTTGCGAAAGCTTTGCTCTGTTATCGTGTTATTATTTTTTAAAACAAGTAACTTTTATAAAAGCGCGCCTTAAAGCTATCCTATTTCAAAACGATTTAAACAATATCATACTTAAGCTAAAAACAAATTAAATAGAGGCCTTATTACACCTAAAAGAAGATAAATTAAGAAAATACTGAAATAAATAATTTTAAGAAAATATAAGCAAAGGCAGTTCACGTGGCCACTCCGAATCCCTCCAGCTCCAAGTTCACCAGTCTAGGGCTCACCTGCATAGATGGAAGGTCAGCTCAAGCCCGCTGAGCCTAAGCCCTATCCAGTCACAGTAGTAAATGGGCCGAAGCCCTGTCCAGATATAGTAAACTGGGCCTTAGCCCTTTTCAGATAAAAATACGGCCCATAGGCCCATTTCAGTAACAGAACAGATATTATGCATGAATACAAGCCCAACCCAACCTAGGTCCAACCGCTACACTCCACCCGTACCAGCCCTACACTCCATGTGGGGAAACAACTCAACCCATCCAATCGCTACACTCCACAGTCGCAGCATCGCTGCTCAAATAAGGTGGCCAAGCCACTAACAGTAATACGAGGCAAAGCCTCTTTCAGTAAACAGTATGGGGCAGAGCTCCTTTCAGTAATCAGTACGAGGCAAAGCCTCTTTCAGTAATACGAGGCATAGCCCCTTTTCAGTAAACTGAGGCAAAGCCTCTTTTCAGTAAACTGAGGCAAAACCTCTTTTCAGTACGTCCTCCATCAAATAATCCCAGTCGCATACAACAGATAATCATGCCATGGCATACAGTGAACAGAAACAGTAAAGCATACATTTCAGTCGAATATAGCCCTAGGGGTATAATGGTCATTTTGCACCTAAGGGTATAATAGTAATTTCTTTATCAATTTTTAGGGTTTTACGCATACTTCAGTCCTTAATAGTCTAACTTCCATCCCAGTAGTTAACTTAGCCCATTTTAGCAGTCTTTAGTTACTGGACCCTAAAACCCCTAATGGGCCCTACAGTGTCTATAAGCTACTTAAGCCCATTTAGTCCAAATTTTACGATCGATTTACCAATTTTAGCAGTTTTGGACCTACAGTCTATCAGTACCCATTTATTACCTATTTTTACCCATATGGGCCCATTAGCCTATTGGGCCCACATTCAGCCCATCGAAGCCCAGCTTACCGAAGTGCACGAAATTACGCACTCATCCATCTTACTACTTGCGATTACAGATTTAATGATTTCCAACCAACTTACGAGCGCTCGCACGCTCACAAGCCCACAAAATGCTAGAATTTTGGCATTTCAGCTTTTCGACTTTTACCGATTTGAACTACAAGAAGGTGTTCGATACACACCTGATTTGCGATTACTACCACAAGATCTCCCATGCGATTTTTCCTACAATTAGTCATTTAACATATTTAGATTACAAACCAATAATAACCAACCTAATAATCGCTTGCCACATTCGGCCATAATGAGACTTTACTAACACTTACCTTGCCGATCTTAACTATTAGATCTAGATCACTTCCACGTCCCTAGCCTTTATTCCTCCCTGCTTAAATCACTTTTCCTTGCAAACTAGAAACACATAAACTGATTAGAACGACTAGCCTTACCTATCACTATAGTCGACGATCTCCCTAAAGAGTTTAGAGATTTCGACTTTTCTTGAATCCCGAAATAAAGAATGGAACAGAGAATTTCGATAACTTACCGAAGATCTACTAGGCGAGAATACTTCTATCTCAGATTTGACGCAGATCTAACCTCAAGGCTCGAGTAGAGAATGGATCTAAGTAATCTTGGGGTTCAATTCCCAAATTACTCTGAATATAGAGATTTCAGCTTTTATTGTGAGAAGAAGAAGATGATTTGAACTATGGGTTGGAGAAGAGAAGTCGACAGAGTTATGGTGTTGGATTTCGGCTTTTGATGATAATCAACTAGTAGGAAAAAAAAGAGAAAAATAAAGGGTAGATTTGGTGTAGAAGAAAGGTGATAAAGTGGAATCAATTTAGTGAAAGAAAAAGAAAAGAGTAGCGATGGAAGAAGAGAAGAGGAGATGAGCAAAAATAATAAAGAAAACAAGACCCGATAGAAAGAAAGAATAAAATCAAAGTCGGCTAACACACTAAAAAAATACCCCAAATCTCAAAGAAGAAATTAACTCATAAAGGCCAAAATAATAAAAGCAATCGGCACTTAATGCTTATGGCCGAATGAGTGCTTAATTCGGCACAAAAGTCCCTTCCAAAATCAAATTCCCTTGATTTTAGCTAAAAACAAAGTTTGAATTCCATTCAAACTTTTCCACCGATTAGCAGCAGCCCTTATCCACCTTTCCACCGATCAGCCGACTCCACCTGCTGCTAGGGAGAGTTTCGGTCTAGCACAACTCCTCTGACCACTCGTGCAGTAAAAAGGCAACCCTCCTGCGTGCACAGTAGCTCGAACCTGGGACCTCTAGGCACCCACGCACGCTGCTGGCCACTGCGACGCATCTTTGCTTTTAATATAATACGGTTGCATGTAATTATAAGCCTTACCTGCTTCAGTCACGGGTTGCTTAAAATAAAACTAAAATTTCACATACCTCAGGGCTCGAACTCGCGCCCACTCGGACCCCCTTAATACGCTGCTGCCACTGCGCCACAGGCACTCTTATGGCATAATCCGTTAACAACTTTTTTAAGGCCTATTTAGTCGTACTCTTAATTACTAAAAAAACACCCTACATTTGCGCACACTGGGAGTCGAACCTGGTTCCCCTTCCTGCTTCCCAGCGTGCTTAGCCACTAGGCCAGGTACTTGCTTATGCCTAAGCTTAGCCCAACTTAAATATAAGCCCTATTACCCAGATTCCCCTAAAGAAGCAAAAAGTAATTTTTTTGTTAGAGTCTTAGATCGAACCTAAGACTTTTCTCACACTATAAATCCTTCGTAATTCACTTAAATACTACACTAAACAATAAATTAATAATAATATTAATAATAGTTTTCCATAAAAATTTAAAACATCAATAATTTTATTTCGGGCGATCTTCTACCCGAACTCGGACTCAAGGCCCAATACTTCTAGGCTCAAATTCAGGGTGTTACATGGTTGGTGAAGCATCGTGTGAGTCTAGATTATACTGAAAAGAGGGTTGTTCTTAGGACCGAAGAGGATAATGAGATAGTAGTGATTGGGGAACGAAAGAATTATTTGAGTAATATGATCTCTGCTTTGGCGGCAAAAAAGTTGGTAAGGAAGGAATGTGAGGCATTCTTGGCCTACATCAGCGTTTTGGATTCTGTGGACTGTTCGGTTAAGGACATCCGCACTGTGAGAGACTTTTCAGATTTTTTTAAAGAAATTACTGGGATTGCTGATAAACGATAAATTATACATGTTTTTACCTCATGCTTAGCCTAATTTCTGGATGAATTATCATTGAATTTGTGGAAATTGGTGCTCTTAATCCTTCTATTTCATATTTTATACCCAGGTGAGCTTAAGGAAGAGAAAAGAGTAAGAAATGGGCCAAAAACAGAGAAAATGGGCCAAAGAATAAAAACAACAGGGCCCGGAGATTCACCACACGGCCATGCCACATGACCGTGCCACTTTGAGCCTAAACACGGCCTAACCCCAATGAGCACGGCCAGACCACACGGCCGTGCCACTATTAACAGGGCCGTGGTCTTGATCCACATGGGCGTGGCACACGGGCGTGTCCCTATCGTGAGGAAGTTCAATTTCACTCGGAAAAGGCTACTCTGGGGCTAAGAAAGGCATTCCAAAGCTCTATATAAAGACCGTATGGGGCAACTACTAGGTGTGCTTTTTTCTCCCACAAAAGAGTGCATTATTTCTGCTAATAAAGAGAGTAGAAGGAAGGAATTACTCCAAGGAAAGCCGATTGATTCATCCCAGAAGCCAAAGTCTGCCTCAAGACTGAGATCTCCCTTCAATCCTTCAGGGGTTTTTGGGTTCCTATGTTTTGTTATTTTATTTCTTCTGAGATATTTTCTTTATTAATTATGAACTAAATCCCCCAAATACTTGAGGGGGATGAAACCTAAGATAGATCCTGTTATTATTTTCTTTTGAATTATATGATAAATATTTGATTTGTTCTTAATTGTGTTTTTAACTTTTAAATTGATATTTTCGGGATATTGATTTAAGTCGAATATGCTTATGTAGAGGAGCAAAAGTCCCTGCATAGGAGTAGATCCAACACAATTAAGCGGAGTTGCATGCAACCCTAGACATAGGGCGACATAAATCTGCCAGATTAGGGTCAAACCTAGTAAGGGAATCTATAGATCGAGTTAATGCAAGACTAGGGGTTTTAACTAGAAAGAGATTTCAGTTAATCAACCTAGGATTAGTTGTTCTTATCCTCGATGGAGGTATTAACATAAATTAGGGATTTCTACGGATCAAGTCAAGTGAATAAATCGTCTAGTTCAAGAGTTGATAACAAGTGAAGTCTAGGTGGATTCTCCCTTGAGTATTGTCCAAATCAATCAGTTTTTCCTAAGAGTTTTTCCCCAATTCACTTTTTGTGCATTCTTAGTTTAGTTTTAAAATTAGTTTAGTTTCATAAAAATCCCCCTTTTATTTCTAGGTTAAATAATAGAAAGAAAGTTAGTACTAGTACTTTTGGTTCCCTTGGGTACGATATCTCAGTCTTGCTACTAAACTATACTACTGTTCGATAGGTGCGCTTGCCTTAAAATCGTGATAATAGTTAGTTTTTGGTGTGATCATTATTATAAATTTTATTACTTTATATCACGAATATCAATTGCCTCGAGCCGAGAGGTGGAGTTTGGGATCAAGCTGATTCCTTATACAGCTTTGGTGCCTATCGCCCCTTACCGAATGGCACCAAAAGAGATTACTGAACTTAAGGCCCAGATACAGGAGTTGTTAGATCGTGGGTTTATTCGTCCCAGTGTGTCTCCATGAGATGCACCTGTTTTGTTCGTAAAGAAAAAGGACGGTACGATGAGAATTTGCATTAATTACCATCAGTTGAATAAGTTGACGATCAAGAATAAATACCCACTTTTGAGGACTGATGATCTTTTTTACCAGTTTAGAGGGGCTTCAGTGTTCTCTAAGATCGATCTACGATCGGGTTACCATCAGTTGATGGTAAATGAGGCCGATGTGCATAAGACGGCATTTAGGACTCGTTATGGACATTACGAGTTCCTAGTTATACAATTTTGATTGACTAATATACCAGCGGTGTTTATGGATCTAATAAACCAAGTGTTCCAACCCTACTTGGATCGGTTCGTGGTAGTGTTCATCGATAACATTCTGGTTTATTCTAAGACAGAGGATGAGCACGATGAGCATCTCAGGGTATTAGCTTGTTATCTGGCAGCACTACTGCATATTTATGATATATGCCGTAATACGGTACGATTTGGTGTGTAAGGCTGGATTTTATCTCCATACTTGGTGTGTAGGGCTGGGTGGTTCGATTTTATTCCCACATGGTGTGCAGGGTTGGACAGAGATGGTGTACAGAGTTGGTAGGCATGTACTGTTCTGATCTGATATGCATGTATTATCTGTATGGGCTAAAGCCCGATTACATCTGATTCTGATCTGAGTGGGCTGAGGCCTACACCGTATCT
Organism: Gossypium stocksii; assembly: GCA_020496765.1. Classification (NCBI taxonomy): domain Eukaryota; kingdom Viridiplantae; phylum Streptophyta; class Magnoliopsida; order Malvales; family Malvaceae; genus Gossypium; species Gossypium stocksii. Next base: position 89,256,236 of record CM035620.1, read on the forward strand.
GTTAAGGGCTCAGGCCCGAATTATGACTGTTACCTGTTTCTAATATTTGTATGTATGCATGCTTTACTGTGGGGATGTACACACTGAGTTTGCAAAAACTCACCCTTTTATTTATTTATCTATCAGGTAATCCCCAACAATAGATAGATCGGTGTAGCTGAAGGCTCGATGGTGACCACTACTAGCTACGTTTTGATTTCATGGTTACGTTCTATTTTATTTATTATTTATTTTTGGGAGTTTTTATGTAATGTGGACCTTTGGACTGTTTTGATTTTTATTTTGAGATTTTAAAATGTTATTTTTATTTATTTGTAAACTGCAACACCACGAACGCGTTTTAAAACTAAATTGAAGATTTTCGTATGGATGAACGGTTTTCAAAACTTCCGTGAAAAAGAAATATTTTCAAGTGAATCAACCAATACATAATTTCTAGCTAAGTAAAGATAATAATCTGAACAAGTTTTTATAATCAAAACGGTTTTCCAAACTCACTCTCACGTGATGCCACCAGATTCGGCCATAACGTCTAAGGCAGGTTTGGGGTGTTACAATTTTTATCAATACCAAAGTTGCTTACTATTTTGAAAAACAAATTTAACAAATACAAAAGGATTGATACTTTTCAAAATATATCAATACCTATTGAATTTTATCGATACCATCTTTTTATATCGATACCACTTTTACATTCTGACTTGATGATTTTTCAAACATTTACAAAAAAATATCAATATTCACTCAAAAATATCGATACCTTTTACCGGGTATTGATAAACAATCTTTGGTATAATTGAAAACTAACTTTAACGGTCACTAAATCAGGCATTAAATGCTATTAGTATTGATACTCGTAAAAAAATATTAATACTTTTTGTTGCAAGTGAATTTAATGATTTAGCATTTTCATCCCTAACTGTTCTATTTATTTTCTCAATAACCACAACAACTTGAAATGGATTAGAGGGTATAAATACCAGCTTCCTAAGGTCCTACAATAACAAAAAAAAAAAAGAATATTCAAGCAAAAAGATCAATCAAACAACCTTTGTGACAAATATTTCCATATTTTTCTTTCATTAACTTATGAGTTTTATTGCTATTCTATTAGCTCAAGTTTTTTTCTTTATAATGGAGCTTAATTTGCAAACACTTCGATCTTGTAAAGATTATTTTTTTGTCTACTTCTTTGCATCTCTTTGAGAAGGTTTGCGTTTTAAGGTTTGAGTAGAAACTTTAAGGGAGTTTCTAAAGTTAAATCTTATCCTCAAATGTTATCAAATTAGTGAAATTAGGAAAATCCTTAATCGTGGAAATCCAAAGTAGTAGAAACTCTAAATTCTTGTGTCAAAATTTTCTATCCTTATTATCTAGCATCTACAAAATTTTTAAAAGCCAAATAACTCTCCTCTTGACAATTTCGATTTGATTATTTGAGCTAACAATATTAAATTATAAATTGAATAAATTTAGATTATTAACTTTTATTATCAAATTAAATTTTATCAGATTTCAAATTGGAAAGATGAAATCAATTTTTTAATTTTGGATAAAATTTTAAAGGACTATAGGTCCTTTACACGGATTAGATATTAAAATCCTAATCATATTTTGTTCCTTATATTTGGTATGAAAATTAATTTTTTTTAAGTTAATTACATCGATAGTCATCTAACTATTAGTATATTCTTTTTAATCATTTAGTTATTAAAAATTATAAAATCATCACTTAATTATTCATATATATTTTGACCACCAGTCGTTAAATAGTTAATACGAAGATGGTATGGAAACTTTTAAATTCGGCATAAAAATAAATTTAGCCCTTAACATTTACAAATTATATTAATTTAGTCTTAATTATTAAAAATTTAGCCCTTAATATTTATACGTTACCCTCATTTATTATATTCTTTACATGAAAATATAATTAAATTCACAACATGTAAATTAAAAATTAGAACAAAAATAATTTTTGAATTTTTTTATATTTTATTAAACTAAATAATCTTCAACTACGTTGTTTTGTCTCAATGGAAATTAACTCATTTTTTTTGTTAGTTTAAATAAATTAAAGTTATTAGACTTAAAATTAGGTTAAATTAACGAAGTGAATAGTTTTTATTTTTGAGTAACTGAATTGGGTATTTTTTGGAAATTTGAGTTATTTTATTTATTATTGTTTTTCAATTTTCCACGAAGTCAAATGCATGACGACTTCGCAAAAGGATGAAGTGACAACACTTTAATTTCTCTAATTTACCAGCGAAATCCATGATTTGATATCAGCTTCAACAACTAATAATGTGAGCTTATTCACAACTTTATTTGAATTAGAGGTGTCCACGGGTCGGGTCGGGTTCGGTCTAGGCCTAACTAAAAATTTTAGGCCCGTTTGTTAGGCCCAACGTTGCCTGAAATATGGGTCTAAAATTTTGCTCAAGCTCGGTTCGAATAAAAATACTAAAGCCCAGGCTAGGCCTGTCGATATTAATTTTCTTATATAATTTTTAAAAAATATAACACATAAAAAAATATTAAAACATTAAAATAAATGTTTCCCAACAAATTAAAAATAAATTAAAAAAATGTATACTTAATAACACTAAGATAGGTGCAACTTGGCAAGCAAATATCTCTAAAATAGTAACAAAGTTAACAATAAATAAGAATTATACAATATCCAAATAAAATAACAATAAAATAGTAGCAACATAATAGTGAAATAGTAACAAAATAGTGAAAAAAAACAAGACAATAACAAGAAAAAGTAAAAAAATAGCAAGAAAACAGAAAAAAAAATAGCAAGTTTTTTTTTTTTTGGTATATTCAGGTCAGGCTGGGCTCAGGCAAAAAAAAGTCTTACTCAAGGCCCGACCCGTTTTCTAAACAAGCTTTATTTTATAGTCAAGCCCATTTTTCGAGCTTATATTTTTACTTAAACTCTCCTACTTTTCAGACAGGTATTCGTGCCAGGTGGCCTGGCCCATAGACATGTCTAAACTGAACTCTTGCTCCCCAATACGTTCAGCTTATTCATTTGTCAGACTCAGCTAAACGTATTACATCTTCGGGTCTAAACATTGATGATTTCAAATATAGTTTTCATTTTTCCTTTTAATATTAGGTTAAGTGAACAAGGGACGAGATTCTTTATATTTGTCGAATAGGATAATAATAATGACAACAACAATAAAAAAGCAAATTGCATGAATTGACGTTGAACAATTCAAGCTTAAATCTTATAAAATTGGAGAAGAATCATCTCAATCATTAAATATTTATCTAATGGTGAGAACAAGAGAATTAAGAGAAAAGAATGAGAAGGTAAAAATTATGATATTGGGCGTTTCTATTTTTTTATTTTTCTATCAAATTTAGTTAATATATTGTTTTTTTTAACTTTTTCGACGAAAGGATGGTTAAAAAAAAATGCAATAATGGACTAAAGTACACAATGTTTAAATAGAGGGCTAATTTTTTTAAAATTAAAATTAGGCCGACATAATGTATGAAAATTGAGGTTAAAATTTTTTAATATATCAATTTTAAAAGTTATATAAAAAAGATAAAATCGAATAATTGAGTGATTTTTTTTAAATTTTCATAATTAACTGACTAAAAAGGGAATTTACTATTAGTTGATGACTATCAATTTAGTTTACCCAAATGTTTTTCCCTCTTAACAAAGAATCCTGGTCCCCAGACCTCGATTCGCGTCGTTTCCAAGCCACTTCTCAAGGGTCCGCCAACTGATCTGCATCGCCCGCTCATGTCTTCCTTGGTCGACGGCGTATCAGCATCCGACATGGAGAAATTTCTATGCGACCGGTTGCTTGACCCGACACAACCCATATCCGAGCGCTTCCGAGCTCTCTTCTCCCTTCGCAACCTCAAAGGCCCTGCCCCTCGCAACGCACTCATTCAAGGTCCATGCGCTTCCTAATTTTACATATCTCTATTCGTCTTTTTCTTTTGTTTAGTTTCTGCCTGAGGATATGTGTGTTTTTTAATTATATATATAATTAAGTAATGCTAAACAGAAGAGTAATTACTTCAATTTTTTTAGTACTTTTTTCTGATTCCATTTGCATCATTTTATTTGGAGCCAAACTAATGTAGAAAATGCATAGATAGATGGGAATTAGTGTGACTTGATCTGGGATAAATTTTATGGTTTAGTTGCAATAATTGATTATATATTTGGAAAATCCCACAAAATAAAACGAGTATATGGTAACTTTATCAATGAATTAATAATAGTAAAATATTCTGCTCTGTTAAGTGTTAATCATACTGAATAGTCTAATCTTTTTTTGCAATCTATGTTCTTGCAGCGACAAGGGATTCATCAAATTTGTTGGCTCATGAAGCTGCATTTGCATTGGGTCAAATGCAAGATGCTGAAGCTATTCCTGCTTTGGAAGTAGTTCTAAATGATCTTTCTTTGCATCCCATCGTTCGTCATGAGGTGGGTTCATGTTACACTGTTGTTCTACGGTTATGTATTGTATTATCTCTGTTATACAATAGCTGTTTTCCTTAAATTGTTCATATGTTATTGTGCTACAGGCAGCTGAAGCACTTGGTGCCATTGGTTTGGAGAGTAACATTCCTCTTTTGAAGAATAGTTTGGTTCTAGATCCTGCTCCAGAAGTCCGTGAAACATGCGAACTGGCTCTCCAGCGAATTGAGGAGTTAAAATCCAATGGTAGTGATGACAAATCATCCATGACAGAAAAGTCACCCTTCTTGTCAGTTGATCCTGCTGCACCAGCTTCATCTCATTCATCTGTTGATAAACTTAGGTACTCTCATTATTGGTGATGGATGCAACTTTAAATTTTCCATGTTATTGTTTAGGCTATTTAACAATGTTGTCTAATATTAAGGGAGGTGCTGTTGGATGAAGCAAGAGGCATGTATGAGAGGTATTCAGCTCTCTTTGCTCTTCGGAACCATGGTGGAGAGGAAGCTGTTTCTGCCATTATTGATTCTTTGGGGGCCAAAAGTGCTTTGTTGAAGCATGAGGTTTGACAGTGTTATTTTAATCAATGTCTTAGTCTTTATGCAACCTTAATGTGTTTCCTTTACTTTATGTTTGTCAACTTGCTACAATGCAGGTTGCTTATGTCTTGGGTCAATTGCAAAATAAAGCTGCTTCAGCTGCACTTAGCAATATACTCAGGAATGAGACTGAGCACCCAATGGTTAGACATGAAGCTGCTGAAGCTCTCGGTTCCATTGCAGGTAATGACTATGTGCTGCTAATAGTCCAACATAAACTGCTTTTTCTGTGAGGGTTGATAATGCGACTTTCTTGGGCCAATTTTTGTTGTTGTCATAAGGAATGGGCAATAAGTACTGCTAAGCAATGAGATCTGCTCTCTTTTTTCACTTTCTTGGATTACTACTGTGGCTTATGAGTATTTCATCTTTGCTGTTCTGACTTCTTGGGTTAGTCTAATTGAATTCCACATTGTGCCCATGTTGTAGATGATCAAAGTGTAGCACTTCTTGAGGAATTTGCTAGGGATCCTGAGCCCATTGTCTCACAGAGCTGTGAAGTTGCTCTTAGCATGCTGGAATTTGAGAGAGCAGGAAAATCATTTGAGGCATGTAACTTACAGTTCTAACTTAAATCAAGCATGATTGTTATTTTAAGTCTTTTATTTCTGATGATGACAATCCTAATCATTTTTGTATGCAGTTCCTCTTCATGCAAACTCCTGTGGTGCATTAGATCTGGTTAAAACATGAGCTAGGGAAAAGACAGAAGCTGAAACACTAAAGTACAACAACATAAAATCATCTTATTTGGGCAAAATTTTCTCCATTTTGCCGCAAATTACAAATTTTTCACTACAGGTAATGATCATATTGTCAAAAAAGCCAGAAGACAAATACCGAAAGAAATGAAGTTGCAAAGTTATTGTAGATGTCCCTTTTGTTTAGAACTTGAAAGAAAGGGAACAACCCAAAGCATTTGTTTCTGCTTTAGACTTTTCAAAACCAGTTTGTTGAAAAATGAAGTCAAAACTGTGATGTGGTGACAGAAGCTTAGCTAGCGAGTGAGGAAGATGAAGTCAGAACTATGATATTTTGTTTGCAAAACTCCATTTTCCTGTGTTAGGGAATGATGAACCTTTTATCTTAGTTATGCTTTGTATTTTCTTGGCTGACATTGAGTCTTTGGGGGTGTTTTTCTTTGCATGTTGTCATGTTGATGTAGCTGCATGGTTGTTCTTAGGCCATTTTTTCTTATGGTTCCAGCTGTTTTGGTTGGGTTTAGACTTTTTGGGTTGATTGATATAATTCCATGTTTGCAGTTCATGGCTGATGCATACTTACATTTTATCTATATATTATATCGCATATCTGTGAACTCTAGCATATGAATGTTATATATAATATAAATTATTGTGTGGCGTAGAAAGCTTTTCATATGCGTAAAATTCGCAAGGAAATAACGTGTATTTGTGACAATAAACATTGAATCAGACCCTTTTACCGACCAAAAAAAATGACCCCAAAGAGAATGAAATGAATCTGGTAATCATATATCTTGGAAGTGAATAATTATATAAACAAAGATAAAGATTGTTATTAATTGAGTAATTTTATAGACAGGAGTTTAGGCAGAAGAGCACTAAGCAGGTAATTCAAAGTCAAAATTACAGGTTCCAAACACCAACAAAAGCTAAAGAATCTCCTTCTGCTTCATCTTCTCTGAACGAGAAAAGCGGCCATTATCATTTCATTACTTGATTTTCTTTTGACCCTCACTTTAGCTTTAAAATTTTCTGTTCATAAATCATACTCTCTTCAGATAGATATTATATAAAATTACTCATAATGAATCTTCAAAAATGTTGATAGGTCGTGTGGCAATTAGAGGAGCGCCTACAAAGCGACAAAGTCAAAGGGCAGCAGTTCCAAGGTGCGGCGATCGGCGGACTATTTTAGAAAAGAAAAATGAAAAGCTTTGTACTAAAAATCATCTAAAACACTACCAGATACCTAACTTCTTGTATGAAAAAAATGATAAGCCGCTAGTTTAATGTAAACTTGCATGCAAACTCCATGTATTGGTATACTTCGGTGTAATAAAAAAGGACTTCATTATATTCAGTTTGGATTCGATTCAATGATGTTGGAATCGGATTGGATAGAGAATTTATTTGAAAAATTGTATTGAACCGATTAGATTAGGAATCGATATGAATCGGTTGAATTGATGTTGAATCAGTTAAACAAATTTTCTTTTAAATATTTTTTATTTTTATTTTTTAAATTGAACTAGTTGGATGCCAAATTGATAACAGCAATTCAATTTTAAAAACATTGATTCAATCTCTTAAAAATATGTATTTAATAATCTTTATGGAATTCTATTCTTTTTTGGTGAAAGTATCATGGAGGCACTTATATTGGGAGTCAGATTACATTTTGTTCTCTCTACTAAAAAAATGGGTAAATTAGTCTCTATACGTTAGATCAACCATCAAACTAGTCCTTCAGTTAAAAAATTCATACATTTTTATTGTTAAGAATGAGGTACATGTGGCATGCTATGTATAACTGTTTAGTTATTTTATCATTCACGTCAATTTTTAATAGTAGAAATAAATAAAATTTTCAACAAAAAGGATCAGTTTGCTCTTTGATCTAATGTATAAGGATTAATTTACCTATTTTTTAAATAAATGAGACAAAATACAATCTAATTCCTAATAAAGAGAATCCATTAAACGTTTACCTTTTTATTATTTTTTTCAAATAAATATAAAGCATTCTAAATAATATAGTAAAATTGGTCTAACCCATTAAAATAATTAACCCATGTTGCATAAACCATTATTAAATGTCTCCTTAGACACCCTACATGATGACCATCAATGTCCCCCCATTCACACTTCTTATAAGACTACCCCCTTTTGTTGTGCCCCTTAAGGATCTCCTCTCTCCCTACCCTAAACCCCAAAACCCGATTTTTTTTGCACTATTTCCTAGTGTACTCGTGTGGTTTGGCAAATTTTTAACATATTTATATCACTTATCCCTGATCTCCAGCTACTTCTCTGCATTTTGTTTTCTTTTCTGTTTTATCCAAACTTGTTCATTTGCCATGGCATCATCTGGTAGTACTGCCACAGGACCTGGTTCCCCTTGCGGTGCATGCAAGTTTCTGAGACGAAAATGTGCCACAGACTGTATATTTGCACCTTACTTTAGTTCAGAACAAGGCCCTGCAAGGTTTGCAGCCATTCACAAAGTGTTTGGTGCTAGCAATGTTTCCAAATTATTGTTGCACATCCCAGCTCATGATCGTTGTGAGGCGGTTGTCACTATTGCTTATGAAGCTCAAGCAAGGATTAGAGACCCTGTTTATGGTTGTGTTGCTCATATTTTCGCCTTGCAACAACAGGTAAAATTATTGAAGCTCCCATTTGATCATCTCTTAACAGTTTAACGAACATATGCAACCATTTTTTATAGGTGGAATGCCTGCAAGCTCAATTAATGCAAGTCAAGGCTCAACTAGCTCAAAATGCCATGAATTCAAATCACATAAACAGTACTCAGTACTGGCAAGGACACCTTTCTGGTTTATTCCCTTCATTTCTATCTTATCCAAGCAGCTCCAACAATCCAATTTCCCCACAAAGCTCTCTTGATTCGGTTGAAGTTGAACTCCACACAGCTGACAACATGAATATGCAAGAAATACAAAGCTTACAAGACTTTTCTTTCCATGGTTATCCTAATAAGACACCATGTGATAGTGATTTGGGTGAGCTTCAAGCAATTGCCCTTAGAATGATGAGAAACTGATCATGGAGTTTCATGCTGATGTTCTTTTTTTTTTCCCCCAAAACAACTATGTATATAAAATTTAAGCCTCACCCAAATCTTGATTTCCAATAAAAAATAAACTAGAACAAAAAAGTTAAGCCCCAACACAGGGTTGATCTTCAGGTTTACAGCCTGTCCACCAATGTAGACATTAATCAAAGACTCATGTCTGCAAGCTCATCACATCCCATTTATAATTTTGCAAAACAAAGAACATGTAAGCTAAGCTAAGTTGGCATAGAGATCACTTTTTTTCTATTTCTTGCATTACAACAACTATAAACAGAAAAAAAAAAAGAAAAAAAAAACACTAAGCTGAAAATTGCATTTGTTGGACTCCATTACTTGCGCTTAAAAAAAGAAAAAAAAAAGGTATAGTAATTATTCCAATGATGATTATTTAAATTGGAGGTGATTGATGATTAGTTGAAAGTGAGCTCAATGAAAGGGGAATAGAATAGCTGTGACATTAAAGAAACAAAAGAAAAGACAGAACTTAACTGAACTGGATGTATAAAATATGATTAAAAACTTTGAAAAGAAGAAAAAAAAAAAAAGAGAGTATGGTCTGTTTCTTTGACAGTCTTGTTCTTAAAGAACAAAACCCCATGTTATAAGTATATTTTTATATTTTTCTTTGTTGAGAGTTAGACAGTGACAAACACTTCCAACTCTGATCTTTGTCAAAAGATCAGTGAAAAAGGGTGTTGATTATTGAGGTTAATTTGTTTTTTTCCTAATTATTATTATGATGGAATTAGGTATTAATTAAAAGAATTAATGAAGTGGATACTACTGCCTTTATTTTTATTTAGTTCACAACTAAAATTTGAGATTTATTTTTTAACATTAATCTCATTATAAGTTGTTATTATATATGTTATTTTTTATACAATATTTAGAATTATTCATACTCTCTCTTCAACCTTTAAATAAGATGATAATGCGCTTCAGTGCATTAACAACAATATCAATACCAATCAAAGAAAAAAATTGTTGTATGAAGTTCATGGGTTTGATTTAAAATTAAAGATTAGGGATAAAATTTTAAAAGTATGAAGTTTGATTTAATATTGTACATGAATCATTATTTTTGTTTATTTTATATATAAAATTTTGGTTTGATTTAATTTTTATAAATCAATAACATAATTATTTTTTTTTGTGAAGAAAATAACATACTAGTAAATTACAAAATAAACTTAAGCATAAAAACTGCCTGTATGCCTATCCCTATCGATAAAAGAACTAGTAATTTCGGGTGGAACATCGAACACCTGCAGGTTAGCTTTTTCCGTCAAAGCTTGCTTAGCTAAGCAATCCGCAACCTGATTATACTCCCTTAGAATATGTCTCAGAATCCAATAATTTTCCTGAGACAAAATATTACAGATTCGCCTAATCAAAACTGAGTTGGAGTCAGTAGAAGAGCTGCAAAGGATGCTTTTGACAACTTCCAAGCTATCAGACTGAATGGTGACATGAACATGTCCTCTACGTTGGACAATTTTAAGACCATCAAGAATGCCCCAGAGTTCCGCATCAAAAACTGAGCATTTGCCCAGAAAGCAATGATATCCAACGATTCAATTTCCTTCCTTATCACGAACAACTCCCTTTGCAACAGCAAGACCAGATCCCAATTGCACTGCTCCATCAGTGTTAAGAAGAACCGAATCCTCAAATGTATGCACTTCCATAGGGATTTGAATGGATCCGTTATGAGCCTTATGCGGTACAGAAAAAATCTAAATCGCCTAACTATAAGATCCTTGAATAATCTCCTTTGAATTCTAAGGTTTGCCTTGAAAGATGTATAAGTTTCGATTTTTCCAAATGCGCCAATTAATTAGACCATAAAGACATGCCCAGCTAGCTCCTCCCTAGTGAACCAACCTATTCACCTACAAATTAAGAAAGAACCAGTCTTGAAAAGGAAAAGAGAAAAAATTAACTTGGAACCAAACATCCTTAGCAGTCGGAAAATCGCGTAGAATGTGAAAAATATCTTCTGTATGAGAACCACAAATAGAACAGGAGGGATCATCCGAAATACCCCTTCTAACTCTTTAAACATTACTAAGAACTCTTCTTTGTAAAATCATCCAAATGAAAATACGAACCTTTTGGGGACCAGGAAACTTCCATACATTCTTCCACTTTTCATCTATCAGATTCCAAACACCTTTCTTGAGGTTCGTATAAGCAGACTTAACCGAGAAAGCACCAGACGAAGTGTGGCTCCAAGAAATTCTATCTGGACCTTCTGAAACATGAGGAGGAGGAATACCCTTAATAACTTGGATAATACCCTCAAAAAGCCAAACTCTAAAAAGATCAAAATTCCACGAACCATCTTCAGTAGTCATTTCATGCAATAAACACTCATAATTCATATTAACATCAGGAGAAATAAGATTTCCCAAAGGCCCAATATTAGGAACCCAATTATCCTTCTAGCATTAAATTTTATGACCATCTCCAACCAACCAATGTAAGTTCTCACGAAATAAATCCCAAAATTTTTAGAGGGACTTCCATAAGAAAGAGCTCATATTTCTAACAATAGAAACAAGTAATTCACCTTGCACACGGTATTTCAATCTAAGCACATGAACCTAGAAAGCTTCCTTGTCAGATACCAACTTAAACCCTAACTTCATTAAAAAAGATATATTCTGATCCTTAAGGTTCCTCAGGCCAAGACCTCCATGCATCTTTGGTTGACAAATAGAATTCCAACCAACCAAAGCCATTTTCTTTTTCCTCTCAAACGAACCCCATAGAAACTGCTTGACTAAACTTTAAATTTCATCCTGAGTCTTCCTAGGTATCATCATGGACTGCATGAAGTAGCTAGGGATAGATAAAAGGATAAATTGAGCTAGAGCAATTCGTCTTGCTAAAGAGAGCTTTTTAGCTTTCCAACTTTGAAGCTTACCACGAACTTTTTCCACCATGAATTGGAGGGTACTACTAGGAAACATTTGGTAAAGAAGGGGAACTCCAAGGTATTGACCAAGGTTATGAACTCTCTGGAAATAAAAAAAAAAACTACTAATCAAGTCCACAAAAGACTCATCCATACCTTTGGAGAAAAAAGTTAGTCTTTCTGGCGTTAATTTTGTGTTCGAATAACGAGCAAAATCTATCCAGAATACCTTTCAAAATTCTACAATACTTCGAATCTACTCTACTAAAGATAATCAAATCATCGGCGAAAAATAGATGTGATATACTAGGACCATCTCTAGAAAGACGAATAGGGATCCAATTTCCTTCTAATATAGCCGACTGAATCAGATGTCCTAGCCACTCTATACAAAGCACAAAGAGATAAGGAGAAAGAGGACAACATTGGCGGATACCTCTAACAGGTCTAAATTTCAAAAAAGGAAATCCATTCCATATAACCTGCATAGTAGAATTAGAGATAGAGGTCATAATGACATTAATAAGATACTTAGGGATACCTGCCGCACGTAGAGAAGCGTCGATAAACTCCTAGCTAACTCTATCATATGCTTTCTCCAAGTCGATTTTAATCGCCATCCATTTCCTCTTTTACCGACATCTTATAGAATGAATGACCTCTTGAGCTATAATGATGTTCTCATTGATATTACTGCCTACAATAAAACCAGCCTGTTCCTGTGCAATAATTTTAGGAAAAATATATTTAAACCGGTTAGCTATAACCTTCATCGTTAATTTATAAAGCACCGAACAAAGACTAATTGGTCTAAATTGACCAAAAGTTTTAGGATTCTGAATCTTCAGAATTAGGACAATTAAAGTATTATTCAGCTTAAAAGGCTCAATTGGAGCCCCGTCGAAAACCTTCCAAACCCAGTCACATACAGCTCCCCCTATTGTGTCCCACTACTTTTAGAAGAAAATGGCGTGAAAACCATCACTCTCTAGAGCTTTAAGAGGAGCCATAGCGAATAGGGCTTCCTTAATTTTTTCATAGAAATCGGTATCCCCAAGAAACTGATATCAGTAGAATCAAGTTAGAGAAAAACGCTCGGAGGTTGAAAACCCAAAGGTGCAGGAATTTCTCTATAGAGCCTTTGAAAAAATTCATTTGCTTTACCTTCAATGGCCTCAGGATCATAAATCCAATTACCATCAGAATTGCGGATAGCAGAAATACGATTTTGTTTCCTCCTTTGTAAAGCACGAGAGTGGAAAAAATTAGTATTTCGATCCCCTAATTTCAACCAGTCACACCTCGCTTTTTGTTTCCATAGGAGCTCTTCATGATAAAAGACATTCTCAAGTTCTTGACAAAGAGAAAACTCAACTTGATTAAAACTATTAGAACTAGAGTAATCACTTCTCTCCTGGAGTCTGGCAATTCTTTTGATGAGATTTCTCTTACGAGTGGTTATGTTTTCGTATACAAGTTTATTCCACTCCTTGAGATGGAGAGTGAGCTTAATAAGAGAATTCAAAATATTACCAGAGTACTCCCAATTATTCTTCAAAAATTCATCAAAATTCGGATGTTCGACCCACTCAACTAAAAACCTAAAAGGTCTTCCCTAGGAATAAGCGATATTCGGATTAAGCACCAAAAGAAGAGGGCGATGATCTGACTTTATCTTCGGGAGATGAGAGACCATACAATTAGGAAAATTAAGAATCCAAGCCTCATTTCCTAAAGCTCGATCTAATCTCTCAAACAAAGTACCCCTATACCAAGTAAAAGATGGACCACTGAAACCTAAATCATGGAGTTTAGAAGAATCGATAAAATCACCAAAATACGGACATCTCCTGCCCTTAGATATACCTCCAGATTTCTCAGAAGAAGAAAGGATTGCGTTGAAGTCACCAATAACCATCCAAGGAATCTGACCAACCAGCTTAGTGTTCCTAAAATTGTTCCAAAGCACTTGACGCATTTTTCTATTAGGGCTTTCGTAGACAAAAGTGATAAAAATAGGATGCACCGAAAGAATTTGCCAAATCCAAGTCAAAATAAATTGTGGGTGACTGCGAACTACCTCAAGTTGAACAGAATCTTTCCAACAAATCCAAATGCTTCTAGAGAATCCTATCGCCTCAACACGATTCGAATATTGAAACCCCAACTTAGCAATGATACTGTCCGCCTTGGCCCCACTAACCCTCGGTTCCAGAAGGCTAACTATATCGGGTTTATATTCCATGTTATATTCTCGAAAAATTCTAGGAAATTTAACATTGGCACACCCCTGGCAACTCCACGAAAAACAATGATATTCATTAATAAAAATAAAATTAAAGGAAAAAAGTCAAACCTAGTTTTCAAGGCCATTGATGCCCTCTGAATTAGAAATGACACCATCAACCTCGATATTTAAATTTTTATCGAGGATTTGGTTCGATAAAAGTTTCGCAATGACTTTCATAGAGTCAGCTGAACGAATGCACAAATTCCCAAAACATTTAAAACGATTCATTTGACCTCGTAAGGCGAAAGAGCTCTTAGATTACTTCGACTTCCTCTACTTTTCAGGTTTTTAAGGCCAAAAAAATTAGATATTGAATTTGACTCCGGAATCTCTCTTGACCGTAAATCCATAAGAACCTGTTGAGAATTATGAGTATTTTTACTAAAAGTAACAACAAAATAGTTGCCTGGATCGAGAGAATTATTGGATATTGGTACAATGAAACCTTCAGACTTATCAAAAATAGGATTTTAATGAGCTTTAATTTTTTCCAGTTCATCTATATTGAGATTATTCTGAATTTTAGAACCCAACCTACCTTGATTACTTGCACCATCAAAAAGATTAAATGATGCTCCTGCATGTTCTGAATTTAATGCACCATCATTAGAAGGAATCTGAATTGGTAGAATAGCCATTGAATCCTTATTAAAATTAGTATTGCCATCCATGCCCACAGGCCTTTTTCCCAAAGATTTGTCTAAGGAAGCTTTAGATAATCGGCTCACTCCATCTAAGCCCTCATTCCCTAAATTTCCCTTAGAACCCGATCCACTAACTAAGTCCACACCTAAACCATTCTTATGGCCTGCATTAAAAGATGACCCAAAACTAACATTAGTAGCAGCCCTAAAAGTCGAATCCCTTAGAATATCAGCCTCCTTCCTATTTGTTTTTCCCTAAGAAATCTCTAGCAGAAAACTTTCCATCACCGATTGAATCCTTCTCCACCATCAACGTCGTAAACTGAGATCCTTGTTATTGTTGTTTCGTTTGTTTCATCTTATTCTCTGCCGAAATCTCCTTCTTTCCCCTCCGTGATGTTTTCCTTTCTACCAGCATCCACAGCCCAAAAGACGGCTCTTTTTCACCGTTTTTGGAAACAATAGGTTTGTCATCTGATCTACCTTCATTAAGAGTAGCCATCTCAGCCACCGGCTTACCACAAGGCCCCGTTAGATTTTGTTCAACCGCAACTGACAGGCATGTTTCTTTAACGTGGTCGTATTTGCCATAGGCAAAACATACCATCGAAAGGGCTTCGTATTCAACTCTCTGAACGGCTCCATCAACAATCATCTGAAAAATCAATGAATTTTCCAGGTTAATATAAACATCCAAACAAGCAAACCTACCTCTAGTTTGATTGTCGGTCTGAACGTCGAGTTTAACTACTTTTCCAATAAGGCCCCCAATGGCTTCAATTATTTTCTGTTTGTAGAGATAACCCGAGAGATTCGGTAAATGAATCCAAGCCAAAACTACACTAGGGTAGGGTTGTGAAGGACTAAAATGTCTAGTCCATGGCTGAACGGTCAAGTATTGTCCATATACAACCCAAGGATCCTGTGTCAAATCTCTGTTATAATCTTCAACATTCTAAATTTTGAACAAAAAATAGCCATTAGCAATGTCCATTAATCGAATAGAGTTAACTGGTTTCCAAAGAAACATAATACGATTATATAGGGCGTTGTAACCAATGTTACGCCCTAATAATTTAACAACAACAGTTAACTCCATTTCTCTAAATAAAATCTCCTTAATACGATCAGAAAAAGTAATGGTCGAAACACCATCGATAAGGGTCGTATTCACATCTCCTTTGAGTAACTCAAAATCATTCTCACATCCCACATTAGGAGCAGATCGATCCAAGGCAGATTCACTAGATTTGCCCCTCAAAAGTTTGTCTTTCCATGACAAAACCGGTTGAGATTCTGGATCTCTGGTCATAGTAGTGTCTTCGTCAACAACACTATCTTTCAATCTCACTTTTTTAGTATTACGATCATATTCAAGATGAGGATCACCATCCCCATTGTTGTCGGAAAGTTGCAAAGAAGAAGAGAGCATTTTCAGTATCTAATCAATAACATAATTATTGATATAATATTATTTGACCAAAATTCATATGTAATTTTGAGATTTATATCCATTTATGTTATAACC